>JAUNZO010001131.1:0-749415 GCA_031894775.1 Chloris gayana | reverse complement strand
CGATCCGTACCACACTTAACTATCTTTCGGGATAGGGGTGTGATACTATATATGGTTGCTTCGTCCATCATCTCCCAAGGCGATCCGTACCACACTTAACTATCTTTCGGGATAGGGGTGTGACAGCTGTAGTGGGGGAAAAAGGGTGGGACCATCACCAAAACATGGCTAGAGGTATGGGGAGTCCTCTCCGGTGGTCGCCGGCCGGCGGCGATGGTCGGGGACTACTTCGGCGGCGGCTAGCGCTGCGTACGGAGCTCGAAAAGTTGGGGAACAAGGTCTAGGAGATTCACCTTGTGATGGAGAAGAGCGGCACGGGGTCGGTGTCGAGGGAGAAGGCCGGAAGTTTAGGCTCGTCGTGGGGGTGGAGATTCGGTGGCGGCGGCCTTCTTTTCTTCTCGAAATCCGGCAAGGCTGCGGCGAGATAGAGGGAGAGGGTTAGGGCGGAGCTGCAGTGGGTTGTTGCACGTCGATTCCGGGAGAAATCGGAGGAGGAGAGGCGCTGCCCGGGCGGAGCGTGGAGCAGCACCGTCCATGGCGACCAAAAGCATGGTAGGCGGTTGATTCTTACTGTTGCGCTCGCCGGCACGGAAGAGCAGAGCTGCTGCTGCTTGGAGAGTTTGTGGGGGAGAAGAGGCGACGGTTTGTGGTGCTTGGGAGGCGTGGGAGGCAGCAGCTGGCCGGTGCTAATTTTTTTCTACTCGTATGGGCATAGGTAGTCGCTTGAGGGTGGGGAGAACCAGTAACTCCGACAGGTTCGTGTTGGTCGTCGAGTACAAGGGCAGGTGGGAGATGCCTTGGGGAGGGGGCGACGTGACAGGGCAGAGGCACGCTCGCTGGTGGCCTGGGGCGCGGTGGCAGACCGGTCCGAGGAAGAATATGACCAACGGACAAGGTTCTAGATCGAGATCTAATTCGAATTTTCGTTGACCTTTTCTGCTGCTCTGAATTTGAATTAGAACCCATATCTCGGCAATTCAGAAATTTATGCCAAAAATCATGAGTTTTCAGAATGATGCGATCTACAACTTTCCTTTTTGGTCAAAGTTCAAATTCGGTTCCTAAAATTCATACAAAATTCACAAACAGTGCTGTTTTGAATTCAAATTTGAATTTTTGAGCTTTCAAAAACTGATCCAAAAAATTTGTAAAAATGCTTTAAATTCATGGTTTGATATGTACAACATGATGGTGGAAAAATATGAGGGTAGTACGGTTATAAAATTTAAAGTTTTCTTAGGGCTAGGGTTTTTCCCTAGGGTTTCCCTTTTGATTTTTCTTTTCCCGTTTTTCTTTTCTTGCATTATTTAGGGTGATTAGCATTAGGGTTTTGTAGATGGTAATTTACAGAGCCTAACTAGTTCATTAGTCCCTAACCGTGACATGGTATGTCACAATTTACGTTGAGGAGTTGATCGTAACCTAGCTGCATTAAATCCTTATTCCTATGGTTTTGGTTAGGTATAATCCTTTTTCGTTAGTATGCTATGCTTACTCGGAGTCATCGGTAGCAACACCGAGTGGTTTGGATACGGTGACAAAGTTGACCCTTGTTCGCCATAGACCCGTGCGTGTCGGTTGAGGACCGTTCGTTGTGACTCCGCGAGCAAGTATTGAGTTGTGTACCAAATGCATACCTTCGTATGGGAGCTGGTAAACTGATGTAACTTGAGAGTCATAGTATTGGACGGTCACTCTACCCTTTGTGCTAAGTGTCGGTCACGGTGGATGCACGGGTTTATGAGTAGATGGAGGGTGTGTTGTTTATCCTTGGACCCGACGTACTTGTGATTGCAAGGGGAACTCACACTCAAGGGATGGACCCGACTCATATCTATGGTGATCTCGTGAAAGTTGGCCATACGTGTTCTTAAATGATGCGTATGTCGTGCATTTTGGTTTCTCCTGCAGGAATGAAATCGATATATATATCGCCGCCCCTCGCGTGATGAGTACCACTTTCTCGAGCGGATGAATCGTAGCAATGAAGTGAATATGGATATCATACTTGCTGATTTTGAAGCACTTAATTTTTGTATTGCAACCTTGTTTGCTAGTCTTGCTCATTAAGTTTATTTTTATGTCACAACCCTCTTAATATGGCTAAAACATGGAATTTTAGACTTAGCATAGGTGCTGTTTTTGGCTATTTCCCGTAAGCCCGGTCAGCCCCCTTCATACTAGGAGTCGGTTTTAGAAACCATATTTTGTCGGGTAAGACTTGCATAGTATATTAGATACTCGGAGCTTTGTTGTTAACATTTTTGTGCAGGTGAGATTGTTGAGAACAATGCGCACATCTACGGCCTTGATGTGTTACATTTTAGACAACTATCGTCGAGATTATCTTTATGCTTCCGCTCATTGTATATTAGTGTATTCAAATCTGAATTTCAAACTCTATGTATAATAATAACTTGAACTTCGGATGTAAAATATGTCACTTATGTACCCTAAATATGTATATGGAAATGGTGGATGTATCGTTAACGTTTGTGCAATGAACGTTCGCTTCGTCGAATGTGGCCCGAGGCGGTCCTGTGCGACAATCCCTCTTGCTCTGCAAGATAGGGTGTCACAGCTGGTATTAGAGACGAATCGGGATATGCCATACGTTAATGATCATTCTTAAAAATGACAAACACGTTATACGGTGAGGAACGTGCTAGTGAGCCCAATTAAGGTCTATAATAGTGTGGAAAGTGGCGAATTAACCCTGGGTTATGATTGTTTAATTTTTTGCATCTACGGCTTTGGCCAAGGTATGTTCGCAATTTAAATTAGAGCTTCGTACCCGCGGAAGTAATAATACGGGACAATGTTGGCTCGTGGCAATCCACGAGGCGATCCTTTCAATGGATCGCTACTATATGAATATAGTAGTGATTTGTTTTTGTAATTTCTTTTGAATTTGATGTACTTGTTTTTGCAATGTATCTTCTGCAGGTATGCTAACCACGAATCTTAGATCGTGTAGAACCGTGAAGAGCACGTGTGTGTGTATGTTGTCACTAAATTTCCGAGTTGGTCGGCCATATACCGATCACACCTTTTAAATTGGAAAGGACGTAGGTAAACGGCATTTGATTCATGTCATATGCATCTCATATATGTTTACAAACTCAAATTTATTAAACATAATCAACACAGATGATAATAGTATCGATAAAACATAAGAAACGGAATCGGGAAGAAAAATACCCTACCGGTCGGCCAAAACCCTAACCGATAAGTTAGTTTGACTAAAATCGTCATAACTTTCCTGTTGCTAATCCAAATTGAACGATCTACCCCATTCGGAAATCTCTTGATATAACCGACAACTCTCATTATATTAAGTTGGTCGAAAAAGTTTCTAAAGTGGTCTAAATTATAAAAAAAGAGCATCGCAAAATTTCCGAGTTGCCGAATTGCCGGAAATTTTGGCGTAAGTCGGTTGAGTCGGAAATTGCCATTACTTCCATTATATTAAGTTGGCTAGACTAAACCAGTGGCTTGTAATCGCATAAACAACAGGTGGTGTTGTATTTTGTTGTACTTAAGGCATCCTAATAAGTAATCAAACGTTGTAACCAAAAGCTTCGTAACATGGATGAATTTCCGGTGCTATCCCAACTGTTGGCCCCTAATTTCGAACTGCGTCGAACCAATCATCAAAAACCGTTTGGTCTCGATCCAAAGTTGTTTTATTCTTCCCCTCACTTGGGATTACTACCTTCCTTGTTAGTAAATCCTCCTGAGTGAATCCTGAAACTATTGACCATCCAACCTTTTATTGTGCTAAGTTCTACCGAGAGCTGAATTGAATTTAGTGGATATGTTATTCCAAATTGCCATTTTGTCTTTGGGTTGTGCCGGTTCGCCGGGCGCTTCTCAAAGACAAATATGGGCTACATGGAAAGGCATGCTCCTAAATAATCGTAACTAGAACCAAAACGACAACTAGGACACAAACTCAACACTACGGACTCTAAAATTGAAATATGTAAAAGGCTAAACAAGGTTCGGGTACGGGTAAAAAATTGTGGCTTTTTCAGTGGACGATAGGATGATACAAAGGCAAATTAAACTAAGGGTAGTGCGAACCCCGGATGGTGCATCGAAGCTCTAATTATCACTTGATGTGGACAAGGGTTCTCGATCTTCTGAAAGGTTTTGATAATGTTGACTAAGGCAGAGACAATACACAAATCGATCCGAGCTTCCAAACAACACATCTTGAATCCCGCAATCGCAAGCACAACGTCCCTCTCGGTTATCAACCGATGTTACACGGTTGACCTTGCCAAGAAGTCTAATCCTTGCATGCAAACCAAGACACAAGCAACAACAAAGAGAATGCAACACAATTTGCATAGATGGATGATTATGCTCACTGTTTGTAACACCTCAATAATAATAATAATAATAATAATAATATACTAATTGCCTAGTGGGCTGGATGAGTAGTTAGGCCCAACATAGTTTCGGAGGAAAGTGGAGTCCCAAGCCCAACCCTAACCAGCACCCTACGTTGAACTCTCCCAGGAAAGAATCGATCTCCGCACCTCCGTTTTTCTTTTGTTCATGCGCCGCCTTCTCTTGGTCCCTCCTTACAACCTGGGAATCACGGTTGGAACTACAACCTGCCCAGTTGCTGCCGCATTCTAGAATTAGTTTTCCATCGAAATTCGTTTTGGCTTTTCTCTCCCTCACAATCTGCCCTTGCCTACTCCCTTGGTTTAGTCAGATTGGGGAGAAGGTCCTTGCAGGAGACGGGGAGAGAGAGAGAGCTTAAAGATTTCGAATAGGGCAGGAGTGTAATCCAGTGCAGGTTCGAATTCAATCCTTCATTTGGAATTCTGGGTCGTTCTACGTTTCTTTCAGCTGCGGTACAGAGTTTCAGGGTGCAGAAGCTAATCGGGTTCTTTTCAGCGCTTTAGAGGCCAAATCTGACGAGGACTATATAAGAGAAGTTGTAGAGGATTGCAAGAGCTTTCCTACTCATATTTATATACATTATTTCGTCTAGTAGTTTAGAAGTTATGCTGATCTGAATGTCACTGTCTGTTTTTCTGTCAGTTTCGTCAGGCTTTAGTTTCAGTTAACAACCATCAGTTTTGAGCAGCGAATTAAAAATTCTTTGGAGGCCGAATTAGTCCAGGATTATGTGTAGTATTTTGTAGCCCTATATACCATTTTTCCATAGAGTCATTATATGCCTAATTTACTTCGATATTTTGGGAGTTATGGCTTCCTAAAAACAGCGTCTCATTGCTGTTTGACAGTTACTGCATGTTCCTTTGAAGAGCCAATTAGAATTAGTAGATGACGAAATTAATTATTTTGATAAATACCAAAGTTGTAGCTTGTTAAATGTAGATGCTTGTGCAGTATTCTTTTGCTATCATTGCTATTATAGTTTTAATGTTATGAGAATGACTGAATTCATCAAATGGTTAGAAATTAACAAGCTTTTTATTTAACACCACAGGAGGTTTTCGTACTACCACCAGTGGCCACAAAAGGAGTCCCAGAATCTATCGCTTTCTCTGGCCAATAATAAAACAACAACAAGAGACAAGTCCTAGAATTTTCTCAAGATGCCCAACTGTCTTGGTACCAACCGCCAGTTGAGACGTGTTCCATGTAGAAGGCATGCAGCATGGGCACAAGTTAAGGCGAGAAGTTGGCTTACCAGCAAAACCTGCTCCCACCTTATGCCTAAGGCTCCTTCTCTCTTCCTGTTTTCCACACAGCTGAACAACCAAAACTACCAGAACCAACCGAAAACATCCCTGTGGCTCTCCTATTATTAGCCCTCCCTCAGATTGATGACGCTACGCAGCTAGCTGAATAACACTGTGCCGGACGGAGAACCACTGCACAGAGGAACCAAAATGGCCAAACTGCAGCGGCTCATCTCCATCGTGCTCAGGCTCACGGCCGCTGCCGCGGCTGCTGCTGCAGCGATAATCATGGTAACCAGCCATGAGACCACCAGCTTCTTTGGCCTGGAGATGGAAGCCAAATACTCCTATATCCCGTCATTTATGTAAGCTAGCTATAGCTCATATCTTGTTATTAAATATTGAGATCTTCTGTTATAGCCATGGATCTTGCATATTTTTTCCCACAGCTTCTTCGTGGTGGCATTAGCCGTGGCGTGTGCCTACAGTCTGCTCGCCCTCTTCGTGCGGCCGGGAAGCACCATCTCGAGATTGGTGCTCATGAGTGATGTGGTAATACTAAGGGATATATGCAGCTTCATTCGAATAATATGCAAACACAGTTGCATTATTGTATACTCATTCGAGATACCAGTGCGTTTGTTCTTACCGGCTGTCCATAAATAAATTAAATGCAATGCAGATAATAGGGATGGTGCTCACCGGTGCCGTGGCGGCGGCGGGTGCGATGTCGGAGGTGGGGAAGAATGGCAACACGCACGCCGGGTGGCTGCCAATTTGCGGGCAGGTGCATGAATACTGCACCCGCGTGATGGGGGCGCTAATCGCTGGCTTCGTCGCGTTGATCGTCTACTTCCTCATTATCATGTACTCCCTCCACGAACTGGCCGAACCAATGTGCGGGTACCACTATTAGATAGTTAAACCGCAGTTACTACATGTCGTGATCGTTGTGTCTCGTACTTAATCGCTTCAGTTGTTCACCTATGTTAAATTCTAGTCATCTTATTTATTGGGATCGACGTTGTATCCTGTTTGTTTGGTCATGTTCAATTGGCCTGTGACTGATCGATCTTGCCTCAATTCTCAGTGAGGCTGGCATGCAGTTGGTACATGGTGGCTCACTCGATCATATACTTCAACTGAGAATTTGAAGAGAGCAGTGTCATTCAAGCGTGTTCAGAGCATATTTTGTTATTCTTATGAATTACTAATTTTATTAGCTTTAACAGGTAAACACCTTTTCTTTTGAAGTAACAACATCAGGTACGCCACTTCGCGGTGGTTTTTTTAACAAACAAAATGATCCTTGTTGGATGGTTGCCGACAACGGCGTTCATGTTATGTTAGTCAAAGATTTGGTGCAACAGCACCTTTCGTTCATGATACTACAATAAGTAACTCTGCCCTTTTCAGCTTCATATAGAGATTTGAGGCAGTTTGGTGAGCTAACTTGGATCTTCTTTCACCTAACCAATATCTAGAATATTCTTTTTCCATTGGTATAACTATATACTACTATGTCGTGAAACTGTCCCAAATAGTTGGATCTAGATTACTATATCATTAGTATATTCTTTTTCCGTTGGTATTAACAGTAAAAGTATTGTTTTATAAACCATTAGATCTATAACCAATGATTCAAGATATTAATTGAGAAGAATTCCAACTTTCAAGCAATTGGATTAACAAAGTCTCTGAGAATTTCCTAGAGCCTTCGCCCATAAGCTATTCATCCTGTAAATGAGACTGCAAAGGGTAAACACCATTGTATTTCTATTTCATTTGCACCAGACAAAACTTATTTCTAAAAGCTTTCAGCTAAAGAGAAGATCAAGTAATCTTCAGTGAAAACAAAAAACATCATACACAAACAGGAGAAACATGATGACGAAAAATAACTAAGAGTGTCTCCAAGAGTCCACAGACAACCCCCGCCCCCTCCCCCGAGTCCCCCATCCAAATAGAAAAATGAGGTACAATCCAAAAAACAATCTCCAACAATCTCCCCCAAAGTTCACCTCATTCCTAGCTAGAAACAATGAGAAGATTAGGGGTCCAATCCTTCGATTTACAAAAGAATTATTGTTGTTGTGGCCCCAAGATGCTGACATGGCTCAGCCTAAAAGTATTCTTGATCCATTTAGGGATAGCTTAGTTTTTTGGGCTCCTCGACTGTTGGAGCAGACAAAAAAAAATCCCTAACAATTTTTAGGCTGCTACTGAACTTAGATTTCGGGAGTCAATTTATTTCATTGCTTTTGTGGTCAATCTATTAGTGGTGAGCCTAGCTAGCAAATGTGTCCTATACTTGCCTTATGGGTATACAATTATCAAATTAATGGATGATCAGCGATATAGTGGTATGGTAATGAAGATAAGACTGGTGGAGAGGGGCAACGAGTGGTGCCCAACCGGTATGGAATGATATAAGGTTCCATATACCGGTATGAAAAAAAGGCAGACGTGAAGACCGACATGATATAGCTTCATCAACAAGTAAAGCAGCAATTCTAGTCTATTAGGACTCGAGTACACAAGGGTTCCTGGCAAGTTCTTAGCGAGTTCAATGGCTTCTTCGGTCGACGTCGACTTCGTATCCGGCTTCATGATCCGTTTTGGGTCTCTAGACTTCTAAGCTAATTCTGCCGGCAAGCTTCACTTGATGAATCATGCTCGCCATCCGGCCGCTGCTATCCTAGAGCGATCACCGGAGGCGATCTTGGCTTCAACTTCGGATTCTAAGTAGTCCGACGCTGCTTGTCCTATGGTGCGACCAATCGGACCGGTCAAGTTTCTCTTCGGTCTAGCCAATTAGGCTCGGATCTTGACCGCTACCCGATCCGTAGCGATAAGCGGCTCTTCTAAGCCCGGAAGCGACTTTGAGCAAGATCCTCATACCTCCTTTCAAGTTTTTACCTCCTTTCAAGTTTTTACACTTGGGTCGGTCATTGTTTAGCTTGATCCCGTTGAAGCTGCGGCTGAAGCTAAGAGATTGGCTAAACAAGCGAGAGGATAGACGACTACGTGAGGAAGCGGCAATGGACACGGATAACGACAATGGCCAACCGCCTCCACCCGGAACAGCTCCGTGTCCACTCACGGATATTAACGCTCCGGGGACCAGTCGGACTAGGCCCTTGGAACGGGAAGACTGGCTGGAAGGGTAGCTAGGGCAACCGACCAGGGAGCTAATGCGCCGGAAAGTTCTCCTTCGTACAACGACCGCCGCGGCAACCGACGTGGGAAAATTCATAGCTGTTCAAACAGGGCTCTTAATATGAGCTCCCTAGAGGTTGAATTGAACGGCAATCGGGTATTTACTTCACCGCTGCATAATATTGTGGGAGTAAAGCAAATCTCGGAGACTATTCCGGAGGAAGTGTTCAATCAAACATCCGGATTGAGACGGGATCTAAATTTAGTTGATGCGGTTGCATTACAAACCAATTGGCTTGTTTAGGACCAGGGAGAATCGCCCAACATATCAATTTCTCGCTCAAAACGGTATGACAAAACCCGGTCCGAAGGAGCTTCATACGGTGAGAGAGCTAGGGACGGACGTACTCCAATTGCGGATGAGCATGAACGAGCTCTTGGTTGAGACCTGCGAGATCGGATTAATGCGAACCGCGATCCAAGGAAAAATTTGATAGATCGCCATGCTCGAGCGGGCTGAAAAATGTCTAAGACAGGAAGAAGATAAATGTCATCGAACCGGTCATGTTGATGATCGCCCAACCATTCCAATGCCGCCACGACCGGGGCTGACGCTAGGCAGGCTGCTCCAGCGCTGCCACCGGTCGGTAATAGGCAGGCGATGAATAATTATGGATATGATGACCACCCATCGCGACGTGTGTCACACCCCTATCCCGAAAGATAGTTAAGTGTGGTACGGATCGCCTTGGGAGATGATTGACGAAGCAACCATACATAGCATCACATTAACAAACATACACGATTTGCAAGGTTACATGATTAAGTCTTGATTACAACATAGAGTTCGAATAAAAGATACATTAGGTTCGAAATTAAGTCTTACATAGCCATGATCTTTGTTCGAAATTAAGTGCGGAAGCGAAATACAACTCGACGATACATAGATAACTTAAATGAACCATGCCGGCCTAGGCCATGGCTCACTCATCATGGGTCGGAGAGCTAGGAACCCATTCAATGGTCCACTCTTTGGGCTCTTCTCCGTCCCAAACCACCTTACCACAACAATCATAAAAACCGGCTTGCGGGAAACCTATAAATCAACATGTAGTGGCAAAGCCCGAGTATCTAACATACTCCGCAAGTCTTACCCGTCAAATTGGCCATCTAAGACCGACTCCTAGATGCATGGGGCTTGACCGGTTTAACTTGGCATTTTTGCATAAATAGCACCTATGCTAATTAGGTTGACAATTTTTATTACTTAGCCAAATTAATAGGGTGGTTGTATAAAAGAAACTTTAGTGAGCATACTAGCAATACAAGAGTTTGCAATACAATTTAATATCAATATAAAACAGCAAGCTATTCAATCTCCTTCCATTACTACACATCGCGAACTGCTCGAATCAAGTGGTACTCATTAACCGAGAGGAAACGGCGATAATTATCAAATTATTAATCCTGCAGGAAAGAACCCAAATGCACGACATACGCATCATTTAAGAACACGTATGGCCACCGTTCGCGAGTTCATCATAAAGTAAAACACGGGGCCACCGACCCCGAGTACACGTCCCCCTTGCGACCGTTCAACAACGCGCCCAAGGCTTAACCCATGTACTCTCCAACGGTCCTCAACCCGTGCAACCACCGTGCCAAACACATCACCTCCGGGTCGGTGAGATATCCGGCTCACTTTACAACTTACAAGCTACATAGGTTTACCAATCCCCATAAGAAAGGTATGCAAGTGGTACACAACTCAAACTTGTTCGCGGAGCCACAATGGGGTGTTCTCAATTTTTAACCACATTCATCAAGTTCAAGTTTAATCATAACCATAGGTGAGATTCCCCATTCTATCGTTGACTCCATAAACCGAGCATAGCATTTCTATCGGAGGTATGACTCATACTCTACATAGGACATATAGGGATTTATGCACGTGGATTTCCAAGCAATTCCTAGAACTTAAATGCACATTCATCATCCTTAATATAGTGATTAAAAGAAGACATTTCAAAATAATAGGAATGCACCGGGGCTTGCCTTGAGAGTGATCGAAGTTAGCACTAGCCTCACAAGCGTTGAGCGTGGCGATAGCTTCTTCCGGCGGGATTAATTCGGCGTCGTCACCTAAGGAAGGAAATGCAATGCATAAGTCATATGAGTACAAGGTCGATGATGAGAGTAATGCATGGGTGCTGTTTTGTAAAGATGCCCATGAACATATTAATCACAAGTTTGTTTGCTCAACCCTAACAAGCATGACACGCCTCTTGTTTTATTTAAGTGGGGTCTAAAGACATGACAAGCATGGTCATACTAATATAATGAGTAATGACTTGGTGGCATAGACATGAGTGCTGTGGTTAGTGTAGGTGTAGTACTAATATTTTAGCAAGTTTTTTATAGTGCAATACGAAGAAAGCTAGGCCTATGCATTTTGACATCACATGCGATGACGATTCCCTTTTAGAATAGAAATTTGACTTCAAAAATTCATACATAGGTGAAATACATAGAACCTTTTGACTAAACCTGCCCTGGGGTGCTAAAGGACATAATGAACAGTAGAAATTACATAAACATGCATGAACAGGATTTTTAATGACATAAAACCATTTAGGTTTGTGCTGAAAATGACCCTTTAGAAATCTAGATCTAGGGTTTGCTAAAATCATTACTTAACTTGCTCAAAATTTAACATGGGATTTTCTACATATGTACAGTACCAAAATGAAATTAATGGCCAAGTTTCATGCAAAAATAATTTATACAGAATTAATCAAAAATTAAATAGAGAGAATACAAAAAATGCAATAACTTGAAAAATATGAAATTAAATGCAGATCTTCCAGTGCCAAAAATTCATATGTGTCAGGGGGAAGACTTTGGCCAAGTGGCGTTTAATTTAGATTTATATTTTTAAAGTTATGGCTTAGTTAAGTTTTCAGGGGTTGACTTTTGTCATTTTTGTAAAAATGTGAAAATGACCAGATCTGATGAGTTCATGTTACTTTTATGAAAGTACAGGTCTTCTAGTTTCCAAAACATTTTAGTTTGCAATTTTTGGACGATTCAAACGCCAGATATGAATTTTTCAAACTCAAACGAAGTTCGGACTTAATTACGAAAATGCCACCGGCTCGGTTTTGAACGGAGCGGCTCGCGCGCTCCGGCGAGCGGCGGCCGGCGCCGGCGAGCTCGCTCGCGGCGGCGCTGCGCTGGAGCGCATGCTCCGAGACTCGGTGGAAATGCTCGTACGCGAGACGGCGGTCTTCGTGGGCGCGGTCGCGGGGCCCAGCGGTGGCCGGAGCGAGCCCGCGGCGAGCGGTGGCGGCCGCGGTGGCTCCGGCGACGGCGCGCGACCGAGCTAGAGGGAGAAAAAGGGCGGGAGTTGGTCCGGAAGCTTCACCTGCGCACGGAGGAGGGCGGCGTGGGGTTGCGCGGTGAAGAGGATGGCCGGAGGGGGTGCTCGACGGAGAGGTGGTGAGGTGGCGGCGGCGGCGACGGATTTCGCCTCGGATTCCCGACGACCCGGAGCCGAGAGGGGAGGCGCGTCAAGGGGGAGCTCAAGCACGTCTTGGCGCACGTATTGGCGAGGAAAGGAGGGGTGCGCGGCTTACCTAGCTCGCGTGCGGCGCGGAGGCGGCCATGGCGGTCGTGGAGTCCGGCGGCGGCGATTTCTTTTCCCGCGCGAGCTGCGGTGAGGGAGAGGGCGATGGAGCGGTGCGGAGAGGAGCAGAGCGAGTTGGGGGAGCGGTTTGAGGCGAAAATGGGTGATGGGAGCTTGGCATTCGTGCCATTTTCTAGGCGCGGCCGGACGGGGAGCGGCGGCCGGAGCGGAGAGGAGTAACTCCGGCGTGTTCCTGTTGGTCGGCGGGTACGTGGGCAGTTGGGGAGTTGGCCAGAGCTTGCGTGGCGACGGGACAGGGCAGGGCGCACGCGGGCGGCGGCTGGGCTGGCCGGACCGCCGGTCCGGTCGCCATTGCCCGGGGGCAACCGTAGCTCGAGGTTCCAAATTCGAATTTCAAAACTAGGGTTCGGTAATTTGACAAAATTTCATACTTCTGGTGCTCCAAAAATAAAACCAAAAATATGGGGAGGTTCAGGGTGATTCACTTTAATTTTCATCTTTTAGTTTGAAGTTCCAAACTTGCTTCCAAAAATTCATATAAAATTCACAAGTAGCAGTGTTTCAGATTTGAATTTGAATTTTTGGGCTTTCAAAACTTTGTCCAAAAATTTGGTAAAAATGTTGCAAATTCTTCTTTTTACATGAGAAATCCAGTAGTGCAAAAATATGTGGGTAGTGTTTTTATAATTTTTGCATTTTGGTTAGGGCTAGGGTTTAGGAGTAGGTTTTTCCTTCTTCCTTTTTATTTTTCTTCTTTTCCTCCGGGTAATTAGCATTAGCACTTCATTAGTGAGGTGATTAGGGTACTAACTACGGGATTAGCCTTAATCGTGACATGGGATGTCACAGCCCTCCCCCTTAAACAAATTCTCGTCCCGAGAATCGCTACGAATTAAGGAGAGGGAGTGCGAAAATTTACCGATTTGTGTGACGCGAGGAACTCGGGAAAATTTTTCTCTAGAAAATCCTCTTGTTCCCAAGTTGCTTCTTCTTCGGTGTGGTTACTCCATTGCACTTTATAAAAGGTGATGGTGCGATTGCGAGTTACCCGGTCGTTTTGATCGATAATCCGGACGGGGTATTCGGGGTAGGAGAGATCTTCTTCTAGTTGATCGGTGTCGGAAATGACCACATCTATCGGAGGCTTCAAACATTTCTTGAGTTGAGATACGTGGAACACATTGTGCACTCGAGCAAGACTTTCCGGTAATTGCAACCGGTAAGCAACCGCGCTATGCTTTTCCACAATCGGGTAGGGTCCGATATAGCGGGGTGCTAATTTTCCTTTAATTCCAAACCGAGATACGCCCTTATTCGGAGAGACACGAAGATAAACGTGATCTCCCTTCTCAAATTCCAATGGGCGTCTCCTCTTGTTAGCGTAACTCACTTGACGAGATTGTGCGGCTTTCATGTTGGCTTGAATTTGTCGGACCTTCTCTTCGGCTTGGGTGACAAGATCGGGACCAAAAGTAGTTCTCTCTCCCACTTCCGACCAATTTAAAGGTGTACGACAAGAGTGACCGTACAACGCTTCAAACGGTGACATTCCCGAACTCTCTTGATAGCTATTGTTGTACGAGAATTCGGCGAATGGAAGACAATCATCCCAATTTCCTCTATTTTCCATAGCACATGCTCTCAAGATATCCTCCAAATATTGATTCAACCTTTCGGTTTGTCCATCCGTTTGCGGGTGATATGCGGAGCTTCTAATGAGGGTGGTACCAAGACAAGAATGCAATTGCTCCCAAAAGCGGGATACAAATTGCGGACCTCGATCGGAAACAATGGTTTTAGGTACTCCATGCAAACATAACACTCTTGAGATGTATAGCTCGGCATACTTCTTGGTATTGTAGGTAATATGGACGGGGATGAAATGTGCGGACTTAGTTAACCTATCCACACTAACCCAAATTGAATCGTGCTTCTTTGATGTGAGAGGCAATCCAACTATAAAATCCATAGCAATGTCCTCCCACTTCCAAACGGGAATCTTCAATGGGTTCAATAATCCGGCCTTTCTCAAATGGTCGGCTTTCACTCGTTGACAAGTATCACACTCGGCCACATACCGTGCAATCTCACGCTTCATGCGTGTCCACCAAAACTTTTCTCTTAGGCCGCGATACATTTTGTTGCTACCGGGGTGTATGGAATATTTAGACAAATGTGCCTCATCCATTATTTTCTTCCGTAATTCCATATCCTTTGGAACAACGAGACGTTGGTTGAACCATAATACACCATTGTCATCTTGTCGGAAACATGTAGCTTCGTCATTCTCAATCTTTTGCCGAATAAATTCCATACCTTCGTCCTTCTTTTGTGCCTCAATAATTTCCTCACGAAGGGTAGGAATGAGAGCTAGATTATATAGCGAACCATAGGGAATGACTCGAAGACTCGGTTCACTAGAATCTGAAATTTCAGGGTTTTCCATAGAACAACCGGTAATATGATTGCATTGATCCTTGCGACTCAAAGCGTCGGCAACCACATTAGCTTTACCCGGATGATAATGGATTTCCAACTCATAATCCTTGATTAATTCCAACCATCTTCGTTGCCTCATATTCAACTCTTGTTGGGTGAAGATATATTTGAGACTCTTATGATCGGTGTAAAGATTTACAAGATTTCCAAGTAGATAATGCCTCCAAGTTTTCAAAGCAAGGACAACCGAGGCTAGCTCCAAATCATGAGTGGGGTAATGTTGTTCATGCTTGCGAAGTTGACGAGAAGCATAAGCAATGACACGACCTTCTTGCATTAGCACACATCCTAGACCGGTGCCGGATGCATCACAATATACGTCAAGCGGCTTGGTGATGTCGGCTTGTGCTAACACCGGAGCGGATGTCAAATGCTTCTTGAGAGTTTGGAAAGCCTCTTCACATTCACGGCTCCATTTAAACTTAGCATCTTTCTCCAACAATTTTGTCATAGGCTTGGCTATGCCTGAAAAATTGGGAATGAATTTCCGATAGTAGCCGGCAAGACCTAGAAAACTCCGGATTTGTCTCACCAACCTTGGGGATTTCCAAACAAGCACATCTTCCACTTTACTTGGGTCAACGGCAACACCTTCCGCGGAAATAATGTGACCCAAGAAAGGCACTTGCTTTAACCAAAATTCACATTTGCTAAACTTGGCATACAATTGATGATCACGAAGCCGTTGGAGAACAATGCGAAGGTGTTCGGCATGCTCTTCTTCGGACTTCGAATAAATAAGAATGTCGTCAATGAAGACCACGACAAACTTATCCAACTTGGGCATAAATACCGAATTCATCAAGTACATAAAATGAGCCGGGGCATTTGTGAGCCCAAAAGACATGACGAGATACTCAAAGAGACCATACCGCGTAGAGAATGCGGTTTTTGGAATATCTTCGGCTCGGATCTTGATTTGATGGTAACCGGATCGGAGATCAATCTTAGAGAAAACCTTAGCACCAACTAATTGATCAAAGAGAATATCAATCCGAGGGAGCGGGTATTTATTTTTGATAGTCACCGCATTGAGAGGGCGATAATCCACACATAGACGTAGCGTCTTGTCTTTCTTCTTCACAAAGAGAGCGGGACATCCCCACGGAGACGAACTAGGGCGAATATATCCTTTATCCATAAGCTCACCCAATTGCTCCTTCAAGATTGCTAGCTCATTGGGAGCCATCTTGTACGGCCTACGGGAAATTGGTGCCGTACCGGGTTGGAGCTCAATTTTAAACTCGACATCCCGATCGGGTGGCATGCCCGGTAAGTCATCCGGAAAAACATCGGGAAACTCACATACCACGGGAATATCCTCAATCCGTTTTCCCTCAAGATGGTAGATTTTTGAAGTGGAGAATTTTGGATGGGGCAATCGGAGAATAGATGAACCATGGAGTGGGGAGTTTAGGTGAACTTCACGAGAATCGATATGTAAAACGGCTCTATGGAGTTTCATCCACCTCATACCTAGGATTATATCTATTCCTTGCCCACACAAAACTATAAGAGATGAGGGGTATATTTTTCTTTCTAGGTGTAGTGGGACTTGCCTCAATTCTAGGTTTGTTTTTATCTTTCCACCGGGTGATGTGATGATATAGGGAATATCCAAAACGGTGGGGTGAGTTGTAGGGTTTTTGCACATGCTTGACTAATGAAATCATGAGTTGCACCCGAATCAAAAAGAACCAAAGTGGAGTGGTTGTTGACCGAAAACATACCCGAAAGTACCGGTTCTCCCGCTTGAATCTCTTCGGCCGTGGTATAGTTGACTCGGCCATTCTTAGCATTTGGGGTGGAAGATTGATTGCGATTCCCATTTCCATTATTCCCATTGCGGTTTTGATTGTTGTTGCCGCTTCCGGAACCATTGTTGTTGTTGTTGTTGCCGGGTTGCGTGTCGGAACACGGCAATCCTTCGCGAAATGACCCGGACGTCCACAGTTAAAGCACGGACCTTGCGGACCGGGCCTAGCACCTTGGTATTGCTGCTGTGGAGGGCGGAACGAGGTGGTATGCTGCTGATTTCCACCGTGGGAGTGGTGGTGTTGCTGCGGCACAAACGACGTGAGCCCCCGTCGGCGGCAATGCGGCCCGAAACTTCTGTCCGGTTGGGGAAGTGATAGCTAGCTTGTACCTGGGCGGAGCGGAGCCGGATGGATTTCCTACGGCACGCTTCCTCTTCTTGTCCTCTTGGTGAGCACGGATAGCATCTTCTTGCACAATTGCGGCACTCATTAAGTAATTGAACGTGCCGGTAGTGACTTGAGCCAAGCGATCTTGTAACTTCGGGCTTAGCCCCGAACGAAAGCAATCCTTCTTCTTGTCATCCGTGTCGGCATGATAGGATGCATATTGAGCCAAGTAGTTGAACTTCCGTGCATACTCTTGCACGGTTCCGGCACCTTGCTTCAAACTAAGGAACTCTTGCAACTTGCGCTTCATGAGACCGGCGGGAATGTGATGCGCGCGAAATGCGGAGTAAAAGTCCGGCCAGTTCACTTGAGTACCGGCGGGAAGTGCGGCGGTGAAGCTTGCCCACCATGCACTAGCGGAGCCACGAAGTTGTTGAGCTGCAAAGAGAACCTTTTGCTCCGATGTGCAATTGAGGAGAGCAAACTTCGACTCAATGATGCGGAGAAAATTATCCGCCTCCAACGGATCGGTAGTAGCTTCACCAAACTTGGGCGGTTGAGTGGCCCGAGAAGTCGGCATAGGTGGAATTCCTCGGCCCTTGGGGTGGCGGTCCTTGGCCTTGTCCTTGGTTGGTTTGACTTGCAAAGAACAAGCGGAACATCTCGTTTTGGTTGGACACGAGTTGTTCCAACGGCGTGAGGGGTGGAGGGTTAGGGAGTTGCTCTTCCCTCGCACCATGCCCACTTCCGGAAGCTTCACCACGGCGGTTATTCACCA
The DNA here is from genome assembly GCA_031894775.1 of Chloris gayana. Lineage (NCBI taxonomy): Eukaryota > Viridiplantae > Streptophyta > Magnoliopsida > Poales > Poaceae > Chloris > Chloris gayana. The sequence continues at coordinate 731,520 of JAUNZO010001131.1, read as the reverse complement.
TCTGTCATGCATAAAAAAAAAATTTCTCACATTAGCTCATTAGACCAAGAGCTAAAATAGCAAGAAAACATGACATTGGGCGTAAGGGACCAAAAATTTCAGATTGCATGTACGAAGAAAATATTGATGAAATAAGCATAATGCCTTGGCAACACACATATTCCATAGATTCTAACATAGTAGCAACATGATAGAAATTTTTGATACACGGGAAACCACGAATCCGATACAACACGGTCTTAGGTTACATCACTTGTGACCCACAAACAAACACAAATCTCGGAGAGCTTAATTAACAACACGCGGATCGTTTTCCAACACGGTTACATGCCTCACAAGATTACAAATCCTACACACATAGAGCTACGACCACCGGTCGTGACAACTACTCGTCGTCATCGCCGTAGTAGTCGGCGTCATCCCTCATGGGAGAGGGTGGTGCTCCGTCCTCGACGTCGGAAACGTCCTCGCCATCACTCATCTCCACATCCTCCTCGGGTGGGATGATCTCAAGTGGCTCGGGAGGTCCGCCATTAAGGATGGCGTGCATGGCGTTGTTGGCGGCTTGGAGATGCTCAATGGTAGCGTTGTTATGCGCTATGGTCGCTCGGGCGTTCCGGAGGTCTCCCTCCAAAGCATCCCTAGCACCCCGAGTCTCCGGGAGGGTAACATCCAACTCATCCTTCTCCTCGAGAAGGGCATCCACCTGGCCGGAGAGGACGTAGTTCTCCTCATTCGCGGCGGCGAGCTGGGCATCACGCTCATCAAGCGTGGCCTGCAGAGCGGCGGCTCCATTGCCCTCAAGGACAAGGTGGGTGTCGTGGAGCTGCTCGAAGAAGTTCCAACGCTCCGTCTCGCTATACTCGAGCTGCGTACGGAGGGTATCCACCTCGGTAGTGCGCTCGGCTAGCTCGGCGGTGCGGGCAGCAAGCTCGGCGTCGCGAGCGGCGAGCTCGGCGTCGCGGGTGGTAAGCTCGGCGTCGCGGGTGGCGAGGGTGGCCTGCAGGGCAGCACGCTCCTGCTCCAACTCGAGCACCCGCCTCGCGACGTTCTCACGGTCCAACATGAGCTTGCCGGGGGCCATCTGTCGGAGAATTTTGAAACATAAGTCAAAACTCAAGATCCAACAACAAAACATGCTAAATAAGTAAAGCATGAATGATGGAATGGCACCAACTTAGCAAAAGAATACAACAAAACCTTTCGTGCAATCCTAACACGGTTCCATTTTTCTGGACAGATTTGACACGTTACGGAAACTCGATGATTGCTCCTGTTTCTGGGCTGAATCAAGCTTTTATTTTGTTACGAAAGTTTTAGACAATTTCTTAAGCTTTCCAACGCATCCTAGAACAGCTCAATCCGACTTGTCGTTTGAAAGTTATGCACGATCTACGACAGGGACAGAACCGGAGCACATTCTGAAAAATTCCAGAGCAGCTCTCTGTAATGGGCAATTCTAGCTACGTTCCAGATTTTTACAAGACCTGAGACTAGGAGATTGTTGTAGTGCATAATACAAGCTTTCCAGAAAGTCCTTATTTGCCTTATTTGGATAAGTAACTTGAAAGTTATGCTCATTTTCACGGAAGTTAAGAAATCTGCCACGTTTTTGTTTCCGGTTTTCAACCTTTGTGAGAAATAAGCTAGGTGATCAAATTTTTTTGGTGATTGTTCCATTTATGTGAGTTCACATGCATATATTTGACATGATGAGATGATATGCAATTATGATGGATGCTCAATATGTCGTCTCGTACGTCCTCACAAAAATTAAAAGACCGCGCCCGCCGATACGAATATCGGACAAGCGCATCGGTGGCACACACACACCTCTCACACGATACTACACGAGCTAAAACGTTGTTATGTACCTGCAAGAGATGGATTCCAGAAACATTACATCAAATTCAAAAGAAACAAGCCAAAAATATATCCATGTCACCTCGCCTCACATGGAGAGCTCTCGAATAAGAGTGTATTCGAGTCACACCAGTTGATATCATGCAAAAATTGACAACACTCAATCACATACCTTTGCTCAAGCCGTAGTTGCAAATACTTAACAATCATAACACGGGGTTAGTTTTGCCACCATTCTATATAGTCCTTACATTGGCCTTTCTATCTAGACTCGTACCTCACCGTGACTCAAAAACGGGTTTTAAGATTTTTAGAATGAGTGTTAGTGTGACGCAAATCCCAAGTCGGCTCGATACCACCTGTCACACCCCTATCCCGAAAGATAGTTAAGTGTGGTACGGATCGCCTTGGGAGATGATTGACGAAGCAACCATACATAGCATCACATTAACAAACATACACGATTTGCAAGGTTACATGATTAAGTCTTGATTACAACATAGAGTTCGAATAAAAGATACATTAGGTTCGAAATTAAGTCTTACATAGCCATGATCTTTGTTCAAAATTAAGTGCGGAAGCGAAATACAACTCGACGATACATAGATAACTTAAATGAACCATGCCGGCCTAGGCCATGGCTCACTCATCATGGGTCGGAGAGCTAGGAACCCATTCAATGGTCCACTCTTTGGGCTCTTCTCCGTCCCAAACCACCTTAGCACAACAATCACAAAAACCGGCTTGCGGGAAACCCGTAAATCAACATGTAGTGGCAAAGCCCGAGTATCTAACATACTCCGCAAGTCTTACCCGTCAAATTGGCCATCTAAGACCGACTCCTAGATGCATGGGGCTTGACCGGTTTAACTTGGCATTTTTGCGTAAATAGCACCTATGCTAATTAGGTTGACAATTTTTATTACTTAGCCAAATTAATAGGGTGGTTGCATAAAAGAAACTTTAGTGAGCATACTAGCAATACAAGAGTTTGCAATACAATTTAATATCAATATAAAACAGCAAGCTATTCAATCTCCTTCCATTACTACACATCGCGAACTGCTCGAATCAAGTGGTACTCATTAACCGAGAGGAAACGGCGATAATTATCGAATTATTAATCCTGCAGGAAAGAACCCAAATGCACGACATACGCATCATTTAAGAACACGTATGGCCACCGTTCGCGAGTTCATCATAAAGTAAAACACGGGGCCACCGACCCCGAGTACACATCCCCTTGCGACCGTTCAACAACGCGCCCAAGGCTTAACCCATGTACTCTCCAACGGTCCTCAACCCGTGCAACCACCGTGCCAAACACATCACCTCCGGGTCGGTGAGATATCCGGCTCACTTTACAACTTACAAGCTACATAGGTTTACCAATCCCCATAAGAAAGGCATGCAAGTGGTACACAACTCAAACTTGTTCGCGGAGCCACAATGGGGTGTTCTCAATTTTTAACCACATTCATCAAGTTCAAGTTTAATCATAACCATAGGTGAGATTCCCCATTCTATCGTTGACTCCATAAACCGAGCATAGCATTTCTATCGGAGGTATGACTCATACTCTACATAGGACATATAGGGATTTATGCACGTGGATTTCCAAGCAATTCCTAGAATTTAAATGCACATTCATCATCCTTAATATAGTGATTAAAAGAAGACATTTCAAAATAATAGGAATGCACCGGGCTTGCCTTGAGAGTGATCGAAGTTAGCACTAGCCTCACAAGCGTTGAGCGTGGCGATAGCTTCTTCCAGCGGGATCAATTCGGCGTCGTCACCTAAGGAAGGAAATGCAATGCATAAGTCATATGAGTACAAGGTCGATGATGAGAGTAATGCATGGGTGCTGTTTTGTAAAGATGCCCATGAACATATTAATCACAAGTTTGTTTGCTCAACCCTAACAAGCATGACACGCCTCTTGTTTTATTTAAGTGGGGTCTAAAGACATGACAAGCATGGTCATACTAATATAATGAGTAATGACTTGGTGGCATAGACATGAGTGCTGTGGTTAGTGTAGGTGTAGTACTAATATTTTAGCAAGTTTTTTATAGTGCAATACGAAGAAAGCTAGGCCTATGTATTTTGACATCACATGCGATGACGATTCCCTTTTAGACTAGAAATTTGACTTCAAAAATTCATACATAGGTGAAATACATAGAACCTTTTGACTAAACCTGCCCTGGGGTGCTAAAGGACATAATGAACAGTAGAAATTACATAAACATGCATGAACAGGATTTTTAATGACATAAAACCATTTAGGTGTGTGCTGAAAATGACCCTTTAGAAATCTAGATCTAGGGTTTGCTAAAATCATTACTTAACATGCTCAAAATTTAACATGGGATTTTCTACATGTGTACAGTACCAAAATGAAATTAATGGCCAAGTTTCATGCAAAAATAATTTATACAGAATTAATCAAAAATTAAATACAGAGAATACAAGAAATGCAATAACTTGAAAAATATGAAATGAAATGCAGATCTTCCAGTGCCAAAAATTCATATGTGTCAGGGGGAAGACTTTGGCCAAGTGGCATTTAATTTAGATTTATATTTTTAAAGTTATGGCTTAGTTAAGTTTTTAGGGGTTGACTTTTGTCATTTTTGTAAAAATGTGAAAATGACCAGATCTGATGAGTTCATGTTACTTTTATGAAAGTACAGGTCTTCTAGTTTCCAAAACATTTTAGTTTGTAATTTTTGGACGATTCAAACGCCAGATATGAATTTTTCAAACTCAAACGAAGTTTGGACTTAATTACGAAAATGCCACTGCTCAGCTTTTGAACGAGAGCGGCTCGCGCGCTCCGGCGAGCAGCGGCCGGCGCCGGCGAGCTCGCTCGCGGCGGCGCTGCGCTGGAGCGCATGCTCCGAGACTCGGTGGAAATGCTGTACGCGAGACGGCGGTCTTCGTGGGCGCGGTCGCGGGGCCCAGCAGCTGGCCGGAGCAGGCCCGCGGCGAGCGGTGGCGGCCGCGGTGGCTCCGGCGACGGCGCGCGACCGAGCTAGAGGGAGAAAAAGGGCGGGAGTTGGTCTGGAAGCTTCACCTGCGCACGGAGGAGGGCGGCGTGGGGTTGCGCGGTGAAGAGGATGGCCGGAGGGGGTGCTCGACGGAGAGGTGGTGAGGTGGCGGCGGCGGCGACGGATTTCGCCTCGGATTCCCGACGACCTGGAGCCGAGGGGGAGGCGCGTCAAGGGGGAGCTCAAGCACGTCTTGGCGCACGTATTGGCGAGGAAAGGAGGGGTGCGCGGCTTACTTTAATTTTCATCTTTTAGTTTGAAGTTCCAAACTTGCTTCCAAAAATTCATATAAAATTCACAAGTAGCAGTGTTTCAGATTTGAATTTGAATTTTTGGGCTTTCAAAACTTTGTCCAAAAATTTGGTAAAAATGTTGTAAATTCTTCTTTTTACATGAGCAATCCAAGTAGTGCAAAAATATGTGGGTAGTGTTTTTATAATTTTTGCATTTTGGTTAGGGCTAGGGTTTAGGAGTAGGTTTTTCCTTCTTCCTTTTTATTTTTCTTCTTTTCCTCTCGGGTAATTAGCATTAGCACTTCATTAGTGAGGTGATTAGGGTACTAACTACGGGATTAGCCTTAATCGTGACATGGGATGTCACAACGTGGTGACCGGTCAAGAAGGGATCATCATTATGATAGACGTGATGATCGGTATTACGATTAGAACCGACGAAATCGACGAGGGCACGACCGCGACGATAAATACAGGGAGCCAGGTGTTGGTGTGCTAAGAAGTAAGGGTAATGCTCACTTAGCATACCGAACACAAGAATGGAATGTGCGGAGTATTAAAGAACAAAGTGGAAAGATAAAAACTCTTAGTATAAGCGAAGTTAACTTGCTGATTACATGTGTCCTTACAAGTGACCCTTAGGCTCCCTTTATAGTATAGGGAGCCACATTTTACAAGACCATCATACCCTAATCCTACTATGAGGCGGTAACTCCCGAGGGTGTTCCGGAAAGCCGGCTGAATCCGCGTCGCCCGCAGCTTAGCTGGTTGCTTAGCTAGGAGGCATTCCGGCTCTTCTCTCGGCTTCGCTCCGGTGCTCCGCTACCGCGCCGCTTCACCTCGCCGGATGGTAGCCCCGCGTGTCATGGCCCTTCGCATCGAGGGCTTGGCCCCCTTCCTCGGGCTCTCCGTGGCTTCGCCTCCGTGTACCTTCTTCGCTTCGGTGCCTCGCGCCGTTCGACGACCTGCACGTGTTGGTTGAAGACGAAACTCGGCGTTAGTGTGAGAAATATGCGCTGGGGGTCCTTGGCGTTGCCTCCGCATGAAGCCGGGCTCGCGTCGGGCCCCCACGGTAGCCCCTCGATGGGCGAGCTCGAAATACGCGTAGATTGAGCACGGCCGATCGGAACTTTGCCTCGCGCGCGTAGGTGAGCTCGGGGGCCACTCCCCGTGACTTTCGCTTTGCTATTTTTGCTTCGATCGTAGAGTTTCTCTTTTGTGCTCTTGGTTGTTCGTTGTGTCGTCTATTGTGTTATCGTTGGTTTTGACACTCCTCGATTCCTATGCCCGATGGCTTATTGATTCTGTTGAATGGGTGGGCTTTTTTTATTGTTTTTGCTCCGATGGGCTTTGGCAGGCTGGTTTCTTTTCTGTTCATTAGATGGCCCGCTTCGCTCGTCGTGGCATGCGGTTGGCCTTTCCACCTCTTGCGCCACTCGCTTTTTACCATTGGTGACTTAGATTTTTTTCCCCGGCTATAGAAGGCTCGAGTGGGGTGAAAGGTTAGCTACTGCTTTCAAGAAAAACTCTCTTGCTTCCATATTTTCTTGTCTTCGCTTGTCGTGTCTGAGCTAGTTTACTTTGCTTTCCACAGCTTCACTTCCTTCCCCTTCCTTTTTTTTTTTTTTACTTCTACAATGACTTCGCCTATGCGCCCGACGATTTGGATGCTTCCGCGCTTCGCCCGACGACTCGGATCATGCACGAGCTTCGCCTACTTCTTTTGAGGGTAGCGGGGTTTCGAGCAAGGAAGAGGAGGAGGGTGATGATGCTGTCTACGAAGATGCTAATGAGGAGAACGGGGCCGACGATGATGGCGTGGACAAACAGGAGGAGGAAGACGAGGGTGATGCTTCGCCCGGTGCTCGCCGCTGTTGCTCGGTGCGAGCTCTGCAGCTCCGCGCCGCCACCGTTCGAAGGCCCTAAAGGGTCCTAAAGTCGTCAACCCAAAGACCCCGGTGAAGAAGCTAGTTGACTTGGGCTATCTTCGGGGATACCGCCTCCCTACAGGCGAAGTGGAGCCGCGGCCTAAGGTGGATGAGGTGGTTGTGTTCCGGGACTACTTCATCGCAGGGTTGGTGATCACTTGCCATTGGTTCGTGCGGACTCTCTTGGAGTGCTACGGGATCGACCTGCACGAGCTGTCCCCGGCGCCTTCGCTCATTTGAGCAAATTTATTTGGGTGATGGCAAGCTACGGGGTGACCTCGAAATCGAGGTGTTTGCTTGACACTTTATGCTACACAATCAACGGTGCCACATCATCATCGACGGCGTGGAGCACGATTGCCGCTACGAGTCGCTTACCTTTATGCCCCGTCGGAACGAGAATAAGGGCGTCATGCACCGAAGCATGAACAAGTGGAGCCAGGTGACCAGTATTGGTTCTATGCGAAGGTGTCCGGCGTCACCGAGACGAGCGAAGCCGGCGAGGCGAGGACGGTTTACCCGCTTGCTTTGTGCCCGGCGCCCTCGGAGCCGATTCGAACGCTAGACTTCGAGCGCCGCGGGCACGAGGCGGCGAAGCCATCTATTACCGGCTGTACCGCACCTCCGGTAGCCACGACGTGGTGCAGGAGTTTTGCGCTCGCGGGCGTCCACCCTCCGAGGGCCGGGTTCGGGATTGGCAATGATCGGTTGTTCCCGATGGACCTCGGGGTCGCAGGGTCGTGGGGGCAATTATTTGCCCGGTTTTTACCTTGCCCGTGAAAAGGCAAGGGAGGGGTCCTTCGCCCGTGATGTCGAGCGAGTTGATGAATCTATTTTGCAGCACTTAGTCGATGGACGAGCACAACCTCATCCTCGATTGCACGATCCACGAAGGGCCGGTTCAACCGGATCCGTGGCGTCGCGGGGATTCCTTATCCTCCCGTGAAGCGCCTCGGTTGGGGTCCGGCGCGGGGACATCCGCCGATGGCAAGAGGAAGTGGAAGCGAGGCTCCAAGGGTGGGGCGAGTTCCAAGTCCCGCCGCTAAAAGGGCTTGCTGCCCGTTAGCATCAGCCCGGGCTCCTTGCCCAATGAGGACCCGACTCCTCCGACCGACTAGCGGTCGAAGGGGCACCGCCCCCGAACAAGGCGTTCCGGATGGTCATGATGCACGACGTGTCTGGATGACCCACTCTCGTCTCTTGACGGGGAGAAGAAGAAGATGAAGAAGAAGACGACTAAGAGACCTCGCCATGAGGTTCGAAGTGGGGCCGTTTCCGGCGGAGACGTGAGGCGGGTTGCTTCGACGCTAGGTGCTTTTCCTTATTTCCGGTGTTACTCTCGGCTTGACTTTATGTTTGTCTTTTGTCGTACATACGACTCCTGCTGCTTCCACGGCTTCGCCCGCAATTGGCGCCGCCGAAGTAGCCCTCCGTGTTTCTGCTGCTTCGACGGTGGGACCCGCTGTTGGCCAAGGTAACTTTCTCTTTCTCATTGCTTCTGCTATTCTCTTTTCTTTGTGAAGCGAAGTTTGATGGTGCTTCACGATTCGTTTCTTTTTGCAGTTGATGCTCACTCCGCCACATGTGCCGCGCTCGGGAAACAGATTGTTTTCATCGCTCCTTCGCTCGAGGCTCCTTCGGAGGTGCGGCTCGAGGACGAGTTGATGGCGGAGTTGCGGAGCGCGCTCCAGCGAAGCCGGGAATTGGCTTCGGTGCCGACGAGCCAACCGACGCGCCGCTTGTCACGTCGCGCGGAGGTGGCCATGGAATTGACGGTGGCGAAGGAGGCTATCGCCCTTCTTGAGTCCGAGGTGGCGCGTCCGAAGGGGAGACCGCCGGCCATCTACGGCGCCGGTCGCGGCGAAGAAGTCCATCGAGACCGCCCACTCGGAGCGGGATCGGGCCGTGGCCGGGCTTCGGAAGTCGCAGGGCGAGGTCAAGGAGCTGAAGGAGATCCTTGATCGCCGCGACCGATTCTTTGCCCGGAAGATCGCGCACGTTAGCTCGGGCCTGGTGGCGACGATGGAGGGTGTCGGTGCTCGTCGTGCCTCCGTTCAATGTGCCCACCAACGAAGGCCTCGGACGACCCTTCTTTCGCCGGCTGCTGGGAGCCATCAATGCCGTGGCGGGGGTGCTTGATCGAGGCTGCAAGCTCGCTATGACGTGTTGTGTCGAGGCGGGCTTTAATTTGCTCGAACGGCTGGCTTGCAACCACGTCCGGGCCCTAGCCGAGCCGGGTACTCCGATTGGAGCGGACTCCCGCGAGAATCCCAGCGCGGCGGCTAGGATGGCCGCCCGGCGGGTCCTTCAGGAGTACAGGGTTGCGCCGGGCATGCGGCCGCGCTCGAGGATTCCAGGGTGCACGCCTAAGGAGTAAATTCTTTTTCTTCCCTCCACGAGGACTCGTACTCTTCAGCTGGATGCTATGCTAAGTTTTTCTTTGCTTTGCGAGGTGCGGAGCCGACCGAAGAGAGCTCGAGGAGGAGGGAGAGGAAGAGGAGGAAGAGGAAGCGGATGAGACGGAGGTGAAGGCGACGGAAGACCCTGCTCCGTCGGCGGTGGACGGCCACGACGCGGAGCCTTCGCTTGAGAGGGCTGGATCCGATCGAAAGGTGTAGGGGCCAATAGAATGGCTCTTCGCCCCCTCATTTTTATTTTTATTTTTTGGGGGCTTCGAGCTCTATTGCGCAAGGATTATTTTTTGTAAATGAATATTTTTAAACTACGTAGAAATCCGGAAGCGATGCATCCGATAACTCCGTGCGGAGTGATGGCGCGGCCTCGAGCTCCGAGGTCGATTTAGATTATTTTGAGGCACTCGGATAATGCGAGCGACGAAGCGAGGCCACGTGGCAAGAGTTGAAGTCAACTCGGGTCTGCGGCGGACGATGCGAGGCACTTCTACAATCGCCCCTCAATCTCGAGGCTGCACCCGCGTGCCCTCGACCGATACGTTTAAGACACTTAGAAGTTTATGGCGATGTTGCTAGGGGTAGTCTTACCGGTTCTTCGCTTCGACCCCCTTCGATTGACCGTGGCTATCGTCCCGAGTCTTTTGAGACGAGTGGGATATTGTGAACCGGCATTTTTTGAGTCCGGTGTTGTTATAAAAAGAGAGCCACGATAGTTTGTCATGGAGTTGTGCTCTGCTTTGCTTTGTAGGGTTCGACCCGACGGCGGATGAGTTCTTGCCCGACTCTTTATCTTGCTGAGTATCCCCGAGGTGACTTGGCCATTTTTGGAGTGTTGCTATGGTTCGATTTGCCAATGGCCGGTGCAAACCGACGAAGTTCTTTAGTTGAGGACTTTGCCACCTGTCCCTATAGAGGACGCCGGTGTTAAGATTGAGGTTCCGGAATGTGACCCGGCGGATATGTTTTTTGCCTACGATAGTCCACTCGAGTGACGGGGATAAAAGAGGATCGGTCGTAAAGATATTTTAGTTTATTTTGTAACCCGGCTTCGCTTTCCCGTTTTCTTAGCTTGATGCGTTTGGGCCGTGTTGCTTCGTTCTACATTCTTTTCATTTTTGTGGTGCATTGGTGTCCACTTGTAAGCTACTTTTGGTATCGAAATTTTTTAAATATGTTTTCTTGGGGGGGGGGGCTCGCCTTCCTCTTTAATATTTAAAAGAGGTGAAGCTTGTCGTTTACTTTCGGGAGTAAGCGCGAGCCCCCTTATGGCTTAACGCTTCGTTACGAAACGCAAGCCCTTACGGCTTAACGCGTCGTTTTGTTTGAATAAAACGCCACTCCCCCTACTTTGTCATTTAGGGGCGAAGTGAAAATGGCTTCGAACGAAAACACGAGCCCCTTAGCTGCTTTACACATCGTTTTGTATAAATAAAATGCCACTCCTCCCCACTTAGTTGTTTAGGGGCGAAGTGAAAATGGCTTCGAATGAAAACGCGAGCCCCTTAGTGGCTTTACGCATCGTTTTGTTTAAAGAAAACGCCACTCCTCCCCACTTAGTCGTTTAGGGGCGAAGTGAAAATGGCTTCGAACAAAAACACAAGCCCCTTAACGGCTTTATGCATTGTCTTGTTTAAAGAAAACGCCACTCCTCTCTACTTATTCGTTTAGGGGCGAAGTGAAAATGGCTTCGAATAAAAACGCAAGCCCCTTTACGCCTTTACGCATCGTCTTGTTGAAATAAAATGCCACTCCCCCTCCCCCACTTAGTCGTTTTGGGGCGAAGTGAAAATGGCTTCGAACGAAAACGTGAGCCCCATAGCGGCTTTACGCATCGTTTTGTTTAAATAAAATGCCACTCCTCCCCACTTAGTCGTTTAGGGGCGAAGTGAAAATGGCTTTGAACGAAAACACGATCCCCTTAGCGGCTTTACGCATCGTTTTGTTTAAATAAAACACCACTCGTCCCCACTTAGTCGTTTAGGGGCGAACTGAAAATCGCTTCGAACGAATATGCGAGCCCCTTAGCGGCTTTACGCATCGTTTTGTTTCATCATTCGGGGCTTTTGTTTTTCGCCCGATCAGATTCGGCGCTTTGTTTTGTGGCTTGTACTCCGGGCTATGTTGTTTTTGCCCAATGGAGTGATTGTTTTACAAACCGGTTGTTCGCGACTTTTGTTTTTCGCTCGATGGAGCAGTTTGCTAGCTAGATTAGTTTTTTTCCATTTTCTCACATCGACTCGAGTCTCCAAGGCCTATAATGAGCCGGATGATTAACACCCATAGCCTAAGGTATCCATTATCAAAATTAAGTTAGGCAAGATCTTAATCGTCTTCGATCTAACTCTTCCATACCTCCAAATGATTAAATTTGGCACTAACATTAGTTCAAGTATATGAAAATTACGTATTACAGACCACTTTTTTATTCACAAAAAAGCCCCCGTGATTATACTAATCACGTCGACTTAATCCTTATGACCGTTAGGTCATAATTACAAAATCAAGCCTTTAACAAATAGAAATCATTAATGCCAAGTTTATTGGGCTGTAAAAAACGGTCCAATAGCTTTTCGACCCGAGCCCAAGCTCGGGTACCTATAAAAGAGACGAAGGGTCGACCTAGGTCAAACCCATTCCCGAAACTCCATACGCGCCCACAACGTCTCCTTGTTCTTCGGACATTGTGATTGCGCTCCTTCATTCCCAAATAAACCAATCTCAAATTTCCCTTTTTCGATCTTCGGGATGGGCAAGAAGAAATATGCCGCCAATCCTTCCTCTTCATGAGGTGTTCCTCGCGATCAACTTCCCTACGGCGCCCAAGAATTGGGCGATAGCAAGATCACCGAAGCAACTCTCGGTGAGATGGTTCTTGATGGGATCCTTCCACCTCAACCCATCCTCAACTCGGAGTGCCCCTACTCCCGATCAAATTCCATGGGGAATAGACAAATCACAACAATTGGTATTAAAATCCTTTTTCCTTCGTAGTCTCGATCTCCCTTGCTGCTTCTTTTTCGGAGGTCTACTCTTATTTTATGGATGGGAATTGGTGAACTTAAACCCTAATTCCATTCTCCAAATAGCCCTTTTTATCCATCTTTGTGAAGCCTTCCTAGGAATCCGCCCTCACTTCAAATTCTTTCGTTATCTATTCCAAATCCGCGCGCTCCCCTCTTCAACCAACCGTTCTGCAAGTAGGGGAGTGGGGATACAATGCTAGAGTGTTGAGGAGTATTCTTCCCTGTCCTTGAACAAGAGATTGCCCAATTGGAAAAATGAGTGGTTTATCCGTGACAATCCCCAACCCGCTCTTCCCACTTATAGAGCCAAGGTAGCTAGAGAACTCCCCTCCTGGAGCACGAAGGACATTAGGGAAGACATCAAGCAGGATGAAGAAGTGATCGCCCTGTCGGCTAACCTCAAGTACCTGAAGGATGTCAAGGGCGTCACGAGCTGAGACCGTTCTCCGGAGTTTCATCGTCCGAGGGGTCCAACCACTCAAGAGGCAAGCCTCTCCAAGATGGTTCTTTAATGAAAACAGCACCAATCCATCCGACGACACAACCCTTCCCGATCCGGAGCGCTTGAACAAACGATCGAAGAAAATGCTCTAGACCGGTTTTGATGAAGCAGGGTGCCGGAGGGTAGGCTTGGCGTTCAAGCACATCAAATCCTCGGGACTACGTAAGTATTTCTCTTCTCCCTGAATACCGGTACTTCAATTATTATTGTTTCATTACTCATGTATTATTACTAAATGCAAAAGATGGATAACTACATAAGTCATCCCCCTCTTCCTGCAAATGATCCCCGGGGAGAAGACTACGAAGAAAACACCGCTCCCGTTCTCGCACGGACCGATCCGCCACCCCCACTCTTATCAAAGGGGTTTCGGATCGGTCTACTCTTCCTCGGACCGGGCCAACCCCAAAGATCTCAAGGTCCGGGAAGGCTGTCCAAGCTCCCGAGTACAAGAAGACGCACCTCGGCGCTAAGTATTGGCAAATCGGCGACAATCCTTGCTTCGTGCCGGGAGATACCCGTACGGAAGCATAGAAACTTGAAGATCGGTGCAAGGAGCAAGAAGGCTGTTGAAAGAGACCGCCAAGCTGCTCTGGTCGCGTTCGAGGCTGCCGCCGCTGGGGGATCTCAAGGAGTCCCTCAACTAACGGACTCTCTCGCCAATATCCCCAAGAGGTCTCTCGTATGGCGTCTAGACCGGTACTTCGGGGATGTTACGCGAGGATCCGTTCCCACGCTGCAAGTCCCACCAGCGGTGAAAAGGAGCGCAGAAAGTTCAAGCGGGGATACTCAAGGTCCTCTAGCAAAAAAGAGCAAAACTTTCTTCGATTTCAAGAAAGCCACCTCCTAAGTCTTTGTAACTCGTTGACGGTCGTTACGGACCAATTTCGACCGTCAATTAGTCAAATAAATGAGAAGGACTAGGCATGTCTTGCATGCATTTTACTTAGAAATAACCTAGTTCCACGTGTACCTCTAGATTTTTAGTGTGCAGGTGGAAAATGATGAATTCCAGGCCCCGAGGCGACAAATCAACACTTTTACAAAACTTCCACTTCGCCGCGGGAATCAACTCCAAGATAAAAGGCCAACGACCACGAAATCCAACACAAATAAGGCCTCACGCACCTGGATCAAAGACCAACATCCAGTGGGGGAGCCAACCGCCAAAGCCCAGCCCAGGAGGGGCCGGTGGCGGTTCGGCCGAACCAACAAGGCGGTTCGGCCGAACCGTCATGGTGGCCCCCCGGCCCACTTTTCTCCGGCGGTTTGCCCACCGCCTCCGGAGGTCGGTTCCACGCGCATTAAATGCCACCGACCTACGAAACCGCCTCCAGGAGCCGACCTTTCAAGCCTATATAAGGAGGGGTACCCCCCTCCTTAACACACACAACAACACAAGGATCATTCTCTCCTCACACTAGAAGTTTAGAGGCTTTCTAGGTAGTGCTAGGCTTAGTAGTGGGCTGCCTCATTGCTCCCAAAGTCTTGTGGAGAATTGGGTATAGCTCTTGTATCCTCTCTTTATGAGACTAGATCATTCATCTATGGAATACTTTCGTTCATATCCTTGTCATGAGCTTTATAGAGTAATCATGATCTTGTTTGATCGTTCATCGTTCGTTCATATAAGTTCGTCGTTCGTTCTTCGTTCTTCATTAATAGAAGATGAACTCATATCGAATGTTCTTCGTTCGTTCATACTTGATCACCGATTACTCCCGATCTTACTTGATTAATTGCCGTTCGTCGCTCATTCTTGAGCGACGAACGCCTTTGCATGACTTAGTGCTAGCTTTGATCCTTTCGTCTAGCTTATGCTAGTTAGGCTAGTGTTCTTATGAATAGGCTTCGGGTTCATCGTCCCGCAAGGGTGCTCTAGATTTACCACCATGTCGGTGCCTCGAGGGATCTAGAGTTGTGGTTAGTGACGCCGGCACGGTCGTCGGGGTTATCTACCCACCGTTGAATGTGCTTCGTGTCCCACGGTTTGTAGAGGTAGGTGACAAGAAGTGACAGCCTTGTCATCCAAAGTAATCCTCCACGTTCGGGCATGGCATAGGAGTCTAAAAAGCCGGAGTCGCGAGGCGGACCTCGCGTAAGACGGATCTCCCGATGATGCCTAGGCATTAGACGCTTGCTTGCGCTTGCATGATCTTGGATGTTAGGTAGAAGCTGCGCACTCATATGAATGTTGTATCATTAGGAGTAGTGGTCTCGCTAGTCTAGTTTAGCTTTATCTAGGATCGCCTCTATCCCTTTTATAAGAGAATGCATCGCCTTGGTGTGTGTCACACTATCCTCAACTTATTGCTCCTAACCCCTGCATTGAAATGTGAATACTTCATCATTCTTTTGTAACACCATGAACATAAGTACTCTTATCAACCATGTCTTCCTTTGGGAAAATATAAATACGATACCCTTGAATACTCTCGGGTGAAATGCTACAACGGGTTATCCGTCCGCTTGCGGATATTCATGACCCACCTTATAATACATATCTAGTACTTGTACTTGGATGTGGATTATTTGGTTAAATAGTGCAAGTGACTTAAACCCTTGGCTCTCCCGCGGTCACGTGTTTCTTTCCGCGTGACCTTAAGAGATGCCAACAAGCATTTCCGGCGCCGTTGCCGGGGAAGACATTGGTTAATAAGAATACAATGAATGTTCATGATTACACTTGATGATGATTTAATCATTGCCCTTGCAGAGCTAACCTTGATCTGTTTTCTCTCAAAGGTGAAAACAGGATAGTGCATGCGTGGATTCGACTTGCCGGAAAACTTCGTTGATAATCCCGAGGCTCTTGCGAGAAAGACTCGACCTCGCGTCGTTGTCTCTCCTCAAGAACCCACGACAAGCGAGCCCGCATCTTCCGCACCATCAACCTCAACACTCATGGCTGAAAGGACCCTTCGTGACTACTCTGCGCCCTCCGTCGCCAATGTGCCCATTGGGCCCAACGTCGACGGCTGGTGCTGCAGGACTTGACATCAAGTCCAGCCTCATCACTATGGTGCAAGCCATTCCCTTTTGTGGAAAGGCCTCCGAGGACGCCAACTCTCATCTCCAACAGTTCCTGGAAATATGCAACACATCAGCCACGGCCGGAGCCAACCAAGATGCTATCAAACTCCGCCTGTTTCCCCTATCCCTCCTTGGGAAGGCGAAACAGTGGTTTTATGCCAATCGTGCAAGCATTGACACTTGGAACAAATGTTCCACGGCGTTCCTCGCCAAGTTTTTCCCGATGGGCAAAACCAATGCCCTTCGTGGAAGAATTGCAAGTTTCCAGACAAGCGACAAACGAATCCATGCCCGAGGCATGGGAAAGGCTTCAAGAATACATTCCGGCCTGCCCTCACCATGGGATGGAGGAATGGCTCATTCTTCAACATTTCTACAACGGGTTGACACCAACAACCCGTGGACATATGGATGCCGCTGCTGGAGGAGCCTTCTTCTCCAAAACTATTGCCCAAGCAAAAGAACTCATAGAGAAGATGGTCTCCAATCAAGGGTGGAGCGATGATCGACTCCAAACACGCGCAAGAGGCGTACACCTCGTCAAGGAGGTGGACATGCTGTCCGCCAAGGTTGACCTCCTCATAAAACGCTTGGACGAACACAACGCAAATGGTGGTGTTCATGCATTGGACTCACACATGACGTGTGAGGAGTGCGGGAACACCGGCCATATGGGGAAGGATTGCCCCCATACCCATGAAGAGGTGTTCTACATGAACAACAACAACGGGTATCGTCCAAACGGAGGACAAGGGTACAACCAAAACCGACCATCATATCAAGGAGGTAACAATTTTTCTGGCTTTAACAATAATCAACCTTCCTTGAAAGATTTGGTTTATGGCCAAGCTAAAATTAACGAATCTATCAACAAAAAGCTTGCTGCCAATGATAAAGTCTTAGAAAACATAATCGCACAAATAGAAGGTTTCTCCTCTCGCTTTCAAAAATCAGCTGAGCTTTAATAAAATGATTGAAACCCAAGTTGCTCAGCTAGCTGCTCTTATTCCTGGTTCTAATTCGGGAAGATCCGGGGCAACCCGAGTCTTCTTTGGAAAATGTTAATGCGGTTACCACGAGGGGAGGAAAATCCACTCGGGATCCGCCATATCCTAACCATGCAGCAAAGAAGAACAGAGAACGACCTGGAGGAGGAAAGCCCTTCTATTACCAAAGAAAAAGAAGAAGAACCAGAAGCCAAGTGAAGGGAAGAATGGAATTGAATTTCAAGACACAAGCTTTTTGCCATTCCCTCACGAAACGAGGAAGCCAAAGGAGGATGAACAATTTGCTCGATTCGTCGAGACCATCCGAAGGATTCATGTCAACGTGCCATTGTTGGACATGGTGCAGGTGCCCACATATGCACGCTACCTTAAAGACATCCTCAACAACAAGAGGCCACTACCCAACGAGGAAATGGTCAAGCTCACAGAGGAGTGTAGCGCAGCTATACTCAATCGGCTTCCGTAAAAGAAGAAGGACCCTGGCTGCCCCACAATATCATGTTCCATTGGGGCACACCACTTCGACCAGGCCTTATGTGATCTTGGGGCAAGCGTCGGCGTGATGCCCAAAGAAGTCTTTGATCGTTTGAGCTACACAACCTTGACTCCTACACCAATGAGGTTGCAATTGGCGGACTCTTCGGTCCGCTACCCCGCGGGAATAGCCGAAGACGTGCCGGTAAAATTCGAGGCAACTTCATACCGGTGGACTTTGTGGTGCTTGAGATGGATATCGACAAGAACACGCCCTCATTTTGGGACGTCCCTTCCTCAAGCACCGCAACGCCCAAATTGATGTTGGGAATGGAGAAATCCGATTCCACATCAATGGGAAGGAGGAAAAGTTTGAGTTCCAACCAAGAAAAGAACAATGCTCAATGATCAAGATCAAGTATGGGCCAAATCCCTCAAACATCCGTGAAGTTGAAGTGACGCCAAGAAAGACGGATAGTCTCGTCGCCTTTTGGAAGCAACTTGACAAAATTGAGAATCCGTCATGGTACCAACCCAAGAAGCCTGCAACAGCAAGGCCGGGATTATGGGCCAAGAAGCCGATCCTTCAAGACACAAAGCCACCTACATCAACAAAGACCAAACAAGTGTGGCAAGTGAAGAAGGTGCAGCCATCTTCATCCTCTTCTCCAGGGAAAGGGCCTGCACCACAAGGATGAAAAGAAATGGAGAAGTCCTCGCTCGCTGAGACTTAAAATGGCAAAGCCCTGGTCGACGAGGATAAATCGGTATTATCTTTCGATTTCTTTTGATTTTTGTTTTCCACCACATGCATCTCCCTGCATATTCTATTTTATCACAAGATAATTTTCATTTCATTTATTTGGATTTTCCGCCAGACATATTTGATTTTTTTCTCACTCGCCATGCATAGAAAATTTGAAAACCAAAATCCTTTTACGTCCAAATTTTCCTACTTTGTTTGAAACTTTTGGACAACCCTTGTATCCTTATACAAAATCCAAAAACAATTTTTGCATGTTGGAATTTTCTCCAACGCTTTTTCTCGAGATTTGATTTTTCGAATAAAGCTGAATTTGAGGCAACTTTCTTTGGATTTCTTGAGCAAAAATTTCGAGGAATATCCGGACGTAGCAACCATGGTCAATGATCATATGGCCGTTGGGAGCTATGGGCCAAAAGGGGGAGCAAAAGGGACCCACAGCAGGTCGGCCGAACCCACCTCCTTGGTTCGGCCGAACCGCCATGACCGTTGCTCGGTCTGTCCTTTTTCCCAACGGTCATATGCCCCTCCTAACGCTCAAAAACGGCTACTTCATGAGCTATAAGTAGAGGTGGCCTCGGCCGGAGCTCTCTCCCCTCTCACACTATCATTTCCACTCCTCACTCACTTCATTCTCATTACTCTCAAATTTTCCATTGTCCTCACTTGCTCATTGCCTAAAAGTTCTGCATAAATCTTTTGCTCTTGGTGTCGTTGTCTAGTTTTTGGTTTGATTTGTTTTTGTTTGGTTTTCTCGAGTTGCGATTTCTTGCTCACATGAACAACCGACGGTGTCGCTAATTTGATTTTTTCCCTCACATGACCCGTTCGGAATTTTTGTTCTTGCATTCTTGCTCTCTTTGTGTGCAGCCATGACCGGTGCCAAGAAGCTGTTCGGGTCAATCAAGAGGTCCTTGAGCTCACGCTCAAGTTCAAGCTCTTTACGTCGAAGCACCCGCGCACGCCCGTAGTCGAGTCACCGCCAAGTTCACCACCACAAGTCGAGGAAGAAGGGCAAGAGGGCAACATCGAGCATCGTCTCCTCACCGACACCGACCTCGACTTAGTGGGCGAGCACGAGACGCGCACCTACACGCTTCTCCAACACCGTCTCTTTGCTCCTACGCGAGCATTTGACACGGAGCTGCTGCACAAAATAGGTATGGATGCTGAATTTGCTCAAGTATTTAAAGCCTTAGGGTGGACAGATTTTGCTAGTGTAAATGAGCCGGGTTCCCGCTTGCTTACACTTCAGTTTTTATGCACCCTACAAACGGTAGATGAAGGAATTTCTTTTCGGTTTTTCCGTGAATCCTACCGTTTGACTTGGAAAGAACTTAGCACTCTTCTTGGCTTTAATACTCGCTGCAATACCGACTTGGATGGTGCCCTTCCTCGGTTTTCAAAGCATGCTTTTTGGGAAAGGATTACGGGTCTTCCTAGTTGCGTGCGACCTAGAACTAATCACATCCATCATCCTACCTTGCGTTTTATGCACATGTGGATTGCTATCACTCTTTTTCCAAGGAGTGATATTCGAATTGTGCGCGAGGATGAGCTAAAAATTCTTTTTGCTGCGGTCGATAAGATTAAGATTGCTCCCGTGAAAGCCATGATTTGCCAATGGATAGAAAATCTTGGGACGATAGGACCAATTGAATGTACCTCTCTAGTGACACGAATTGCCATGCGGGTGGGAGCTTTACATGATGCTAATGTTGAATACCTTGCTACACCTCGCTCTCTTATAAATAAAGATTATCTTATTCAAGGTCACTCTCTTAAGAATGGTCCGAACGATTCCCTCATATATTATTTTGTGGGATATGCAAACGAGTTTCGGTTACCTAACCCGGACCTTCGTTTGTATACTCTCAAAAATCTAACCATTGAGCTCCAAGAAGCGCAGCGGTCTCGCAGGAGTGTATCTTCTCGCGAGGGGGCACAGATCAGAACAACCATCTACCTCCGAGATGCCCACACCGCACCCCACGACTCATGGCGAGCCGGGGTACAGCCACCCCGGGTTTTCTCCCGGTGGGTACCCAGCCCCGCCACCTCACATGGCCGGGGGATCGGCGTGGCAAACTCCGGGATATGGCCCGGGGCTGTTTTCTCCACAACAACAATGGGAGGAACACTCCACCGACTCCGGATCAGCCCAAGGCTACAACTTTGTGCAGGAGATGAACAACCTCTCCTCACAAATGGGAAGACTCCAAACCACGGCGGAAGACACCGAGTATGCGCTCAACCAACACATCTTGCAAACTCATCAATGGCAAGAGCGCACCGACACCCAGCTCACCGCCCTCACCAACATGACGGAGCAACAACGAGCCGATCTTTTGGCTTACTTCCGTCACATGGGGTTCATTCCACCAAACCCATGAGCAAGAACAAGCTTGGGGGGCAGCACCCCCGCTAAGGTATCATGTATCGCAACTTGTATCCTTTATTGTCTCTTGTTTTTGCTTGTTCTTGCCTCTCATATGAAAAACAAAATAAAAATGATAAAACTAAAAAGAACAAAAAGAAGTAGCTTAGTTCCCTTTTATACGCTGCAAGTATGTTGCTAGTCTTTCTATGTTGAGATGATGAATAGTTGCTCTGTTTTATTTCTCTCATGTGCCTAGTCTATAATTTAGAACTCTCCTAGTTTTGAGTTTGGTGGCTAGCAAAACTTGCTTAGAACCTGAAACTTGTGGGCTGCACATGCTTGAGCTGCACCTAAGTTGTTGTGAGATGATGATATGGTAAAAAGAGCTGCTATGATCTTGTCCTAAGTTGAGCTTAAAATCTCGAGAATTCTGTTCCCAAAAATTGCAAAATCTATAAGTTCCCAAGTGATGATAAATTCCTACCAAAGCCATATGCAAATTTCCCTTGAAAACCTTACTCATTTGCTACTTGTTACTTCATTGAGCTTTATCAAAATTGTGTGACCCTAGTGAGATGCTTTTCATACTCTCATGATCAAGATCACGTACACACTCCACCTCATATGCTACACTTCTACACCGGAAGTTAGCAACATGTCATGCCATCCACCCAAAATAAAGACACTCCTCACATTTTATCACCTCTCTTAAAATATCAAAAGAAGGCATGGCTATGCAAAAGAAAAAGAAAATAAGGCTCACAAAAGATGAGCAAGAAAAAGATGCTGCTCTCATTTCGAGCATGGAAAAAGAAAGAAGAAAAGATAGCCATGCCCAAAACCCAAAATAAAAAGAGGTGAAACAAAAAGAGGAGTAGTCAAATACACCACCACCATCATCTTCACACTTGCACATCTTGATCTACGATTGTATGACTTGCTATCTCCATGGATCCACTCTTTTGGTTTCGCAAAAATATGAATGCAAGTATGCCTCATTTCATACCCTACCTTGAGCTCCACAAAAGCCTATTAGATGTAGGATGAGGCAATACACATGCCTTGGTGAGGAATATAAACACCATTAGAGCGATTCGAGAGCATCACTTGTGGAACGTGGTTTTACTTGAAAAAAAAAAAAAAAAAAAATATTTTTGAAAACGTCCGGAGAATAAAAAGCAAGACAAGGGAAGAGAAAATAAATGCTCTATACACCGTTCTCTCTCTCAACCGCCCAAGGTAAAGTGAAAAGCACAAAGCCCCATGAGGACTAAGGGGAAGGGTGAGTTACCATTGCCAACTTATTCAACTCAAGGATGAGTATCTTTGTTATACACTTGGTACCTTTGAGAAGTAGGCATTGTAGCAACTCCTGATCAACAACCTAAAGTTCTACTACTTGCTCGGGACGAGCAAGGGGTAAGCTTGGGGAGCTTGTTGACGGTCGTTACGGACCAATTTCGACCGTCAATTAGTCAAATAAATGAGAAGGACTAGGCATGTCTTGCATGCATTTTACTTAGAAATAACCTAGTTCCACGTGTACCTCTAGATTTTTAGTGTGCAGGTGGAAAATGATGAATTCCAGGCCCGAGGCGACAAATCAACACTTTTACAAAACTTCCACTTCGCCGCGGGAATCAACTCCAAGATAAAAGGCCAACGACCACGAAATCCAACACAAATAAGGCCTCACGCACCTGGATCAAAGACCAACATCCGGTGGGGGAGCCAACCGCCAAAGCCCGGCCCGGGAGGGGCGGTGGCGGTTCGGCCGAACCAACAAGGCGGTTCGGCCGAACCGTCATGGTGGCCCCCTGGCCCACTTTTCTCCGGCGGTTTGCCCACCGCCTCCGGAGGTCGGTTCCACGCGCATTAAATGCCACCGACCTACGAAACCGCCTCCGGGAGCCGACCTTTCAAGCCTATATAAGGAGGGGTACCCCCCTCCTTAACACACACAACAACACAAGGATCATTCTCTCCTCACACTAGAAGTTTAGAGGCTTTCTAGGTAGTGCTAGGCTTAGTAGTGGGCTGCCTCATTGCTCCCAAAGTCTTGTGGAGAATTGGGTATAGCTCTTGTATCCTCTCTTTATGAGACTAGATCATTCATCTATGGAATACTTTCGTTCATATCCTTGTCATGAGCTTTATAGAGTAATCATGATCTTGTTTGATCGTTCATCGTTCGTTCATATAAGTTCGTCGTTCGTTCTTCGTTCTTCATTAATAGAAGATGAACTCATATCGAATGTTCTTCGTTCGTTCATACTTGATCACCGATTACTCCTGATCTTACTTGATTAATTGCCGTTCGTCGCTCATTCTTGAGCGACGAACGCCTTTGCATGACTTAGTGCTAGCTTTGATCCTTTCGTCTAGCTTATGCTAGTTAGGCTAGTGTTCTTATGAATAGGCTTCGGGTTCATCGTCCCGCAAGGGTGCTCTAGATTTACCACCATGTCGGTGCCTCGAGGGATCTAGAGTTGTGGTTAGTGACGCCGGCACGGTGCTCGGGGTTATCTACCCACCGTTGAATGTGCTTCGTGTCCCACGGTTTGTAGAGGTAGGTGACAAGAAGTGACAGCCTTGTCATCCAAAGTAATCCTCCACGTTCGGGCATGGCATAGGAGTCTAAAAAGCCGGAGTCGCGAGGCGGACCTCGCGTAAGACGGATCTCCCGATGATGCCTAGGCATTAGACGCTTGCTTGCGCTTGCATGATCTTGGATGTTAGGTAGAAGCTGCGCACTCATATGAATGTTGTATCATTAGGAGTAGTGGTCTCGCTAGTCTAGTTTAGCTTTATCTAGGATCGCCTCTATCCCTTTTATAAGAGAATGCATCGCCTTGGTGTGTGTCACACTATCCTCAACTTATTGCTCCTAACCCCTGCATTGAAATGTGAATACTTCATCATTCTTTTGTAACACCATGAACATAAGTACTCTTATCAACCATGTCTTCCTTTGGGAAAATATAAATACGATACCCTTGAATACTCTCGGGTGAAATGCTACAACGGGTTATCCGTCCGCTTGCGGATATTCATGACCCACCTTATAATACATATCTAGTACTTGTACTGGATGTGGATTATTTGGTTAAATAGTGCAAGTGACTTAAACCCTTGGCTCTCCCGCGGTCACGTGTTTCTTTCCGCGTGACCTTAAGAGATGCCAACAAGTAACTCGATCTGTTTTAATACTCGACTAGTTTAAAATCATTATTGCATCATTCCAATCTTTCAAGTCATTTCTTTTTCTTGTAGAATTCCTTCCAATGTTCAAGGCAGCATTGCTAGCTTGTTGAGAAATAAGCCCACCATGCCTTCTGCTAACCCCACCATAATCGGTGGCGCAACATCAACACCTGCTCCTATGGCGCCAAGTACCGTAGGCATCTCTAAGACCAAGGGTGCAGCAAGCGCAAAGGAAATCCCTGTTGCCTCGATCGAAGAACGAACCTCCAAACCGGTCGAAGAGCGGGTAGTCACCGAAGCTTTTGTAAGTGACACAATCATAAGTGACTTCTCGCCGCATGCCACCTGTTCCGAGTCGCTCCCGAACTCCCATTGGGACCGGTCCGGATTCAAGAAATCCCCTGCCGAGCAAGAACTACTCGGAAAGCTCCATGTGCACCAAGGATCGCCAAGATAGTGGTGGGTGACGTGGAGATTGATAGCTCGAGCGGACCCGGAAGTTCACGGCAATCGCCCAGTGGGACTCCCTTCAAGAAGAGGAGGCCTTGAAGAACTTTTTCGTGTCCGGACAGGTACATTTTTACTCCTTACCCTGTCTTTTCCTTGCTTTTAGTTCGTCATATTTCGATCTGTCCCTTAAATTCGTCTTCTTTCCAGGTTCTTCCGAAAAATTCTAAAGCAAAGAGCACCATCATTGCTCGACTCGAAGAAGAACTGCACCGGACTCGAGAGCAACTAGTTGAGCTCGGATCTCAAACCGCCAGACCTAAAATCCAAAGAAGAAGATTTGCTACGGAGAGATGCAAATCTTATGAATACCCATCGCGTGATGGAAGACCTCCGGCAGGATATCATCAAACTCCGGAAAGAAGTCCAGAGTAAGCCTAAACTTTAGCTTTAATTTCTTTGCTTGTTTTGTGATCCTTCTAACCAGATCTGTCTATCTCAACCGTTGAAGATCTTGTCGCTGCTCACAAGAAACCGAAGAAATTCTTTCCGAGAAGGCGGCTGCACAAGAGCTAGCTCTTCAAGAGGGCTCCCAAGTTGAAGAGAAGCAAGCTGCTCGCATCGAAGAATTGGAGGACGAGCTTACTGCCAAAGATAACATCCTGGCACAAACCCTCCGGTCTAACAAGATGCTTGAAAAAGATAATGTGCGTCTAAAGACCGAGCTTGCGGAAGCGTTTTAAGCCGCCAAGTCCGTGCAGATGTAAAAGGAAAACGCCTTGAGGACCGCGCACGAATCTGCTCAACTTGCGCTCAAGGCAAAAGAAGATGAAATTCAACGCCCGTTGAAGAGCGAAGCAAAACTGAAAGCTTCTAACGTCAGCATCAAAGGCAGATTCGGAGCGTTGGACATCGGGCATAGCTGTAAGTTTCTTCTCCTAGTCTCGCTTAGAAAACATTCTTTAATACCGGTCTGCACTTCTGATTTTTCTTTTACTTCTTCTTCTTCAGAACTTGTGGCACGCAGTATGAGGACGCTCGAGTATCCGAACGTAGGTCAGCCCATCAATCAAGATGAAATGGACCTTGAAAGTGTAATCCGGGATGTTCCCCGAAGGATCAAGGATCACTCCAAGATGATTGCCGCAGCAGGAGGAGGGCATATCGCTGCCATAATCCAGTCTTGGACTCCGGTCGAAGACTATGATCTCAACTTTATTAGAGCGGGTGCCCATCCGGAGACAACCGAGGACCGGTTCAATGAGTTAAGGAATTCACTCCTTGGCACCGTTTCGAACTAGTTGAAGATGTTCCTCTAGACCCAACGAGCGTCCCGCTAAATGAAGGTGCGGCTCTTCCTGCTTTGGGCCAAGCTGCTCAAGATGTTGTCGCCGCCTTCGGACAAACAAGAGAAGAGGAGTATGACGACCTAGATGCTGATTTATTGCCCTCTCCTCTCGACTCTAAAGGAACAATTCATGACAGATCGGTGGAAGATCCTAAGACCGATGATGCCGGCGATTCCAGCTGGCCCGCCCGATAGATGTTTATCATAGGACCAGTCTTTTATACATTAAACGGACGTTTTTTTATCAAAGTGCTTTGTAACTTAATTGTTTTCCTTTGAATTGTGATGAAGTTTCAGTTTCCTTTCTCTTTTTCATACTTGGTCAACCAAAGTTTACCATCTTATCCCTACTAGTCAAATTCTATACCTAAGCGATGATGGTTATTTTAGCTTAAACCAACTACGATTGAATTCGACTCTAATCAGCACAGATCATAACACATCGTAGTAGCTCACTTTAACAGAATCATGCTATATAGAAAAAACAACCAGTCTTTAAGATTCAAGATTACATAATATCACAGACCGCTCTTAAGAATAGCGACTTATCGACTAGTATTTCACAAGAGATGCTTAAAATTTCCCTTCCTAAATATACCGATCGAGGCTGAAAGTAACTAACCTTTTTGTCGGGTACCTAGATTAGGGAGCCCTAATCGGGGTACTTAATCCGGCTAACAGCTCCGTCTTGTACGCATAAAGGATACGAAGTGGGGCCCGAAACCTCCGCCTCGCCCGACCCCGAGTCGGGCAAGGTCCACAACTCCGCCTCGCCCGACCCCGAGTCGGGCGAGGCCCACAACTTCCGCCTCGCCCGACCCCGAGTCGGGCGAGGCCCACAACTTCCGCCTCGCCCGACCCCGAGTCGGGCGAAGTCCACGACTTCCGCCTCGTCCGACCCTGGGTCGGGCGGGCCCACGATCTCCGCCTCGCCCGACTCGGCGTCGGGTGGGACCGCAATCCCTGCCGCGTTTACCTTTGCTTCGCGGAGAAGCGACCTCACCCACCGGATAGGGGAGGAGTTGCGGCAGGCCGGTAGGCGCAATTACGGCGCACGGGAACTCGTTTCACCAACATGACGCGATGTGACCGGCGCAGATGGCTCAGCTCGCAGAGCGGCGTAATCATTACCAAGCCCATGATGGCCTCGTGACCGGGACGGAGGCCGGGCGATTGACGGGACAATAGCCCGTAATTTGTCCCGTGGCTGACCAACGAGCATCCGCCTAGGCCTACGAAGGCTACGAAAGCCGGGCCCGCGACCTCCGCCTCGCCCGACTCCGGGTCGGGCAGGTGCACCACTTCCGCCCCGCCCGACTCAGGACTCGGGCGGGCTCGGCGATCCCCGCCTCGCCCGACTCGGAGGCAAATGGCTTCTTCACGAAGCCTCACAGGTGAACAGGGATCGCCATAACTCCGCTCGGGAACTCACCAATCCACGAGGATTGGGTGAGATCAGCGCAGCTCCTCTTGTCTCATCTTCACGCGTCGCCGGACACCCCGGCACGATGACAAGACGGAGACGTCAACACCGTCTCTGCCGGAGCCATGATGAACGGGAGTGATGGATGGAGACCGCCATGCGACAGGACGGCTGCCACGAGTGACGAGCGTGGCATTGACTCCGGCGCTACCAGTCAAGACTAACCGTACGCCGCACGACCGGAGCGCCCAAAGCGGCCCGCATGCGAGCAGGGTAGTGCACGACGGCCCCGACCCCGCTTGGGACGATAGGTAGTAACTCCGACCCCACCCGTAAGTGGCCTCGGCCCTTGGACTATAAAAGGGACCCCACACACACGCAAGAGAGGGGGACACACAACACAGATTGAGCTAATCGAACTCATCGCACACACATCCTAGAGCACACCGCACACGGAGGCTTGGAGCAACCCTCCTCCCTCGCATCCTTTGTAGCTCTTTTGGCAAGACAAAACACGAACAATCCTCGAACCGGACGTAGGGCTTCGATCGCCCGAACCAGTATAAACCACGCTCTCCTAAAACATCCAAGGCCCATCCGAATAGTAGCGTCGATCCCCCCAAACACAAATTTACTTGTCGGCCGGTTTCACAACACCGACGGTTGGCGCGCCAGGAAGGGGACCTCGACGCGTTCGACGATCTTGAAGATGGCGAGCCACACCGTCGATCGGACTCGAGGCGCCCTCGTGACCTTCGGGAGCCCGGAGTTCATCGTGACCGGAGCCGGGAGCACTGTCGCGCGTTCTCCCGCCGACCTCCCGGTCTCCACACCGCTTCCCGCCGTGTCCGCCGGCGCGGAGCTCGCGGGCATGGCGGACTCCGGCGATGGATCCGATACCGGCAGCCACCACCCTCGCGGGAGTGTATGATGGCGGAGGACGGGGACACCAGCGACACCGACGGCATCAACGACACGGGCCGTGCGGCCCCGGCGGCCGCCGGACTCCCGGCCGGGGTAGCGCCGCCGTCCGCGGCGGTAAACGCCGGCGGTGCAGGGAACGCACAGCCGCACGCCGCGGTGCCACAACAACAAACCCCTCCGGGAAGCCCCGAGCCCCGGGAGGAGGACGACCTAGAGCAGCTGCTCCGACGCCGACGCGAGGTCGCAGAGACCGAGCGGCGGCTAAAGGAGGAGCGCGAACGCCTCGAGTGCGAGGTGGCGCGGCGCCGGGCGCAGCGCGAACTCGCTCGCCGGCGTGGGCGCGAAGCCCAAAGAAGGATCCCGGACGAGGCAAACCACCTCGCTCCCGAGTACGAGAGGCCCGGCCGAACGTGGCTGCGGCCGCGACACCGATCCGCGCGCTTCCGCAACCGGTCGACGAGGACCAGCGGAGGATCCAAGAGGAGGTCGAAACCTCCCGGACTTAGCGGCCGTCCAACGAGCCGAGCGTGAGCAAAGCTCGCCGCGCGGCGGAAAGAGGCCGGTGCCTCCTACCACACGCCAAGCCGGCCCCGGGGACCGAACGGTTCGGCCCACCCAACCGCCGAGCAAAGCGGAACCGGAAACTCGCCGTCGGTTCGGCGGCGGATGGGCGAGTCGCGCGACGCACGCGATACTCCCGACCGCCCGGCGTCGGGAACAAAACCGCGCTCCAAGGCGCGAAGCCGAGGACCACGGGTACGCCCCCGGCGCGGAGGACGATTCGACCCGGAGGAGGACAAACCTCCGGTTATGACGGGGCCCAAGGCCTTTGGGCCTGCCATTCGGCGGGTTCCGGTGCCCCGCCGATTCCGGCCCCCAGCAAGCATCACCAAATACAACGGGGAGACGAACCCCGCATTATGGCCGGAGGATTACCGCCCGGCATGCCAAGCCGGCGGCGCCACCGACGAGCGGTTCATCATCCGCAACTTACCACTCTTCTTGGCCGATTCGGCCAGGATGTGGCTCGAGCACCTCCCGGAGGGCTCGATCCACGATTGGTGGGACCCGGAGGAGGCCTTCATCGGCAACTTCCAGGGCACGTACACGCGCCCCGGAACCCGTGGGACCTCGGGACATGCCGGCAGCGGGCGGACGAGTCCTTGAGGGACTACGTCAAGCGCTTCTCCCGCAAGTGCAACACGCTCCCCAACCTCGCCGACGCAGAGGTGATCTCGGCGTTCATCGCCGGCACCAACAACGAGGGGCTGGTGCATGAGCTCGGCCGCAACAACCCGCGCACCGTCAAGGAGCTACTCGACGTGGCAACCAGCCACGCCTCCGGTGAAGACGCCGTGGATGCCCTCCTTCATCGAGCCAAGGGCAGGGCGAAGCGGAACGAGAGTTCCGGTGCGGGCCCGTCCTCCCCGCATGACAAGAAGCGTAGCGGAGGAAGAGTGGCGACCGAGCACCGCCGCGACACCAACTTTGTCGCCGCCGCCGAGCGCAAGCCGAAGAAGCCGACCGCCGACGACGGCAGCAAGGGCCAGCACTTCGAGAAGATGCTCGGAGGCGCCGTGTCCCAACCACGGCCGACCCGTCAACCACGCCCTCAAGGACTGCGGGCTGATGCTCAAGTTCCCGGGCACGAAGGCGAGGAAGTTCGACCCCAAGAACCCTAGCCCCAAGAACGACGACGGCGACGACAAGAACGCGGACGGCGGTTTCCCGCAAACCACCGGCTGCCTCATGATCTTCGGGGCGGGGGACCGGCTCCTCCGGGCGACACCGGAAGCGGGAGCGGCGCGAGGTCTACGCCGCCGAACCTGCGACCCCGACCTACCTCAAGTGGTCCGACGCGGCAATCACGTTCGATCGCAGCGACCACCCCGAGCGCGTTCCCCGACCCGGACGCTACCCGCTCGTCGTCGACCCCATCGTCGGCAACAAACGACCGACTAAGGTACCGATGGATGGGGGTAGTGGTCCGAATGTTTTGTATGCGAGAGACTCTTGATGCCATGGGGATCGGCCGCTCTCGGATCCGGCCATCGGGCGAGCCCTTCCACGGGGTTGTGCCCGGAAAGACGAGCCGTGCCACTTGGGCAAATCGACTTGCCCGTCACCTTCGGCACGCCGATCAACTACCGCACCGAGACCCTCACCATCAACGTGGTGGACTTCCCCGGCGCGTACCACGCCATCCTCGGGCGACCATGTTACGCGAAGTTCATGGCCGTTCCCAACTACATCTACCTCAAGCTCAAAATGCCGGGTCCGAAGGGGATCATCACCGTGGAACACGTCGGTTCAGCGTGCTTACGAGTGCGAGGTGGAGTGCTGCGAGCCGGCTGCGGCGCTCATCAACAAGTCCGACTTCCCACAGGTCGCGACTTTGGAGTCGGAGGACAGGCCGACCCCAAAGAAGGCGATCGGCTCTTTCGAGCCGGCCAAAGACACCATGATGGTGCCCCTCGACCCCGCCGACCCCGAGGGGAAGAAGGTCATCATCGGGTCCGCGCTCTCCGACAAATAGGAAAGCGCGCTCGTCGAGTTCCTACGCGCCAACAAGGACATCTTTGCGTGGAAGCCCTCGGATATGTCGGGAATCCCCGGGAACATCGCCGAGCACTCCCTCAACATCAAGCCGGGATCGAAACCGGTCAAGCAACGACTCCGCCGCTTCGACGAGGAGAAACGCCGGGCAATCGGTGAAGAGTTAGCGAAGCTCCTCGCCGCCGGCTCGTCAAAGAAGTGTACCATCCCGAATGGGTTGCCAACCCCGTACTTGTAAGGAAGAAAACCGGGAAATGGAGAATGTGCGTTGACTACACAAGTCTCAACAAGGCGTGTCCCAAGGATCCGTTTCCCTTGCCACGCATAGACCGGATAGTTGATCTGGACCGCGGGGTGCGAAACCCTGTGTTTCCTAGATGCCTACTCGGGTTATCATCAAATTCCGCTAAGGATTGGTGATCAAGAGGCCACCGCGTTCATCACACCCTTCGGCACGCATCTGTTACGTCACTATGCCGTTCGGGCTAAAAATGCGGGAGCCACATACCAACGCTGCATGATCAAATGCTTCGGTGACCTCATCGGACGCATTGTGCGGGCATATGTGGATGACATCGTAGTCAAGTCCACTCGGACCAACGATCTAGTCGCCGACCTCGAAGCCGTGTTCCAGCGGCTGAGAGCTAACGGAGTCAAGCTCAACCCCGAGAAATGTGTCTTTGGGGTCCCGAAGGGAATGCTCTTGGGATACGACGTCTCGCAACGTGGCATCGAAGCCAATCCCGAGAAAATCGAAGCCATCGCGAAGATGGGGCCGATAAAAACGTAAAGGGCGTGCAGAAACTCACGGGCTGCCTCGCGGCGCTAAGCCGTTTCATCTCCCGACTCGGAGAAAAGGGGCTGCCACTTTATCGTCCGCTCAAGAAGTCGGACAACTTTGTCCGGACAGCCGAGGCGCAGGAGGCCCTCGACCACCTAAAAGCCAAACTTTCAAGCGCGCCGACCCCGACTTCGCCGGTCGAGAAGGAGCCTTTGCTGCTCTACACAGCGGCAACAAATCGGGTGGTGAGTACGGCGTTGGTGGTGGAGCGTGACGAGCCGGAAAGGCGCTCAAGGTGCAACGGCCGGTCTACTACGTCGGCGAAGTCCTCTCCGATCGCAAGACGAGGTGGCCGAAGATCCGAGAAGGTGTTGTACGCGCCGATCGTCACTCGGCGCAAGCTTCGGCACTATTTCGACTCTCATCCGGTAACAGTCGTCTCCTCTTTCCCGCTTGCTGAAATTTTGGGCAATCCGGAGGTAGCGATGAAAATCTCGAAGTGGGCGCTAGAATTAATGGACCAGGGCGTAGAATACACGCACCCATCCGCCATAAAATCGCACACTCGGTAGATTTCATAGCCGAGTGGACGGAGACCCGGTTGCTCGTGGTTCCGGACGAAATGGATCATTGGCGGTCTGTACTTTGACGGCTCCCTCACAAAGAGGGGTGCCGGGAGCGGATGGCAGCTCATCTCGCCGAGAGGTGCATGCATGCAATACGTCATCCGGCTTAACTTTCCGGCCTCTCACAACGTGGCCGAGTACGAAGCCTTGCTCAACGGCATGAAGGCAGCGATTGATCCGGGGATCCGTAGACTCGAAGCCTTCGGCGACTCCCAGCTCGTCGTGGATCGGGTGATGAACGAATCGACTTGCACCAACCCAAAGATGGCGGCTTATTGCAGTGAGATCCGCCGTCTTGAAGAAAAGTTCGATGGATTCCAAGTCAAACATGTCCTTCGGCGGGACAATGAAACGGCCGACTCATTGGCCAAGATGGGATCCAATCGGCTGCCAACACCGGAGGGCGTTTTTGCTTGCGACCGGGATGAGCCGTCTATCAAGGAGCCAACGGCGGCCGACCCCGCAAAGGGAGAACAAGAGCCAGCTCCGACCGAGGCCGCAGAGGTCCCGGTCTCCGAGCTTGGCGCCAACGACGACACGGCGGGTCCGGTCGATCCAACTCCCGACCCCGAAGGGGACTCGGGGCTGCGCCCGAGTCAGCAGATGATCGGCGGCAGCCCTACCTCGACTATCCGTTGCGGCAAAAATTGCCCTCCGACGTCGTGGAGGCGCGCCGACTCGCTCGACGCGCCAAAACCTTCGTCGTGATCGGCGATGAGTTATACAAAAGGGGCACACCGGCGTCCTCCAACGCTGCATCCCTCTCGACGAGGGCAAATGGCTGCTTCAGGACATCCATGGTGGAACGTGCGGGCATCACGCCGCACCACGAAGTCTCGTTGGCAACGCTTTCCGACATGGCTTCTATTGGCCGACCGCGATCGCCGACGCCGAACGAGTCGTGCGCACCTGCGAAGGGTGTCAACATTACGCACGTAAAACACACCAGCCGGCC
Organism: Chloris gayana; assembly: GCA_031894775.1. NCBI lineage: Eukaryota > Viridiplantae > Streptophyta > Magnoliopsida > Poales > Poaceae > Chloris > Chloris gayana. Next base: position 698,580 of record JAUNZO010001131.1, on the reverse strand, counting down.
CAGGCCCCGCAAACCATCCCCATAACATGGCCGTTTGCCACGTGGGGTCTAGACCCGGTCGGCCCGTTCAAAAAGGCACCAGGAGGCTACACCCACTTGCTCGTCGCCGTGGACAAGTTCTCCAAGTGGATTGAGGCGAGGCCGATAAGCAAAATCGACTCGGACCAGGCCGTAAAATTCTTCACCGATATAGTGCATCGGTTTGGAGTCCCAAACACAATTATCACCGACAACGGTACGCAGTTCACGGGAAAAAGTTCCTAAACTTTTGCGACCACCGGGGCATCCGAGTTGATCGGTCAGCCGTCTCACACCCCCAAACGAACGGGCAATGCGAGCGCGCAAATGGCATGGTCCTCCAAGGACCGAAACCCGGATATTCAGCAAACTCAAAACATTTGTCTGGGAAATGGGCGAAAGAGCTCGGTGCGGTGTTGTGGAGCCCGAGGACGACGCCGAGTCGGGCCACGGGTCATACTCCCTTCTCCATGGTGTACGGGGCCGAGGCCGTGCTACCCACCGATTTGGATTATGGAGCTCCGCGCGTGCAAGTTTTCGATCCGTAACTCAATAAGCGTTATCTCGAAGATGCGCTGGACCAAATCGACGAAACAAGGGAAGCCGCACCTGCTCCACTCAGCCGGATACCAACGAGCACTCCGCCGTTACCACCACCGCAAGGTCAAGAAGCGCGCCTTCGAGCCCGGCGATCTCGTCCTTCGACTCCTCCAGGGGAATCAAGGCCGGCACAAGCTAACCCCGCCATGGGAGGGGCCCTACACGGTAGCCGAGGTGCTCCGACCCGGCACGTACAAGCTCAAGGACGCCAACGGAAACGTGCTCACCAACGCATGGAACATCGAGCAGCCTACGTCGCTTTTACCCTTAGCTTGTTGTTTCAGTTATCTATGCAAAAAATATAAAGAGAAAACCTTTCTCTTTTTTCTCTTGTTTTCGACAAATAACGAATAAGTCCAAATTTGCCGGCCGCCGGCCTCGACTCTCCCGAGTCGGGGCTCCACCCGGCGGGTGCGCAAAGGAGGCCGTGTGCGGGTCCCGGTTGTGCCCACGGCTGCGGAACTCACACGAAAATCCCTCGATGCGGGCCCGACTTGGACAGAACCTAAGCGCCGACGATGGCTCGGCCGGTCCGACCGGTCGGCTCGGGACTCCGACGCCTCTACAGCCTAGGAGCGGCCCGAGTTGTCGATCACCCGAATGAAAAATCTAAAGCAACCGGGCGGTCCGAAAGAGAAAGGAGCCACGAAAGGGCAAGAGTTTAAAATTTTGAACGAAGTCTAATCCCATAGTGCAAGACCAACTCGGACAGGACTCGGAACGCCAACGACTACTCGGCCGATCCGACCGGCCGACTCGGGACTCCGACGCCCGGCGGCTAAGAGCGGCCTAAGTCACCGATCAATCGAATGAGGAATCTTAGGCTACTAGACGGTCCGAATGAGAAGGAAGCCACGAAAGGGGAACATGTGAATTTCGAACGAAATTAAAACAGATAACTTGTTTACGAAATAAGCGAGTTCTTTATATCTTGGCCACCTGGCCGACTCGACTATCGGCCACTCGGCCGACTCAACTAACACACTTCATCATCTACTCGTCATGCGGCGACGACGGCGGCGGGAAGGCGCGCGAGGCGAGGAGCTCGGCAAGCTTGGCGGCGATCGGCGCGGCTTTCCTCTTCATGTCCTCGATCTCCTGCTCGGAGAAGCCGGGCACCATGCCTAGCCGCGCAAGCGTGTCGAGGTCAAGGTTGTCCTCGAAATGTGTCCGCTCCAGTACCGAGTCCACAGGACCCCGGCTTCAAAACTCTCACGCCGCAGAGCACCAAAGCGGTTGGCGATGGAGAGAAGGCGCGGCTCCAAATTGGTGGTCCCGGCGGCCGTGGCACCTCCAGCTCGTTGCGGAGGAACTCGGCACCGATGCGGATTCGGTCGAGCCGAACTTCTTCCTGCCGCAGCCCGTCCGGGTCCGTCTTGAGCTCCGAAAATGAAAAGGAAGAAGAAATCATGAGACATGACACCAATCAAAAGCAAAATAGGAGGAGGGATGAGAAACAAAACTTACGGTTAACCTCACTCTCCAACGTCGAAAGTTGGGAAGTGAGCTTGGAGACCGATTGGGAGACGGCCTCCTTGAGCTTGCGCTCGGTGTCCGTCGCCTCGCGCGCGCTCGCCGCGTCCTCCTCCGCCTTCAACGCCCTCACCACTCGCCGCCTGGACCTCGGCCAGCCGGGACTCGGCCACCCGACGAGCGTTCGCGGCATCGGACTCGGCCTTCTTGGCCCTTTCTTCCGCCGCCTCGGCCCTCTTGATGGCTTCGGCCAGGCGGGACTCGGCCGTCCTTCGCGCATCGTTGGCCTCGGCCGCCACCCCGGCCGCCTCGGCCCTCTCCTTCTTCGCATCCTCGGCCTCTCGAACGGCTCCGAGGGCTCGCTCCGTGGCGCTCTGCGCCTCCCGGTCAAGGCGGGTCCGTTCCCTTTCTTGGAAACGGATGCGGGCATGCTTGGCCCGGCTCATCATATCCGTAGTCCGAAAAGGAGGACAAAATCATGAGCGAAGCGAAAAAGACCGATATTCCGCGAAGGAACGAACTCGCGCTCACCTCGGCCGGCTCCGCCGGCGACCCGACGAGATGGAGCGCCGCGCCCAAGACGTCGGCGGCTCGTCCGCGAGTCGCGGCGGAACGCGCCCCAAAGGGTCCGCTCCGCCGGCTCGTCAAACGTGTGCGTCCGCCCTTGGGGCCCCACAACGTGCACGACCCCCGGCTCCGGCGCCGGCCGGTGCGGCGTGGCGGAGGAGCTCGGCGGAGGTCCCTGCGGCGGGAACAGCGCGGAGCCGGCAGCCGCCGTCACCATGGCCGTAGTTGGCGCCGCCGTCTCCGGCCGCCCCCACGGTGCTTGCCGGCCGAGGGGCTGCCGGGGATGGCGCAGCGGGGCCCCCGACCCTAGGGCCGCCGCTTCCGAGCCCCGGCCAACGGACCCTGCGGGATGCGCAAGTCAACAAACCGAAAGACAAGAAAGAAGGAAAGACAAGAAAGAAGGAAAGACGGAAGGAAGCAACGCTTACCGGTACGGTTGTCGTTTGGGTGGCGGACCGACCGCCGACCCAAGGCCCTCACGCTGCCTCTTGCCAAGAGCCGCCCCGGGGCACTCGGCGCCGCAGATGAAGAGGTCGTGGAGGCCGGCGCGGCCGTACTCGGACCCGACGGGGTTGCGGCCACCGCCGGAGCAGGGCCGCCGGCGGGCGCGGTCACCGGCGCTCGGACGGACGCCGTTGGCGCCGCGGAGGCCGTCGCTGCCATCGCCGACGAGGTGAGCCCTCCCGTCACCGTTACCGGCGCTACGGTCACCACGGTCGACGTCACCGCGGCGGCCGAGGCCATCATCGCCCCCGCCATGGTCGTCGCCAAGGGGACCCGGCGTGAGGGCGGCAGGGCGGCGTGGTGACGATCGCGGAGATCGGGGCCGCGACCCCGGCACGGCGGCCGGGCGGTCGGCGTTGTGGTGGTGGTGGGCGCCGAAGTCGGCGCTGCGGCGCTCGGCATGCGCCTCGGCCTGCGGGGAGCCCGGCGCTCCTTCCCGGCTCGGACCGACGAGCGACGTGTCGGCGTCGTCCCGACGGGCCCACTTCCGGAGGGGCCGGCCGGGTCGGGCCCTCGCTCGATGTCCTCCTCCTCGGCGAGCTCGCCGATGGGAGAGGACATGTCGACGAGTTCCTCATCGTCACCCCAATCGTTGTCGTCGGAGTCGGTGCTGCTGCTCTCGGAGATGACGATCCGGCCCGAACGGCGCCGGCGCTCCTTCTCCGTTTTCCGCTGTTGCCGCTCCGCCTTCCTAGCCTTCTTGGCATCCTTTCGAGCTTTTAGCTCCTCGGCGCGCGCCCGATTGATGGCCCGGACGTCGGCATCCTCGGGCAATGGGGCCGGGGAAGGAATAAATTGCAAACCTCTCCGTAACACGGAAATCGGAAAAGTAAGAGAGGTCGGCACTTGAGACCGACTCAACCGAAGGCAGAACTAAAAACTTACAAACAAAATCGCCCCTGTTCGGGAGCATTGGTGGGTGATTGGGAACCGGCCAATCAAACCGATCCCACGCGGCGGCCGTCTTCGAGCATCGCCTCCGCGAGTCGGGCCTTCAACTCCCGGAGCGAAATCCGAGGGTCCGCCCGGGGTCCACCATGCAGGTTCCCTCCCGGGCGAAGTCACTTCCCATCTCCGACATCATCCGACGCCGGGCTCGCAGCGGTGCAAGCCGGCGCGGTGGTAGGAGCCAATCACTCCAACGCCGGTCACGCCGGCCTGGTCGAGCGCTCGACCGCCTCCAACAACGCGACGATCCCCCTCTTCTCGTCGCCGGGCACCCCGAAGTGCCACTTCTCCGGCGCGCGGTGATGAGGTTGCCGGTGAACTCGGGGAGGGGTGTGGCAGCGGTGTTCCCGAGGTAGAACCACCGCTCGTGCCAGCCCTTGTTGGAGTCGGTGAGGGCGATGGAGATGTACTTCTGGACCGGCCGCCCGCGATCGGAAGCCGGCGCTGCCGATGGGGACGGCGCGAGGGTTCCCGGCCGTGTCCTTCTTCGTCACCAACCGGCAATCGAAGAAGTGCTTGAACAGCCTGAAGTGGGGGCGATCCCCGGAAGCCCTCGCACGCGCGCCACGAAGGCGGCGAGGTGCTCGGACGGAGTTAGGGTTGAGGTGCTGCAGCTCCAGCCCGTAATGGTGGAGGATGCCGCGGAAGAAAGGGTGAGGCGGCATTCCCAAGCCGCGCTCGTGGAAGTGGCGGAAAGAGACGACGTAGCCGTCCCGGCGGCGCCGGCCGGGCCTCATTCCCGGCACCGGCCACTCCATGGCGTCGGTGCGCGGCATCGAGAGTCCACGCGCGACAAGGGCCTCAAGGGACCCGACGAGTGCAGCGGGACGGAGTCCAATCCGCCATGGCAGGGCTCGGGTCGGATGCGCGACGGTGGATTGGGGAGAAGTGAGGAAGGCGGCGAGCGGCGGACGCGGCGAAGAAAGGCGAGTCGACGGAGCACGCGAGAACAAGGGAAGGGGATGAGTTTTTGCGAGCGCAAGGTAAGAGAGAGGTAACCGAGATGCGTCCTCCCTTTCCTTTAAATAGCGGTCATGTCAATTGCCCCCGCGGCGCCTCGACTCCCGCACCTCTACTGTTCCGCGATTTAACCGGGTGCGAGGAACCGAAGAGGCCGCCGCGCGCGCTCGACGCGGAGCCATAATGCGAACGCAAATTTCGCATCTACGGCGAACCGCCGCGAGATGCGCGCCGTCATGGGAGGCGAACCGTTGCGCTTCGACGGCGCCGATGACGGGCCGATTGGGCTTGGAATCCCATAAGGCCCGCAGGTAAATAAGGCTAGGGGATGAAAACGCCCGACGCCCGGTTTCCAACCCAGGGGTTCGAAGGGCGGCCCAGCGAAAGGGTTCGGACGCCCGCCCTTGGACAAAAGTAAGTGAGGGGTTGTCGGAGAGGGATCCTTAGCGATCAACACCCGTGCACCGTAGCACAATGGGCCTCTACCGACGGCGTCCGAGTCCGAGTTGAAAAGCCGTGATCTTGAGTCCCGCGAAGGGAGGGCAACGAGCCCGCCGGCCCCGATCGAAAGGGGTCGGAAATCACAAAAGACGAGCACTCGGATATGAATGAGGCCGACTCCCGCTAGTCTCCGTCGGATCCCCGCTAAGGGCAAGCCGAGGCCATCACTCGGACATTCCCGTTTGGAGCTTAAACGAGCACCACGCATCGAACCATCGAGGAATGACGTGGCCGCTCACCGCACGCCTCATCTTATCGCAAAGATGCGCGGGTGTGAACGAAATAAAAAGACGAAACAGCCCTCGGACGGATCCGAGCAACGAGCGAAGACTCGGGGCTCGCTTCGCGAATAAACGATAAAACCGCTCAAAATCGTTAACCCTCGGCGCAAGTATTCTACTTGCCCCGAGGCTCGGGAGCTACACCGGCGGGTGCGCTCGCGCGCACCCGCCGTAAAAACAAGCGCACGGAAAAATCTAAGGATTTGTCGGGAAAAGCCTCGACGGCGACCATTTGCCCCGGCCGCCGCCAAGGCTCGGGGCTACTTGTCGGGTACCTAGATTAGGGAGCCCTAATCGGGTACTTAATCCGGCTAACAGCTCCGTCTTGTACGCATAAAGGATACGAAGTGGGGCCCGAAACCTCCGCCTCGCCCGACCCGAGTCGGGCAAGGTCCACAACTTCCGCCTCGCCCGACCCCGAGTCGGGCGAGGCCCACAACTCCGCCTCGCCCGACCCCGAGCTCGGGCGAGGCCCACAACTTCCGCCTCGCCCGACCCCGAGTCGGGCGAAGTCCACGACTTCCGCCTCGTCCGACCCTCGGGTCGGCGGGCCCACGATCTCCGCCTCGCCCGACTCGGCGTCGGGTGGGACCGCAATCCCTGCCGCGTTTACCTTTGCTTCGCGGAGAAGCGACCTCACCCACCGGATAGGGGAGGAGTTGCGGCAGGCCGGTAGGCGCAATTACGAGCGCACGGGAACTCGTTTCACCAACATGACGCGATGTGACCGGCGCAGATGGCTCAGCTGCGGAGCGGCGTAATCATTACCAAGCCCATGATGGCTCTGTGGACCGGGACGGAGGCCGGGCGATTGACGGGACAATAGCCCGTAATTTGTCCCGTGGCTGACCAACAGCATCCGCCTAGGCCTACGAAGGCTACGAAAGCCGGGCCCGCGACCTCCGCCTCGCCCGACTCCGGGTCGGGCAGGTGCACCACTTCCGCCCCGCCCGACTCAGGACTCGGGCGGGCTCGGCGATCCCCGCCTCGCCCGACTCGGAGGCAAATGGCTTCTTCACGAAGCCTCACGAGTGAACAGGGATCGCCATAACTCCGCTCGGGAACTCACCAATCCACGGGGATTGGGTGAGATCAGCGCAGCTCCTCTTGTCTCATCTTCACGCGTCGCCGGACACCCCCGGCACGATGACAAGACGGAGACGTCAACACCGTCTCCGCCGGAGCCATGATGAACGGGAGTGATGGATGGAGACCGCCATGCGACAGGACGGCTGCCACGGTGACGAGCGTGGCATTGACTCCGGCGCTACCGATCAAGACTAACCGTACGCCGCACGACCGGAGCGCCCAAAGCGGCCCGCATGCGAGCAGGGTAGTGCACGACGGCCCCGACCCCGCTTGGGACGATAGGTAGTAACTCCGACCCCACCTGTAAGTGGCCTCGGCCCTTGGACTATAAAAGGGACCCCACACACACGCAAGAGAGGGGGACACACAACACAGATTGAGCTAATCGAACTCATCGCACACACATCCTAGAGCACACCGCACACGGAGGCTTGGAGCAACCCTCCTCCCTCGCATCCTTTGTAGCTCTTTTGGCAAGACAAAACACGAACAATCCTCGAACCGGACGTAGGGCTTCGATCGCCCGAACCAAGTATAAACCACGCTCTCCTAAAACATCCAAGGCCCATCCGAATAGTAGCGTCGATCCCCCCAAACACAAATTTACTTGTCGGCCGGTTTCACAACACCGACACTTTTCCATCTAATCATTGGCTCTAATCAGCGCAAGATATAATTGATGGCAACGGTCTTTATCCATATCGTATAGAATAAATGACTGGTACTAGTATTTAGGAATTTCATAATTTCACAGATCGCTCTTAATACGAGCAGCCCCCGACTCGATAAGTTAATTCAAAATTAAGATAACGAGGCACAAAAACACAAACATATTCATGCCGAAATCAAGAATGCTTTATATTATATCACCGAGAAAGTTACAAGAAAATCTTTAAGTATAAAAACGACGAAGTTGATTAATATTCCAAGAATTTGGAATTTCCTCCTACTCCTGGGTCATAAGCCTATAAGCCCCGGTCCGGAAACCGATTTGACCACGAAAGGTCCTTCCCGGACCGGTGACACCTTATGCCTATTCTTGTTAGACTGGATCTTCCGAAGCACCAAATCTCCCACTTGAAATTCCCGCATGCGCACATTGCGATCATGATATCGGCGCAACCCCCGATGATACTTGACTCGCTGGAATCAAAGCTTGATCTCTCTTAACTCTTCTCGCAGCAATCAACTCCATTTGACGCTCTTCATCATAATACCGCACCTCGGCTGACACCATATTCACTTTTGTAGGTAATATTGCTTCGATCCATAGACCAAAGAAAAAGGAGATTGTCCCGTAGCTCGACTAACATTTGTGCGCAATCCCCATAACACCCAGGTCAATTCCTTAACCCACTTTCCTGCATATGGTTTTAAGCGATAAAAAATTCTAGGCTTAAGACCGGTTAAAATCATACCATTGGCACGCTCTACTTGTCCATTGCTCTGCGGATGTGAGACTGCAGCATAATGTATCTTAACTCCAAACTATTAGCATAATCCTTGAAGAACTCTCGAGTGAACCGAGGCCCATTATCGATGATTATGCAATGCGGAACGCCAAGACGGACAAAGTTATTACGTAAAAACTTGATTGCTCGGGTAGTGGTCGTGCTAGTAACAGACTTCAGCTTCAATCCATTTGGAAAATTTGTCGACTGCCACAAAAATATGAATAAACACTCCTGGCGCTTTCTTGAACGGTCCGACAATATCTAGCCCCCAAGTTGCAAAAGGCCAAGTCATTGGAATCATATGCAACTCTTAACCGGAGTATGAGGTTGTCGAGCGAAAAATTGACATCCTTGGCAATTCTTAACTACCTTATGTGCATCATCTGCAGATGTACACCAATAAAATCCTTGCTGGAAAGCCCGAAAGCTACAGGGACCCATCAAAATACATCTCCCAATATTCAAAATTCTGAATTGCCGGTGGCACTTGCTGTAACAACCCTAACCAAATCAAAGTGCATTTCATGCCATTCACCATCATGTCATCTTGTGCATTTGAGAAAATGTTGAATAGAATATTGTGTTAAGAAATACACATGAAATGACAAATTTACTTAAGTTTAATTAAGATCTTAAAAAGACAAATTAAATACAAGCAAATTTTGGAGTTTAACATTTTATGTTAATTAAACATAAAAATAACAGATTTATGGAGTTGATACGAAATTATTTCATTTTGTAAAAAGGTCTACAAGAAATAATAAAAATTTCTCTTTTTATTTTCAACTTGAATTTTTAATCCAAAATTTAATTGGAATTTGAACTCCGGCCAATAAGGAAAAAGATTCAAAATGTTTTCATTTCCATCCCTGTTTTTTTCGCATAATTTTTCGAGCCTTGGAGGTATGCTTTTCAATTAATTAAGAACGTAGGGGGCTTTTTGCAAAAATCGCAAATTAAGCCAGGAGCCATGTGACACCCCTACCTCGCAAAGCGAGAGGGATTGTCGAACAGGATCGTATCGGGAGACATTCGACGGAGCGAACGTACATTGCACATACATCGTGGATACATTCACCATTTTCATTACATAGGGAAAATGCTTAAGTAGCAGTTTTCATACATAATCTCTTAATTATTACAAGCCATGGTTCCAATTTCAGATTACAATACATAAGTGAAGTGTTATTTTACAATACTTAATCAATGTCTTTGCGGAAGCGTAAACATCTCGACGGTACATATATATATAGATTAACTAGGAGGACCACACCAGCCCATACGGCGTGGTCTCACTCTTGAGTCGGTGAAGCGGGAACCCACTCCACGGTCCACTCCCGAGGTTCCTCACCTTGACACACATACTTCCCACAGCAATCACAATAATCGGGCTGCGGGAATCCTGAAAATGATTTCAACACAAACCCCGAGTATCTAATATACTCCGCAAGGCTTACCCGTCAAAAATGGTTCTAAGAACCGACCCTAACATGCGGGGGCTTGACCTGGCTTGCGGGAACATGCAAAAACAGCAGCTATAGAATTTTGTCTAACTCATATTTTAGCCAAGTTAAGAGAGTAGAAACAAGATCATAAATTTAGTGAGCAAGCCTAACAAGCATGGTTGCAATACATAAATTTAATATCCAAAAACAGCAAGCTTAATCATCATCTTCTCTTGTTACTACGATGCAATCTGCTCGAGACAAGTGGTACTCATCACCGCGAGGGACGGCGATATATATCGATTTACACCCTGCAGGGGAAACCCAAATGCACGACATACGCATCATTTAAGAACACGTATGGCCACCTTTCACAAGATCACCATAGATATGAGCCGGGTCCGCCCTCCGAGTGTGCATTCCACATGCAACCCGAAAGTCGCCTAGAGGGGGGGGTGAATAGGCGATAATCCCGAAAATCACTTAATTTAAGAAATTAAATACGCAGGAAAGATTTGTTCGACTCAAATGTCCGACTATAGTAGGATAAGACCGACTATGGACTAATATCCGACTAGAGTAGGACAAGTCCGACTCCCTCGTGCGGAAAGGGGAACGGGAGTCAAGATGGACAAATCCGCGGAATTTAAGCAACAAGCAAGCAGCTAGCAACACAAGAAAGCTAGGGCTACAAGTAGACAAACAAGCAAGCCACCTATGCAAGTTAATCTAGGAATTTAAGCAAGAACATCCTAGAGCTATAGCACATCAATTTGCAAGAAATAAAGGGAGACACAAAGACACACGATTTTTCACCGAAGTTCAGCTCCACCAAAAAGCCTACGTCTCCGTTGAGGAGTCCACCAAGGACCGGGTTGCTCTCAACCCTAAACCTCGTCAAGCCGCCACAAAGGCCGGCTTAAAAACCACTAAATAAAAGCTCCACGAAGGGAGGGGCAATACAAACGACCCGAGTCTCAACCACAAGCTTGGGAGCTCGCCGGGTAACGCCTAACCGTCTAGGGGATGAATCCCCAAGAGTAACAAACACAACAAGTACCGGCGATGGAAAGAATCAAGTGCTCTTGAGATGGAGATGAAGCTCAACGATTTTCTCCTCAATCTTCTCACAAATCCACCAAGGATTGGAGTGGGGAATCAAACTTGAAGAAGAGGAGAGCTTGAGTGAGTTTGGGAGTATTTTTGAGAGTGTGGGAAGTGCCAACCGGCCAAAAGTGGACGAGGTCCACTTTTATAGCCGGGGCACTCAAAAGAGCCGTTGGCTCGGATCCGACTCGGATACATCCGAGTGAGTCGGATAAATCCGATCTGCTAGGGTTTCGAAAGAATGGTTTTCGTTCCGGAGTCCGAGTCGTAAATCCGACAAAAGTCGGATAAGTCCGATCGTCAAGGGTAGTCGGACAATGTCCGACCGAGTCGGATAATCCGACTCCTAGGGTTTCACAATTGTGGCACGGTTCGGAGTCCGACTCTCTGTCCAACCGAGTCGGATAAGTCCGAGTCTATGGGCTATTTTTCTTGGCCACTTCTCCGGAGTCCGAGTCCAAAATCCGAGTGAGTCGGATCCGTCCGACTCCATATGTTATTTTGTGTTTGGAATGAGTTTTGAGCACTTTCATTTTTCACACCTCACACTTGTGTGTCCCTCTTGATAGTACGGTGTTTCCTATACTCAAGACATAAATAAAAAGCTTCATAGCTTGATCTTGAGCATGAGTGATCCATTTTTCAAATCTTGCACGTATGAGCGAGTATGACCACTTCCTTTTTGTGTTTCTTTGCTCTCAATTGAATTTTAGATATGCACTGCGCACAAGCTCATTTAGAATATTAGTCCTTTTTAATTGTATTGACGTCAATCACTCAAAACCATAATTAGGGGCCTAGATGCACTTTCAATCTCCCCTTTTTGGTGATTGATGACAATACAACTAAAATTCACAATTAAGTGTAAAAAGAGCTTGAACAAAAGAGCAAGTAGAAGAGAGCTCCCCTAAATGTGTGCATGAGTTGAATTCAATATTTGGTCATTTTAAAACCAAAAGCACATATTTGAGAGAAAACAAGAGAGCTCCCCTAAATTCATGCATTTTATTCACAAGGCATATAATAAGAAGAAACAACAACGATGCATATGTCATGTGAAGCACACAAATGCAACTAGAAACTACACAAATAACATTACACCATCCATCATCCATAGAGCATAGTTTATCACATAAATAATTAAAACGAGTTATTACAAATAAAAACACACCACATAGTTCACCACGATTACATCTCAAATGTAGCAACATGTCCATAAAGTAATACAAGATACAAGAGCAACTCTTACTTGCTCTACTCACAAAGGAAACTCGGAAATTTTACTTCTCCCCTTTGGCATCAAAACACCAAAAAGGAGGAGAGGAAGCCTACTCATCATCGCCCCAATCCTCGTCGTCGTCGTCATCATCTTCTTCTTCTTCCACAGCGGGGCCCTTGCCTTTGGGGTCTTCGGCCATGTCCTCCTCTTCTTCTTCTTCTCCTTCTTCTTCTTCTTCTTCTTCTTCGGAGGCTGCTGCCACGGGCTCATCCTCCTCATAGTGAAACCGAGTGTGTGTGGAGATACCGGTGCTAGGGCCGGTAGGAGCAAGTGGTAAAGCCGGAACCCGAAGAGAAAGGTGGAGGAGGTGGGAAGTACCCAAAGTAGAGAGACTCCTCCGGAGTGAAGGAATCCCACGGATACTCAAGCTGGAGGAGGAGCAGGTGCTGGCTCGGGAGAGGGAACTCTAGGAGTAGTGATCCGGAGATGATCAAGAATAATCTTCTCGCCTTGCCTTTATCACCTCATGATCTTGCTTAAGACTGTCCATCTTGGCATCAATCCGCTGGCACATGCCGAAAAGACCCTTAAGCATATTGAATAGTCCACTCTTGCTTTTCGTGCTAGGACCACGACCACGAGCTCTATCCGGACGAGGAGCCGTGCTAGAGCTAGGAGCCGAAGAACGAGTCCGAGCAGGAGCGAGGAGCAGCTGGAGCAACCGGAGGAGCTGGAGGAGCACCAAAAGATGGGGTCTTAGGAGCATTGGCCGGCATCCTAGGCTGAAGGGGTTTGTGCGTGCGATCCTTGTTGAAAGTCTTCTTGGAGATCTTCTCAATCATGCACATCACAAAAGGTGCATATACACAAGCACGTCTAGCGTCCACGGAGCTGTGCCACATCTCACTAAAGATAAAATCCCACACATTGAATTTCCTCCGAGTGGGTAAGATATGAAATAGATCCTTGGCATATGATGCAACATGATCTGCATTGCCACCCCTAGGAGAGAGAGTGAGGCGAAGCATCCTGTGCAAGACCACATAAAGAGGCTTGAGACCGTGAGCAAAGGGTGGCTTGCACATGTCCTCATCCTCATACATGTACCTCATGAGCTCGGGGTTGAGAGAATCCGAATCATGCAAGCGAAGATCCCTGTTCATTGTGTCCCTCAATCCAAGAATATTTGCAAACCTATCGAAGGTGCAAGAGAGCTTCTCTCCATCGATCATCCACCAAAACCTTCCTAAGTTCTTGTCAAAGTGCACAGTGGAGTAAAACCGACACACTATCTCCTGGTTCCAGTCATACTTGAAACTCATGATCTCCTTGAGCCCGTGAAACTCACACATAGCAATAACCTCATCAAACAAAGCTGTGTGCCCGCTTGACATGTAATCCCAATCTATGTATTGCATGGGCACCGTGGGCTTGACCTTGCTCCTGTAAGCACACATATACCAGTCCGTGTGAAAATGAGACCAAAAACGGTTGTCTAGAGACTCCCGTTCCATGTCAAACCAGTTCACTTCTCTTGCCTCGCTTGCCGCCGACTCAGCCCCTTTGACATAATCAATCATGACGCGGTCAACTCCAGGATGGACCACCACATCCCTCATCTCCTCGCGGATCTCGGTGGGTTCCTCTTCTTCCCTTGGTTCAACAATGGGAAGGCTAATGGTTCTACTCCTCTTCTTTCCGGCAATCTTTGCCCTCTTTTCCGGGTTGGGGTTGGTGGAAGTACGACCCATGCTGACAAAAGATAGACAAGGAATGGTATGAGATGAATAGCATAGATATTTGAGTTTGGATAGAAGTAATGCACAATTTCGAACTTTAGTGAAAATTCTGCTTGAGTCGGATATGTCCGATCGAGTCGGATAAAATCCGACTAGTCGGAGGGAGTCGGATATATCCGACTCACTCGGACATGTCCGATCGCAACAGAATTTTTACCAAAATCGCTATTCCGCATAGATCTACCGCACATTCCTAGCCATATTGCGTTTACAGCATCTATAGCATCCTAGGAACAACATCTATGCAACATCTAGGTAGGGGAAACACTAGAGCTCCTAATCCATGGAAGTTGACTTTAAACCCTAGGTGAAAAGATGGGATTAGGGGAAAAACCTTGAGGCCAACAATGGAGTCGGATAGAGTCCGAGTAGGAGAGCCCTTTCCCCCACAAAACTCTCCAAATCGCCGGTGGAGGAAGGAGATCGCCGGGGAGGAGCTCGCGCCGCCGGTTGGAGAGGAGAGAGAAAAGTTGGAGTTTGAATGAGGAGTTAGGGTGAAGGGGTAAGTTGGATTCGGGCTTATAGGGTAAAATCCCGTGGAGTCGGATATATCCGACTCCATCGGACATAGTCCGACTCTCGGGACGATCGGATAAATCCGACCGGAGTCGGATAAATCCGACTCTGCGATTTTTAATCGCCTTGCTCCAAGAGCAGAAAGATCCTTCACTCTTTTCTCTCTTGATCTCAATTAAACTTAAGGACATGTGCTAAAACTTCATTGGATGTAGCCAGCTACAATCAATCACTCCAACAATGATTACATCCAAATCCGTATGATCTAAAGATCAAGAACCAAATAATTTCGAAAAACAAAACATTCAAGATTTTTCAGGAATTTTATTTTTCAAAAACAATTACTCTAATTCACAGCAGATATGCAAGCTTTCAAGCCACATTACTAGAGTCAAGGATATTTAGCTCACTCCTTAAATAACAAAAGCGGCTTTCGTCTAGTGGCTTGGTGAAAATATCGGCTAATTGTTCATCGGTTCTCACATAACTCACTTCAATATTCCCTTTGATAGAATGATCTCTCAAGAAGTGATGTCTAATGTCTATATGTTTTGTGCGTGAATGCTCAACGGGGTTGTATGCTAGCTTTATGGCACTTTCGTTGTCACATAGGAGTGGAATACGGTTCAACTTGTAACCATAGTCCCTTAGAGTTTGTCGCATCCATAATAGTTGTGCACAACAACTACCGGCTGCCACATACTCCGCTTCGATCGTGGAAAGGGCAACGGAATTTTGTTTCTTGGATGACCATGACACTAGAGACCTACCCAAGAATTGGCAAGTCCCGGAGGTACTCTTCCTATCCACTTTGTCCCCGGCATAATCCGCATCGGAATAGCCTATTAGGTTGAACTTTGAACCCTTGGGGTACCAAAGCCCTAGGTTGGGTGTGTGCACCAAATATCTCAAGATTCTTTTAACGGCCACCATGTGGCACTCCATAGGAGCGGCTTGAAATCGTGCACACATACACACACTAAGCATGATATCGGGCCTAGATGCACAAAGATAAAGCAAAGAGCCGATCATAGAGCGAAAAACCTTTTGATCAACCGGCTTGTCTTTCTTGGTGAGGTCGAGATGGCCGTTTGTAGCCATGGGTGTCTTGGCGGGCTTTGCCTTGTCCATGTCAAACTTCTTCAATATATCTTGAGTGTACTTGGCTTGACATAGGAAGGTTCCCTCCTTGAGTTGCTTGACTTGAAATCCTAGAAAGAATGTCAACTCTCCCATCATAAACATCTCGAACCTCTTTGTCATTATCTTGCTAAAATAATCACAAAACGTTTGATTAGTAGAGCCAAATATTATGTCATCGACATAAATTTGGCACACAAATATATCATGATCAAAACGCTTAGTGAAGAGGGTTGCATCAGCCTTGCCCATTTCAAGGAAATCCCTAAGGCATTCATACCATGCTCTTGGTGCTTGTTTAAGCCCATAGAGCGCCTTATGGAGTTTGTACACGTGGTTAGGATACTTGGGGTCTTCAAAGCCCGGTGGTTGCTCCACGTACACTTCTTCCTTGATTGGTCCGTTGAGGAAAGCACTCTTCACGTCCATTTGATACAACTTGAAGTTGTGGTGAGTGGCAAAGGCAAGTAGTATTCTTATTGACTCAAGCCTAGCCACGGGGGCATAGGTTTCATCAAAATCCAATCCTTCTACTTGTGAATATCCTTTTGCCACCAATCTTGCTTTGTTTCTTGTCACAACACCGTCTTCATTTTGCATATTGCGAAACACCCACTTGGTGCCCACAACATTCTTGCCTCTTGGTCTTTCTTCTAATGTCCAAACTTCATTTCTTGTGAAGTTGTTCAATTCCTCTTGCATGGCCATCACCCAATCCGAGTCCTCGAGTGCTTCTTCTACTCTAAATGGCTCTAAAGAAGAGACAAAAGAGTAATGTTCACAAAAATTGCAAACACGAGAACGAGTGATTACCCCTTTTTCTATGTCACCAAGAATTTGTTCCACGGGGTGATCACGTTGCACACTTTGATGCACTCTTGGGTGTGGTGGATGTGAGCTTGTCCGCCGCCGTCTTGTTCAACCTCTTGATCATGCAATGTCGGTTCATCATCTTGTCCTTGAGCATGATCTTCATTGCCAACTTCTTGATCTTGATCAACTTGATCATGATTTGTGCGTGGTTGGTCTTGACTTGAGGGAGGAGGTTGATCTTGATCATTTTGCGGTTCTTGCGGTCTCACATCACCAAGTGCCATTCTTTTGATTGCTTCCCTAGGAGCCTCAACATCTGCATTGTTAATAACAACTTGCTCCCCTTGAGAGCCGTTAGATTCGTCAAACGTCACGTCCCGTGAAACTTCAACGCAACCGGTGGTTTTGTTAAAGACACGATAGGCGTGACAATTTGAACCATACCCAAGCAAGAAACCTTCATCAACTTTAGGGGAGAACTTTGAAGTCTTGGGTTTCTTGTTGAGCATGAAACATTTGCTCTCAAAAACTCGAAAGTACGAGATGTTAGGCTTTTTACCGGTTAGTAGCTCGTATGGCGTTTTCCTCAAGAGTCGATGGAGATACAACCGATTTGAGGCATGGCATGCGGTGTTGATTGCTTCGGCCCAAAAATGACCGGAGGTCTTGTATTCATCAAGCATGGTTCTTGCCATCTCTATGAGAGTGCGGTTCTTTCTTTCGGCCACCCCATTTTGTTGCGGTGTGTAGGGTGCCGAAAACTCATGCTTGATGCCCTCCTCATCAAGATACTCTTCAACTTGAGTGTTCTTGAACTCGGTACCGTTGTCGCTTCTTATGGCCTTGATCTTCACTTCAAATTCATTTTGTGCTCTTTTCAAGAATGTCTTGAGTACATCTTTCACTTCACCTTTATCACACAAAAAGAATACCCATGTGAAGCGAGAATAATCATCAACAATAACCAGTCCATATTTGTTACCGCCAATGCTTATGTAGGCGATTGGACCGAAAAGATCCATGTGTAGCATCTCCAATGGTCTTGTAGTTGTCACTATGTTCTTGGACGGGTGTGGTGCTCCAACTTGTTTTCCGGCTTGGCATGCACTACAAATTTTATTTTTCTCAAAGCAAACATCCGTTAGTCCAAGGATATGATCGCCCTTTTGGAGTTTGTGAAGATTTCTCATACCGACATGGGCTAGTCGTCTATGCCACAACCATCCCATGTCGGACTTTGCAACTAAGCATGTGTCAAGTTTTGCTTTATCCGCGGTAAAATCCACAACATAAAGCTTTCCTTTGAGCACACCCTCAAAAGCAATCGAGCCATCACTTCTCCTTGAGACAATCACACCCTTGTCGTTGAACAAACAATTGTAGCCCATTCCACAAAGTTGTGAGATAGACAACAAATTGAAGTCAACGTTATCCACAAGCATAACCTTCGAAAGTGAATGCGGAAAAGTTAAAGGAATGTTACCATATCCCAACACATAGCCTTTTCCATTGTCTCCAAAGGTGATATATTCATTTCTTTCTTTGCTTGGCTCGAATGACTCGAACATTTTCTTGTCTCCGGTCATATGATTGGTGCATCCACTATCCACCATCCATGATGAGCCACCGGAGGAGTATTCCTACAAAACAATTTATGCTTTGTTTTTAGGTACCCAAATTTGTTTGGGTCCTCTCACATTAGTAACAAGTGCCTTGGGCACCCACACACAAGATTTGTGTGTCTTGTTGCGTGGCCCAACATATTTTGCATAGACACGACCATACTTGTTTCTCATTAGCACATAGGTCGCATCAAAATCATTAAAGAGAGCACAAGAGGGGTTAGGCACATTAGTATGCAAATCATGAATAAGCGAAGTTTTGTTAGTGTTCTTGATTTGCTTTTCCGTCTTGACTTGCTTCTTTTGGAGTCCACTCTCTTTGGTGAACTTGATGAACTCGGTGCCGTTCTTGTTGATTCTTGCATTATGCTTGTCACCTTGCTTGTACCCAATGCCATCCTTCACATGTGACCGTCTCACATTGGTGTATGCACCCCTTGCATACTCGGCCTTGGCATCATCAATGACCTTCTTCTTCTTTTGTGCTTGGTCTTGAAGCTCTTGCACTTGCTTCTTCAAGTCACCAATGGTCTTGATGTTTCTTGTACAAGCTTCAACATCAACCTTGAGGCACCTAGGACACTCAATGCTAGACGGGGGCAAGACGAAGATTGAGAGGAAGTAGTGTTACACTTAATTTCCTCAAATTGCACTTTAAGAGAGTTGTGATCCTTTTGCAAGCTATCACACTTCTCTTGAAGTGACACATTTGTGACTTTAAGTGTCTCACTCTCATTTTCAACCATTTTTAGGGACTTTACTAAGTCCTCATTCTTCTTCCTCTCAACTTCTAGGAGCTTCTCAAGTTCAAGGACTCTTTGCTTTTCTTGAACAAGCATTTCTTCTTGTTTCTCAAGAAGCTCCTCTTGCCTCTCATTGTTCTCCTTTTCCTGCTCAATAATGTCCAACAAATCAAACATGTTAGGAATTTGAGAAATAGCATTAGTGTTCACCTTGGAGCCTTTGGCCATCATGCACTTGTGCCCGGCATCATCTTCATCATCGGTCAAGCTTCCAAACAAGGAGGAGTTGGTCGGTGTTAGCCCTATAGCAAGTGAAGCAATCCCTCTCTTTTCTTCATCGGATTCCGACTCGGAGGAGGAAGATGATCCATCGGAGTTCCACTCTTGCCCAATGTGTGCTTCACCCCGACGGTACTTTCTATGCTTCTTGTACTTCTTGTCACCCTTCTTGTTTTGCTTGTTCTTGTAGTTTTCGGACACTCCGCCATGAAGTGACCTTTGTCTCCACAAATGTAGCACTTGTTTTTGGCTTTTCTTGATTTGCTCTTGTCTTGATCATCCTTCTTGAAGCTTCTTTTTGACATGAGGTTGTTGAATCTTTTCACGAAGAGAGCCATCTCATCATCATCGTTATCATCACTCTCCTCAACCACCTTCTTTTTCTTTTCTTGTTCGACGTTGAGAGCCAAATCATTCTTGCTCCCACTAGCCTTTTCCTTGTCCCTAAGCAAAGCGTTGATTCTATTTCCTTGATCAATTTGCTGTTTTTGGGAGAGCACCTTTCCAATCACTTCATCGGTGGTAAAGTATCTAAAGCCATCTTTGTCCCTTATGTTGGACACTATGTTTGCATCCCATGCTTGCAATGCTTGTAGTAACCTTCTATTCACATCCAAGTCCAACACCTTCTCTCCAAGTGCTCTTCTCATGTTGACTATCCTCATCATTCTATCATGGGCTTCCCTTGGCCCTTCATCCGACCTCATGACAAAGTAGTTAAACTCTTCTCTAAGCCCTTCTAGCTTAGTCTCCTTCACACTATCAATGCCCTCATGAACCAATTCAAGCTTCAACCAAATTTGATGGGCATCCTCCAATCCGGTTACCTTCTCATACTCGGCCGGACTAAGTGCGGATACTAAAGCACTAGCCGCCGCCACATTGCACCTTACATTGAACAAGTCTTGTGCGGTTGGCTTGCTTCTACATTCCCACAAGAATCCATTTTGAGTCACACTTCTCACATTTTGATGCATTGAGTCCAAATGTAGTAGCATCTTTGTTTTCCAATGATCAAAGTATTGGCCATCAAAATATGGTAGCCTTCCTGAGCCGGGTCCAATATGCTCATCCCTTCAATCACTATAGGAGTATGGTGTTTTGTTGTAGCTTATTGGCAAGGCACTAAGCACATCTCCATCCTTGGCAATTCCTTTTCCACTTGCATTTCTAGCATCACCCGGTGAGTTCTCATGCCTTTCTTCACCGGTTACCTTAGGTGGTACTTCACCGCCACCACTACCACTAGCCGTTGCATCTTTCTCATTTGCCATCTTTAATCTTCAAGCGGTGAGGCTTCAACGAAGATACCCGCTCCGATACCAATTGAAAGTCACCTAGAGGGGGGGGTGAATAGGCGATAATCCCGAAAATCACTTAATTTAAGAAATTAAATACGCAGGAAAGATTTGTCCGACTCAAATGTCCGACTATAGTAGGATAAGTCCGACTATGGACTAATATCCGACTAGAGTAGGACAAGTCCGACTCCCTCGTGCGGAAAGGGGAACGGGAGTCAAGATGGACAAATTCGCGGAATTTAAGCAACAAGCAAGCAGCTAGCAACACAAGAAAGCTAGGGCTACAAGTAGACAAACAAGCAAGCCACCTATGCAAGTTAATCTAGGAATTTAAGCAAGAACACCCTAGAGCTATAGCACATCAATTTGCAAGAAATAAAGGGAGACACAAAGACACACGATTTTTCACCGAAGTTCAGCTCCACCAAGAAGCCTACGTCTCCGTTGAGGAGTCCACCAAGGACCGGGTTGCTCTCAACCCTAAACCTCGTCAAGCCGCCACAAAGGCCGGCTTAAAAACCACTAAATCAAAGCTCCACGAAGGGAGGGGCAATACAAACGACCCGAGTCTCAACCACAAGCTTGGGAGCTCGCCGGGTAACGCCTAACCGTCTAGGGGATGAATCCCCAAGAGTAACAAACACAACAAGTACCGGCGATGGAAAGAATCAAGTGCTCTTGAGATGGAGATGAAGCTCAACGATTTTCTCCTCAATCTTCTCACAAATCCACCAAGGATTGGAGTGGGGAATCAAACTTGAAGAAGAGGAGAGCTTGAGTGAGTTTGGGAGTATTTTTGAGAGTGTGGGAAGTGCCAACCGGCCAAAAGTTTATAGCCGGGGCACTCAAAAAAGCCGTTGGCTCGGATCCGACTCGGATACATTCGAGTGAGTCGGATAAATCCGATCGCTATGGTTTCGAGAGAATGGTTTTCGTTCGGAGTCCGAGTCGTAAATCCGACAAAAGTCGGATAAGTCCGACTGTCAAGGGAGTCGGACAATGTCCGACCGAGTCGGATAATCCGACTCCTAGGGTTTCACAATTGTGGCACGGTTCCGGAGTCCGACTCTCTGTCCGATCGAGTCGGATAAGTCCGAGTCTATGGGCTATTTTTCTTGGCCACTTCTCCGGAGTCCGAGTCCAAAATCCGAGTGAGTCGGATATGTCCGACTCCATATGTTATTTTGTGTTTGGAATGAGTTTTGAGCACTTTCATTTTTCACACCTCACACTTGTGTGTCCCTCTTGATAGTACGGTGTTTCCTATACTCAAGACATAAACAAAAAGCTTCATAGCTTGATCTTGAGCCCGAGTGATCCATTTTTCAAATCTTGCACGTATGAGCGAGTATGACCACTTCCTTTTTGTGTTTCTTTGCTCTCAATTGAATTTTAGATATGCACTGCGCACAAGCTCATTTAGAATATTAGTCCTTTTTAATTGTATTGACGTCAATCACTCAAAACCATAATTAGGGGCCTAGATGCACTTTCACAACCACAGTAGCGTCGGGTCCAAGGGTAATAACACACCCTCCGTCTACTCACAACCCGTGCATCCACCGTGACCAACACTTTGCACAAAGGGTGGAGTTACCGTCCAACACCACGGCTCTCGAGTTACATCGGTTTACCAACTCCCATACGAAGGTATGCATTTGGTACACAACTCAATACTTGCTCGCGGAGTCACAACGAACGGTCCTTGACCGACACGCACGGGGCTATGGCGAACAAGGGCCATCCTTGTCACCGCATCCTACACATGCACTTCCCGTACGATCTCCAATTTAATCATGTGAGGGTAACCAAATTAAATCCCTAGACCGTGTGATCTCCAAATCACTCGGTGTTGCTACCGATGAAATTATTGAGCATAGCAACTAGCGATTAGGTTTATACCTAACCAAGACCACGGGATACGGGAAGCTAGTGCAACTAGGTTTCCGAGCAACTCCTAAACGTAAATGCACAATACATCATAGACGTATGTGAAAATAAAGAGAACTTTAAAACATAGGTTATGCTCCGGGGCTTGCCTTGATTCGGTTCGTAGTTAGCACACTCGAACTCGCTCACTTCAAGTTGGTGCCCTCCTTGATCTTCAGCTCCGGTCGGGGTTCCTATATGGATGCACATGTAATGTACGAGTAATGGATGAGTTCATATTTCGATAGTTCATGGAACTTTCTCAATAATATAATGTAACGAAACGTTTGCATAAATTAAACATGTTCACGGAACGTGATGACATGGTTGTGATGGTGGTACGTGTGGTTTGTTTCATGGGGACAACCTTCTAATTAGGTAAACTTTCCATCATCTAGCATAAATGAACATGCTGATTTTTAGATCAAGGAAATAGGGTAGGCTTCATTATTGGGATGAGTGGAGGGAAAGATTTATATGACCAAGTGTAGTCATATGATGACGTATGGTGCTGTGGTTATACCTTAATAATTAGGTGACCAACTCTTGGATTAAATTAGTAAATTGCACTTCCGGGTGTAGTTCATTACCAATCTGTATTCACTAATCGATTATGCCAAAACTTGATGCTAATTTCCTAGGGCGAAGTTCTCAATACATCTCTAAGTATTTAGCACAAAAATCCATTTATGCAAAATTTATACAATACTTTATACATAATAGATGACTGTTCTTGCCCAAAATATAAACATGATTATGACAGGCCTAAATGTATCATGTTAATGTGAAAAATATTTAGCTAAAACTGAAAAGGAGCAATGCAAGCTGGAGGTTTGGGCTGGCTGCGATGCCATCTTAGGG
Organism: Chloris gayana; assembly: GCA_031894775.1. Taxonomy (NCBI): domain Eukaryota; kingdom Viridiplantae; phylum Streptophyta; class Magnoliopsida; order Poales; family Poaceae; genus Chloris; species Chloris gayana. Next base: position 675,411 of record JAUNZO010001131.1, on the reverse strand, counting down.
AGTGTATAATTCAAAATTTGGCTATAGAACATAGGTGAACCATGTTGGGTCATGTAAAGTACGTAGTTCAAGGTTTACAACGAACGTATATTTGTTTTATTTGGATATGTATTTAAAAAGTTATTGAATTTCAAAAATGTCAAGTTGTCACGCAGGCATAACAGATTAGCATCTTAGAGTACTTGTATCTTTATTTTTCTACATATGAAGTACTTGGATTATGTTACTACGTTAAAGTACAAGTCATCTACTTTCCAAAGAGTCCTTGCTCATGAAGTTTGGATTCTGGACACAGAAGTTACACCATTTTCAAAATGCAATCTTGTTAAGCAGCGTGGTCATGATAGCCTTTTCATCTTGCTCAAAAATTTATTTTTACTATATAACCATATGTGTCCATGTACACCATGTTATAGTACAAGTTATAGACTTTCCAATGTACTTTGAATCATTCAAATCTGTGGCGTAAATCTCGAGATATGGAATTTTTAAAATCCTTGATGTTTACAGTTTTTCCAGCGCGTTTCAAAATTTTTCTAAGTGTGGCGCGCGGGGGGCGGTGGGGGGGCTCGCCGGAGCGGCGGCGGGGCTCGCCGGCGTTGAGCTAGAGGTCGCTGCAGGGGTTGGGCTTGGCCGCCTGTGCATGGTTTTTGATAGCGCATCGTTTGGTGGGGGTGGCGAGGCGAGAGGGACGACGGAGCTTAGTCCGCGGCGGAAATGGCGACAGGGAGGTGCTCCGGCGCGGTGGCGCATGCTCGCCACGGCACGGAAGAGAGAGAGGTCAAGGTGGAGAGCTTCACCTACTCACGGTGGAGCGCGGCGTAGGGTCGATGTAGGCGGAGGAGGCCGGGGGCTGCCGGCGTCGACGGGGTGGCGGGGTGCGGTGACCGGCGGCGGGGAAGAAGGGAAATCTCGTCACCGCTCTTGCTCGACTCGACCCGGGAAGCAACAGGGAGGTCAGCCAGGCTCTTGCCCATCATCCGGAGGCAAAGACGCGACACGAGCTCACCCGAGCACCGCTCAATCGAGCTTGCCGGCGTTCATGGCGGACACGGAGCTCCTTTCGAATTTTTGGCGGTTGGAGCCAGCAGAGGGGAAAGAAAGGCTGGGGATCGGGGCTGGAGCTGCGCAGGGACCTTGCGAAGCACTTGCGCACAAATGAGGGAGCTGCGGTGCGGAAAAGGGCGCGGCGCGCGGGGAAACCTAGGGCGGCGGCCATGGCGAAAAAATGAGCCCCGCCATCAACGGCCGCGAGGGCAAGCTTCCGGGCGAAGGGTGGGAGGTGATGCGCGACGCGTGGAGCTGCACAGCGCTGCGAGGACGGAGCTGCCTAACGCGGCATGGGCGCCGGCGGCGAGCGCCGCTGGCAGTGGCCCCGGCCACCGTGCCGGCCTCTATTCATATGGGATTCCCAACAATTTACAGTTTTGCCACCGCTTCTCTCTTCTGTATTTTGATCATAACATTTAATTCCTTTGGAGATTTCTCAAACCCGATTTTTCTGTCATTCTGCAGATTATGTTGAACCACTTTCATTATTGGCCAAAGTTCAAATTCGAAATGTAAAAATTTATAAATATTGATGAACAGGTGCTGTTTCAGATCGAAGTCGGATTTTTCTAGGAATTTGTGCTGCTCCAAAAATTCAGGAAAAATATCCTAAATTCATGTCTTGATGTGCTCTACCAGATTGTGCAAAAATTTGGGGTTACCACCTTGGAGAATGTTTGAGATCTCAATAGCTAGGGTTTTGGAACATTAAAAACCCTAATAGGACTTTAATCCATTATTTCCTGTGACTTGGCTAATGATTTTTATTTGCACATGCAAATTTGCATTTAGTACAGTAACCACCTGAATTTGTGACACGGGGTGTCACAAGCCAATTTCTTCTTCTTCTTCTCTCCCCGAACCGACCCTTGCCGCACCGCCTCACCACCACTCCACCCCGGCAGCTCCCGGGCTGCGCGTCCAGCCTCCGTCCGTGCCACGCAGCACCCTCCGACGCCACCTCAACTCTCCTCGCCGGGATAAAAACCAGAGCCCGAGTTTCTTTTCTTCTTTCCTTCGCACCCGAGTTCCGCTGGCCGTCCGCCCTCTCTGTTCCCCGCCGGCCGGCCACCTCGAACCCTCCCCACATGAGCCACCACCCCCAGCTGATGCACCGTCCTCTCCTAAACCTCACCCTGCCATCCAATCGAGTTCTCCCACCCTAGCACCCGAGATCGAGACGTTTTTCTACTCGGAGGTCACCACCGGCGGTCATGGCTATTTCTCCAAAATTACTTCGCTTTGGTGAACCGTTCCGCCCAACTCGGGTTCCCTCCGTGCGCAAGAAGGCACTACTTCATCTCCCGAGCTCACGTGGAGAATAACCACCGGACCACCGGCAAATTCGTCGATTATTTCCGGGTCCGAACCGCCGCCGCAACCACCTCGCTGGTGCGCCGCATCTTCCGGCCTTCCTCGTCGTCAACGGGCTCGGTGCCGGTGTTCGCCATGATCCCCTGAAGCTCTAGCAAGAATCGGTTTGCAATTTGGTCAACCCGGATGAGCGCTAGAAGCCGACGAACCCCTCCTCCGGTCATCTTCCGGTGAAGCGGACCCCACCACTGGGATCTCCACGTCGCCGGAGCCTCCGAGCCCTTCCCGTGTTGCCTTGCCATTTTCCGCGCTCCTCCGGCGACCCGCCGTCGCCGTCCGGCCACCACCTGCCATGGCCGGCTAGGACGAACTCGAACCGGGCCACGCGCGAGCATGGGCCATTCGGCCCATGGCCCAATTAGATTTGGCCCAAGTAAGCTGCCCTGTTCTTTTCGAATTTATTCAATTTCAGATTTTATTCAAACTTCGAAAATTCGTAGAAAATTCCACAAAAATCAGAAAAATGTCAAACCAAGTTCATTAGATTCATAAAATTATTCTCTATTTGATTATGTGTTCAAATACCTATTTTGAAAAATTATAATTTCATAGTTTAATTAATTACCTTTCTTTAGTTAATATAACCTATTATTTTATGCTAATTATTAATTGTTTTTGAAAAATAAATTTCTTTAAAAATTAGAGATACTGCAGACGAAAGTGTTTGTGAAAACTGTTTTTCAAAATTCAACATAAACACCGTCATTTCATGTGATGCCAGTTTAGTACCCTATGTATCATTGATTAATGATTAATCATGAATTGTTAACTAATGAACATGATTAATGGTTAATTAATGAACATGAGTATTTGTTAATTAATAAACAAGATTAGTTGTTAAGTAATGACCAGGATTAAGTATTAGTTAACGAGCATGATTAATTGTTAGTTGTTAGTTGTTAATTACTGAACATAATGAATCGAGTAATTGTTAGTTAATTAACGTATTTAAGGAAACCCTTGCATAATCATATCATGTACATTCATGCATGCATGGTGGTGATTCGCGACGTATTGTTGGTCGACCTAGGTTCCGGCGTGATCGAGGTTCCGCCGAGGTCGAGACGAGAAGACGGGAACGTCGAAGTCGACCAACCCACGAGAAAGCCGACTCGACTCGAATCCAGGCAAGCCCGGTGCATCCCACCTATGTTTTTAAAGTCTTTTCTTTTATCACGATAATGAGTCGTGATTGTGCATTAAGTTATAGGAGTTGCTTGATACCCTAGATGCATGAGATAGGTTTCCATTCGTTTATGCTATACTTGGTACGGGTAGCTCGATCGAGTTCGATAAGCTGCTAAGCTTATGTCTTAGGGCATCGGTAGAAGTCGAGTGGTGGTGACACTACTCGCGAGACATAGGAAATGGCTGATTTATTATTGCTAAGAGGAGTGATGAGAGAAAGTTGAAGTTGAGAGTGTTAATAAGCTAAGACCGGACGGGCCCCGTAGGAGAAAGGGCAAGACGGAGATGAGGTCTTGCAAGGTGGTAGCCCCGTCCGAGTCGGTCAAGGACCGTACCGTTGTCGGCTTAGTTGAACAAGTTTGAACGTACCGTACTACATGCTGGTATCATGGGCCCGAGCAAGCTGATGTACCCTATCACCCCGAGAGATGTAGCGTAGCCAACTCTCTTTTGCCGGCTGTCGGTGAGAGGATAGTCTCACGGGAGGGAGATGGGTCGACCACGAGGGAAGTCGTGGCTTCGCCATACTCCCGGGGAGTTGGAAATGGCTAGTCTGCTGTCGGTGCTAGCGGGAAAGGTTGTCGTATACGATCGGTGTGATGCGTATACGTCGTGTAGTCGGGTTTTGCCAGCTGGTATAAAATCGATTCGAATCGCTGTCCCTCGCAGTAATGAGTACCGCTTGTTTAGCTCGTCGCATCGTAGTAATCAACTAGAAGATGTGGATGAGAGATGAAAGAACTGTTGATCGGAAATGATCTTTGGTTGCAAACGTGATTGCGGTAGTTGTAGACTGCAAAACCTTGTTATCTATCAAACTTAACTCGAGCTAAAACTTGAAAGTAAGGATCAACCGTTAGAGCTGTTTTCGCAAGGGAGTCAACTCCACGACCGGAAAGCCTTTGCATACTAGGCGTCGGCCTTAGCGTGCTCGTTGACGGGTCGGTCTTGCTGAGTATTAGAATACTCAAGGTTTGTTCGTTATGTTTTTCGGGATCGAGTCGTTCTTCAACGATCGTCACGGTAGTTGTCCGAAAGCGGAGCCGTGTCCCGAGGGTGGTTCCCTCAAGTGGGAACAGATCCCGACGTCCCGAGCAAGGATGATCGTGATGTACGACGGGCTCGGTACATCAGGCTAGTGATCTTTTGGTGTAAAGTACAAGTTTCCGCTGCAAGACTCGTAGGTTGTTAAACTTCATTAATGTATTATGCTTCCGCTGTACAATGTTTGTATTTCGAAAACCTGGTTGTATTATACCATGATGTATATATTCGGCTTGTATGAGATGATGAACTGTTGTAACTCGCTGCGTCGAGTGTCCCCCTGTACCGAGTCCTGGGTATCCCGGAGGGGATGTCACAGCTGGTATCGGAGCAATACGGGGGCAACGAGTACATTGTTTACAAGCTTGTTTTCAAAACTTAGCACGTTTAGTGCGTTTAGAACACGAGAGAGTACGGAGCCCTATAAGGATGCAGAATAGTTAGACTTTTTACTAACTCGTTCAAAGTTTGGGTTTTGGAAAGTGCTAACTATTCATTGTAGTCTTATATACTATAGTACGTATAGTTAGACTGCCGAACATGCATCATGTCATATTGAGTGCTATAATAAAAGCTGGGGTTATAAGTTATACTTAGTTAGTATCGTAGTGTAGATTTAGTCTCTGTGGATGGCACAAGAAGAAGTTTATGTTAGTGAAATAGACGTCAAGAGGAACTTTCACACGGAGGCAATGGAATGAGGAATTTAAGATCTTTATATACGAGATGATCAAAGGCAATCAAATGCAGGGAATATCATGTGTAGTAATCAAGGAGCCCCATCCGAGAGCTATGGATTTAAAAGGATAGATTAAAGATGACAGTATGAATGGGTGCTCTAGGTGAATCTTGGGGTGAACAACTTACAGCTACCAAGGAAATAGTTAAACAACGAGGTGCAGATCCGATAGACACATGATGAGATACTGGATCTTGAACAAGTCAATAACTTCCCAAGGAAGAGCGAGAAGGACGAAATGAATGAGTAGAAGAATCCCGGAGCTAGTCACCGATGCCACTTCGATCGCTCCGAGGCCTCATCTAGGCTAATGACCAGTCAACTACCACTTGTAGCCATCAAAAGCTCTCGTTCCCTCTCCACAAATAGCCCTTTTGATTTCTGTTCGGACTCTTCCTCTCGACGAACTTTTGGATGATAAAATTCTAGTAATACGAGATGACTATTCCTAGTCTAGAAGTCATTCTCCTTCTTTCACTCAATTGCATTCGGAACTTATCTTTCCTTGAAGTTTCGAGTGACTTCCATAGAAGAAATAATCATCACCTTTTCGACTAGACTAAGTTGTACCGAGAGCTAGTTTGGAAATGGGTGCTTTACACTTTCAAATTGCCATTACTGCCTTTGAATTGTGCCGGTTCGCCTGAGCGCTTCTCAAAGTCGGACATGAGCGATATGGAATTGCATACTCTATTTTGAAACTAGAAGATAATCCAAGTATAATGTTCTTACGAACGGATGGCGTAAAACCTATGGTACGCAACCGGAAAGAAAAATACTGTATTGGAAACTCATCGGTGCAATTATCCTTGTAAAGATCTTAAGCCCATGTCTTAAGTGATAGAAAGTGACAACAAACACCCTGACAGTCGAAATTTGGATCAAGGAGTTAGTTTTATGGAGGATGCTCTTTGTGTTCATTAAGAAGAGAAGACTAAGAAGAGAGCAGCCGATGAACAAGAAGTGAAGTACCTTCCACATATTGTCCGAGTCTACATTTCTGCAACAGATCGGAGGTTCGAGCCTATAATATAACGGTCACCTCCGTATCCGCAACGAGATGTTTTCCCGTTCAGCGGTTCAACAATCGAGCAAATCAAGTATATGCCTCTTATCCTCGACACCCTAATCCGCTGATCATCCATGCTAAAATAGTTGTTGTCTTAGACACTTGGCTCAAGAGTGTGTCACACCAAGAAAGCAGAATTCTTCGAGCGCGTCCTCAAAGGAAAACAGTTGGTCGACAAAATCATACAAGTCAAAATGATAAGATGAACACCGATCGTGTCAACTTTGCCACATCCGAGGAGATTCCGAAAGGATCACAAGTCATGAGTGGTTGTTCTCTATCAACCATCATGCTGCCGATATATTTATTTGACTCGGGAGCAAATCGCAACTTCATCGGCAAGAGGATATGTCTAAGATATAACCCTCCGTCATGCAAGATGATTATCCACATCTCATATTATCACCGGGGTAACGAGACTTGCAGATCAAAGTACTACGGAGATACCATTGAAGTTGAGACATAAGGATGATCCCAACTCCTTTATAGTCTTAGACGGACAAGGATTTGATGCGATCCTTGGCATGAGGTGGATGAAGTATTATAAGGCAGATCTGGATATAGATGCTTTTGCAGTTCATCCGAACTCTCCTCTTCATGGACGAGATTGTCTTCGAGTTGACTTCTTCCCAAGCTATTTTTCCGGTGATCTATAAAACTGCTGGTAAAAGTTTGGAAGACATTCCTGCAGTTTGCGAAGACCTTGATGTTCTCCGGAGGACTTACCGGGTTTACCACCTGACCGGGCGAGTAGAATTCAAGAGAGAACTTTAACCAAGGACTGCATCCATATCGAGAAGACTATATCGGATGCCACCCAACAAGTCGGCGAAGTAAAGGTGCAAGTCGAAGGGATTACTTGGATAAGAGATGTATTTGCCCAAGCTCATCACCTTGAGGATGACGAGCATTGTTCGTCAAGGAGAAGGATCAAACCTTGAGGTTATGTGCAGGTTATCGAACTTTGAATGCAATGACCGTTAAGCACAAGTATCCACTTCCTCGGATTGACATCCTGTTTGATCAGTTGATGGGAGCAAAAGTGCTACCAAGATAGATCTTCGCTCCGGATAGCATCCGATCGAGATTAGAGCGGAAGATATACCAAAGACAGATTTCTCTACAATATATGGACTTCATGAGTACCTAGTGATATCCTTTGGTCTAAACAATGTACAAGCGCACTTCACGTATCTCCTGAACTCGGAGGTTTATGCCAGAATTGGACAAGTATGTCGTGATAATCATAGTCGACATTCTGATCTACTCGGAAGAGGAACATGCGAGAACATTTATGGACCGTATGCTAACGTCTAAGAGATCACCGGTTAGAGGCCACATTTAATCGGTGTGAGTTTCACTACAAGGTTTCCTGCCTAATGCCACCGATTTGATCGCAACAATGTGTTATTGGTTGCAATACACAGGGTTTATTGCAACACTAGTTATTTTTTGTTGTTATAGGGTGACATATTACCTCCAATTGGGTACTGTTGTAATTTCAGTAGTGTTAGTTGCAATAAGTATACTGTATCACGACGATGATATGTGCGTTGTAATTAGGGTGATGTTATTGCCACTGTTTTATATGATGGTTGCAATAATGGTCCATATGGCAACTAATACAACACGTTGGTATAGCTATTATCAATTGTTGCAATAGACTCTATGCTATGGCTACACAAAACTGAAGTGTTGCAAAAGGACTGTTAGATATAGCCACGCGAGTGAACATGTTGTAAATGACTCGTCGATATTGCAACCTAAATGTGAGTGTTGCAGAAAGTCATAGCTATAGCAACGAACACCAGACATCGTTGCAATGAGTCATAGTTGTAGCATGGAATATGAGCAATAAGTCATAGATATGAGTCACGCTAGTGCCTAGGACCCACAGGGTCCTATCAATATTTTTTTAAAAAAATTGGACCCATTGAACTACTTCTTATGTCATTAGTTTTTTCTAGGAAACAAATAAACAAATAGAAGGTGATGGATGGGGCTCGAACCCATGACTTGAGCACCGGGGACAACATCACTTACCACCATGCTGGATTACCACCACACTATCTAATTTTTGAATTTCATTCTGTTTCTGGATATAACTAATATAAATAATTAAGATTGCCATTTGAGAAGAACGAGTATTTGAATTCCAATTCTATTTGAAAATGATCACCCAGATATTTAAATAATTCGTAAACTAATTTGTGCAGTCTCTTGTGATCTTGGATCATTGTTTACTTGTGTCCAGCACAGTCCGTTCACATTTTCTGACCCAAGATTTAGCCCAACTGAACAGGTGGATTTGAGGTGCAAAATATAGAAGCAAAAATGATGATATTATGCGGTTTGAACCCAGAACCTCTCTCATTGAGAGGGAAAGACTTATCAGTAGATTAACCACACACATGTGAGGAACTTGGGTAATTTGCATTTTTATTATCAAGTACTAGCTCTTCCACAGATTAGTGTTAGTGTAACATTCAGGCCCATTACTAGAGAACAAAACAAAAACTTCAGCAAAATGTGCAATGGAGAGAATCGAACTTGCAACCCTCTCTTTGTTGGTACTGTGAATTACCACTAAACTAAGAAATTACTTGTGCCAAATCAGCAACTTGACCTTTTAACTATTTTATTTCATCATTTTTGAAAGAAAAACACATCAGCAATAGGGACTTGAAACAGTGACCTCTAGTGTCCCAATATCAGAAGATACCACTACATCAAACAGTTCTATGTGAAAGTTTTCCAACAACCGACACTTTTATTTTTATGTTTGTGTCTTCATGTTGTTGCCAGCTTGTGGTTGGTCGGACAAGAACTCAAGAACAATTGATCATTCTCCTTTTAATTCTTAATTAAAACTTGTAATTGGTATTTCCCTTCCTCGTACAAACTCCAATTTTGATAGTTTTTTTTTCTAAGTTCTATAAAACTACATTCCTTCTTTCTTCAATGATTGTTTACATGGCGACGGTTATTTCTCGAATCATTTTTATAAGTATCATTTTATTTTGTAAATAGAAAATATGAATATAAATCTCTTTTAATAACAATTGCTAATGTAACTTCATATGTTGCTATATTCTGTCCAATATTATGCTAATGTAACTTCAAAAATGTTTGTATTGTATTCAAACTTCAAATTTCAGTTAAGTTATGTGAGAGATGTTCCCATTTATGAACAATGTGTAGTACCACTTTATCAAAATCATGTGACATTTTTATGGAAGGTTGAAGTATCCGGAACTATGTGACATTTTTCGGTGTCGGGATGGGCAAAAAGGCACGGGGGCCCACGATGAGAATATCGTTTATTTTTAAGAGTATTCAGAAAAAGATGGAAAACAAAGAAAAATACGAGAACAATGGAGATTTGAACCGGTGACCTCTCATGTCATCATATTGGAACTTACCGCTATGTTAAAGAATTGGATGTGAAAGTTTTCAACAATTGACAAGATGAGGTTGGTCCGGGAGACAAGAACTCAAGAGCAACTGATTTCTCTTTTTAATTCCAAATTAAAACTTGTAATTGATATTTCTTCCTGATACGAAATCTGATTTTTATATTTTTTCCTAAGTTTGAGGTGCATATGTGTTCGAAAATGTTCAGTTGTATTCAAACATCAAAGTTAGAGTCAAGTTATATGAAGCTATATGTGAGAGATCGTCTCATTTGTGAACAAAGTGTAGCACCACTTTGTCGAAATCATGTGACATTTTTACAGCATGATTATGGACCTAAAATATGCCATGTCTCGCAAAAAGGGTACTTTCAATATCCGAGCAAAAATTTATTTGAGGTACGACTCGAGGGATGAGTGAGCCTCCATGCTGATTGACCGCTGCGCGTGGCAATGATCGCGACCTTCCCTATACGCCCTAGGAGTCGAGGACTGCGACTTGCATAGAAACGTCCATCGTGGATACAACCTCGGAGCAGATCGAGCGAGCCGTCGTGGATGTCCTGGCCCCTGGGACTTCAGTTGAGTCGAATGTTGGGAAGTGCGGATGGTAGGGAGGTCCATGCGGCACGAATCAGGTCACAGTTGGCAAAGCGCTGGGTTTGCGAACCTGCGCTGGGTTTGCGTAGGTTTAAGCCGCCGCCGCTTTTGCTGTACACGCATGTTGATCCGGTTTGGGTTCCAAAAGAACCAAGGCCACACGCTTCCGTGCCCAGGCCATGCATCACCGCTTCATTTGGGACTGAATAATAGTCAAATAAAAGGAGAAAAGAAAATTTCAATTGAAAATACAAGCACCTGTGCAGTTTCATCTCTGTTCTACAATTGCTCTACCATTCTGTCTATCGTTACTAAGATCCAGGTCAATTTATTGTGTAGAGGCCCTGGAACGCGGTCGTTGCCACTGCCCGTGTCTCTACGTGCTGAAGCATAAGCCACTCTCGCCGCTGTATCATTATCGTAAATCATTTTTCAGTGAGCTCCATCTTGACCCTTCCTCCGTTCATTATTTTCCATCCTGTGATGCTTTCTATGCATAAGATTTAGCTCGGAATGTTATGCAGAAACTCCGGAACGCCAACTGTGCCATCCTTTGTGTACCCACGTGCGCCAGCTGCATCTGCCTCAGAGCACCATCATCCTCTTCAATTCTGGCACCTTATATAGTTATATATCCGTCAAGAATCCTTGCTATCCTACTTCTCGGTGACCACGCGCCGCCTTTCGATCCCGTGTAGTAGAGAAGGGATTGGAATGATGAGATGAACTGTAGTTTCTTATACGTTCCAAACATGGATGAACTTCAAAGGTAAAGTGCATGAACATTGGAGGTCCCAACTAAAATGAGTCTATAGCAAGGTTCTTAAAAAGTGATAGTATCCAAATTGCTTGAACACTGGATATGAGAACTAGAATGAGTCTTGTCATGTATTCTCATCTAGGCTAATCTTTTTAAAACACAAGTCTATTTTTAAATTTTCAAAACATTTAAGACTTCGATATATATTTTCTAATTATTATTTGTCGGAATTGCTCCCTCCAGAATTTTTGCATGGTCGTGAAATTTTCAGCAGAGCCCGCCAGTTTAGGTTTTTAGAGGAAACCGGCCCGCCACAACTGATATCGTACCATCCAAAATATTTCAGCACGGCCCATCAGATTAACCTAACCAAGACGGTTGCCTCCAAACTTTACACCAAAACCCGCGGCGGCTGTGGCCATCGGAATTTTGGAAACTCCTGGCGGTCTGTGATGAACGTGGCCACGGTTCCTCCCTGACCTCGCGAAATCTGGTCCGGCGAATCCAACCAGATGTCCACTCCCTCCAAGTCTTGATCCGACTCTGCCGCACAACGACGGGTTTGAAGAAGACGAGTTGATTGATCGATCTGGCAACAGGTTTTGCATGCATCCGCATCTAATCTCTTCCCTGTTTCTTAGAAATCGATTGCACGCAAAGTTTTAATTTCTCTAGATAATCCTGTAGCTACACCTAGGGTTTCGCATATCCACATTAGGTGGCCAGTGGCAGACCTAGGTTGATTTAGGTATTTTGGAAATCATGTAAATGCATTACTACACCAGCTACTCTCCTGCTGGCACCTAAAATAGTGTTCTTTCTTATTCAGACCTCTGAATTTTTATATAGTTTCCCTAAAATTTGACTCTTTTGAATTATATTGAATAGGCTAGGTACTTCAATATTTTATTTGGGCATCAGTTAGCACGTTTTGATTAATTACATAATTTCCTATGGTTATGCAAATAATAACCTTGAATTAAAATCTTATGTACAACAGCATATTTTGTCCCTGTTTTATTCACAATTGTTAATTCTGCACCACTTCAGTAGCTATGGAAATTTTAACAATCCATCTCTTATACTGCCATTTCCCTAACAATTTCTATTCATTCGCATTTACATGTAATCCTATTTTCTTCAGTGTCCATTGGTGCGCTGTGCGGCTTAAGCTGTGGATTTTGAGTCCCACTTGTACTTTCATGTACAGTGAGGCTGCAGAAAACTCAATGGACTTTGCACACATGATCAACAAGTAATGTATGCTAGCTTATTTTTTCCATTAGGACTGCGTTGAGTGCAGCGAGAGATTATTAGATCTATGCAGTCCATTAACTTGTTATTTGTGTGCCATTCCCTAATGATCTCTAATGAATTAGTTAGTCATCAGTGCTAGTCTCCTACTGTCATTTTTGTTAATTAAATACTATCCTGTGCTCCTGCAATTAATTCAGTGCTATGTGTTGACTTTTTTTCTTGTACATTGGCAGCAATACCATACACGCTTTACCTGGAAGGGGCCCACATCCTGGACGATAAAAGAGTAGAACATGAAGGTATGCCATATGCTCCTGAACCATGCATTATATTTGTCGCAAACTAAACTAAGATGCTTGTTGAATCCATGCCTTCAATTTCTGAATGAACGTGTGGGCATTCTTTAGGATCCAGATCTGAAGAAGAAAAGCATGCTCTTTATTGGTCTATTTATCTCTCATCAACTAATTGTCAGTCTTTATCATATTTTTAAGGCTCCAATCTCTAGAATGATAATTTTACTCTAGTACTTGTTCTGTGACCATTTTGTGCTTCAATCTCTAGTACCAGGTCTTTGACCTGTTAATCTGGTTACGTGCAAATAGGCACCATTTTGTGCTACAAATATTGCTTTTGGTGCTACACATGGCCTCTTGCATTGCATAATGTATTTATTGAAGTGACTGAACTGTCATGACTGATGTGAAAATAGGCACTGATTCTTGACCAATCAATCTGGTTTTATATGTACAAAAATAGGCAACATTTTGTGCTACATTTGTCCTACAAAATTCTAGTTCTCTACACTTGAGTGAGCATGTACGGACTAAGAGTTGTTCCTGGTGTTGCATTTTAGTTCAAACCACCAGATTTTCTATCTTCCTTTGACCTGACGTGATGATTATTTTCTTTATGTTGGCAGAGTGGGGAAACAGGAAGGTGCTCCGTCAGGAAAAGTAGCAGTTGCAGGCCTATTTGGCAATAATGTTCAGTAACTTTGCTAGCTTTGTGAACTAGTTCCTTAAAAAAATTGTTTGGTTATCTGTTCAACTAGTTTATCCATGCAGACAGTTCAATAATTGATTATTGGCAACACATAAATTGATTCGACTTCTAAGATATTTGTCCTATTAAAAGTTATTGCATATATATTCATTTTCCTATTTATAGAACGAAATACTTAAGTTTCCCTTTGAAATGCTCAATTTCATCTGAAGAATCAACTCTGTTGGGAAAAAAAGACCATTAGCCTTAACACATGTTTGCTTAGTCGCCACAAGAACAATGTAAATACCAAGATTCTTTGTTTTTCACAACCAACAACATGGCACTTGCCTTGACCTATTTCAGTTATTATTTGCCACATGTAGAAACTACAACAAAGTCTTGGGGATACAAGATGTCTACAACATTTGGTGCAGCAGCATTAAAGATCGCGAACGAGTGGAACCGACGAAGTTTTATACGTTACCTAGAAATATATTAAACTGTATGATGTAATAATTGACTTTGTTTCGTTATTGATGTGATCACTATCTTCTTACTGGGCTGTAAAGATTGAACGATGGATGTATTGCATAAGTTTCTATTGTGAATTAATTATGTTGCATTGCACATTTAATATTATTGAAATAATCATAAAATAAATGATTCTAAAATGGTGATTATTCAGTATCGTGACGACACATTTCGTTGCAATATTATTCAATCATATGGCGACCAACATTATTGTGTTGCGATATCCTTAGAGCATATTGCAACCACTCTAACTGCATATTGCAACCACTCTAACAGCATTGCAATCTCTTGTTAACATATAGCAACACCCTCTATTGTGTTGCGATACTCGTCAATTAAATACCAATGACTCAAAATTCGTTGGGATATCGTATCAGCCTATTGCAACATCATAGTCGTTTTTACTACCAACATTCATTGTTGTCAATGCTAGGTATTGCTCCACACTATTTGCGATGTAATAGCGCTTTATGACAACTATGATACATTGTTGCAATAACCACTACAGCAACAATGACTATGGTTGCTACTACGACTCATGCAACACCCAAGATCGTTGGATTTCACTCCTCTAGCCACGCCTGCCTTCGTTGCTGTGCGTCCAGCTCCGTCCGTGCCACGCAGCACCCTCCGACGCCACCTCAACTCTCCTCGCCAGGATAAAAACCAGAGCCCGAGTTTCTTTTCTTCTTTCCTTCGCACCCGAGTTCCGCCGGCCGTCCGCCCTCTCTCGTTCCCCGCCGGCCGGCCACCTCGAACCCTCCCCACATGAGCCACCACCCCCGTCGCCGTCCTCTCCTAAACCTCACCCTGCCATCCAATCGAGTTCTCCCGCCCTAGCACCCGAGATCGAGACGTTTTTCTACTCGGAGGTCACCACCGGCGGTCATGGCTATTTCTCCAAAATTACTTCGCTTTGGTGAACCGTTCCGCCCAACTCGGGTTCCCTCCGTGCGCAAGAAGGCACTACTTCATCTCCCGAGCTCACGTGGAGAATAACCACCGGACCACCGGCAAATTCGTCGATTATTTCCGGGTCCGAACCGCCGCCGCAACCACCTCGCTAGTGCGCCGCATCTTCCGGCCTTCCTCGTCGTCAACGGGCTCGGTGCCGGTGTTCGCCATGATCCCCTGAAGCTCTAGCAAGAATCGGTTTGCAATTTGGTCAACCCGGATGAGCGCTAGAAGCCGACGAACCCCTCCTCCGGTCATCTTCCGGTGAAGCGGAGCCCACCATCGGGATCTCCACGTCGCCCGGAGCCTCCGAGGCCCTTCCCGTGTTGCCTTGCCATTTTCCGCGCTCCTCCGGCGACCCGCCGTCGCCGTCCGGCCACCACCTGCCATGGCCGGCCACGATGAACTCGAACCGGGCCACGCGCAGCATGGGCCGTTCGGCCCATGGCCCAATTAGATTTGGCCCAAGTAAGCTGCCCTGTTCTTTTCGAATTTATTCAATTTCAGATTTTATTCAAACTTCGAAAATTCGTAGAAAATTCCACAAAAATCAGAAAAATGTCAAACCAAGTTCATTAGATTCATAAAGTTATTCTCTATTTGATTATGTGTTCAAATACCTATTTTGAAAAATTATAATTTCATAGTTTAATTAATTACCTTTCTTTAGTTAATATAACCTATTATTTTATGCTAATTATTAATTATTTTTGAAAAATAAATTTCTTTAAAAATTAGAGATACTGCAGACGAAAGTGTTTGTGAAAACTGTTTTTCAAAATTCAACATAAACACCATCATTTCATGTGATCCCAGTTTAGTACCCTATGTATCATTGATTAATGATTAATCATGAATTGTTAACTAATGAACATGATTAATGGTTAATTAATGAACATGAGTATTTGTTAATTAATAAACAAGATTAGTTGTTAAGTAATGACCAGGATTAAGTATTAGTTAACGAGCATGATTAATTGTTAGATGTTAGTTGTTAATTATCGAACATAATGAATCGATAATTGTTAGTTAATGAACGTATTTAAGGAAACCCTTGCATAATCATATCATGTACATTCATGCATGCATGGTGGTGATTCGCGACGTATTGTTGGTCGACCTAGGTTTCGGCGTGATCGAGGTTCCGCCTGAGGTCGAGACGAGAAGACGGGAACGTCGAAGTCGACCAACCCACGAGAAAGCTAACTCCGACTCGAATCCAGGCAAGCCCGGTGCATCCCACCTATGTTTTTAAAGTCTTTTCTTTTATCACAGTAATGAGTCGTGATTGTGCATTAAGTTATAGGAGTTGCTTGATACCCTAGATGCATGAGATAGGTTTCCATTCGTTTATGCTATACTCGGTACGAGTAGCTCGATCGAGTTCGATAATCGCTAAGCTTATGTCTTAGGGCATCGGTAGAAGTCGAGTGGTGGTGACACTACTCGCGAGACATAGGAAATGGCTGATTTATTATTGCTAAGAGGAGTGATAAGAGAAAGTTGAAGTTGAGAGTGTTAATAAGCTAAGACCGGACGGGCCCCGTAGGAGAAAGGGCAAGACGGAGATGAGGTCTTGTAAGGTGGTAGCCCCGTCCGAGTCGGTCAAGGACCGTACCGTTGTCGGCTTAGTTGAACAAGTTTGAACGTACCGTACTACATGCTGGTATCATGGGCCCGAGCAAGCTGATGTACCCTATCACCCCGAGAGATGTAGCGTAGCCAACTCTCTTTCGCCGGTCGTCGGTGAGAGGATAGTCTCACGGGAGGGAGATGGGTCGACCACGAGGGAAGTCATGGCTTCGCCATACTCCTAGGGGAGTTGGAAATGGCTAGTCTGCTGTCGGTGCTAGCGGGAAAGGTTGTCGTATACGATCGGTGTGATGCGTATACGTCGTGTAGTCGGGTTTTGCCAGCTGGTATAAAATCGATTCGAATCACTGTCCCTCACAGTAATGAGTACCGCTTGTTTAGCTCGTCGCATCGTAGTAATCAACTAGAAGATGTGGATGAGAGATGAAAGAACTGTTGATCGGAAATGATCTTTGGTTGCAAACGTGATTGCAGTAGTTGTAGACTGCAAAACCTTGTTATCTATCAAACTTAACTCGAGCTAAAACTTGAAAGTAAGGATCAACCGTTAGAGCTGTTTTCGCAAGGGAGTCAACTCCACGACCGGAAAGCCTTTGCGTACTAGGCGTCGGCCTTAGCGTGCTTGTTGACGGGTCAGTCTTGCCGAGTATTAGAATACTCAAGGTTTGTTCGTTATGTTTTTCAGGATCGAGTCGTTCTTCCACGACTGTCACGGTAGTTGTCCGAAAGAGGAGCCGTGTCCCGAGGGTGGTTCCCTCAAGTGGGAACAGATCCCGACGTCCTCGACGAGGATGATCGTGATGTACGACGGGCTCGGTACATCACGCTAGTGATCTTTTGGTGTAAAGTACAGGTTTCCGCTGCAAGACTCGTAGGTTGTTAAACTTCATTAATGTATTATGCTTCCGCTGTACAATGTTTGTATTTCGAAAACCTGGTTGTATTATACCATGATGTATATATTCTGGCTTGTATGAGATGATGAACTCGTTGTAACTCGCTGCGTCGAGTGTCCCCCTGTACCGAGTCCTGGGTATCCCGGAGGGGATGTCACAGCTGGTATCGGAGCAATACAGGGGCAACAAGTACATTGTTTACAAGCTTGTTTTCAAAACTTAACACGTTTAGTGCGTTTAGAACACGAGAGAGTACGGAGCCCTATAAGGATGCAGAATAGTTAGACTTTTTACTAACTGTTCAAAGTTTGGGTTTTGGAAAGTGCTAACTATTCATTGTAGTCTTATATACTATAGTACGTATAGTTAGACTGCCGAACATGCATCATGTCATATTGAGTGCTATAATAAAAGCTGGGGTTATAAGTTATACTTAGTTAGTATCGTAGTGTAGATTTAGTCTCTGTGGATGGCACAAGAAGAAGTTTATGTTAGTGAAATAGACGATCAAGAGGAACTTTCACACGGAGGCAATGGAATGAGGAATTTAAGATCTTTATATACGGATGATCAAAGGCAATCAAATGCAGGGAAGATCATGTGTAGTAATCAAGGAGCCCCATCCGAGAGCTATGGATTTAAAAGGATAGATTAAAGATGACAAGTATGAATGGGTGCTCTAGGTGAATCTTGGGGTGAACAACTTACAGCTGCCAAGGAAATAGTTAAACAACGAGGTGCAGATCCGATAGACACATGATGAGATACTGGATCTTGAATAAGTCAATAACTTCCTAAGGAAGAGCAGAAGGACGAAATGAATGAGTAGAAGAATCCCGGAGCTAGTCACCGATGGCACTTCGATTGCTCCAGGGCCTCATCTAGGCAAATGACCGGTCAACTACCACTTGTAGCCATCAAAAGCTCTCGTTCCCTCTCCACAAATAGCCCTTTTGATTTCTGTTCGGACTCTTCCTCTCGACAGAACTTTTGGATGATAAAATTCCGATAGTACGAGATGACTATTCCTAGTCCGGAAGTCATTCTCCTTCTTTCACTCAATTGCATTCGGAACTTATCTTTCCTTGAAGTTTCCGAGTGACTTCCATGGAAGAAATAATCATCACCTTTTCGACTAGACTAAGTTGTACCGAGAGCTAGTTTGGAAATGGGTGTTTTACACTTTCAAATTGCCATTCCGCCTTTGAATTGTGCCGGTTCGCCTGTGCGCTTCTCAAAGTCGGACATGAGCGATATGGAATTGCATACTCTATTTTGAAACTAGAAGATAATCCAAGTATAATGTTCTTCCGAACGGATGGCGTATAACCTATGGTACGCAACCGGAAAGAAAAATACTGTATTGGAAACTCATCGGTGCAATTATCCTTGTAAAGATCTTAAGCCCATGTTTCCTTCAACACCAAGATAGACGAAAGCACTATCGCATCCTTTTGATAAATCCATGTTGTTTCTTAATCTTAACCATTTCCGTAAAAAAATTTTTTTCTTCATCATTGACTTTCACCAACCCCTTATAAATCTCGTGACTCCCGACCTCGGCTTAAAAGTGATAGAAAGTGACAACAAACACCCCGACAGTCGAAATTTGGATCAAGGAGTTAGTTTTATAGAGGATGCTCTTTGTGTTCATTAAGAAGAGAAGACTAAGAAGGGAGCAGCCGATGAACAAGAAGTGAAGTACCTTCCACATATTGTCCAGTCTACATTTCTGCAACAGATCGGAGGTTCGAGCCTATAATATAACGGTCACCTCCGTATCCGCAATGAGATGTTTTCCCGTTCAGCGGTTCAACAATCGAGCAAATCAAGTATATGCCTCTTATCCTCGACACCCTAATCCGCTGATCATCCATGCTAAAATAGTTGTTGTCTTAGACACTTGGCTCAAGAGTGTGTCACACCAAGAAAGTAGAATTCTTCAGCGCGTCCTCAAAGGAAAACAGTTGGTCGACAAAATCATACAAGTCAAAATGATAAGATGAACACCGATCGTGTCAACTTTGCCACATCCGAGGAGATTCCGAAAGGATCACAAGTCTTGAGTGGTTGTTCTCGTATCAACCATCATGCTGCCAGTAATTTTATTTGACTCGGGAGCAAACCGCAACTTCATCAGCAAGAGGATATGTCCAAGATATAACCCTCCGTCATGCAAGATGATTATCCACATTTCATATTATCACCTGGGGTAACGGACTTGCAGATCAAAGTACTACGGAGATACCATTGAAGTTGAGACGTAAGGGTGATCCCAACTCCTTTGTAGTCTTAGACGGACAAGGATTTGATGCGATCCTTGGCATGAGGTGAATGAAGTATTATAAGGCAGATCTGGATATAGATTCTTTTGCAGTTCATCCGAACTCTCCTCTTCATGGACGAGATTGTCTTCGGTTGACTTCTTCCCAAGCTATTTTTTCGGTGATCTATAAAACTGCTGGTAAAAGTTTGGAAGACATTCCTGCAGTTTGCGAAGACCTTGATGTTCTCCGGAGGACTTACCGGGTTTACCACCTGACCGGGCAGTAGAGTTCAAGAGAGAACTTTAACCAAGGACTGCATCCATATCGAGAAGATCGTATCGGATGCCACCCAACGAGCTGGCGAAGTAAAGGTGCAACCGAAGGGATTACTCGGATAAGAGATGTATTTGCCCAAGCTCATCACCTTGAGGATGACAGCATTGTTCGTCAAGGAGAAGGATCAAACCTTGAGGTTATGTGCAGGTTATCGAACTTTGAATGCAATGACCGTTAAGCACAAGTATCCACTTCCTCGGATTGACATCCTGTTTGATCGGTTGATGGGAGCAAAAGTGCTACCAAGATAGATCTTCGCTCCGGATAGCATCCGATCGAGATTAGAGCGGAAGATATACCAAAGACAGATTTCTCTACAATATATGGACTTCATGAGTACCTAGTGATGTCCTTTGGTCTAAACAATGTACAAGCGCACTTCACGTATCTCCTGAACCGGAGGTTTATGCCAGAATTGGACAAGTATGTCGTGATAATCATAGTCGACATTCCGATCTACTCGGAAGAGGAACATGCGGAACATTTATGGACCGTATGCTAACGTCTAAGAGATCACCGGTTAGAGGCCACATTTAATCGAGTGTGAGTTTTGGCTGAAGGAGGTACTATTCCTAGGTCGGGTGATATCAGCGGAAGAAGTGATTGTTGATCCTGAGAAGGTTAAAGAAGTATTGGATTGCAAACCACCTAAGTCGGTCACACAAATCCGAAGCTTCTTAAGGTTGGCGAGGCTATTATAGAAGATTCATTTCAAATATCTCCGAGATCGCCAAGCCAATGACCAAATTAAAAAAAAGGGGATAAGAAGTATGAATGGAGCAAGGATTGTGAATAAGCTTTTCGGACATGGGAGAAGTTACTCACAATACCATCGGTGTTAGCTCGCGCATTTGACCGGACCATTCGATTGGTACTAAGTTGCCTCGGGTACATGATTTGGATGTGCTCTAATGCAAGAGGATTGAGTGAGTACCTATGCGTCTCGATAACCGAGGCGACAGGAGGAACAATAACCAACACAGGAGTTGGAAATTAGCAGCTGAGATTCTAGCATTGAAGAGCGGGAGACACTATCTCTTGGAAAATTTGGTACATCTATACACCGACCATAAGAGTCTCAAATAAATCTTCACTCAAGCGGATCCGAACATGTGCCAACAAAGATGGTTAGAGCTGATAAAGGATTACGAGATCGAGGTTCACTACCATTTCGAGAAAGCCAATGTCATAGCCGACGCCTCGAGTCGAAAAGCTCGTTGCAACACTCACCGCTCAGCTATTGCTCGAAGCATCTAAAAAGAGATGCGTGAGCCTAATCTTCGAGTTCTTCCATATGGAATATTGAGTAATTGGCTCTTATTCCGACCATTCGCAAAGAACTGGTAGCAACTCAAAAGAAGGATGTTGGTAAGAGTCACATTAAAAAGACGAATTCAGAAGGGTGAAATGAAGTGTTTCCGAAAAGATAGTGAAGATGTGATCTGGTACAAGAATAGGCTAGCGAGTGCCTAAGAACTTGGAACTTCGCAAGGAGATAATGGATGAAGTACATAGATCTATTCACTATTCATCCTAGAACCAACAAGATGTATCAAGACTTAAATAAGAGATTTTGGTGGACAAGAATGAAACGAGAGATAGCAAGGTATGTCAACGAGTGTGATACACTGTCGACGTGTCAAAGCAGAGCATTTGAAGCAAGCAGGTCCACTTCAACCTCCGAGCATACCCGAATGGAAATGGGAAGATATCGGTATGGACTTTATTGTTGGATTACCAATGACTCCACGGAAGCACGACTCTATCCGTGTCATAGTTGACAGATTGACCAAGTCAGCTCATTTTATACCGGTACATACCAACTACAAGACCAAGCAATATGCAGATCTATATATTTCACGTATTCTATGTTTGCATGGAATACCCAAGACCATCATCTCGGATCGAGGAGCACGGTTGTATCTAGAATTTGGGAGCAATTGCGGAAGTCGTTGGGAACAAGGTTGATCCGAAGCTCGGCCGCATCACCCTCAAACAGATGGACAAACAAAGAGAATCAACCAATAATTAAAAGATATGCTTCGAGCTTATGTCTTGACATGCAACCAAGATTGGGAAAGATGCCTACCATTAGCAGAAATCTCATACAATGACAGCTATCAAGAAAGTACTTGGAATGTCACCGTTCCAAGCTCTATACTCGGAAAGTACATGGAGTTCCAAGCTCTATACTCGGAAAGTACATGGAGAGAAAATAATAGTTAAACCGGATCTAGTAAGGGATACCGAAGAGTAAGTAAGCCTCATTCAAGCATAACCTAAAGAGAGCCAAACCTCGACAAATCGGTTCAACGGATAAGAGACGTAGAGAGTAGTGCTCAAAGCTGGAGACCAAGTTTATCTTCGAGTATCTCCTACCAAAGGTGTCCAGCGACACGGAATCAAAGAAAAGTTAGCTCCACGGTATATCGGAACTTTTCCAATTCAAGAAAGATATGGATCAATTGCATATCGTTGGGAGTTACTAGCACACTTATCGAGAATTCACAAGGTGATCCACATATCTCGAACGAAGACGTGTCCGAAACCACCGATGAGACATACCGACAACTGATGTGGAGCGGTTACGACCAGATTTGATATATGATGCACATCCGATCGGAGTGCTCGACACCAAGCATTGAGTGACTCGACATCGAACCATCAAGTTCTACAAGATTCCACGGAGCAATTCCTCGGAAGCTGAAAGCTACTTAGGAACGAGAGGAGTTTCTCCGATCCAATTACCGGAGATCTTTAGCACCATCGTCTAGGCGCTTCAATCGTGAATCTCGGGACGAGATTCCTCTAAGGGGAGGGCTGTAACAACCCTAATGTTGACGGTCCTTATGGTCTATTTTTACCGTCAACATATTGCACCTTTCCGAACCAAACACCATCACCAAGAGTAGACATAGGGTTTATTTCTAACAATTTCCACTAGTCTTGGTGAAATTATGAATGCAGGTGCAATTCATATGAAAACAGGGGAAAACATGCACGAAACATGGACTTTGCAATCGACGGATTTTCCCCGGACTAAAGAATATAGTCCAAAAGCCCAAAACCACAAAACAGAGCCTCAACATCAAACCAAGCAAGTGGATTGGGCCATTACACAGCCAGAGGAAGGCACCGAGAGAAGAACCAGGCCCGGGGAGTCCGGGCCGGTTCGGCCGAACCACCCTAGTGGGTTCGGCCGAACCGCCGGTGGACCCCCCGGCCCATCTTTCTCCGGCGGTTTGTCACCGACGTCCGGAGGTCGGTTCCACCTGCAATTAATGCCACCGACGTCCGGAACCGCCTCCAAATTGCCGACCTTCCAAGGCTATAAATAAAGGGCTACACCCCCTCTCTCAACACACCACCAACATCAAGATAGAAGACAAAATTCTCATCCTTAGGCCAAGGGCCTCTTGTATCTTAGTAGAATAGGAGAGAGGGCAAGGAAGAGGAAGGAGTGTTCCTCCCTTTTATAAAGTGGAGTAGTATTTCCTTTCCTTTTACCTTGGCGTGTAAACACTCTTTTAGGTGATTTATACGTGGTGATCTACTTATCTATCGTGACATATCTTTGTTAGACGTAATTCTTGTTATACTTGTTTACGGGATCATCGCTTCGCAAGAAGTGCTCTAGCTTTCGAACTCGGTTCTAGGCCGAGGCTAGAGTAGCGGTCAATAGCATAGACGTGGTGTCTAGGCTGGAGATCGCCTTTGTTTGCTGTGTGCCCCACGGTTTGTAGAGGTAGGTGGCAGGAAGTGACAGCCCTGTCATCCAAAGGAACCCTCCACGTTCGGGTACATAGTAGAGCTTTCAGTAGACCGGAGTGGCTTGGCGGACCAAGCCTAAGACGGTGCCCGAAGTAAACAAGTCTAGCTTGCGTTCGTCTACCTTTAAGGGATAAATAGATAAGAGTCACCCTCTCGACCCTATTTTGCTACGTTGTCTTGGTTGTCCTTGGGTAAACTAACCTTGTTGCAGAAATACTCCGTTCCCTGCGGATATAAATACGATACCTTGGAATACTCCCGGGTGAAGTGCTACAACGGTATTCCGTGCGCTTGCGGATTTATTCGTGACGTAAGAAATACCAACAAGCATTTCTGGCGCCGTTGCCGGGGAACGGTTGTTATCTTTGTAACGAATCAGGTTTGCCCTCGTAATCTATCTTACTTACCGTTCTGTTTTTATTTTTCCTTACATTCAAAATTTCACAAAAACATATCATGGAGTCACACCCAACCATCCAATCTTTCTCCACTCCACGGGGTGAACTCTTAGAGCCACCATCATCATCACAACCTATTTCTTCACCTGGCTATGAGTTCTTCCCCGATTACATTTCGATGATTAGAGGTTTATCCTTTTCGGGTTTGAAACATGAAAATCCTTATGAACACTTGCGAGAGTTTGAACATTTGTGTTCATGCCGATTGATCCATGGCATGACACAAGAAACATTGAAGTGGAAGTTGTTTCCCTTCTCTCTCAATGAGAAGGCGAAGCAATGGTACACTTACACCGCTAAGAGAGTGAACGGTGATTGGAAAGAATTACGAGACAAATTTTGTCTAGCATTCTTCCCCGTATCTCGTATCACTTCTCTACGAGCGAAAATAATAGGCTTTCGACAAGAAGAAAAGGAAACCTTAAGTGCGTCATGGATTCGGTTCTGTTCTCTAACGGACTCCGGACCAGAATTATTGCTCCCGAACCCGTTTTATTACAACACTTTTATTCGGGATTGAGCAACGATACCGCACTTTATCTTGACATGGCCGCGGGTGGATCTTTTTCTCATAAGACCATAGCGGAAGCACACGAACTTTTGGATCGAATTGTGGAAAACACACCTTTTTCCGCCGACTTACTCGTAGAGCCGGAGTCAGAAGATGAGGAACTCGTTGTGCAAGAGACACAACACCTGGTGCCCATGATGGAGCACCTAGCACTCGAGTCCTCATCTAACACAAGAACAATGATAGAGGAAGATGAACCTCTTGAGTTCCCTTTTGAGTTTGAGGAAGAAATTTTTGAAAATTTTGGAAACACCTCGAATTACACATGGGTAAAGACGCCACCTCCTTCTCCTCCCGATCCTCCTAAAAATCCTTTTCATAAGGAGGATATGACGGAGAATCATGGGAAAACCGTTTTCACCACCACCACTCAAAATCCTTTGGAGAATCCTCATCACAATCATGAACCACTTGAGCAAGTGAAGTTCATATCCCGAACCCGATCGCTCGAGCCTTCATTATATGAGGATGCAAAGTTTTCCACCCATGAAGAGGATGAGTTCGACGAAACCTTCTATGCCTATGAACCCAAACGGTCCTCTTCACCATTTGAGCCTTTTCCCTCCGGCCCTTCACGCACCGTTCTTGATGATGATCAAGAACTTTTTGAAAACAAACCTTGGGCCATGGAATTTCATGAGGCATCGACTCTAGAATCTAAAGAGGAATCTTTGAATGAGCATGGGAGCTTCTTCTTTGAACAACCACATGACTCATGCTCACATCATGAATCTCTAGAGTCAATGCTCGTTAGTGCCAACACCACTTTTGCTGCCCACAACCACCTTGGTCCCTTGTTTTGCTATATGTTCTTTAGGATGGTTGTGGATGCTTTTGTTTATCATAAATATTGCAAATATCGTGCTTGTATATTGTTGGCACTAACCTTGCAGGTCCTTCTCCGGGACTTTATTTACAAATCATGATGATGGAGATAAGTCTTGCTCATCGGACTTAAAATGATGATGCCCTTGCCGATAGGATGATCGGTAGTTATCTCATATTTGTTTCCTCCATATTTGATTTCTCCTCAACATGCATATTCGGATTTTTTTCTGATTTACTGGTGAAAAAAAAAAAAATATATATATATAAATGCAAACCATTTGTTCTTCACATGCATGTTTGTTTTCCCACCGGACACCGCATTCCTTGCATATTTGCTTTCTCGCATGTTTGAATTGTTCCAAACCATTTTGGGATTCTTCAAACCTTTTTATAAAAAAAAATGCTTTGAGCAAAATTTTGGAGGAATTTTGGCACAACTCCCTCCGGCTTTCTAACACATAGCCATCATGGGGTTGTCAACCAAAAATGGACTTCATTTCATTATATTGGTTTTCAAGAGTGCTTCGTGCCTTCACTTACACTCCACTCAAGCACTCTCTTCCAAAATTCTTACTCTTGCATTTTTCGAGAATTTTTATTGTTTGCCCCAAGTTCAAGAAAAAGATTTTTCCTTCTCTTTCTCCTTTTGGTTTTTCCATTTGAATAATTGGAGTTTCTCCAAAATAAACTCCCTCCTTGTTGGAATCATTCTCCAAACTCTTATTTTGTTCTTTTTTCTCCTTGAAAAAAAAAAATCCGAGAGAATAAGTTTGGTAAAATTTAACTTGAACCAACCTTTTGGAAAATGCTTTGAGCAAAAGTTTTAATGGAATTTTGGCACAGCCCCCTTGACTTTAAGCATATAGCCATTGTGGGGTTGTTGACCAAGTTGAACTTCATTTCTTTTTGGATGCAAGGGTGTTTGAATTCTTCAATTTCATCCCTTCCGCATTCAAGAACCCTTAAAACAAAATTCTTGCTCTCGCATTCCCCCAATTTTCATGATATTTTGTCTCAAGTTTAAGAAAAAGATTTTCTTTTTTCTTTGGTTTTCTTATTTTCATAGTTGGAGTCTTTTCGAAAATAAACTTCTTTGATCTTCGATCGTCTCCAACTCTTCTTTTTTATGTCAAAAATTATTCTCAAAGAAAAACAATTTTGAGACAAACCCTTTTGGCTTTTTGTCTTGAAGTTAAGAAAAAGATTTCTCTTTCTCTTCTTTTCTATTTGTTTAATAAATTAAGTTGCGAAAAAAAAAAAATCCTTGCAAAGGCAACCGACGGGAAATCCATTTGGTTTTCACTAACATAATCCGTGCTCGAGTTCGCTTTTGTGTTCTTGCTCTTATGTGCAGCCAGGAGAAAGGCCAATAATCAGCTCATCAACACGTTGAAAAAGGCGACAAGTTCAAGCACAAGTCACCCCCGACGTGACACATACTCGTCCCCCTCCATTGAGCTCATGCCTAATGTGAGAAGGTTGGCATGAAGAGCCTCACGAAGATCCCATGGAGGAGGACCTTGATGAAAACAACATGTCAAGACTCCTTTTCGACACCAACCTTGTCGTGGTGTGCGAAATGAAGGAACAAGCCTACAACTTCAATTCGATATCTCTCGCACAACAAAGGTATGACCACATTCTTTGCTAATAATTGGGAGCCCAAGGGTGATATGGTTTTTATTCGTGTGGATGAGTATGGCTCCCACCTACTTACCACATGATTTCCCATGCATCCTTGTAGTAGTTAGACAATGGTACTACCCTTTGGTTCTCCCATAGGGAGTATCACCCTTCATGCATACATCCTTGCTATCTACTAGGCTTTCATAAGCATTGCTTATCAAACTTTGAGCCTACAAACTCCTGATCTTCACAAGCATGCTCATTGGCAATGAATCATATTCCTTCTTGTGCTTGATGCATGGTTGGCTTGCTATGACTTGTGTTCCTCAAAGCAATCATAGACATATCTGTATGAGGAATGAGCTTAGAATCCTCTCGCCATGGTTAACGATATCAAAATCCCTCCTATGCAATGCATGAATGGTTAAGAACTTTCCAAGCAATTAGGACTTCTTGAGTGCACCTCGTTGTTTTATCATATCACTCCTAGAGTTGGGGCTTACACTGTTTCAAGTTTTCATATCACTAAGCCTCAAGTTGTTTTTATCAACGAGGAATATCTTGCCCATGATCGCACTCAAACATGGTCCACATGACATGCTTGTGCCTTTCTTCCTCGGCTGTACAAATGAGGTCCGGTCATCTAACCCGGGACCTTGTTTGTATGTGCTCCGAGAGCTAACCTTGCCTCTCCGAGTTGGAGGAAATTGCTTGCAGGAGTAGTGTTTTTGGCAGGATTCTCGGGTGCGAGAGAACAAGTGTGGGGGAGATCTCTCGAGTTTTCATCACGCACATGTTCGAGATCTCCCCACCAAAACATTGCACCAACATCACAGCCACACTGCACAAAGGCCTTCCACAATCACATTGGGTTCAACCCCAAATCAAACGCCATGAGCAAAAGAACAAGTGTGGGGGAGGTTCCCTCCCCCACAAAGGTAACTTGTATCGCAACTTGCATCCTTTTTCTTCCACCTTGAAAATGTCAAAATAAAATAAAAATTATAAAATGAAAAATCAAATAACACTTGAAAAAGAAATAATAAGTAAGGTGCTTCATCTCTCTTTTGTTTCAAACACATAAGGCACCTAAAGTTTAATTCACTAAATCTAGGCTCCCCGGTCTTTAACCCCGGTAGAGTCCTCTTTGTCTTCGCTTTGTTTTTGTTTGTTTCGAATAAATAAAGCGAGATACAAGAACAAGTGTGGGGGAGATCTCTTGAGTTCTTCATCACGCACATATTTGAGATCTCCCCCACCAACATGATGCACAACATCGCACTAATCGACACAAAAGAAGGTGGAGCCATCGGGACAAGAAAGCAAGGTTTGGCCGAACCTTTGGTTCGATCAAATATCCTATGGTCCACTTGGCCTCCACTTCACCCAAGGCGATGGTTTGCGCATTCTACCCCACTACTCTATCTCTCCAATTCATGAGTTAAACCAACCTTTTGAGCCAATCACTAAAATTTAACTCAAGAATAAAATGAACGTTATTGTTCCCTCAAACTACATGCTTCTAGACGGTTGGCTCTGCATACTCTTTATTCCTCGCATCATATCTTGTTGCTTGTGAACACCAATCTCATAGGAACCCATGTTTATCTAAGTTGTTGGCGAATGTGATATGGTTGGATAAGATGAATCTTGCTCCTCCTGCATAGAGTAATTGGGTATTTATCTTGAAAAATTTAAAATTTATAGCTTCATGCTCCTCAATGATCTTATATTCCCACCAAAGCCATATGTTGATCACATTGCAAAGCCTACACACATATGCTTGCTTGTCATTGCATTGAGCTTTATCAAAATTGTGTGACCCTAGTGAGAAGCTTGTTATACTCTCATGATCAAGATCACGTACACTCCACCTCACACTAAGCTTCTACACTGGAAGTCAAGCAATACGCCCATCCATCCACCAAAATAAATACTCCACATTATTACCTTCCTCTCTCAAGTTATCATCGGAGACATGGCTATGCAAGAGAAAGAATAATCCCTGCTCATACAAAAGTAGAGCATGTTGAAAATGAAAAGAGGGATAATGTTAAAAAAAAAAAAAAAAAAAAAAAAAGAGAGAAAGAAAGAAAAAAATACTAGCCATGTCCTCCTCAAAAATCTGAAAGAGAGAGAGAGAAGGAATACAAAAAGGAGTATGCTTTCCACCTCGCTACCATTATACACACATGCACATCTTGATCGGGATTGTATGACTTGCATTCTCCATGGATCCACTCTTTTGGTTCGGCAAAAATATGTGATGCAAGTATGCCTCTCTTTCATTCCCTACCAAGCTCCACATAAAGCCTTTTGTAGAAGTAGGATAAAAAGAGGCAATTCCAATGCCTTGGTGAGGAATCATACACATCGAGCAATTTGAGAGCTATCATTCGAGGAGTATGAGCTATGTTTTCACTTTTGAAAATTATTCAAAAAAAAAAAAAAAAAAAAAAAAAAAAAAAACCAAGTGACTCGACGAGAGGTGGCTACGATGACTCGAATCACGACCGTTCCATTCCTCAAACCGCCCAAGATTACATGGTAGACACATCAAAGTTCACGGGTGCAGGTATGGCTTGGAATAACTTGTATGCTAGCATCATACCATGAGAAGTATGCTCCCGCCTTATGCTCACAAGCTTTACTCGAGGACGAGCAAAGAGCTAAGTGTGGGGGTCTTGTTGACGGTCCTTATGGTCTATTTTTACCGTCAACATATTGCACCTTTCCGAACCAAACACCATCACCAAGAGTAGACATAGGGTTTATTTCTAACAATTTCCACTAGTCTTGGTGAAATTATGAATGCAGGTGCAATTCATATGAAAACGAGGGAAAACATGCACGAAACATGGACTTTGCAATCGACGGATTTTCCCGGACTAAAGAATATAGTCCAAAAGCCCAAAACCACAAAACAGAGCCTCAACATCAAACCAAGCAAGTGGATTGGGCCATTACACAGCCGAGAGGAAGGCACCGAGAGAAGAACCGGGCCCGGGGAGTCGGGCCGGTTCGGCCGAACCACCCTAGTGGGTTCGGCCGAGCCGCAGTGGACCCCCCGGCCCATCTTTCTACGGCGGTTTGTCACCGACGTCCGGAGGTCGGTTCCACCTGCAATTAATGCCACCGACGTCCGGAACCGCCTCCAAATTGCCGACCTTCCAAGGCTATAAATAAAGGGCTACACCCCCTCTCTCAACACACCACCAACATCAAGATAGAAGACAAAATTCTCATCCTTAGGCCAAGGGCCTCTTGTATCTTAGTAGAATAGGAGAGAGGGCAAGGAAGAGGAAGGAGTGTTCCTCCCTTTTATAAAGTGGAGTAGTATTTCCTTTCCTTTTACCTTGGCGTGTAAACACTCTTTTAGGTGATTTATACGTGGTGATCTACTTATCTATCGTGACATATCTTTGTTAGACGTAATTCTTGTTATACTTGTTTACGGGATCATCGCTTCGCAAGAAGTGCTCTAGCTTTCCGAACTCGGTTCTAGGCCGAGGCTAGAGTAGCGGTCAATAGCATAGACGTGGTGTCTAGGCTGGAGATCGCCTTTGTTTGCTTGTGTGCCCCACGGTTTGTAGAGGTAGGTGGCAGGAAGTGACAGCCCTGTCATCCAAAGGAACCCTCCACGTTCGGGTACATAGTAGAGCTTTCGTAGACCGGAGTGGCTTGGCGGACCAAGCCTAAGACGGTGCTCGAAGTAAACAAGTCTAGCTTGCGTTCGTCTACCTTTAAAGGATAAATAGATAAGAGTCACCCTCTCGACCCTATTTTGCTACGTTGTCTTGGTTGTCCTTGGGTAAACTAACCTTGTTGCAGAAATACTCCGTTCCCTGCGGATATAAATACGATACCTTGGAATACTCCCGGGTGAAGTGCTACAACGGTATTCCGTGCGCTTGCGGATTTATTCGTGACGTAAGAAATACCAACACCTAACCAAATCAAAGTGCATTTCATGCCATTCACCATCATGTCATCTTGTGCATTTGAGAAAATGTTGAATAGAATATTGTGTTAAGAAATACACATGAAATGACAAATTTACTTAAGTTTAATTAAGATCTTAAAAGACAAATTAAATACAAGCAAATTTTGGAGTTTAACATTTTTGTTAATTAAACATAAAAATAACAGATTTATGGAGTTGATACGAAATTATTTCATTTTGTAAAAAGGTCTACAAGAAATAATAAAAATTTCTCTTTTTATTTTCAACTTGAATTTTTAATCCAAAATTTAATTGGAATTTGAACTCCGGTCAATAAGGAAAAAGATTCAAAATGTTTTCATTTCCATCCCTATTTTTTTTTGTATAATTTTTCGAGCCTTGGAGGTATGCTTTTCAATTAATTAAGAACGTAGGGGGCTTTTTGTAAAAATCGCAAATTAAGCCAGGAGCCAATTTCTTCTTCTTCTTCTCTCGAGCTCACGTGGAGAATAACCACCGGACCACCGGCAAATTCGTCGATTATTTCCAGGTCCGAACCGCCGCCGCAACCACCTCGCCGGTGCGCCGCATCTTCCGGCCTTCCTCGTCGTCAACGGGCTCGGTGCCGGTGTTCGCCATGATCCCCGAAGCTCTAGCAAGAATCGGTTTGCAATTTGGTCAACCCGGATGAGCGCTAGAAGCCGACGAACCCCTCCTCCGCCCGCCGCTCACCGTAGGCATGTCTCCGGTCACCTTCCGGTGAAGCGGACCCGACTCATCGGGATCTCCACGTCGCCGGAGCCTCCGGAGCCCTTCCCGTGTTGCCTTGCCATTTTCCGCGCTCCTCCGGCGACCCGCCGTCGCCGTCCGGCCACCACCTGCCATGGCCGGCCACGATGAACTCGAATCGGGCCGCGCGCAGCATGGGCCGTTCGGCCCTCGGCCCAATTATATTTGGCCCAAGTAAGTCTGCCCTGTTCTTTTCGAATTTATTCAATTTCAGATTTTATTCAAACTTCGAAAATTCGTAGAAAATTCCACAAAAATCAGAAAAATGTCAAACCAAGTTCATTAGATTCATAAAGTTATTCTCTATTTGATTATGTGTTCAAATACCTATTTTGTAAAATTATAATTTCATAGTTTAATTAATTACCTTTCTTTAGTTAATATAACCTATTATTTTATGCTAATTATTAATTGTTTTTGAAAAATAAATTTCTTGAAAAATTAGAGATACTGCAGACGAAAAGTGTTTGTGAAAACTGTTTTTCAAAATTCAACATAAACACCGTCATTTCATGGGATCCCAGTTTAGTACCCTATGTATCATTGATTAATGATTAATCATGAATTGTTAACTAATGAACATGATTAATGGTTAACTAATGAACATGAGTATTTGTTAATTAATAAACAAGATTAGTTGTTAAGTAATGACCAGGATTAAGTATTAGTTAACGAGCATGATTAATTGTTAGTTGTTAGTTGTTAATTATTGAACATAATGAATCGAGTAATTGTTAGTTAATGAACGTATTTAAGGAAACCCTTGCATAATCATATCATGTACATTCATGCATGCATGGTGGTGATTCACGACGTATTGTTGGTCGATCTAGGTTCCGGCGTGATCGAGGTTCCGCCTGAGGTCGAGACAGAAGACGGGAACGTCGAAGTCGACCAACCCACGAGAAAGCCGACTCCGACTCGAATCCAGGCAAGCCCGGTGCATCCCACCTATGTTTTTAAAGTCTTTTCTTTTATCACGAGTAATGAGTCGTGATTGTGCATTAAGTTATAGGAGTTGCTTGATACCCTTGATGCATGAGATAGGTTTCCATTCGTTTATGCTATACTTGGTACGAGTAGCTCGATCGAGTTCGATAACCGCTAAGCTTATGTCTTAGGGCATCGGTAGAAGTCGAGTGGTGGTGACACTACTAGCGAGACATAGGAAATGGCTGATTTATTATTGCTAAGAGGAGTGATAAGAGAAAGTTGAAGTTGAGAGTGTTAATAAGCTAAGACCGGACAGGCCCCGTAGGAGAAAGGGCAAGACGGAGATGAGGTCTTGCAAGGTGGTAGCCCCGTCCGAGTCTGGTCAAGGACCGTACCGTTGTCGGCTTAGTTGAACAAGTTTGAACGTACCGTACTACATGATGGTATCATGGGCCCAGCAAGCTGATGTACCCTATCACCCCGAGAGATGTAGCGTAGCCAACTCTCTTTTGCCGACTGTCGGTGAGAGGATAGTCTCACGGGAGGGAGATGGGTCGACCACAAGGAAGTCGTGGCTTCGCCATACTCCCGGGGAGTTGGAAATGGCTAGTCTGCTGTCAGGTGCTAGCGGGAAAGGTTGTCGTATACGATCGAGTGTGATGCGTATACGTCGTATACTCGGGTTTTGCCAGCTGGTATAAAATCGATTCGAATCGCTGTCCCTCGCAGTAATGAGTACCGCTTGTTTAGCTCGTCGCATCGTAGTAATCAACTAGAAGAAGTGGATGAGAGATGAAAGAACCGTTGATCGGAAATGATCTTTGGTTGCAAACGTGATTGCAGTAGTTGTAGACTGCAAAACCTTGTTATCTATCAAACTTAAGCTGAGCTAAAACTTGAAAGTAAGGATCAACCGTTAGAGCTGTTTTCGCAAGGGAATCAACTCCACAGCCGGAAAGCCTTTGCATACTAGGCGTCGGCCTTAGCGTGCTCGTTGACGGGTCGGTCTTGCTGAGTATTAGAATACTCAAGGTTTGTTCGTTATGTTTTTCAGGATCGAGTCGTTCTTCCACGACCGTCACGGTAGTTGTCCGAAAGAGGAGCCGTGTCCCGAGGGTGGTTCCCTCAAGTGGGAACAGATCCCGACGTCCCGAGCAAGGATGATCGTGATGTACGACGGGCTCGGTACATCACGCTAGTGATCTTTTGGTGTAAAGTACAAGTTTCCGCTGCAAGACTCGTAGGTTGTTAAACTTCATTAATGTATTATGCTTCCGCTGTACAATGTTTGTATTTCGAAAACCTGGTTGTATTATACCATGATGTATATATTCTGGCTTGTATGAGATGATGAACTGTTGTAACTCGCTGCGTCGAGTGTCCACCTATACCGAGTCCCGGGTATCCCGGAGGGGGTATCACACTTGCGTTTCAAGCCACTTAGTAATAAAATCAGCCAATGCCTGTCCTTTAATGGTTGTATGTGAAGAAAAAGTGATCTCATACTCGACCAAGTTCTATAGCCCACTCGGCCAACTGTCCAATTGCTTCCCGATTACGCACAACATCCCCAATAGCGAACCTGGTCTTGACCTCGATCGGGTGTGCTTGAAAATAGAGCTTCAACTTCCGAGAAGTTATCACAACAAGCACATATCAATTTCTATAATCGAAGATATCGCATCCTCGACTCGTTAGGACTTCACTTACAAAGTATACTAGATGTTGAACCAGTTGCAGATGTCCTTCCTCCCTCCGATCAACATCCAATACCGTACTCACAACATGAGTAGTTGCAGATATGTACAATTGAATGGTTTCATCAGGTTCCGGCGGTATTAAGACCGACAGATTATCGAGATATCCCTTGAGTTGATCAAATGCGGCTTGCACCTCATCTCGTCCACTCAAACTTATCCT
Organism: Chloris gayana; assembly: GCA_031894775.1. Taxonomy (NCBI): domain Eukaryota; kingdom Viridiplantae; phylum Streptophyta; class Magnoliopsida; order Poales; family Poaceae; genus Chloris; species Chloris gayana. Next base: position 640,514 of record JAUNZO010001131.1, on the reverse strand, counting down.
CGCTTCTTGAGCAGCTTTAATGAACGGGAGGCCCTTGACTCCCGGTCTTGAAATGAAACAACTAAGAGCAGCCATACATCCAGATTAACTTCGTACATGCTTCTTGAGCAAACCTTCGAAGCTTCGATTGATCGGCTTCACATCGAGACACACCAACGATGCGTGCTCAATCTTCTCCCTAGGGACACCCGACATGTCAAAAGGTTGCCATGCAAAGATATCTAGAGGAAAAGAATGAGCGCGCTTTCCTATTTGTCCACCAGGTCAAACCCAATATGGGTGACCTTAGAGGGGTCTATCTCATCAAGCTGAATGGTCTTGGAAGCGATTGCATCAGCCTTCACTTTCTCTTTAGCGATCTTCTTGGATGGAACTTCTTCTTCTTCTAGCAGCGCTCGTGCCTCAAGGGTGCCAGCCGCCTCTCGATCTCTCGGTGTTCTTCCTCTAAATTGACTCGAGTGGCCAACTCGGTGCTATGTACTTCACGAGCATACGCGGTCTTGATGTCGATCGGAACGATAAGACTCCGTTGGGTCCCGGCATCTTCAACATCGACATCTGGTAGTTGGGCATGGCCATAAACTTAGCCAAGGCCGGTCTTTCCAGTATGGCATGATATGCTGAATCAATATCAGCTACCCGGAAGATGATGTTCTCCCTTCGGTAATTTTCTTTCGTCCCAAAAGTCACTCGCAGAGTAATCGCCCCAATGGATAACTGTTTCGACCGGGTATTGTACCATGAAACGGCCATACGCTACGATCCAAGTCTGCCACCGAGAGGCCAACCGATCTTGTGCACCAATGCTTCACTTCGTACGCCGACTTGGAACGCCGCAATTATCTCGCTGATCGGGAACATTGGGGATTAAGGCCTTCTTGTTGCAAAAACGTCCGATGAAGTCCGTAAGGGTCTCATCGGGCTTCGCTTCAACTTGTTGAGATGGAAGTAGTTTTCCGGCTTTTCACAAGTCGCCTGAAAATTCTCAACGAACTTTTTAGTAAGATCGCCCCAAGAGGAAAGAGATTTCTCGGGTAGAGATTGTAACCACAAGTGTCCGGCCTGCTCCATGCACATGGGAAGATAGTTTGCCATCACGAAAGTGTCTCCTCCTGCTAACCGGATGGCAATTGTGTACATACGAAGCCATTTAGCAGGGGGAGCTTTGCATATTTGTCTTAGCCCCGGGCTTAAATCCCCAGGGTACATGCAAACGCGCAGATCTCGCGCGAACGCCGGGATTCTGGAATACTCGTCATCTTCTAGACCGGTCCACACCGGTGATGGCGAACGACGGCTGGGGTAATGTCGGTAATTAGGATCCCTGTCATCATCCGAGTAGTCATAGTAACGATCATCCTGGTTTCTAGCTCCGGAACCATCTTGGCTATCATTGTTGCCTTGTTCCGGAGGAGGCGAAGGAGGAGGCGGAGGAGGTGGCAGAGGCGCCACTTGACGATTATTGTTCTCTTGTCGGGGCTCCCCGTCTCTATTCCTATTATCACGACCTCATCGGTCTCTATGGTCATGATGATCATCTCTTCTAGGCCGATCATCACGATGAGTGGAGCGATTGCCACGCCCTCGATGATCATTGCGCCGACGATTATTGACTAGAGGCGGCGCCGAAGCAGCCGGCCTATGCCTAGTCGAACCGGCTTGCCGGCGGGGAGGTGGAATGGGATCCTCTCGGACCATCATCTACATGACCGGTCCGTCGTCGCTCATCTCCTTCTTGTCTCCGCCGTTCTTCTGCTCTTTTCGCATGACGATCAATAAGCACGTTATGAGCGTCATGATTTCCATTGATCGGTACGCGTAGATCCCGATCGGGGCGCGCTCATGCTCATCCGCGATCGGGGTGTGTCGACGTCCGATTCTTCCTTCGGAAGAAGCTCCTTCGCACCGGGTCCTCCATTACCGGTCCGAATGTGAATGAGATCGACTCGGAGGATTCATCTCTGTCTTGCACGAGCTAATTGGTTTGTAGAGCAGCCGCGTCTACCGGACTCAAAGCGCGCTGTAATCCCGGTGTCGAATTGAACACTTCCTCCGGGATAGTCTCCGAATCTATTTCACCCCTACGATGTTATGGACCGGCGACGTGAAGACTCGAGCACCGTTTAATTCAACCTCCATGGAGCCCATATCCAATGCCCTACCGGAAGAGCGATGATGTCTGCCGCCGCAAGATCCACGTCGGTTATTATAACCTGGTGAATTTTCTACCTCATTCCCGGGTTGCTCGTCAAAGGTCCGATAGCGGGCGGAGCCGTAGCAGGAACAACCTCTCCATCTTGGCTGGTGCCAAGGATATTTGCGCGAGGATTTGAGGCTCGTGGAGGTGGATCTTCCCCATTTGTTCCGTCCGCCTCGTCCTACCGGTGGTTTGCTTCGTCTCTCGCCATCCTAGCCTCTTCCGCGGCACCTTCCTCCGGGTGAGTTCTTGAAGAACTAGGCCAGTCATAAATACTTGGAAGAAGGATGGAGAACCTTCCTCAAAGTCGTTACGAAGATCGAAAGAGCTACTCATTGTCTCTGGCACCACTTCCTCGTCGACTCGGCGCCATGCACTCGCTTCATCAACCTCTCCATCACCAACGAGCTGCAACTTCCTCTTCGTCGCACTCTACTTGTTATCACCCTCGCTTCGGGAGAACGGGTGATGAGTGCCACCAGCTTCCGGTCATCAGCAGCAACAGTACCTTCGTCATCGACGTCGGCACCACCGACTTACCGGATGGTGTTGACTTCCGATATTCCAAGTCACCGGCGAGATCACTATCACCGTATCCCAATAGCTGCACTTCATGTGCTCCCCGTCGCCTGTAACAGCAGCCGTAATCTAATGTGCCTTTCACATACCTCAAGATATTTTTGACTGCCACCATGTGTTGTGCCGTTGGAGCTTCCATGTAGCGACTAACAATGCCAACAAGCATATGCCATGTCAGCGTGTATTGACTAGATAACGCAGGCATCCAACAATCATGCGATACTTTGTGGCATCCACTGCTGCACTGCGATCCTTCTTCCTTAGCTTTACCTTATTCTCCATTGGAGTTGCACAGGGGTTGCAATTAGCCATGCCCATCTTCTCAAAATCTTGCATGCATACGAGCTTTGACACAGGGTGATAGAATCGGTGCTCTGTTTGACCTCGGTGCCGAGGTAATATGTCAAGAGCCCCGATAAGTACACAGGTGCTGCCCGATCTTTCGATGAGAGGGGATAACTTCGATTTAGACTGGAGAGACGTTCACGGCCCGACTACAGCCAACAAAGATGTGCCTTAGCAACCGATACACCAACTCCAGCGGTTAATCCCGATCTTGTGGAGCACGATCAACCAAACCACGATGGTAATTCCTACAAGCAATCAAAGAACAAGCAAGAACAAGATAAACAAGTAACTAAACTCACAAAGGTGGGGTTCTGAATGAAGTAGAACGGATGGTCTAGCCGACGCACGCGTCTACAAGGTAGTAGCAATGGCTAAACTAACAAAACAAAACCCAATATGTTTGTGGCGGCTATGGGGGTATAAGAGAAAGGGAGAGAACGACCAGGACATGGTGGGGGTCGTCCTCCAACCCTAGGACGCGCCCCTATTGGGCCCAACTTGCTACAAAGCCCAATAGCGATATAACGGTGACTCAGCAGCGAGACAGATTATGTCCATCAAATTGTTTCGACGATTCCTGTCGACTCCGAACGAGTTTGGACCTCAAAACGGTGCCATTGGAAAGGTGGTCTTCTTATCTTTCCAACCATATGTAGAACGTCCAAAACGGAGCTCGTATGCGCCCTGGGTGTCCGTTTTATTGCGGACTGGTCCTGGAGTCCGAATCGGACCCGAAACCGACTTTGATTGGGCCTCCCACTTGATTTGCAATACATGGCCGGCCCTCCACGCCTTTGAGCACCTCTCTAGCCATATCCTCATCATATCCATGGTTTCTAACAATAATTAAATCATTAGGTAGTATTTTATTCTCAAAACTATATAAGGAAGGCATTAGAAACGTGCTCACCCATAAATTCCAAATTCGTGCTTGAGCTCTCATGATTGGACCATGAATATCAAACGAGGGAGTGTTGGTTGTATCTCGTACGAGTGATGTCCTCATCAAGCCCGAGATCACTCATGCTGAACTCATTCTTCATTTGAAGCTTGAACTCATTTATGTCCCTTTTGTTCTCGCCCATGACGTGAGATCATCCACATACATGCCCACTAGCAGGAGTGAACCATTTTTCCTCCTTCGAGACACAGCATGCTCCAGGGGACTACGCTCGAAGCCAATCGATGTCAAAGTCTTATCAAGTTTTGAGTTCCATGCCCAAGGAGCTTGGCGTAGACCATACAAAGCTTGGCGCAGCTTGAGCACTCCATGTTTGTGCTCGTCACTAATGAACCTAGGTGGATGCTGATGAGGACATCACTCCTTTGGATACAAATGACACTCCTCCGCTGAACATTCAAGGACCAGTCACTAGAGCTCGCGCCCGACAATTAAATTTAGAGGTGAGCTCGTTCCTAAGTCTTTCCTTTCATAATTTTGAGAATAGTTTGCTACCTAATGATTTTATTATGATTAGGAATCAAGGAGAGGACCATAATATGAATGGAATAGGGCTTGGAGGCGTGGAGGTCCAGCAAGAGGCGCAAGGCATTGTGGAGGCCCAAACCAAGTCGACTTCGAGTCTGTTTCGGAGTCCAGGAATAGTCTGAATTAAAATAGACGTCCAGATCGCATACGAAGTCGGATTCAGACTTCTACATATGGATGGAAAGATAATTTCATAATCTTTCCAATGGAACTGGTTCCACGTCTAATTTCATCCGGAGTCGCCGGGAATCATCGAAACATTGGAACGTCCAGAATCTGTTTTTGGTGCTGCGTCACCGTTTTTGGCCTTTGGGCCGTGTATCTCGTGTGAGCCCATTAGGGGAGCGTCCAGGGGGTTCTTGCACGTCCCCAAGTCTTTATTAGCAGCAGCCGCCACCCATGTTAGTGTGACATCCTCTCCGGGACACCCAGGAATCGGTACAGAGGGACACTCGACGAAGCGAGTTACAACAGAAACATCATCTCATACAAGCCGAATATATATATCATGGTATAATACAACCAGGTTTTCAAAATACAAACATTCGTGCAGCGGAAAATATAACATTATTGAAGTTTAACATCCTACGAGTACTCAGCGGAAGCTTGTTCTATTGTACAACTCAAAAGACTACAAACGAAACAACGTGATGCACTGAGTCCTTCGTACACCACGGTCCTCTCTCTTCACGGCGTGGGAATACGTTCCCACCGAAGGGAACCTCCCTCCGGACATTGCTCCTCTTCGGGAAGCTGCCATACAAGTCGTGGTAGTACGACTCGTTCCCTGAAAGGTAACGAACAAACCCCGAGTATTCTAATACTCAGCAAGACTGACCCGTCAACATGGCAGGCTAAGGCCGACGCCTAGTATGCAAAGGCTTTCCGGCTGTGGGGTTTACTCCTTCGCGAAAAACAGCATTGAAGGGTGGGTCCTTACTTTCAGTATTTTAGCTCGGGTTAAGTTCATTAGCCTTGGTGTTTGCAACCTATCACTATTGCAATCAAGTTCTCAAACCAGATAAAATAGATCTTAATCCTTCCATCTCTCCTCTTCATCTTCCATAAAATTTACTACGATGTGACGAGCTAAACAAGCGGTACTCATTACTGCGAGGGACAGCGATTCGAATCGATTTTATACCAGCTGGAAAAACCCGACTACACGACGTATACGCATCACACCGATCGTATACGACAACCTTTCCCGCTAGCACCTGACAGCAGACTAGCCATTTCCAACTCCCCCGAGAGTACGGCAAAGCCACGACTTCCCTCGTGGTCGACCCATCTCCCTCCCGTGAGACTATCCTCTCACTAACAGCCAGCAAAAGAGAGCCGGCTACGCTACATCTTTGGGGTGATAGGGTACCTCAGCTTGCTGGGCCCATGATACCTGCATGTAGTGCGGTACGTTCAAACTTTCTCAACTAAGCCGACAACGGTACGGTCCTTGACCGACACGGACGGGGCTACCACCTTGCAAGACCTCATCTCCGTCTTGCCCTTTCTCCTACGGGGCCCGTCCGGTCTCAGCTTTATTAACACTCTCATCATCTTTAGTGTCAACACGAAACTCTCAAAGGTTCCATGCTTTAAGTGCCCTAACCATCTACCGTTGCCACTATGAATTAAGCTTAGCCTCTATTGAGCTACCTGTACCGAGTATAGAATAAACAAATGGAAACCTACCATAATGCATCTAGGGTGTCAAAGAAAATTATTTCATCATTAATTTCGTCTGCAGTATCTCCTTTATCAAAGAAAATTATTTTTCATAATTAAACATTTTATTTACATAAAATAATAGCCTTTCTCTAATCAAAGAAAGTGATTAACTACTAATTATAAAATAAATTTACTCAAAATAAATATTTTATTTCACAAATAGTTAGATCTCATTTTTTTGAGTCTAACAAAGTTGGTTTGGTATTTTTCTGATTTTTAACGAATTTTCTACGAATTTTGAAAATTTAAATTCGATTCTGTGCCACACGGAGGACCACAGGGGTTGGCCACACGAGATCCGCCGTGGCCACACGCGATCCCACCCGCGTGTGGCCCGCGGTGTGGCACCACCGCGGCGGCGGGGACACGGCGGCGCAACGGCCGGGCCTGGACTAAAGCTCGTCGCGGACGGTCCTACGGACTCTACTCGATGTGGCGATTCCGTTGGTGGAGATGCGCGCACATGAGCTCGACCGGGAACTAAGCAACGGCGAGAGGCGACCACGGCGGAAGCTCCGGCCATGGCGCGAGCTCGCTCTACTCGGATGAAATTTGGGGAAAACGAGTCGGGGAGCTCCTACGAGCATGCGCAAGCTCGTCCGAGTGCTCTAGCAGCATGAGCATAGCCGGGAAGGGTAGCTCACCGTGAGAGTCGCGGACCACGGTGGCCGGAGCTGCGGAAGAACGACGATTGCTGGACCTCCTGTGGAACAAAGCCGACGATGAGCGACTAGGAATAGAGAGTAACGAGTTGCGCACCAGCAAGAACAAGAAACAGGACGGAAGGCTCACCGGAGGGTGTGAATTCGGGGTTGCGGCGGAGGAACGACGGTGATGGCCCGAAGAAGGAAAACGGCTTCGCCTCGGCGGAGTGAAGGTGCTCAAGCAGATTGACCGGTTGGGGAAACTTCACGGTGGTCCGGCGGAGCTCCCGGTGTTGGTGAATCGGACGGAAAAGGACCGGAGCGGCTCGGCGGCGCTGCTCCGGGGACGATGGCAATGGCGGAAGAGAAAGAGGAGAGGAGAGCTCGGCGGGGGGGGAGTTATTCCCCGGAGTGGCGGTTTGTGAAGGCAGCCAGGCCAGCTGCTGCGTGGCACCGAGCTGCTGCGTGGCCCGGGGTCGTGGCACCCGGCCGGAGAGGCGGTGCGCCGCGGGCGGTGGTGAGACCGTTTTGCAAAACGCCCTCGGCCTTTCGTGAAATTAAAAAGTGGCTTTCCGGTGCTCCAAAAATTCTACGAAAATTCAGGGGTGTAATTGAGAATATTTTAGGCATATTTCCTATTAAGTCCAGGGTAAAACTCCAAATCGTTTTTGGATTAAAAATTCATAGCTAAATTAATAAAAGAAGCTTAGTTTATTTCTTGTAAATATTTTTACAAGGCAAAATATTTTCAGGAAATTTTCATAAATCTTTATTTGTGATAAATAAGCCATAGAAAATGTCGAACATGAATTTTCTTCTCATTTTATTTCTTTTTAACACTTCCTTTCTTCTTTATCTAGTTTGTTATTTTATGTGATTACTATTAACGCGAAGTTTGATATTTTCGAAAATGCAACAATGTGATGACATGCTCATGATGATATGAAATGCATTATTTTCTCGAGAGTTGTTACAGCCCTCCCCCTTATAGGAATCTCGTCCCGAGATTCACGGTCGAAACGACTAGGCGATAGTGCTAAAGAATTCGAGGTAGTTTGATCGAAGAAACTCTTCTTGTTCCCAAGTAGCTTCAGCTTCCGAGTGATTACTCCATTGGACCTTGTAGAACTTGATGGTCCGATGACGAGTCACTCTATCCTTGGTGTCGAGAACTTTAACCGGTCGTTCGTCATATGTCAAGTCCGTCAGTAATCTGTTCCACCTCTAGCTGTCGGTATATCCATGGGTGGTTTTAAACACTTCTTCAGTTGAGATACATGAAATATGTTATGGATTCCTGCCAAGTGGGGTGGCAATTCCAGTCGATAGGCCACGGCTCCACATCTTTCCAAGATTGGAAAAGGTCCGATGTATCGTGGTGCTAACTTGCCCTTGATTCCGAACCTTTGAACACCTTTGGTAGGAGATACTCGAAGATAGACTTGATCTCCAACCTGAAATACTAACTCTCGACATCTTTTGGCGGTATAACCGATCTCGTCGAGATTTAGCCCTTTTAAAGTTTTGCTTGAATGAGACGTACTTGTTCTTCTCGCGTCTCTTACTAAATCTGGTCCGAAGATAACTCTCTCTCCACTTTCGGACCAATTCAAGGGTGTACGGCAACTACGCCCATATAGAGCTTGGAACGGTGACATTCCGGCACTCTCTTCATAGCTGTTATTGTAGGAGAACTCTGCCAAAAGTAAACACTTCTCCCAATCTTTACCATAGGTCAAGACACATGCTCGAAGCATATCCTCGAGATATTGATTGATCCTTTCGGTCCGCCCATCCGTTTGAGGATGATATGCTCGAGCTTCGTATCAACTTCGTTCCCAAGGATTCTTGCAGTTGTTCCCAGAATCTAGAGACAAATTGCGTTCCTCTGTCCGATATAATGGTCTTCGGCACTCCATGCAAACAGAGAATTCGACCAATGTAGAGTTCCGCATACTTCTCGGCGAGTGTACCGTGTATGTACCGGTATAAAGTGAGCAGACTTCGTCAACCGGTCCACAATAACCCGGATAGAGTCATGTTTCCGTGGACTTAGTGGTAATCACACGATGAAATCCATGCCGACGTCTTCCCACTTCCATTCAGGAATACTCGGAGGTTGTAAGGGTCCCGCTTGCTTCAAGTGCTCGGCTTTGACCCGTCGACGGACATCACATTCATTGACATACTTGGCTATTTCTCGCTTCATGCGTGTCCACCAAAATCTTTGCTTCGGACCTTGATACATCTTGTTGGTTCTAGGATGAATAGAATATTTAGACATATGAGCTTCATCCATTATCTTCTTGCGAAGCGGTAGGTCTTTCGGTACTACCAATCGATCCTTGAACCAAATAACTCCTGCCTCGTCTTCTCCGAAGCATTTGACTTCCCCTTTCCGAGTCGTCTCCTTATGTGTACCATACCAACGCTTTTCGTTGAGCTGCTACCACTTCTTCACGAATGGTAGGAATTAGGGCCAAATTAGTCAAGGTTCCATATGGAATGATCCTAAGGTTTGGCTCCTCACCTGCCGATGGTTGTGCTTGAATCATAAGTTGAGCCGTGAGATTATTGCAATGGGCCCTGCGACTTAATGCATCAGCTACCACGTTTGCTTTCCCGGGTGGTAGTGAATTTCCAGCTCATAATCCTTGATCAGCTCTAACCATCTGCGCTGTCGCATATTTAGATCTGCTTGGGTGAAGATGTACTTGAGACTCTTGTGGTCTGTGTATAAATGTACCAAATTAACCAAGAGATAGTGTCTCCAACCCGTCAATGCGAGTACCACTGCTGCCAGTTCCAGATCATGCGTAGGATAGTGTTCCTCATGACGCCTTAGTTGTCGAGAAGCATAGGCAATCACTCGACCTTCCTGCATTAGAGCACATCCAAGTCCTGTTCCTCGATGCATCACAATACACATCAAAAGGCTTCGTCAGATCCGGTCGAGCAAGTACGGGAGCTGTGGTTAACAACTTCTTCAACGTTTGAAAAGCTTCTTCACATTCTTTGCTCCATTCATACTTCTTATCCTTTTCCAATAGCTTAGTCATTGGCTTGGCGATCTTTGAGAAGTTTGGGATAAACCTTCTATAATAACCAGCTAATCCCAAGAAACTCCCGATCTGTGAGACAGACTTCGGTGATTCCCAATCCAACACTTCTTGAACTTTGCCGGGGTCAACGGCCACTCCTTCGGCTAATATCACATGTCCTAGGAACGGCACTTCCTATAGCCAAAACTCACACTTGCTGAACTTAGCATAGAGTTGATGATCCCTTAGTCGTTGTAACACAACTCTTAAGTGGTTGGCATGTTCCTCTCGTGGACTTGGAGTAGATCAAGATGTCGTCAATGAATACCACGACAAACTTGTCCAACTCGAGCATGAATACCGAATTCATGAGATACATGAAATGTGCTGGTGCATTGGTCAATCCAAAGGACATCACCAGATACTCATAAAGTCCATATCTCGTGGAGAATGCAGTCTTCGGTATATCTTCGACTCCTTATCTTAATCTGATGGTATCCCGAGCGCAGATCTATCTTAGAGAAAACTTTAGCTCCCATCAGCTGATCAAACAAGATATCAATCCTCGGAAGAGGATACTTATTCTTGATGGTAACCGAATTCGGAGGCCTATAATCCACACATAGCCTCAATGTCTTGTCTTTCTTCTTTACAAACAAGGCTGGGCATCCCCATGGCGATGAACGTGGGCGTATATAACCCTTGTCCAACAATTCCTTTAGTTGTACCTTCAGTTCTGCCAGCTCATTCGGCGGCATCCGATACGGCCTTCTTGATATTGGTGTTGTTCCAGGCTGTAACTCTATCTTAAACTCTACCGCTCGGTCCGGCGGTAGTTCCGGTAAGTCATCCGGGAAGACATATGGATATTCACGGACTATGGGTATATCCTCCAGACTCTTACCTACAACCTTATTGACCATTGGCAGCATAGCTTGAGGAAAAGCTAAGAGTAAGCAGTCTCGACCATGAACCGGAGAGTTCAAATATACGGCTCGAGATGCTATATCCAATACTGCCTTATGGAAATTCATCCATTGCATGCCAATAATTGCATCTAACCCTTACCCATCTAGTATGATTACTGAAGTAGGATAAACCTTGCTACCCAATCTTAACGGCATATTGGCAGCTACTTCATCGGTAAGAATTTTACCCCTGGTGTTGAGATAATATGTGTCCATGTCAACTTAGATGGTGTGATGCAATGCTTAGCAATATATGACTTGTCGATGAAATTATGCGTAGCTCCCGAATCAAATAAAACCATAGCAGGATGATCAGCGATAGAAAACATACCCGCTAAGATTTGTCCTCCTTCGGGTAGCTCCTCAGCCGTAGTAAAGTTGGCACGGCCGTCTTCACTTGGGTATTCTTGGCTGGTGTCCTCTGTTGGTTCTCGCGGCTGCCCTTGAGGTCCGGGTGCATATGGTGCCTTCGAGGATATGGACAATCTGCGGTAATAATGTCCCGAACGGCCACAATTAAAACATGGCGGTCCAATCTGCTGCGGTGCTTGACCCACCGGTCCGGGATTCCGAGGGTTCTGTTGCTGATAAGGCGGACGATATCGATTTGGCCGCTGCTGCTGGGATTGCTGAGGTGATTGAGACCGCCGGTAGTAATTGGGACGAGAGGGTGTATGCTGATAACGCTGACCTGACGGTGCGAGTGTAGACCAGCCTGTACTTTGATGATTCCCCACTCCCTTGTCCCGTAGCCGGCCTCTTCTTGTTCTTCTCCGTCCGATGAAGATGGATAGAGTCTTCCAAGTGCGATAGCGTCACTCACAAAGTCGGTGAAGCCGTCGGTCTTGTTCAACACCAAGCGAGACTCTAGCTTGGTACTCATTCCCTCCTTGAACAAATTCTTCTTCTTGGCATCTCGTGTCCACATGTTCAAGAGCATACCGAGCAAGGCGGTTAAATACCTTGGAGTAGGTGTGCTCATTCATATCCCCTTGCTTCGGTGAGAGGAACTCCTTCCTCTTCGATTCATTAAGCCTTCCGGAATATGATGCTCTCTCGAAGGCTTTAGTGAACTCCGCCCAAGAAATTTGATGTCCTGGAGGAAACATCGCTTTGTAGTTGGCCCACCAGTGCTCCAAGCAAATCCTTGGGAAGCGAAGAGGGTCTTCTCGATGATCCGTGCATGGGAACAGCTCCAGCTTTGACTCGATGGTGCGTAGCCGGTTGTCGCCTTCCAAGGGCTCACCCGCATCCGAGAAGACCGGGGCGAACCGATAAGAAGTCCGCGAAGGTCACCCTTTCCTCCGGTGCATTGCGGCCTTGGTGACGTTCTCGTGGAGCAGATGTTGCGGACCAATTGCTCCAATAATTCTCGCTGCTCCGCGCGAGAATCTAGTACTCGCAGCGATGGCTCGTGCCAAGGTCGGGGGTGGTGGTGGTGTTCCCGCCCCGCGTGGAGAACTCTCGGGCTCATTGCGTCTCCTTGTTCCAACCATTCTGTCCAAGAAGAGCTTACGTTAGACATCTTCATTCCAACATAATAATGGAAGAAACAGGAATACGTAGATGAGAACTGCCAAATGAATCTTATGCAACAATCCATCTTTATTAAAGCACCACCAAATCCAAGTAACACATGTTTATACATCTAGGTTACAACGATTCCTATGATACACGCAGGCGTGGTTACATCACGCTCGTTATTTAACTAGCGCCTATTTTACATACTAGTTTTTCTCACTTGCTACTAGCTAGCACTCTACTGTTCTTCGCGACGCATGGATGTCACCTCCTGGCTTATAGAACTTCCCGTCTCGGATTCTCGCATCCTCTAGTCGTGGAATCTCCGTGTAGTCTATGACCGAATCCACGTCCATTATCTCTTTAGGATCCTCCTCTTCTTCTTCGATTCCGCCTCCATAGGATTTCCCCGTACTACCGGCCCATCTCCTGGAGGTTGCTGTCCTATTGCTTCATTCATTATTGCATTGTGTGCTTGCAGTAGATCTTGCTCTAACCGAGTGATCGGTGCATGTGCGTTTGCTAGTTGCTGATCCTTAAATTGAATCTGCTGCTCCTTATTTAGCAACTGCGCCTCTCTAAGTGCTAACAACTCCTCCTTTTCCTGCAGCTGTCTCTCCAGCCCGACTACACGAACATCCTCCCTTGATCCTCTTACTTCACTCACACCCGTACTTGTGCTTGTCCATCTCTCGTGAAGAAGTAAGAGCATCGGATACAAGTAGAACTAATCCTATTATTTCAGCAAATCTGTTTATTCTAGCAACTGCATATATATATTACTACCACTTGCCTTTCCATTAGTTATTGTTGGTACAACTCACCCACTTTTCATACACTCCCAGCTGCCCAACACCTGCTAGTACCCTATGCACATCCGACCTATGTCGACAAAATGTGGCTACCCCCTACATTAGTGAAAACACAACCCAACTAGGCCGACGGAGCGTGGATCGTCGCCGTCCGACTCGACGTCCTCGGCTGGTGAAGCGGGTGGTGGCTCGTAGTCCATCCCGGAGACCTCCTCGGCGTCGTCCGGTGGACCCCGCTGCTGCTGCTGCTGCTGCAACTCGCTCGAACTGCTCAACCAGGTCATCGTGGTCGTGGAGCAGTGCGTGGTGTGCCTCGGCTAGCCCGTCAAACAACGCCTCGATCCGAGCCATCTGGTCCTCGTACCACGATCGGTGTATGTACAGCGTGATTACGCTGCGCCGTCATCTGCTCCAACCGCAGCTCGTGCACGTCGTCGCCGCGCGGGCGGCGTCTCGCTCCTCGGTGATCGTGGTCAACTGCTCGTCCAAGGCTATGGCCGCCCCGTGGAACTCGTCACGGTCCCGGGTCACCTCCACTAGCTGCTCCTCCAGCTCGGCGATCCCGGCGTGGGACCTCCGAACCTCCCGACCGTCCACTCGACAGCGGTGCTTCCAAGCACCCAACCGTCGGTCCCGACTCGTGTCCTCAACTCGCAGGCTGTGGAGCTGCTGCTCCAGCTCGATCACATGTGCAGCTCGTGCGTCCTCCTCCTCCTGGACGCGCTTCTTACCGCGAGTGATCGGCATCTGCAGGGAACATGTTTAAACAAGTTAAACACTTCTTCCCACGTAAGAAAACGAACGGAACAACCTATACGAGTACTACGAACTAGCTAAGTATATACCCAAATATTTATTTAGTGCATAATATGACATGATGCATGCTCGTGAACTAACTATACTTATCATAGTAAAGGAACTACGACGAATAGTTAGCACTTCCCAAAATCCGAACATCGAACAGCTTAGTAAAAATCTAACTATTCTATATCCTTATAGGCTCCGTACTCTCTCGTTGTCTATCGTATGAACATGTCAAGTTTTGAAAATAGACTTGTACTCGATGTGCTGTTGCCTCCGAACCGCTCCGATACCAGCTGTGACATCCTCTCCGGGACACCCAGGAATCGGTACGAGAGGGACACTCGACGAAGCGAGTTACAACAGAAACATCATCTCATACAAGCCAGAATATATATATCATGGTATAATACAACCAGGTTTTCAAAATACAAACATTCGTGCAGCAGAAAATATAACATTATTGAAGTTTAACATCCTACGAGTACTCAGCGGAAGCTTGTTCTATTGTACAACTCAAAAGACTACAAACGAAACAACGTGATGCACTGAGCCCTTCGTACACCACGGTCCTCTCTCTTCACGGCGTGGGAATACGTTCCCACCGAAGGAAACCTCCCTCCGGACATTGCTCGTCTTCGGGGAAGCTGCCATACAAGTCGTGGTAGTACGACTCGTTCCCCGAAAGGTAACGAACAAACCCTAAGTATTCTAATACTCAGCAAGACCGACCCGTCAACATGGCACGCTAAGGCCGACGCCTAGTATGCAAAGGCTTTCTGGCTGTGGGGTTTACTCCTTTGCGAAAAACAGCATTAAAGGGTGGGTCCTTACTTTCAGTATTTTAGCTCAGAGTTAAGTTCATTAGCCTTGGTGGTTGCAACCTATCACTATTGCAATCAAGTTCTCAAACCAGATAAAATAGATCTTAATCCTTCCATCTCTCCTCTTCATCTTCCATAAAATTTACTACGATGTGACAAGCTAAACAAGCGGTACTCATTACTGCGAGGGACAATGATTCGAATCGATTTTATACCAGCTGGCAAAACCCGACTACACGACGTATACGCATCACACCGATCGTATAAGACAACCTTTCCCGCTAGCACTCGACAGCAGACTAGCCATTTCCAACTCCCCGGGAGTATGGCGAAGCCACAACTTCCCTCGTGGTCGACCCATCTCTCTCCCGTGAGACTATCCTCTCACTAACGACCCGATAAAGAGAGGTGGCTACGCTACATCTCTCGGGGTGATAGGGTACCTCAGCTTGCTGGGCCCATGATACCAGCATGTAGTGCGGTACGTTCAAACATGCTCAACTAAGCCGACAACGGTACGGTCCTTGACCGACACGGACGGGGCTACCACCTTGCAAGACCTCATCTCCGTCTTGCTCTTTCTCCTACGGGGCCCGTCCGGTCTCGGCTTTATTAACACTCTCATCATCTTTAGTGTCAACACGAAACTCTCAAAGCCTCCATGCTTTAAGTGCCCTAACCATCTACCGTTGCCACTATGAATTAAGCTTAGCCTCTATTGAGCTACCTGTACCGAGATAGAATAAACAAATGGAAACCTACCATAATGCATCTAGGGTGTCAACCATTCCCTAACACCTAATGCACAAGCATAACCGTACTTATGTGACAAAGTAAAATATTTAAAAACATAGGTAGGATGCACCGGGGCTTGCCTTGAGTCCGCTCGAAGTGAGCTTCCTCGGCGAGCTGGGTCGACGTCGAGATTCCCGACTTCGGTTCGCCCTCGGGTGGAACCTCGATCACTTCGTAACCTAGTCGACCAACAATACGTCGCGAATCACAATCATGTATGCATGAATGCTCATGATGGAAGTATGCAAGGATTCATTGATTACGTCCAATAGGCAATAATTAACAATTAATGCTTAATCGCCTTAGTTAATTAACAAATTAGGGATAAGTATGTTCATTAAGCATTAATTAACACTCAATTATGCTGATTAATAAATGTTTAATCAAGATCATTATTAATTAGTTATGTTTCCTTAATTACTTAATTAAGTTCACTGATTACTTAGATTTAATAATTAATACAATATTCTGATTTATTAGGCAATAAATAAATAATTACTTTAAATGATTAAAGGTTAATAGATTGTGATCACGTAAAATAATACAGTTTAAGTTTAAATTTGGAAAAAAGAAATTTCATCATTAATTTCGTCTACAGTATCTCCTTTATCAAAGAAAATTATTTTTCATAATTAACCATTTTATTTTCATAAAATAATAGCCTTTCTCTAATCAAAGAAAGTGATTAACTACTAATTATAAAATAAATTTACTCAAAATAAATATTTTATTTCACAAATAATTAGATCTCATTTTTCCGAGGCTAACAAAGTTGGTTTGGCATTTTGCCGATTTTTAACGAATTTTCTACGAATTTTAGAAATTTAAATTCGATTATGTGACACACGGAGGACCACGGGGTTGGCCACACGAGATCCGCCGTGGCCACACGGGATCCCACCCGCGTGTGGCCCGCGGTGTGGCACCACCGCGGCGGCGGGGACATGGCGGCGCAACGGCCGGAGACGGCCGGGCTCGGACTAAAGCTCGCCGCGGACGGTCCTACGGACTCTACTCGATGTGGCGATTCCGTTGGTGGAGATGCGCGCACATGACCTCGACCGGGGACTAAGCAACGGCGAGAGGCGACCACGGCGGAAGCTCCGGCCATGGCGCGAGCTCGCTCTACTCGGATGAAATTTGGGGAAAACGAGTCGGGAGCTCCTACGGAGCATGCGCAAGCTCGTCCGGGTGCTCTACCGAGCATGAGCATAGCCGGAAGGGTAGCTCACCGTGAGAGTCGCGGACCACGGCGGTCGGAGCTGCGGAAGAACGACGATTGCTGGACCTCCTGTGGAACAAAGCCGACGATGAGCGACTAGGAATAGAGAGTAACGAGTTGCGCACCCGCAAGAACAAGAAACAGGACGAAAGGCTCACCAAAGGGTGTGAATTCGGGGTTGCGGCGGAGGAACGACGGTGATGGCCCGAAGAAGGAAAACGGCTTCGCCTCGGCGGAGTGAAGGTGCTCAAGCAGATTGACCGGTTGGGGAAACTTCACGGTGGTCCGGCGGAGCTCCCGGTGTTGGTGAATCGGACGGAAAATGACCGGAGCGGCCTGGCGGCGCTGCTCCGGGGACGATGGCAATGGCGGAAGAGAAAGAGGAGAGGAGAGCTCGGACGGGGGGGGGGTTATTCCGTGGAGTGGCGGTTTGTGAAGGCAGCCGGGCCAGCCGCTGCGTGGCTCCGAGCTGCTGCGTGGCCCGGAGTCGTGGCACCCAGCCGGAGAGGCGGTGCGCCGCGGGCGGTGGTGAGACGCGCGAGAGGGGAGGGAGGAAGAAGAGATCGGCTCGTAGGCCAGCCCGGCCGTTTTGCAAAACGCCCTCGGCCATTCACGAAATTAAAAAGTGGCTTTCCGGTGCTCCAAAAATTCTACGAAAATTCAGGGGTGTAATTGAGAATATTTTAGGCATATTTCCTATTAAGTCGAGGGTAAAACTCCAAATCGTTTTTGGACTAAAAATTCATAGCTAAATTAATAAAAGAAGCTTTGTTTATTTCTTGTAAATATTTTTACAAGGCAAAATATTTTCAGGAAATTTTCATAAATCTTTATTTGTGATAAATAAGCCATAGAAAATGTTGAACATGAATTTTCTTCTCATTTTATTTCTTTTTAACACTTCCTTTCTTCTTTATCTAGTTTGTTATTTTATGTGATTACTATTAACGCGAAGTTTGATATTTTCGAAAATGCAACAATGTGATGACATGCTCATGATGATATGAAATGCATTATTTTCTCGAGAGTTGTTACGAGTTAGGGTTGGGTTTTGCTTAGATTATTCTGCTTAGACGGTTTCACCGTTCATCGGTTTGTGAGACCCCAACTTGTGAGATTAATCATACATCTGCAAATTTGTTTGCGTTCTTTCTTGTTCTTGCTTGTGTTCTTGATTCGCAGGCAGGGATTAGCCTTCGGGCAAGGTCAATCGTGCAACGCCGGTTGATAACCATAGAGGACGTGGTGCTGCGATTGTGGGGTTCGAACGTGTTGTTCGAGAGCCGGATCGACGTGTGTCACATCTTCGCCAAATCAAGAGTTATCCGAACCTTTCGGAAGATCGGGACCCTAGGCCACATCGGATGCTGCACGTACACATCCTCGGCGAGATCACCATTGAAGAATGCATATTTGACGTCCATATGATGGACTTCCCGACCACCATGAGCTGCAAGTGCGATCGGAACACGCACGGTCTCAAGGCGTGCCACCGTCGCAAAAACCTCGGCACAGTCCACCCCCGACGTTGTGCATACCCTTTAGCTACCAAACGAGTTTTGTGCTTCACGATGTTACCTTGTGGATCCTTCTTGACCTTAAAACCCCATTTTAAGCCAATTGCTCGATGCCCAGCAGGGAGAGCAGAAGGTTCCCATGTTCTATTGGAGTTGATGGAACGCATCTCCTCCTCCATGACTTTTCTCCAACAGCTCTACTTGAGAGCTTGATCCACGCTCGATGGCTCCTCGGCCGCGAGCATGCACAATCCGCCGAAGTCGAGCTCCCGTGCATCTAGCTTGCCGGTGATGTTCTCGATGGCGCGGTACCGGAGAGGAGCACCTTTTGAGTCTCTCGACTCCCCGGTAGGTGGCGTGACCCACTCAACTCCCATTGGTGCCACAGTTCCGCTAGCTTGTTGTGCCGGTGAAGAGATTGTTGGTGGTGGAGGTGTTCCGATGCTTGCCGAAGATGCACCGGAGCTGCTGCTCATTGGAGACACGCCGGTGTCGGGCACCTCCATGTAATCGACGATGAATGTGTCGCTGCCATGGTGGAAGTTCTCTGTGCCCATGGTTCTGCTCCAGTCCCAAGACTTGCTCTCCTCGAATACTGCATCATGAGTTATATGCAACTTGCATGTTGTTGGATCATAGACACGATATGCCTTGGCTCCATCTATATACCCGATGAATACCATTGGTGTTGAGCGATCAGCAGGATTGGTGATGTTTGGACCAATCTTCATCACATGTACGAGTGCAGCCAACTGTTCGGAAGTAGGACACGTTTGGTCGTCGCCCATGCAATGCTTCATATGGCGTTTTCCCCTTCAAGCTGCGAGTAGGTGCACGATTCGGAATGTGCACAACAGTTTTCACCGCTTCGTCCGGAACATAGCCGGCATACTCATGCTTTTCAGTAGCGCACGTGCCATTTCGATGACAGTCTCATTACGGCGCTCGACAACGCCATTTTGCTTGGGCGAGTACGGCGCCATGGTGTGACGCTTGATGCCATGCTCGTCACACCATGTGCGAGAACTCGACAAGAGAAATTCACCTCCCTGGTCCGTGCGGAATGCCTTGAGCTTGACATCGTGCTCGTTCTCGGTGAGCGCCTTGATCTTGCCGAAGTACTTGAACGCCTCATCCTTGGTATGCAGCATCTCGACCCACATGTAGGCTGTAGTCGTTGACGATTAGCATGAAGTACATGCAGCCGCTTGGTGACACCGGGGTGATGGGGCCGCATAAGTCACCATGTACAAGCTCGAGTCCACGTTCGGCGTGGTATTGGCTTCCCTGCGGGAACAAACGGCGATGTTGCTTGGCGAGCACACACCCGTCGCGAAGTGCTCGAGTCGATCGATATACGGTATCCCGTCGACCATCTCCTTTGCTACCAGGTTGTGGAGACCCCGGAAGTGCGGATGCCCATAGTGTGCATGCCATGTCCATGCAACGTCATCACCCTTTGCCTTAGCCTTACGAACACGATCATCGCCAACATGAATCGTGCGAATAGAGTCCCATGCAGCCTTCGCACTTGCTTTTGTCGCCGGGGTACTTGCATCTCTCGGTGGTGTTGCCTTGCAGATCACCTACAAAGCAGCATGGTCGAGTTGGAAATCGATGTTGCCGATATTTACGGCGACCCAAAGACTTCTCGCCTGCAACATGACCTTCATGAGCGCAGACCAATCACCGTAGTTGGTACGCGTCAAGGTCGTCCACCTCGCGGATCACCGTTGTCGTCACATTCCCGCGATTACGTTGACGGCGTGGCGGCGGTGATGGAGACCGCCAATGTCCACCACTCGCGCAATGAGCCGACATCACCGGAGAGGAACTACTCGCCCGGCTCCGATACCACTTGTTGTTGCCAAGCCTCGCTCACACACGCACACAAATTGTGGAACACATACGAAGCTAGAACACGAGTGGAGTTGTGCCGAGTAACTCGGGTTTGGCTTGTTGTTTCCTTCTTTATTTATACTTATTAGCACCCGGGAATGCTAAGTGCTTCAGCGTTACATTGCAAACAAGTTGCAGCCATAATACCCACACTAGCTTACATGACTCTTTGGCTACATGCAAACGTATGAATACATGCAGGTGTTGGTATTTCTTACGTCACGAATAAATCCGCAAGCGCACGGAATACCGTTGTAGCACTTCACCCGGGAGTATTCCAAGGTATCGTATTTATATCCGCAGGGAACGAGTATTTCTGCAACAAGGTTAGTTTACCCAAGGACAACCAAGATAACGTAGCAAAATAGGGTCGAGAGGGTGACTCTTATCTATTTATCCTTTAAAGGTAGACGAACGCAAGCTAGACTTGTTTACTTCGGGCACCATCTTAGGCTTGGTCTCGCCAAGCCACTCCGGTCTACGAAAGCTCTACTATGTACCCGAACGTGGAGGGTTCCTTTGGATGACAGGGCTGTCACTTCCTGCCACCTACCTCTACAAACCGTGGGGCACACAAGCAAACAAAGGCGATCTCCAGCTCTAGACACCACGTCTATGCTATTGACCACTACTCTAGCCTCGGCCTAGAACCGAGTTCGAAAGCTAGAGTACTTCTTGCGAAGCGATGATCCCGTAAACAAGTATAACAAGAATTACGTCTAACACAAAGATATGTCACGATAGATAAGTAGATCACCACGTATAAATCACCAAAAAGAGTGTTTACACGCCAAGGTAAAAGAAAAGGAAATACTACTCCACTTTACAAAAGGGAGGAACACTCCTTCCTCTTCCTTGCCCTCTCTCCTATTCTACTAAAATACAAGAGGCCCTTGGCCTAAGGATGAGAGTTTTGTCTTGTATCTTGATGTTGGTGGTGTCTTTAGAGAGGGGGTGTAGCCCTTTATTTATAGCCTTGGAAGGTCCGCAACTTGGAGGCGGTTCCGGACGTCGGTGGCATTAATTGCAGGTGGAACCGACCTCCGTACGTCGGTGACAAACCGCCGTGAGAAAGATGGGCCGTGGGGCCCACTCGTCGGCTCGGCCGAACCCACTAGGGTGGTTCGGCCGAACCGGCCTCGGACTCCCCGGGCTTGATTCTTCTCTCGGTGCCTTCCCCGGCTGTGTACTCGGCCCAATCCACTTGCTTGGTTTGATGTTGAGGCTCTGTTTTGTGGTTTTGGGCTTTTGGACTATATTCTTTAGTCCTGGGAAAATCCGTCGATAGCAAAGTCCATGTTTCGTGCATGTTTTCCCCTCGTTTTCATATGAATTGCACTCGCATTCATAATTTCACCAAGACTAGTGGAATTTGTTAGAAATAATCCCTATGTCTATTCTTGGTGATGGTGTTTGATTCAAAAAGATGCAACATGTTGACGGTAAAATTGGACCATAAGGACCGTCAACAAGACCCCCACACTTAGCTCTTTGCTCGTCCTCGAGTAAAGGTGGGAGCGTAAGTTGAGAGATCTCTCCCTTAGAGACCTGCACACATGTTATTACAAGCCACACCGTTTTACTTGTGAACATGACGGTGGCTAACATGCATTCTTGGATGATTGATAAGTGGAACAGCTCATGACTCAAGTCACTATACTTTTGCTCACTAAGCACCTTGGGTTTTTGAAAGTTTTGAAAATAAACAACATGACTCCCGCTCCTCTTCGATTCTCTTGAATCGCTCAAAAAGTGTTTTCCTCACCAAGGCATTGTGTTGCCTCTCTTTTCCTACTTCTTAGGCTTGTATGTGGAGCTCTGGTAGGGAATGAGAGAGGCATACTTGTATCACAAATATTGCTAAGCCAAAAGAAAGGATCCATGGAGAAGCCAAGTCATGTAACCTTGATCAAGAAGTGCGTGTGTGTATGGATATGAAAAAGTGACAACTCCTATTGCAATTGACCTCTCTTTATTTTGCATTTTCGAGACATGGCTATCTTTTTATTTTCTTTCTTTTCTTTTCTTGCTCTATGCTTGAGCATCTCTTTTCTTCTCTCTTTTTCATTGCTCATCTTTGTGAGCTTTCTTTTCATTGCTCATCCGTGTGAGCTTTTCTTTTTTTTTTTTTTTTTTACATAGCCATGTCTCGTTTATGCGTGATTGAGAGAGAGAGAGAGAGGTAAAAAGAGGTGCAAACGAGGAGTGTCTTTATTTTGGTGGGGTGCTAGCTCCCAGTGTAGGAGTTTAGCCCCTTTTTTTTTTTTTTTTTTTTTTTTTTTTTGGTGGAGTGTACGTGATCTTGATCAAGAGAACATGACAAGTTTCTCTCTAGGGTCACTCGATTTTGGTAAAGCTCATTGCAATCACAAGCAGCATATGTATGTAAGTTTTGCAAGGTATGATCATCATATGGCATTGGTAGGCATTTTTGTATCAAGAGAGGAGCATGAAGCCATGGTATTTTTGTTTTGTGAAATAAAATTCCCAAGGACTCGGTAAGCTAAGCATAAGATCATTTCGTCGAGCCATATCACACTTGCCAATAATCTAGAGAAACATGGGTCCTATGGATTTGATTATTTGTTCACGTGCAAGTGGTGATGAAGCGAGTAATAAAAAGTGTGCAAGATCATCATGAGAGCATTAGGGAGAGACTTGGGAAAAGGTATTCAAAAGAAATCTTCCCAAGTTTTAGTTGGTCAAGTTTTAGTAATTGTTTTTCGCGTCTCGTAATGAACTTGACAAATAAAGTAGGCGAAAAGGAAGTGTGGGAAACAAACTCAAGTGCCACGAGGAAGCAGGGCTGAGTGGGACCCACCAGGGTTCGGCCGAACCACCCTTGTGGGTTCGGCCGAACCGGCCCGGGCCCCACCGGTGCTCTGTTTCGCAGGTTGTGTTTGTGTTGTTTTCCTCGTGATGTTTCCGCGCGCTACGCGTGTGTTTGTCTTTGCTTTCCGCGATGTCCCCCCCACACTTGCCTTTTGCCTCGTTTTCTTCAAAATAGACAAAGATATTTCGAAACAAAACTTGCTCTACCGGTAAGGGAAGACCGGGGAGCACTAATATGATTAAAAATTTAAAAGAGCAAAGCGCATTACAATCTTGAGGAATTGAAAAAATGATAAAAATGTGCTCGCGGGAAATGATGAACGCGGGAAGGTTCATTTTAAACGTCGTATTCGTCCTCCTTCCCCGCGTCCTTGAAGAGACGCTTGATCTTGGAGTTGGTGCTGCGGCGATGGCTCGCCCGGGCATCCTTCAAGTCTTCAATAGCGTCTTTGATCTCCGCGACATTATCACGTAGGCGTTCATGGGCTTCGCGGAGATCAACGTGTTTAGCGAGGAGGATTTGGTAGGGGCTTTTTTTTTTTAGGAGTTTTCTCCTCCTCGCTTTCATACATTCCCCCTGCCCTCTTGATGGGAGAGGGAGAGAGACGCCTCCTTATCCTCTTAGGAGGAGTGTCGCCCACGGATTCGCGGCGTCTCTCTTTCCGCCGAGGTAAGCGGCGGGATGAGCCGCTTTCCGCCACCGCGGATTCCCTTGATCTTGAACCTCTCGCCGGCTTCTTGATGGGGCTAGGCAGGTTGCGCCCTCATATTGATGGTGCACCACCCGCCCGCTCTTGGTAGCGAGGGTGCCGACGTACTTCTCTCCAGGAAGGAGAGCGTTGTCGGCGGCGTCGGCGCTCTTCTTCTTGGGGGTAGATTTCCCCTTCTTTTGGCGAGGTGCCACAGCAGCGGGAGAGCTCTTGGAGGGTGTTCTTGCTGCTGTGGGTGGAGGTTCAATAGCGAGCGGTAGATCATGGATCATCAAGGCTTGCTCGCCGGGAATGGAGACATGATCAAGGATGTCTTCGAGGCCGACTTGGCGGCAAAGCTCGCTGGTGGTGACGGAGACGTCGAGGCTTGGGATGCTGCTGTCCATGGTGCTGGGCAAAAGCTTTTTTTTTTTTGTGCGAAATGGACAAGGTGGAAGAAAGGTGCAAGGGAAAAATGAAAGAAAACACCTTCATTTATAGATAAAAGCATGGAAAGAATTAATTTGATTTTTCCCGCAGCATGGAAGGCACTAAGCAGGGAGATTTGATCTTGTGACCGTTGGAGACAAAAGATGAAAGAAAAAAGTGACCGTTTGGGGTTCAGATCGGTTCGGCCGAACCAGCAAGGGGGTTCGACCGAACCGTAGTGGGCCCCTCCGGTCCCCTTCTTTTTCTCGGTTGATTGCTTGCTAAAATTATTTCAGGGAAAGAGCTACTACGGGATATAGATAAGAAAGAGCTATCATGAGAGAAAATTTAAATTAATCAAGTGCATGACATCAAATTCTTTATCTTTATCGGGCTCGAAATAAATTTTAAGGCGCCGACCATTTACCTTAAATATTTTACCTTCGTCGTCTTGAAGTGTGATTGCTCCATGTGACGAGGTGTCAATAACCGTGTATGGTCCGTCCCATTTACTTCTTAATTTTCCATGCCCGAAGAGTTTCACCCGTGAATTGAATAGCAAGACCTTATCTCCAACCTTAAATACCTTTATCTTTATCTTTTTGTCGTGCCACCTTTTTGTCCTTTCTTTGTATATAGCTGAGTTGTGGTAAGCTTTGTCTCTCCATTCTTCTAACTCAGCTATCTCCATTTTTCTTTTGCGTCCGGCACCATTAAAGTCCATGTTCCATTTCCGGATGGCCCAATACGCTCGGTGTTCCATCTCGACGGTAAATGACATGTTTTCCCGTACACGAGCTGGTATGGGGACATGCCTATGGGTGTCTTGTATGCTGTACGGTATGCCCATAGTGCATCGGGTAGCTTGTCCTTCCATCCCTTCCCCATTTCTCGTTACGGTCTTTTGCAGGATCCGCTTGATTTGCTTGTTTGAGGTCTCGGCCTGCCCACCGGTTTGAGGGTGGTATGGAGTAGCGATATTATGCCTTGATCCAAGTTCTCTTAGGAAGCTTCTGAAGGTCTTATCAATGAAGTGAGACCCTCCGTCGCTTATCACTAGCTTCGGTGTTCCAAACCTTGGGAAGATAATTTCGTGGAACATCCGGCGAGCATGCTTGGCATTTGCGGCCCCGCAAGGCATTGCTTCCACCCACTTAGACACGTAGTCTACCGCCACCAAGATGTATTCGCAGTCATGTGACTTGGTGAACGGTCCCATGAAGTCAATGCCCCATACGTCGAAGAGCTCGACTTGTAAATTGTAGTTGAGGGGCATTGCATCTCTTGCCGTGATGCCTCCAACTTTTTGACATTCCGGGCATCGCCCGACAAATTCCTTTGTGTCTTCGTACATGGCTGGCCAAAAGAAGCCACTTTGCCATATCTTGGCCTCGTGTACGAAACACGCCGTAGTGTCCCCCGTATGGCGATGCATGGCACTTCTCAATGATTCGTGTGCTCTCGGTATGGGCACACATCGCCTTAGCAATCCATCGGCGCAGTACACGGTAAAGGAAGGGCTCTTCCCATAAGTGACGGCGACTCTCATAGATGAGTCGTTTCTTGCTCTTTCCAGGTGGTACGTACCCCGTTGCCATGAAGTTCACAATGTCGGCGTACCATGGATGTGAGTCCCTCACTAGGAGCAGCATGTCATCGCGTAGGAAATCATTGATGGGTAATTCCTGCAGGTTAGTGAATTGTATACGCGACAAATGATCTCGCCACGGAATTTTCTACTCCTTTCTTATCACGGATTTCTACATCAAACTCTTGGAGTAGAAGAACCCATCGTATCAAACGAGGTTTAGCATCCTTCTTATTGAGCAAAAACTTTAAAGCAGCATGATCGGTGTAAACAATGACTTTTGCTCCACTCAAGTAGGATCTAAACTTATCAAAAGCAAAAACAACAAGCAAGGAGCTCTTTTTCAGTGGTAGTGTAATTTAACCGAGCTCCAGCCAAGGTTTTGCTTGCATAGGAGATTGCATGATGCTTTTTATCTCTAGTTTGGCCAAGAACAGCCCCCACAAGCAAAATCACTAGCATCACACATTATCTCAAAAGGCAGCGTCCAATCAGTGGGGTTGGATAATTGGCGCCGAGATGAGTGCATTCTTAAGGGTAGTGAAAGCAATCATGCATTCATCAAGAAACTCAAAGGGTGCATCCTTCGCAAGCAGATTTGTAAGGGGTCTAGCAATTTGAGAGAAATCTTTGATAAACCGACGATAGAACCCCGCATGTCCTGCAAAGCTGCGAATGCCCCTAACATTCACAGGAGGTGGAAGCTTTTCTATAACTTCTAATTTAGCTTTGTCCACCTCTATCCCCCTTTCGTAAATCAAATGCCCCGTAACTATGCCTTCTCTAACCACGAAATGGCATTTCTCCCAATTGAGCACTAAATCATTTCCTTGACAACGTTGCAAGACTTTGTCTAAATTTTCTAAACAATGATCGAAGGTTTTTCCATAAACAGAGAAATCATCCATGAATACTTCCATAATCTCTTCGATCATGTCGTAAAAGATAGACATCATGCAACGTTGAAAAGAAGCAGTGTGCATTGCAAAGCCCAAAAGACATTCGTCGATAGGCGTAAGTTCCATAGGGGCATGTGAAAGTGGTTTTACTTTGATCGTCGGGATGGATGGGGATTTGATGATATCCCGAATACCCATCAAGGAAACAAAAGAAAGAATTATTTGCCACTGCTCCAACATCTCATCGATGAAGGGCAGCGGAAAATGATCCTTCTTTGTAGCCTTGTTAAGTTTTCGGTAATCTATGCACATCCTCCATCCCGTGACTCGTGCGTTGAGGGATCAACTCATTTTTGTCATTATGGACGACCGTCATTCCTCCTTTCTTGGGTACAACCCGCACCGGACTCACCCACTCGCCGTGTGGAACAGATAGATAATGCCAAGCATGTAAAAGTTTTAAGACCTCCTTTTTAACGACCTCCCGCATCGCATTGTTCAACCTCCTTTGAGGTTCCCTAGATGGTGTACTATCGGGGTCTATGGGAATGCGATGGGTGCAAAGAGCAGTGGCTGATTCCCTTGAGGTCTCCAAGCGAGTACCCAAAAACGGAGTGATGTTTTTCTAGCACGGCTAAGAGTTTTGCAGCTTCCTCCTCCGAAAGCTTGTCACTTATGATGACAGGGGTTTCGGGATTTCCGTGAAGAAAACGTAGCGCAAGCCCGGTGGAAGAGTTTTGAGCTCTACGGGAGGTGGCGTAGGTGTAAAAGTTTCGGCAGCTCAAAAGTTTCCGCCGAATCATCCTCTTCTAAAATGAAATCAAGAGCATCTTCATCCAAGGATGATTCGGGGTTTTCATGAGGAAAAATTGCCATAACCTCCTCCATGCATTCTTCTTCCACAAGCGGCTCCTCGGCAAAAGAGTTTTGTGCATGAATGATAGGAAGAGAAAAAGTTTTCTTGCCGAGGGTGAAGTCTAAGGTTCCTCGAAGGTGATATCCCTAAGAAAAGCTTTTCTATGGGATGACCGACCAAAACATCGAAATCCAGGATTCCGAAAACGTGAAAGTCCAAGGAAACCTCTCGCTTCATTACGCTTAATGCAAACATCTCTAATGATCCCCAAACTCTCAAAAATTGCCCCGGTGGGGCTTTAAGGAGTTTGTCGAAGGTGCCCATGTCTCGTTTCCAAATAAAGTTGAAGCAAAAGATTCTGGACATGATGTTGGCACCTACTAGAGGATTATAGAGAACATCTACCATTACTCCCCGAATTGAGCCACGAATGGTTGATCTAGGATGATCAAGTCGAAGAACTTCCGAAGAAAGTTCGTTTTCCATCAACCATTCATCGCTCATAATTGCCGTCAACTTCCGAACAGCTTTTAAGAGAAGAGATTTTTCAATAGGTTCTGGGGTTGGTGCAGGGAGTGCTGGTTTCTTTTGATAGGAGTAGTTCAAGGTGTTTCCAAAATCTTCAAAAATTTCTTCCTTGAACTCAAATGGGAAATCAAGAGGTTCATCTTCCTCTATCATTGTTCTTGTGTTAGATGAGGACTCGAGTGCTAGGTGCTCCATCATGGGCACCAAGTGTTGTGTCTCTTGCACAACGAGTTCCTCATCTTCTCGACTCCGCTCTACGAGTAAGTCAGCGGAAAAAGGTGTGTTTTCCACAATTCGATCCAAAAGTTCGTGTGCTTCCGCTATGGTCTTATGAGAAAAAGATCCACCCGCGGCCGTGTCAAGATAAAGTGCGGTATCGTTGCTCAATCCCGAATAAAAGTGTTGTAATAAAACGGGTTCTGGGAGCAATAATTCTGGTCCGGAGTCCGTTAGAGAACAGAACCGAATCCATGACGCACTTAAGGTTTCCTTTTCTTCTTGTCGAAAGCCTATTATTTCCGCTCGTAGAGAAGTGATACGAGATACGGGGAAGAATGCTAGACAAAATTTGTCTCGCAATTCTTTCCAATCACCGTTCACTCTCTTAGCGGTGTAAGTGTACCATTGCTTCGCCTTCTCATTGAGAGAGAAGGGAAACAACTTCCACTTCAATGTTTCTTGTGTCATGCCATGGATCAATCGGCATGAACACAAATGTTCAAACTCTCGCAAGTGTTCATAAGGATTTTCATGTTTAAAACCCGAAAAGGATAAACCTCTAATCATCGAAATGTAATCGGGGAGAACTCATAGCCAGGTGAAGAAATAGGTTGTGATGATGATGGTGGCTCTAAGAGTTCACCCCGTGGAGTGGAGAAAGATTGGATGGTTGGGTGTGACTCCATGATATGTTTTTGTGAAATTTTGAATGTAAGGAAAAAATAAAAACAGAACGGTAAGTAAGATAGATTACGAGGGCAAACCTGATTCGTTACAAAGATAACAACCGTGTCCTCGCAACGGCGCCGTAAATGCTTGTTGGTATTTCTTACGTCACGAATAAATCCGCAAGCGCACGGAATACCGTTGTAGCACTTCACCCGGAGTATTCCAAGGTATCGTATTTATATCCGCAGGGAACGAGTATTTCTGCAACAAGGTTAGTTTACCCAAGGACAACCAAGACAACGTAGCAAAATAGGGTCGAGAGGGTGACTCTTATCTATTTATCCTTTAAAGGTAGACGAACGCAAGCTAGACTTGTTTACTTCGGCACCGTCTTAGGCTTGGTCTCGCCAAGCCACTCCGGTCTACGAAAGCTCTACTATGTACCCGAACGTGGAGGGTTCCTTTGGATGACAGTGGCTGTCACTTCCCGCCACCTACCTCTACAAACCGTGGGGCACACAAAGAAACAAAGGCGATCTCCAGCCTAGACACCACGTCTATGCTATTGACCACTACTCTAGCCTCGGCCTAGAACCGAGTTCGTAAAGCTAGAGTACTTCTTGCGAAGCGATGATCCCGTAAACAAGTATAACAAGAATTACGTCTAACACAAAGATATGTCACGATAGATAAGTAGATCACCACGTATAAATCACCAAAAAGAGTGTTTACACGCCAAGGTAAAAGAAAAGGAAATACTACTCCACTTTACAAAAGGGAGGAACACTCCTTCCTCTTCCTTGCCCTCTCTCCTATTCTACTAAAATACAAGAGGCCCTTGGCCTAAGGATGAGAGTTTTGTCTTGTATCTTGATGTTGGTGGTGTCTTTAGAGAGGGGGTGTAGCCCTTTATTTATAGCCTTGGAAGGTCGGCAACTTGGAGGCGGTTCCGTACGTCGGTGGCATTAATTGCAGGTGGAACCGACCTCCGTACGTCGGTGACAAACCGCCGTAGAAAGATGGGCCAGGGGGCCCACTCGTCGGCTCGGCCGAACCCACTAGGGTGGTTCCGCCGAACCGGCCCGGACTCCCCGGGCTTGATTCTTCTCTCGGTGCCTTCCCCGGTCGTGTACTAGCCCAATCCACTTGCTTGGTTTGATGTTGAGGCTCTGTTTTGTGGTTTTGGGCTTTTGGACTATATTCTTTAGTCCGGGGAAAATCCGTCGATAGCAAAGTCCATGTTTCGTGCATGTTTTCCCCCGTTTTCATATGAATTGCACCTGCATTCATAATTTCACCAAGACTAGTGGAATTTGTTAGAAATAATCCCTATGTCTATTCTTGGTGATGGTGTTTGATTCAAAAAGATGCAACATGTTGACGGTAAAATTGGACCATAAGGACCGTCAACAACAGGCCAATTATTATAGCAAGCAGTTGGCTTTTGTGATGACCCACTAAACCCGTAGCAAACCGACGGTAATTAGTGGCATGATCGGGTTATATGCACATGTGATTGGGAAGGGATGTTCCCAGATTGCATTTTGCAGAGCCAAGTGTCATAGAGTTCATATCACCTGTCCCCCGCTCCCGGCCTTATAGAAGGGAGTCAAGGGAAGCGTAGATTTCATTTCGAGAGTTTTTGGACCAAACTCCCGTGTTTTCATGATGTGGTAGCAAACTCTTGGGGCCAACACATTGAATCCTCCTCGCCCTATGGAATGGATCTCGCTCAAACTCAAAAGACTCACGAAAGCATTGCAGTCGAGTCGAAGCAAGTTGGGCATATATAAAGACACAACTCGGTTTGGTGAGGGAAATATGACATAGTATGGAGATAGCACAAGATAACCGAGTGCCGACGCCGAAGAAAACTAGTTGTGTTGTGACTTAAAGCGACATTGTCGGGTACTCTCTTCTCTAGAGCGTACGATGGGCCGGCTGCGGTTCGGATCCGTTTTGTCAAAGATGGTGACTCAAAAACAGCGCTCTTCCACAGCCAGTGCACGTCTTCGGAAAAAGAAAAATTTTATCTCCAAACTAATTCAAGAGGAGGAAGTGGTCACATCCTAGGAAGGAAAGCAAGCGATTTTCTATGATTAATTTGAAGATCTACTTGGCACTCGTAGTAAACCAAACCAACACGTTGGATCTCAATTTCATTCATCGTGAAGGGATCGATCTCGGTGCCTTGGATGAACCTATCACAGAGGAGGAGATGTGGCAAACCATCCGAGTCCTTGCCTGCAGATAGGGCCCCGGGGCCAAACGGGTATACCGGGAGGCTTTACAAGGCGTGATGGCCTCTCATCAAATTAGACTTCATGGCAGCAATACTAACTTCACAACAGGGAGATACGAGGAAGTTGTGGCTGCTAAATTCAGCTTATCTAACACTAATACCGAAGAAAGAAGAATCTTTGCTCCCTAAAGACTTCAGGACCATTAGTCTTGAACACAGCTTTACCAAGCTGGTGACAAAAGTGATGGCCAACCGTCTAGCTCCATGGTTGAAGATCTTAGTGTCTCGCCAATCAAAGTGCTTTTGTGCAAGGAAGATGCATACACGATAATTACATGCTAGTCCAACACACCATCAAACTCCCGCACAAATCAAAGATACCAAGTGTGTTTCTGAAACTTGATATTTCAAAGGCTTTTGACTCGGTCTCTTGGTCGTTCCTCGCTGGAAGTCTTGACACACTTGGGGTTCGGGCCTTCATTGCAAGCGTTAGTCTCTAATCTCCTCGCTACGGTTTCTACAAAAATCGTTGTCAATGGGGAACTCGGAGAGGCAATAAGACACCAACGAGGCCTTACACAAGGCGACCCTCTCGCGCCGATTCTCTTCGGATTGGTGATGGATGTCCTCAATAGTCTCTTTAACAAAGCGGGAGAAGTTGGATCTGCTACAGCCGCTAACAAGGGGAACATTGGTCGGCGAATTTCATTATATGCATACGATGTTGCACTCTTTATCCGGCCAGTGGAAGGAGAGATGAATCCGACTATAGAAATTCTGGATGTGTTCCGGGAAACAACAGTGGCTCGAACAACAATTTCGATCAGCTGCGCGGATTCGGAAACTGAAATAATATCCACATCTCTGTCTTGCACAGCGGGTGAGTTTCCTTGTACCTACCTGGGTCTACCTATTTCGGACAGGAAGCTTAGGAAATCAGATCTCCTCCCTTAGATATAGAAGATCGGTGACAAGCTTCCAAGTTGGAAGGCAAATCTCATGAACTTGGTCGAGCGAGCAACATGGGTCAAGTTTGTACTCTCAGCTTTACCGAGTGCATGTTTTAAATGCCATCAATGTTCCAAAACGGTTTCTAAAGGTAATAAACAAAATCAGAAGGGGATATCTCTCGGAAAGGGAGAAAGGAAGTTAATGGAGGTTGCTGCCTCGTAGCCCGGGATAAAGTGCAAAGACCACTAGACCTTGGTGGGTTAGGAGTCCGTGATCTCCAGGTCATGGGATAGGCCTTACAGATTCGTTGGTTGCGGCTCAATAAAACAGATACAAATAAAACCATGGATCGGTCTGGATATACCGGTGCATGCTAATGAGGTCGCCCTCTTCCAAGTTGCCATGCAATCGGTTGTTGGCAATGGGGCCTCTACTCTATTTTGGAAAGACCGATGGCTCAATGGCAGCTTGATCTCGGATATTGCTCCCTTAGTGGTAGCTCGTTGTTCCTCTCCGCACACAAAACACTCGGTTGGTTGCAGATGCGATGATGGACCTGCGATGGACCCAAGACATACAAGGCGGCGTCTCTATGACCGTGTTATATGAATCACCAAAAAGGGGGAGATTGAAGATGCACTAGACCCCCTAGTGGGTTTTGGTGATAAATGACAAATAATTAAAAGCACTAATGTAGTTATTGAGTCATTGTGCAGGACAACAAAGTGATAGTACCCACAATGTGAGAAAGTAAACCCCTCAATTAAAAAGTGATCAAGTACTCAAAAGCAAAAGCTTCAAGTTTAGATTTATAGCTTCTTGAGTATAGGTGTGCCAAACTATTAAGAGGGGTGAGACGATCTTACATGCAGGGAAGAATGTGCTCTAGTTGCTTTCAAACAACCTGGAACCAAAACACTCTTTCTCCAAAGATCAAAAAGCCTACCTATCTCCGATCTTTTCCATAAACGACGGAAGTTCCGTGTGAGCCGACGGAAGTTCCGTCAGCTCCGAAAGTTTGGGACGGAAGTACCAAACGTGACGGAAGTACCGTTCTCGGAGATTTCCAGTTCAAATCTTGCCCGACGGAAGTTCCGTATGGGCCGACGGAAGTTTCGTCGGTTCCGAAAGTTTGGGACGGATGTTCCAACCTCGACGGAAGCACGATCCGGCATGTTTCGTGTTTGACCTAATGACTTCCGTCACCCACGGAAGTTCCGCCAAGTCCAATCATTGACTTGAGCAACGGCTCTTTTAGAGCCCACACTATATATAGCTTTGACCAATCTCGTGAGAAAAAGTGCTGGTGCTTTTTGAACTCTCGGATCTTGCCCAAGCTCTCTCTCTCTCACACCTCTCCAAAGGATGGATATAATGATCAAATTGCTGCTTGGTCAAGGAATGTGCTAGTGAGGTTTGCACCCGACGCCACTCCCTTCCGTGTCATGGGTTTCATCTTTGAGGAGATTAGTAGGCGCAGTAGTGAACACTAGGATGACTCTACCCTATGCTCCATGGATACGATTGAGGGAGTCACCAAGCTGAAATTTGAAAAGGAATGCAAGCATTGTCCCCTGCAGCTCAAGCTCAAAGGTGGAGCAAAGAAGAAGCGCAGCGCCCCTCCAGCCTCCACCTCCAGTTGGTGCTTCTAGCAAGTGCAGCTCCTAGCCAGGGTGGCTCTCCCACTTCTCGCATCATGGGAGCACTCAAGTTCATCTTCACGGTGTGCACCGACAATGCCGTTGAGATCCACAAGAACGAGCAGGGCATCAAGAAGAATGCTAGGCGGATGAAGAACTTCATGACGTCACAGGGTGCCGAGGTCTCTCCTCCAGGATCCGAGGAAGAGGAGGATGCACCTCCTCCTGTCTATCGCGTGGCAGCCCGAGGACTATGCTCCGTACTTTGGTGGTGATGGTGGTCAAAGCTCCCATGCAGCCCATGCAGAAGATGAAGAAGAAGACGAGGAGGACTTTGGAGGGCAGGAGGGCGACGAGTGATTTCCTATCTTACTCTCCTTCCTTTCTTCCTTTTTGGTGCCTTGATGCCAAAGGGGGAGAGAGTGAGGAAAGGGATCACTACTATCTTTATCATTGTGTTCTTTATCTATCTTAGTTATTGGAACTTATGGGATCTTTATGTATGGAACTATGTGATTGGTGCTCTATTGTAATAGGGCTAGCTTTTTAAAAATTCCTCGAATACTTTGTGCTTGAATGTTGGATGACTGGATGTTTAATGCTTTATTGTGTGGTTTATGTACTATTGATATATGTGGCTTGCTTTATGTGGTGTGGAGCTATTTGCGCTTGTGTTGATTCCTTTCTTCACACTTAATCTTGTCACTTGTGCACCTTGTCTTTAGGCACCCCACAAGCACAAAATATAGGGGGAGCTCTCTCACATGTTTGTGTGACCCATGCATCTCTTTAGAGGGAGCTCCGCTATATTTTGTTCGTTTTGTTCTTTTCGTTTTTGATCTCTCTCATCCCTTTTAATTGTTTCTCATCAATCACCAAAAAGGGGGAGATTGAAGATGCACTAGGCCCCCTAGTGGGTTTTGGTGATAAATGACAAATAATTAAAAGCACTAATGTAGTTATTGAGTCATTGTGCAGGACAACAAAGTGATAGTATCCACAATGTGAGAAAGTAAACCCCTCAATTAAAAAGTGATCAAGTACTCAAAAGCAAAAACTTCAAGTTTAGATTTATAGCGTCTTGAGTATAGGTGTGCCAAACTATTAAGAGGGGTGAGACGATCTTACGTGTATGGAAGAATGCGCTCTAGTTGCTTTCAAACAACCTGAAACCAAAACACTCTTTCTCCAAAGATCAAAAAGCCTACCGATCTCCTATCTTTTCCACAAACGACGGAAGTTCAGTGTGAGCTGACGGAAGTTCCGTCAGCTCCGTAAAGTTTGGGACGGAAGTACCAAACGTGAAGGAAGTACCGTTCCCGGAGATTTTCAGTTCAAATCTTGCCCGACGGAAGTTCCGTATGGGCTGACGGAACTTCCGTCGGCTCCGAAAGTTTGGGACGGAAGTTCCAACCCCGACGGAAGCACCGTCCGGCATGTTTCGTGTTTGACCTAATGGGGTGACGGAAGTTCCGTCAAGTCCAATCATTGACTTGAGCAACGGGTCTTTTAGAGCCCACACTATATATAGCTTTGACCTATCCCGTGAGAAAAAGTGCTGGTGCTTTTTGAACTCTCGGATCTTGCCCAAGCTCTCTCTCTCACTCCTCTCCATTCCTCTTGAGATCCAAAGCCATTGCAGTGAGCTCCCATCCCGATTCCAAGCTTGATAGCATCAACCCAACCTAGAGCACATCTTCCCTTAGCAACTAATCTCGTTCCTCACTTGTTACTCTTGGAGATTCGTTCTCTTAGATTGGCTAGGTGTTGCCCTAGAGCTCCCAACCTTGTGGTGAGCCTTGGGAGGTTTGTGAAGGTTGTGATTCGCCTCCACAAGGAAAAGAATCCAAGGAAGAAGAAGAAAAACAAGTTTGACCTTTGTGGTCACTTGGGAGGATTAGGGTTGAAAGAAACCCGGCTCTTTGTGAGCTCCTCAACGGAGACGTAGGAACCTCTTTGTGAGGGGTCCGAACTTCGGTGAAAAATCTCCATGCGTCTCTTGTTCGTTTTTTTGTGTGTTTGTTTGTTCACCTCTTGGGTGTGTTTTCGCCCGATCTACTTGTGTGTTGCGTGTCTACTAAATTCCTACAAGTACAACACTCTCGAGGCAAAAAGGGAGGTTTCAATTCAAGCGGAATCGTGAGATTTCCTCTCTAGTTCCATTCCCTAGGTTTTCATCTCACCCCCCGACGGAAGTTCCGTTGGTGACGAAAGTTCCGTCGATGGCGAATTTAACCCATTTGTTTTAAGTGTTGCAATTTCAGGTTTTTATTTAGATTGCCTATTTACCCCCCCCCTCTAGGCAACTTTCAATTGGTATTAGAGCGGGTCTTCTCAAAAAGAGCTTAATCGCTTGAGAAGAAAAGATGTCGGGCGAATGTGTTGAGGACAATGACTACCAAGAATCCATTTGCCAAGGATGACACTAGTGGTGGGAAGTTGGACACAAGGTACAGCTTCAACTATAATGATGTGGCAAATGTGAGTAGTAGTGGTAGTGGACGAGTACCTTGGTTTGATGGAAAAGATTTTAGTTGGTACAAGCATAGGATGAAGATGTACCTATTATCAATTGGTCCACCCGTGTGGGAAGTGGTTGAAAAAGGATATGTGATTGAGAATGAGAAGGAACACACCGTTATGGACAACATCAATATACATCACAATGCCCAAGCCGTGTCGGCCATGCTCTCGTCCTTGAGTGCTAAAGAATACTCCAAAGTGTCCCGACTCGAGAATGCCAAAGCCGTTTGGGACAAGCTGATTGCGGTTCATGAGGGAGTTGATGTAGTGAAGAAGTCAAGGATGCAAGTGTTGAAGAATCAATTCAACTTCTTTGTGATGAAGAAGGGTGAGGACCCTCAACAAACACATGATAGGCTCATGGAAATTGTGAATGAGCGAAGGTCACTTGGAGAGGACGTGAGAGAACAAGAAGTAAATCTCAAGCTTCTAATGTCACTAAGAGTGTGGAACTCCACCCTTTGTACTATCATTGAAGAAAAGGAAGGTTTTGATAGATTCTCCACGGATGAAGTAATTGGGAGAATTCTTGCTCACAAAAGCCGTGATGATGAAGGAAAGAGAGGGAGTGCGCTAATTGGAGATGAGAGCACAAGCAAGCAAGATGTGGCACTCAAGGCAAAGAAGAAGAAAGTTGTGGAAGTAGACCAAATTGAGATTGAAGAAGACAATGAAGAGCTTGCCTTGTTTGTAAAGAAGTTTGGCAAGTTCATGATCAACAACGGGTTTACCAAGAAGAGCTTTGACAAAGCAAGGGCAAGAAGATCAACAAGAAAGTGCTACCATTGTCATGACCCGGGGCACCTCATGGCGGAGTGCCCTTAACTCAATGGAAAGGAAGAGAAGAAGGAGAAGTTCATCAAGAAGAAGAACTTCAAGAAACCATTCAAGGGTCAAGCTCATATTGGCCAACAATATGTCTCCGATGATGATGATGATGATGATGATGAAGATGAAGAAGGAGGGATCGCCAATCTTGCCTATGGCCTAGCACCGGCCAAATCATCACTCTTCTACAACCTCACCGACGATGAGGATGATGCCCCCAAATGCTTCATGGCCAAAGAAAACAAGGTACAAAATAAGCCTCTTGTCAATTCCTCTAACCATGATAATGAGGAGGAACTAGTCCCCTCCTTGCAAGATATGGTGAAAATGTTAGGGATAATGCAAGAGAAGGTTGAAGAGAGCGAAGAGATGGTGGACAAACAAGAAAACATGCTTATCAAGAAGCTTGATGAGATTAAGGAATTGAAGGCTCTCCTTGAGGAAGAAAGAAAGAAGAACGAGGAGTTGACTCTATGCCTTACAAAGGTAAACAAGTCAAACGCTAAACTTGAAGACATCAACCTCTCACTCCAAACAAAGTGTGAATCTCTTGAAGAGAATCACAAATTGTTGGAAGGAGAGATTGAAGTCCTCAAGAGTAGCACTTTGACTTACAAAAACAAGGTTGAGTCAATGCAATCTTTGTCAAGCGAAGAGTGTGCAAGATGTGAAGGTGTTGACATTGACAACATTGCCACCGATAAGGTGACAATCAAGGATCTCACTAACAAGGTTAAGAATCTTGAGAGAGCGGCTCAAATTGAGCTAGCTAAGAAAATTGTTAGTGAGGAAAGAAAGTTCAATGGCAACAAAGGCATTAGGTTCAAGGAGCAGCCCAAGAAGAAATACAACAACAAGAGCAACAACATGAATCAACAAAAGCAAGTTGCTCAAGTTAAGCACGTGAAGAATGCCAAGACAACACAAGAGCTCAACAAGAAGAGCTCACCCGTATCCTTCTATGTGTATGATCATGCAACATATGAGCTAACCCATGGTGCTCATGGGAGAATAGTTGCAAGATTTGTTGGGCCACACTATGCAAGATGGAATCCTTGTGTGTGGGTGCCCAAAAGTGTTGTTTCTAAAGTTAAGGGACCCAAGCAAGTTTGGGTGCCTAAATCTTGTGCTTAATTGTGTGTAGGGATACTCCTCGGGCGGTTCAATATGGGTGCTCGACACCGGGTGCTAAAATCATATGACCGGGAGAGGAAAATGTTCTCCACACTTGACAAAGATAATCAACCAAGTGGGAGTATATCTTTTGGAAATGATCAACAAGGAAAGGTAATTGGTAATGTGTTCCTTGTGAAAGGTTTAGGGTACAACTTAATGTCCCTATCACAACTTTGTGGAATGGGCTTTAATTGTCTCTTTACCAATGAAGGCGTGACCGTCTTTAGAAAAGCGGATTCTTCTATTGCATTCAAAGGGTACTTGGAGGATAAGATCTATCTTGTTGATTTCATCAACAAAGAGGGTCCAAATCGAAGTGCTTGTTTGATAACAAAAACCACCTTGGGTTGGTTATGGCATCGCCGACTAGCTCATGTTGGGATGAGGAATCTACACAAACTTCTAAAGGGTGGCCACGTTGTTGGACTAAAGGATGTTGCTTTTGAGAAGGACAAAGTATGTAGCGCATGTCAAGCCGGAAAACAAGTTGGAGCCAACCATCCTTCCAAGACGATGATGAAGACGACAAGACCATTGGAGATGCTTCACATGGACCTCTTCGGACCGGTCACATACCTAAGCATTGGCGGTAACAAGTATGGCCTTGTCATTGTTGATGACTATTCTCGTTTCACTTGGGTATTCTTTTTGAAGGATAAAAGGGAAACACAAGGTGTTCTAAAGAGCTTCTTGAGAAGAGCACAAAATGAATATGATGTGAAGATCAAGAAGATTAGAAGTGACAACGGCACCGAGTTCAAGAACACACAAGTCGAGGAGTACCTAGATGAAGAAGGTATCAAGCATGAGTTCTCGGCACCATACACTCCACAACAAAATGGTGTAGCCGAGAGGAAGAACCGTACACTCATTGAGATGGCAAGAACCATGCTTGATGAATACAAGACTCCCGACACCTTTTGGGCCGAAGCCATCAACACCGCTTGCCATGCAACAAATCGATTGTATCTTCACAAGATATTGAGAAAGACACCTTATGAGCTTCTTACCGGTAAAATTCCTAACGTGTCGTATTTCCGTGTCTTTGGGAGCAAGTGCTTTATTCTTAACAAGAAGCCAAGGTCTTCTAAGTTTGATCCAAAGACCAATGAAGGTTTCTTACATGGGTACGGATCAAATGTGTATGCATACCGAGTTTTTAACAAAGCCATCGGCATTGTTGAGATCACGCGTGATGTAACATTTGATGAATCTAACGGCTCTTAAGTAGAGCAAGTTAATCCAAGTGATGTAGGTGATGAAGCTCCTTGTGAAGCAATAAGGAACATGTCAATTGATGAAATAAGGCCACAAGACCCAACTCAAGTGCAAGGTGATCCATCTTCTTCAAGTCAAGAGCAAGATCCCCCACAAGATCCACACAATGAACAAGATCAAGTTGGTGGCCAAGATCATGGTGACGATCATGATCAAGGCAACAACCAAGATCAAGAACAAGATGGTGGAGGTGATGATCATCAAGACGAACCACAAGAAGAAGAAGAAGATGCACCTAGGCCCCAACAACCCCGAGTGCGCCAAAGCATACAAAAAGATCATCCCGTCGATAACATTCTTGGTGACATTCAAAAAGGGGTAACCACTAGATCTCGAGTCGCTACCTCTTGCCATCATTACTCGTTTGTTTCCTCTTTGGAACCTCTTAAGGTGGAACAAGCATTGCAAGACTCGGATTGGGTGGTGGCTATGCAAGAAGAGTTGAACAACTTTGAGAGAAACAAAGTGTGGTCATTGGTGGAGAGACCCAAGCAAAATGTTGTGGGAACCAAGTGGGTGTTCCGCAACAAGCAAGATGAACATGGTGTGGTGGTGAGGAACAAAGCAAGACTTGTTGCAAAAGGCTACTCACAAGTTGAACGTTTGGACTTTGGGGAAACATATGCACAGGTAGCAAGGCTTGAGTCAATTCGCATATTGCTCGCCTATGCTACACATCATGGTTTCAAGTTATTTCAAATGGATGTGAAGAGTGCATTTCTCAACGGTCCAATCCAAGAAGAAGTGTACGTGCAACAACCACCGGGTTTTGAAGATCCGAAGAAACCTCACCATCTGTACAAGCTTCACAAAGCTCTCTACGGGCTCAAGCAAGCACCAAGAGCTTGGTATGAACACCTCAAGGGATATCTCATCGACAAGGGCTTCATAATGGGCAAGGCCGATCCTACCCTCTTCACTAGAAAAGTTGGAAGTGATTTATTTGTATGCCAAATATATGTCGATGACATAATATTTGGTTCTACTAACCAATCTTTTCGTGATGAGTTTGTCAAGTTTATGACTAGGAAATTTGAGATGTCGATGATGGGGGAGTTGAAGTTCTTTCTAGGTTTTCAATTCAAGCAATTAGAAGAAGGAACTTTTATAAGTCAAACTAAGTACACCCAAGACATCCTCAAGAAATTTGATATGAACAAGGCAAAGCCGAGCAAGACTCCAATGAAGACAAATGGTCATCTAGGATTGGATGTAAATGGGAAGGCGGTCGATCAAAAGGTATATCGCTCCATGATTGGCTCTTTGATTTACCTTTATACATCTAGACCCGATATCATGCTTAGTGTGTGCATGTGTGCAAGATTTCAAGCCGCTCCAAAAGAGAGTCATTTAGTGGCCGTTAAAAGAATCTTGAGATATTTGGTTCACACTCCAAACATAGGATCTGTGGTATCCTAAGGGCGCCAAATTCAAGTTAGTTGGCTACTCCGATGCCGACTACGCCGGATGTAAGGTAGATAGAAAAAGCACCTCCGGGACTTGCCAATTCTTGGGTAGGTCCCTTGTGTCATGGTCATCCAAGAAACAAAATTCCGCTGCCCTTTCCATAGCCGAAGCGGAGTATGTTGCAGCCGGTAGTTGTTGTGCACAACTCTTATGGATGCGACAAACTCTAAAGGACTTTGGATACTCTTTGACCAAAGTTCCTCTCCTATGTGACAATGAGAGTGCTATCATGATTGCATACAACCCCGTTGATCATAACAAGACTAAACATATAGATATCCGGCACCACTTCTTGAGAGATCATTCAATCAAAGGAGACCTTGAGATTAGTTATGTGAGAACCGATAAACAACTCGGCCGATATCTTTACCAAGCCATTAGATGAGAAGAGATTTTGTGAGCTTAGGAGTGAACTTAATATACTTGATTCTTCTAACATGGAATGAATTTCTGCGCATCTTGGTGTTAATGATTGTTGTTCTTACTTTCTCAAAAACTATTTACAAAAAAATATATATATTGATTGTCTTTCGTATTGAAAATATTTGAAGTTGATCTCTTGATCATGTTGCTCATCTTGTGGATATTGTTTCATATGGTTGATTGCTGGCTATCCACAAGTGAAAGCAACCCCAAGTTCCAACCTAGGATTCCAAACGCTTTCTCAAAATTCTTCCAAAGGCTGAACCAGGATAGGACGGAACTTCCGTTCCTTGACGGAACTTCCGTGCAAAACCTTTCGGTTTTGACGGAACTTCCGTCAGTGACAGAACTTCCGTCATGTGCGGGTTTAAAGGGGGCTCGACCCCTTCTTTTCCTTCTACTTCCTCACAACTCCCCACATTTTCTCTCTCCTCTCAAACCCTAGCTCGTGTGCTCCCGTGGAGATCTCCCGTTTCAACCAAGGAAAAGCTCAAGTAATCCATGGGAAAGCTTCCCCATCCTAGGGCACTTCCGTTCCTCAAGTTCTTCCGTGGATTCACGTGGATTTGGTATGGATCTTGAAACTTCCTTTTTTCAAATCTTGGTCAATGCTAGGAGCTTGTTGGTCCATCTTGAGTAGAATAGCGTTTAGCTCCTTAGGCTGCTCAAGTTTTGTCAAGCTCTAGTAGATGGGATAGATTTTTGCGTCACTTTGGCCAATTTCATGCGCAACATCCTGCCAGGACGGAAGTTCCGTCGTCCGCGACGGAAGTTCCGTCCCGACAGAACTCTACACATCAAGTTGCCCTTATTGACGCACAACCTATGCTATTTGACAAACTCCTTATCGATCCTCTATTTCTTGTCGAATATGACTCGTACCAAGCACGCGGGCAGGAAGAGCGGCGGGCCAACCATTCGGGAACCGAGGTCCGATGAAGAGATTGAAGAAGAAGTTCAATCGTCGGAAAGTGAGGAAGAAATACCTACCCGGTCTCCACTCAAACGGAAGCGAGCCGTCAAGCGTACTCCCAATCCCAATACAAGAAACAAGGGCAAGGGCATTGCTAGTGATCAGTCAAGGGCAGGTGACACAGGTGGGGAGATCACCGGAGTCGGAGTGAGGGCACCGGTATACATAGGAGCTTATGGCAGGTGTGACATGAGGAGGCACCCTAATGTGCTTGATGAGTTGAGAAAGAAAGATCCGCGCAAGTGTGCGGGAGAGAGATGCATCGGATCCAAGGTTTCATCTCGTGGGGACAGCAGGACTACTACCACACGTTCTTCATTGACATGAAGAAAAAGTCCCACGAGCTGCATGTGCATCAGTGGATTGATTGGAAGTATATGGAGGACAAGAATGATGCCATCTTTGATTAAGTAATCGATGTGTGTAGAGCTCGTGGAGTATATGACCTCATGGCTTTTCGCCATAATTGGAATGAAGAGATGATTTGTCGGTTCTATGCCACCCTCTACATCAACACAAACCGTCACAAGATCTTATGGATGACTCAAGGGCAGCAAGTATGAGTGCAGTTGGAGGGTGTTTGCATCCTATTTCCACTTGCCGGATTCTCGACAGAGATGACAATCATGAGACTATCATCAATGAGCAGAACATTCCCGAGACCGAGTTGGCCTTCATGTATGAGGATGGCCCATGTATCTATGGACAGACAAAGGGACTCCTGCCCTACTACTTCTCCATTAACAGGATCCTTCGCTGGACCATTGTGCCAAAGGATGGATATAATGATCAAATTGCTGCTTGGTCAAGGAATGTGCTAGTGAGGTTTGCACCCGACGCCACTCCCTTCTCGTGTCATGGGTTTCATCTTTGAGGAGATTAGCAAGCGCAGTGTGAAAACTAGGATGACTCTACCCTATGCTCCATGGATTATGGCTATGATTGAGGGAGTCACCAAGCTGAAATTTGAAAAGGAATGCAAGCATCGTCCCCTGCAGCTCAAGCTCAAAGGTGGAGCAAAGAAGAAGCGCAGCGCCCCTCCAGCCTCCACCTCCAGCTTGGTGCTTCTAGCAAGTGCAGCTCCTAGCCGGGGTGGCTCTCCCACTTCTCGCATCATGGGAGCACTCAAGTCCATCTTCACGGTGTGCACCGACAATGCCGTTGAGATCCACAAGAACAGGCAGGGCATCAAGAAGAATGCTAGGCGGATGAAGAACTTCATGAGGTCACAGTGCTGCCGAGGTCTCTCCTCCAGGATCCGAGGAAGAGGAGGATGCACCTCCTCCTGTCTATCGCTGGCAGCCCGAGGACTATGCTCCGTACTTTGGTGGTGATGGTGGTCAAAGCTCCCATGCAGCCCATACGGAAGATGAAGAAGAAGACGAGGAGGACTTTGGAGGGCAGGAGGGCGACGAGTGATTTCCTATCTTACTCTCCGTCCTTTCTTCCTTTTTGGTGTCTTGATGCCAAAGGGGGAGAGAGTGAGAAAAGGGATCACTACTATCTTTATCATTGTGTTCTTTATCTATCTTAGTTGTTGAAACTTATGGGATATTTATGTATGGAACTATGTGATTGGTGCTCTATTGTAATAGGGCTAGCTTTTTAAAAATTCCTCGAATACTTTGTGCTTGAACGTTGGATGATGGATGTTTAATGCTTTATTGTGTGGTTTATGTACTATTGATATATGTGGCTTGCTTTATGTGGTGTGGAGCTATTTGCGCTTGTGTTGATTCCTTTCTTCACACTTAATCTTGTCACTTGTGCACCTTGTCTTTAGGCACCCCACAAGCACAAAACATAGGGGGAGCTCTCTCACATGTTTGTGTGACTCATGCATCTCTTTAGGGGGAGCTCCGCTATATTTTGTTCGTTTTGTTCTTTTCGTTTTTGATCTCTCTCATCCCTTTTAATTGTTTGTCATCAATCACCAAAAAGGGGGAGATTGAAGATGCACTAGACCCCCTAGTGGATTTTGGTGATAAATGACAAATAATTAAAAGCACTAATGTAGTTATTGAGTCATTGTACAGGACAACAAAGTGATAGTATCCACAATGTGAGAAAGTAAACCCCTCAATTAAAAAGTGATCAAGTACTCAAAAGCAAAACCTTCAAGTTTAGATTTATAGCTTCTTGAGTATAGGTGTTCCAAACTATTAAGAGGGGTGAGACGATCTTACGTGCAGGGAAGAATGTGCTCTAGTTG
The DNA here is from genome assembly GCA_031894775.1 of Chloris gayana. Classification (NCBI taxonomy): domain Eukaryota; kingdom Viridiplantae; phylum Streptophyta; class Magnoliopsida; order Poales; family Poaceae; genus Chloris; species Chloris gayana. The sequence goes on along the minus strand of JAUNZO010001131.1, from coordinate 595,707 downwards.
CTTTCAAACAACCTCGGAACCAAAACACTCTTTCTCCAAAGATCAAAAAGCCTACCTATCTCCTATCTTTTCCATAAACGACGAAAGTTCCGTGTGAGCTGACGGAAGTTCCGTCAGCTCCAGAAAGTTTGGGACGGAAGTACTAAACGTGAGGGAAGTACCGTTCCCGGAGATTTCCAGCTCAAATCTTGCCCGACGGAAGTTCCGTATGGGCCGACGGAAGTTCCGCAGTTCCGGAAAGTTTGGGACGGAAGTTCCAACCCCGACGGAAGCACCATCCGGCATGTTTCGTGTTTGACTACTTCCGTCACCTACGGAAGTTCCGTCAAGTCCAATCATTGACTTGAGCAACGGCTCTTTTAGAGCCCACACTATATATAGCTTTGACCTATCCCGTGAGAAAAAGTGCTGGTGCTTTTTGAACTCTTAGATCTTGCCTAAGCTCTCTCTCTCACTCCTCTCCATTCCTCTTGAGATCCAAAGCCATTGGAGTGAGCTCTCATCCCGATTCCAAGCTTGACAGATCAACCCAACCTAGAGCACATCTTTCCTTAGCAACTAATCTCGTTCCTCACTTGTTACTCTTGGAGATTCGTTCTCCTAGATTGGCTAGGTGTTGCCCTAGAGCTCCCAAGCTTGTGATGAGCCTTGGGAAGTTTGTGAAGGTTGTGATTCGCCTCCGCAAGGAAAAGAATCCAAGGAAGAAGAAGAAAAACAAGTTTGACCTTTGTGGTCACTTGGGAGGATTAGGGTTGAAAGAAACCCGGCTCTTTGTGAGCTCCTCAACAGAGACGTAGGAACCTCTTTGTGAGGGGTCCGAACTTCGGTGAAAAATCTCCGTGCCTCTCTTGTTCGTTTTTGTTGTGTGTTTTCGCCCGATCTACTTGTGTGTTGTGTGTCTACTAAATTCCTCCGGGTACAACACTCTCGGGGCAAAAAGAGAGGTTTCCATTCAAGCGGAATCGTGAGATTTCCTCTCTAGTTCCATTCCCTAGGTTTTCATCTCACCCCCCGACGGAAGTTTCGTTGGTGACGGAAGTTCCGTCGATGGCGAATTTAACCCATTTGTTTTAAGTGTTGCAATTTCAGGTTTTTATTTAGATTGCCTATTCACACCCCCCCCCAAGGCAACTTTCAAGTACGCAACGAGATGTTGGACGGCCAACCGTCTAGCTAAAAGGAACATGGCGCATCCTGAAAACTGTTTGTTATGTGATCAAGAAGGTGAAGACATACAACATCTTATTTGCAAGAGAATGCTGGTTTCGTATACTCTCCCGCTTTGGTTTCCAGCATCATGTCCCTTCACAAGATGCGGACTGGTGGAGGAGAAGTGCGAAGTGAGTGCAGAAAGAACAACGCAAGGGTTTCAACTCTCCGATCGTGCTCGGTGCGTGGATGATTTAGAAACATTGAAACGAGTGTGTTTTTAGGGTGCTACTCCGTCCATGTCGTCACTTCTTCGGACGTTCGAGGATGAGCATCATCTCGTGGTGTCTAGCAGGTGCTCGGAAGCTCGGTTCATTGAGTGCTGGGCATGGTCACGGATTAGGAGAATAGTTTGCTTCTAGTCTAGTCCTTGTTGCTGTTTTGGTCAAGTTCTTGTTTTAGTGCCTTTAGATCACAACAACTTCATGTAATCACAGCCCCTCATAGCTCGGTTAGGAGTGAGGCGGCGATGTTTGTAAGGGACCATTTTTTCCTTCTTAATACAATGATATGCAGCTCTCCTACGTATTCCAGAAAAAAAAATAAAGAATACTCCCTCCGTTTTTAAATTGTTGACGCCGTTGATTTTTTCTTTATGTTTGACCGTTCGCCTTATTCAAAATATTTTTCAAATATATAAAATTATAAACTACATTTCAACTTTTTTAATGATTAAACAAATGATAATATAACATTTGATAATTCTTAAATTTTTTTGAATAAGACGAATGGTCAAATGTAACAAAAAAAGTCAACGGCGTCAACAATTTAAGAACGGAGGGAGTAATTGTTTGGGATCCTTTTAATAGCTTCCCTGCACATTGAGTACCCTATGTTATTTGAGCTGCACAAGGATGCAACTCAATGGATTTCACATTGTGGAGTTTTGGAGATAATCATGCCCTACTGGGTATGTCTAAAAAGTAGACATTCATTGATCCTCTACGTTCAATTATGTTGCCAAAGAAGCATGGCTGATTTGTGTATGCACATCTGCATATGATGCAGAACATGCTCCTTCAGGAGGGTGACACTGTTGTGTCAAAAATGCGACCCTTCCCAAGGGTAAATATATGAAGTTGCAACCTCACATAACTGATTTTCTGGACATCTCAATTCCAAAAGCTATGTCAGTAACCAATAAAATTGTTTATATGTATCCATTAAACACCCTAATAATTCCTTTTGTCATACTATCATCATTCTCATTATGTTCTTTGTAACTTTACAGCTTGGAGAAAACTCTGAGAAATTTCTCTTGCTTAACTGCGGGAGACAACCATCATGGTAGCTTACAACAACAAACAGTATTATATTCATATCGTTGAAACAAAGCCTGCCTCAGCAGTTAGCATCATTGAGACAGACTGTGAAGTGGACTTTGCACCTCCCCTAGATTATAAAGAGCCTGAGAAGCCACAACAACCTGCAGTTCTTGCAGGCAAGGCACCTGAAGGTTTGCGTTAGCTTAATTGTCTCGTTAATGTTTTAAATAGCGCGGGCTAAGAGGTTTAGCGGTATGTCCCTGACACAACTAATAGTGGAGCTAAATCAGGCTATATCAGGGTATAGAGACTAAATTGTACATGAACACAAATGTCGGTATACTGCCTTAAAAAGCTATAGCAGACTACAGCAGCACATTTAAAACCTATCTTATGTTTGAGGAAAAAGAAATTTCAGATGACTCATTAGATGTATTTGTGCTATAGGGTTGATCTTATCCTTCCTGTTCAAGCTGTGCCATCTGGAAATTTGACATTCATCAATATGCTTTCTATTCTAACTGTTCTATATTATGAAGAAGAAAAAAACAACGTTATACTTGAAACTGAAAGTCTGAAAGCATTAGGCTCTCTTCACACTAATATATATTTTCCATACTACTGCTTCACTATATCATGGTTTCATAATCTCAAGTTTCATCTATGTGAATTAGTCTTTAATTCCTAAAGCCTGTACACATCTAAATAGCTGTTTGCAATATTATTTTGAATTTCCTTTTAATGAAACACAATCACTTGCTGTGGCATCACACAGTTGGAGACACTACAGTTGAAGATGAACTGAAATTCAAACCATTTACTGGTTTTGGAAAGCGGTTGGATGGTAAAGCCTCAAAACTGCAAGCAGCCGAGCTTCCTTCCCCTGCATTTTCGGCACCTCCAGATTCAAACAAAATGGTAAATCAGCAAACCGCAGCACCGGCAACCTCAGGAGCTAGCAGTTCGACTCGTCAGAAAACAGGAAAGCTTGTTTTTCGTTCAAGCGCAAGCAACAAAGAACCACAAAAGGTATTTTCTACCGCTGTGACACCTAATGTGTTCAGTTTCTCAAGCTCCATGACTGAAGTTATAACTTCTTTGGGGGTTGTTTGCTTTCTTAAATTGTATTAGTTTATGATTATTGGTTTACATATTATCAATGTTTATCTTAACATTCCAGATGATGAAAGATTTAGACTTTTCATGTTTATAGCGTGTGCCTGTAAAGAAGAATGTGAAACATTTAAATGTTTATATGTATTTAGAAACTAAAACCTAAAATGCATTTAAAGTTTCTAATTCCATCAGACATTTTTGTTGAGAAGATATCTGCCGTATAAGATAGTAGCTAGCATTATTCTTTAAGTCCTGCTGCAGGATTCCTTTAGCATTTTTTTTTTTTTTTTTTTTGTAATTGTATGGAATATGACTTACATGAGATACCCTGATATTTGGCTCAAAACTGCCATTCACATTTTTCTTAGGGTTAGCATAATATGTTTTTTTTTTCAACTTGCTGTAGCAGCCTCCTGTTAAAGACGAGGAACCCCCCCCCCCCTCGCCAAGAAGGACGAACCGAAGTTCCAAGCGTTTTCTGGAAAAAGCTACTCCTTGAAACGTTAGCTGCCATTTATTACAATCAATTGTAGAAATCAGCCATTGTCCTGTCAGGCACGGTGTTCTGGTTACTGAGGTAGCTTTATAACTGTCTGTGTTTTGCCCCTTCCCATACCTCTGATTCACCAGCATGTAGATATATAAGTTGCTTGATGGAAATATGGGCCATCTATCCTAAGCACATCTGTGTGCAGTCTTGCCATACTATTTGAGTCTTTTGTGCACATTCATGGTTTCTAGACTGTAACATAGAAGCAGGAATGGATCCTCCGTGCCAAAATTGAAAAGACAAGCATTATTGAAACAGATAATAATTTTTATCTTCAAATCTTGGTAGAATTGTAGAATCAATATCTAAAGAAACATCAACAAAGAATATGATAGAATCGGTTCAGTTCTTATCCTTATAATTGAAGGGTCTTAAGAGTTCAGTTATTGATCATTCTTATGCAGATTATTGATCACATAACGCATCCTTGGTATTATATATAAAAAAACGTTTCAGTTTCTGAACTAGCAGAAATAGGAAACACCTCTTGACCTGTATGCTCTGCTGTACTGAGTTACTAATGTCAAATATGGGTTCTTTGACTGCAGAATCTACTGTAGCACTCACATGTTCACATCAATCTAGGAACGTGTATAGTGCTCACTGCTCAGTTGCCGAAGACAGCATCATCTACTCTGTTTGTGAGCACAGCGCCCTGGCATCGCTCGAGGAGGCCTCTGACTGCCGGCTGATGGCCCTTATCCTTGATGCCAAGGGTGACTGGGATCGTGCCCTCTAGCACCTTGTACTGGCCTCGATGACCATGGTCACCAATGGCCGTGACATCGAGGTGTTAGGGTGATCCAACAGAACGTGACCGAGTCAGTCGCGTTTATCCCCTCTACGCGCCCTGATCGGGGGCGTCCAACCGATTATGGTTGGTGGGCCCCCATCGCACTGCGCCATATAAAAGGGGAGGAGGCCGGGCATGCGAACCAACTTTCGCTGTGCACACGACCTCCCCACAAACCCTATCCGATCCAGGCGGGTGCAGTAGCGGCGGGAAGAACCACCACAAGGCGGCGCCTCCACCGCCGCCTCCGACGGCCTCTTCCTCGACACCGGCGTCCTCTACTTCAACCCGTACGACTACATGGATGGCGAGCTCCTCCAACAACCGTCCGCTCGACGACGACACGGTTCCCACCGACGGTAACGCTCCCCTTTTTCTCTCCCCCTTAGTTTTTTCTCTCTCGTCCATGTTTAAGGTTAAGACTAAACGCGATTAGATCTAACAACGGTGTCGAGCCTCGAGTAGATCCGGGTTAGGGTTTTGTAAGGCCTAAGTTTTAAGTGTTCTCTCTCTCTCGTTTCCACCGGATCTAGAGTAGAAGAAGAAGTAACAAAAGCGAATGAGTAAGAAATGGAAGAATCCTAACCCTAGCACCTACTCACCTCGCACCGGCGTGAATCCTTCGAGCTTCGTTTGGATTTCGGCGCCACCGAGCTTAAGGGAGCCACCACTAGACCGCTCGACGGCGGCCTCGGTGAGCGTGCGCGCCGGCGAGGGGTTCAGCGGGCGGCTCCATCCACTTAGAATCCTAGCGCGTGCCACGCGCCGCTAGCGTTGTGCGAGGGCACCGGCGTTGCGCCGCCGTGCGCACCGCGCTCGCGCAAGCCCACGGGTGCGTCGCCGCCGCTGTCCTCTCGCTCGCGACCGGGTGGGAAGAGATTGAAATGAGTTGGGGTTTAAGTGGGCACCGTTTTTTTTTTTGCGTTTTTAAGCGGTGCTCGGCCAGCGCTGGCCGTCAATCGTGATCAACGGCCCCGATCTGCGCAGGGGTAAGGCAACCTCTCGCTGGGCCGGGCCGGCCTTTAGGGGCATGTTTTCGCGCCTCATTTTGGGCCCGACCGCAACAGGCCGTGCGCGCACTAGTGGGCTGGTTCAGTCCATTTTAGCCCATTTTAGTTTAAGTGTGTTTTTTCTTTTCTCCGTTTTCTCCATTTTCAGAGAACAATATAATTAAGTCCGAGTTAAGTTTAAGCACTCGTTTTAAGTTTTAATTATGGAAAAATTCTTTTACTCGCGAATTATGATGTTATTAAGTTTCTGTAGCAGTAAATTTTCCGTAATTTGAAATATATTAGCATAGTTTTCCTAATTAAATTGGATCCAACATGAAGGTTTAATAGGAAAATTAATGATTAAGTGCTTATTATTATTGTTTAAGCTTCCGCTGCAAGTAAGAAATTTCGCTAAGTTTTTAAGTTATGTTCATCCACTGCATTAAGTTTTATTAGTGTTTATTTTTCTAATTAAATTGGAACCAACGGGAAAATTTAATTAGAAAGATAAATAAGTTAGATGTAAGCATAATAATTTTATTTGCTGACCAACGTTGCTGTAATTTTATTATGTTTTCATGCTTAGTATTAGTATTAATTCTCTATGGCCCAACGGTATTTAGAATTAATATTGTGTTAAGTTTTCATGGATTAATTTGACCAACGTTAATTAATTCATGTCTTATGTTGCATTTTCAGGCAACGCGCTAGCCTACCTTGCTTCCATCAAGCGTTTGAATGGGAGCAACTATGGAGAGTGGCGCGAGAAGTTGGAGATTGGACTTGCCTTGTTCAATCTTGATCGTTGCCTCGATGGAGGATCGCCCCAAGGAGACCCCCGCACCCGAGAAGGGTGTAAATGAGACTCGATGTTGCTTTTGAGGCCCGAAATCGGGCCTATGTTAAGGATGTTGAGCGCTATCAGCTCAAGAAGTATAAGTGGGACTGCTCCAACCGTAAGTGCCTCATGGTGATCAAGAGCACCATTGTGGAGGCTTTAAGAGGAGCAATTCCGAATGTGCTACCGCTAAGGAATACCCGCGAAGGTTCGTAGTCGGCTCACCGGCTCATCTAAGTCATATGCTTGCACACTCATCGTAAAGCTCTGTACTAAAAAGTACATCTTTGGTAAGGGCGTCGTGGATCACATCCTTTCCATGTCCAACATGGCCACCAAGCTTAAGACTATGGACATGGGGCTTCCTGAGCAGCTTTGTGATCCACTTGATCTTTGCCTCGCTCCCTAAGGATTTTGAGCCTTTTGAGATTAACCACAATGCTCAGGATGACAAGTGGGATCTTGAGAAGCTCATTGCCATGACTGTGTAGGAGGAGGAAAGGACTAAGGAAAGGAAGTCACAGGATCTAGTGAATGATGTGCAGGGCGTAACAAGAAGAGGATATACTTCAAGCCTCCTTCTAAGCCTTCCTTTAGATCACAGGGGCAGCCTTCTAAGCCTTTTTCAAAGGCAAAGGGAAGGACAAGTTTGCTGATGTGGAGAAGGATCAATGCTTGCACTCGTGGCGCTAAGGGCCACCACCGTAAAGACCGCATTGAGTTCCTTAAGTGGCTGAACAAGAACGGTAAGAATTTAGTTATTGATGAAATTACATTCATAGATGAATCCTTGTATATAGATTATTCTCCTACCACTTGGTGGATTGACTCGTGTGCAACTGTTCATGTTGCAAATTCTTTATAGGGATTCGCTACGAGGAGGACCCTAGCAAGAGGGGAAAGAAGGATTAAAGTTGCAGATGGCAAGGAAGTTGAAGTCAAAGCTATTGGCACACTCCCATTAAGATTAGATGATAGCTTTGTACTTCATTTGAATAATGTTCTTTATGTACCTCCTATGCGAAGGAACTTAATTTCAGTTTCATGTTTAGACAATGATGGATTTACTTGCCATTTTGGTAATAATTCTTGTAAGATTGAATTTGATCATAGGATTGTTGGTCTTGCATCTTTGCAAGACAAGTTATATTTACTTGCATTGCATGATGATGTGAATGCTATAAGTGATGAGAATGATGTATGCAATGAGAATGTTGTAAATAATGAGAATGCCTCCTCGTCTATGAATGATGAAAGTAAGAAGCGCAAAAGAATTGATGACGAGGGGGAGAATTGAGCTATTAGTCAAGGAATCAATTCTTCCGCGCTTAGAATTTTCAGATCTTGAGCAATGCATCGATTGCATCAAAGGCAAATACGTTAAGAAAATTAAGAAAGATGCTAGTAGAAGCTCAAGAATTTTAGAAATAATTCACACGAACATATGTGGTCCATTTAATGTGACATCGATGGATGGTTTTAATTCATTTATAACATTCACCGATGATTACTCGCGTTTTGGATATATTTATCCAATTAAAGAAAGATCGAAGCGTTGGATAAATTCCAAATATTTAAGGCTGAAGTAGAAAATCAGCATGATTTAAAGATTAAGATAGTAAGATCTGACCGTGGAGGGGAGTACTACGGTCGTCATACCCCGTATGGCCAAGTTCCCGGACCTTTTGCAAGGTACCTACAGGAAAATGGCATAGTTGCCCAAGTACTCAATGCCGGCGAACCTCAGCAAAATGGAGTGGCGTAAAGGCGCAATCGCACCATAATGGACATGGTAAGAAGCATGCTAAGTTTCTCCACTCTACCGGTTAACTTGTGGATGGAGGTGTTAAAAACCGCCATTCATATTCTTAATCGGGTTCCTAGTAAGTCAGTCCCTAAGACACCATATGAATTATGGACCGGACGTAAACCCGCCCTTAATTATTTGCGTGTATGGGGTTGTCCAACTGAGGCTAAAGTATTTAATCCAAATATTAGTAAGTTTGATCCTAAGACTCGTGAGTTGCCATTTTATTGGCTATCCGGATAAGACTAAAGGTTTTCGTTTCTACCGTCCCGACGGACATACCAAGTTTGTAGAAACAAGACACGCAGTCTTTTTAGAAAATGAGTTGATGAGGGGGAGCACGGCGCCTCGAGAGATTAGCCTTGAGGAGAAGCGGGTTTTTGCACCCACTCCTATGATTCAAGAGCCAATTTTTCTTCCACCGACTCCTGCACTTCCTTCGTAAGTAGCTGTTCGTAATGAGGATCCTGTTATACAGTGCGCCTCAAGAGCAGATGAATGAGGCACCTCAAGTGCAATTAGATGAGGTTCCTGTTTTCTAAGAACATGAGGAGCCAAATGCTACCGATGATGAGGGGAGCAACCTCAGCAATTAGAAAATAATGTGCCGTAACATGAGAATCTTAGAAGATATCAAAGAGTAAGAAAATCAGCTATTCCTAGCTATTATGAGTCATATTTGAGTGAAGAAATTCAAGATGAGGGTGATCCCACCTCATTTGAAAGGTCCTTGCTCATCCAAATGGATTGAAGCCATGGAAGATGAGATGAGGTCCATGAGCACAAATAAAGTCCTGGGAATTAGAAGAGATTCCCGAGGGAGCCAAAACAAGAGGCTCGCAAATGGGTCTACAAGATCAAACGTGACTCCCAAGGGAAGATTGATAAGTATAAGGCCAGACTTGTTGCAAAAGGCTTCACTCAAAGGCAAGGAATAGACTATAATGAGACATTCTCGCCTGTCTCAACTAAGGATTCATTCCGAATCATAATGGCATTAGTGGCACATTATAATTTAGAACTACATCGGATGGATGTTACGACAGACTTTTCTCAATAGGGATCTAAATAAGAAAATGTATATGGCACAACCTAAGGGTTTTGCTGTAAAAGGGAAAGAAAGTTGGGGATGCCGCTTGATCAAGTCCATTTATGGATTGAAGCAAGCCTCTAGCAGTGGTATCTCAAATTTGATGAGACTATAAGAACATTTGGATTTAAAGAAAATATTGAGGACAGATGCATATACGCTAAGTTTAAGAACAGAAAATTTATTTTCCTCATTTTGTATGTCGATGACATCCTACTAGCAAGTAGTGATGTTGACATGCTATTAGAAACTAAGAGATTCTTGTCCTCAAATTTTGATATGAAAGATCTCGGTGAAGCTTCCTATGTGCTAGGAATAGAGATTCACCGAGATAGAAGTAAAGGGGTATTAGGACTATCTCGGAAAGCATACCTCGAAAAAGTTTTAAGAAAGTATGGTATGCACGCGAGTAAACCTTCGCTCGCTCCGATAGTCAAGGGTGATAAGTTTGAGACTTTTCAGTGTCCCAGGAACCAATATGAGATCGATCGAATGAAAGGGGTTCCATATGCTTCAGCTTGTCGGAAGCTTGATGTATGCTCAAGTTTGTACTCGCCCTGACTTAGCCTTTGTGACCAGGATCCTTGGTAGATTTCAATCAAATCCATGAGAAATACATTGGCAGATGGTAAAGAAAGCTTTAAGATATGTGCAAGGCACAAAAGGCCTCATGTTGACATATGAGAAATCGGATGCCCTTGAGATAGTGGGCTATTCAGACTCAGATTTTGCGGGATGTGAGAAAACAAGAAAATTCAACTCGGGTTATGTTTTCATGCTCGCAAAAGGAGCTATATCGTGGAAAAGCTCCAAACAAACTGTGACTACATCCTCCACAATGTACGCCGAGTTTGTTGCTTGTTACAAGGCCGTCGGACAGGCAATGTGGTTTAAGAAATTTATACCCGGTTTAAGAGTGGTAGACAGCATAGAAAGACCACTTAAGTTATACTCGCGACAATGAGCCAACAAGTATGTTACTCCCATAACAACAAGTCAAGTGAAGTTGCCAAACACATTGACATTAAGTTTTATGTTGTTAGGAGAAAGTCCAGGATCAAACTATTAGTCTTGAGCATATAAGTACCAAGCAAATGCTTGCGGATCCGTTAACAAAAGGCTTACCACCCGATGTGTTCGGAGAACACGCTGCCGGCATGGGTTTAAGGGAAAGCCTATGATCGCTGGACATTAGGGGCCCAAAATAAGAATCTGTTTCATTATAGAGAAGTGCATAGTGGTTGTTGAGTCAAATGGTACGTAATCGACTATGACGACGCTGCATACCCTTTACACTCGACCTATGATGGAATGGGTGCTAAGTTTAGTAAACTAAGTTTAAGCTAAATATTAAGTTGAGATCAAGGGGGAGAATGTTAGGGTGATCCAACAGATCGTGACCGAGTCGGTCGCGTTCTCTCCCCTCTACGCGCCTCGATCGGGGGCGCCCAACCGATTATGGTTGGTGGGCCCCTATCGCACTGCGCCATATAAAGGGGAGGAGGCCGAGCACGCGAACCAACGTTCGCTGTGCACACGACCTCCCCACAAACCCTAGCCGATCCGATCCAGGCGGGCGCGATAGCGGCGGGAAGAACCACCACAAGGCGGCGCCTCCACCGCCGCCTCCGACGGCCTCTTCCTCGACACCGGCGTCCTCTACTTCAACCCGTACGACTACGTCGATGGCGAGCTCCTCCAACAACCGTCCGCTCGACGACGACACGGTTCCCACCAACGGTAACAGTCCCCTTTTTCTCTCCCCCTTAGTTTTTCTCTCTCTCTCGTCCATGTACTGGCCTCGATGACCATGGTCACCAATGGCAGTGACATCGAGGTTGCCACGATTGATGTCGCGATAGGCAACACCTATCTTGACTGTTCTCAAGTCAGCATTACTTTTCTATAAACAATTCATCAAATTTTGTTTGATAAGTTATCTAGGCCTTTTTATTTATACATTTTGACAGAATAGTATGCTATGTTCAATTAGTTCGCAGCACACAGTTACATTGTCTTGTCAGCCATTTTCATAACTATCTTCCCTACTTTTGCAGTTAATATTGGCAGACCTGGGTATACTGTAACTAAGCAATATGATCCGGACATGAAGCAGCACTCATTTCTTTTTGAGATTAGTATTCATTGTGTTTACGTTATTTGGCAGATGATCCGTACAGGATTCGACATGTTAGCTTGTGAAGTCGAGAAAACTGAGTTTGCTTTCGATCTGTCCTTATTTACAAATAAATCTTTTGTTTCTGTTTTCATGTCATGTATCACCCTGAGTTACATGTGCCCTCTATACTGCATTTGATCAATGCTATTTTTTTTTCGTTTTAGTTTGGCTGCCTTCGGGATCGCACCCGTTCTCCTCTACAAGCTTCACCCACCGTCTCACCTCCGATTCCTCGGCCACCGCCTTTACCCTCCCCGCGTCGCCATGCCTTTTTGCCGTGGATCCGATGGGGCGAGCAGCCACCACTGGTGCAGCTTCTGCCTAAACTCTGCTCTCTCGCTCCACACATCCAGTGGTGTGAGCTGCCTCAGGGCCAGCAGCGCGAGTTTGATATGGATGTATGTGGATGACGAGTAGCCACAATATTTTCTATTTTGTTTTAGAAACACCGTGCATATTGCTGATTGTTTAAATTTTATTCTTTTTTGTTAATTGCATTTTCCCAAATATGTCTATTTTTGTGTCTAATATGTTCTGCTATTTGGTCAAAATGTCAATGCCCAATTTGTGCCTGATTGATGCATATAAATCTGACACCTGAATCTCATGTGATTCTAGGCGGTCGTATTAAAACATCAAACTGTTTTCAATAGGTTAGCGAACTTTTAGACTAATCATTAGCCTTGGGCATTAGATTCTCCGGACTTAGTCTGCTACCTCTTAAACAAGATCCCTCCCATTGTTCTTTCACACATGAATGCATTTTTGTTTTCTTAAATGGCACTACAATTTTTGTCAATTACAGAGTGTAGACCATCTATTGTGTGGACATGCAAGGTATCAGAACCTTTTAGGATGTGTTTGGTTTGGCTTTTGGCTGTGATTTTTATCTCCTAAAAGCCAAAAGCCAACCAAAGGTGTTTGCTACCACCCAAAGTCACAGCCAAAAGCTGCTTTTTCTTAGTACAAAACTCACAGCTGGTCTCCCTGCTTTCTTCGGCTGTGGAACCGGAAACTTGTAAAAAATTACCCACCTGCCACTCGTTACGAAGGTACCGGTTCGTTTTTCTTTCTTCTTTCTCTCGTCCGCCCTTGTGACCGACTCGCTGGCAGCGGCGCCCTCCTCCCGGCTAGGCTGCGGTGACGCCCCTTTTCCTCCTCTCGCAGGCAGCAGGTGGTGGTGCCCTTTCTCCTCCTCTCCCGGTTAGTGGCGGCGGCACCTCTTCTCCTACTTTCCCGGCCAGAGGCCGCGATGCCCCTTCTCTACCTCTCCCAGCTAGCAGGGAGGAGCGTAGGCCAGTCAGATGTGAAATTCCGCACGCCAGGGAGGAGTATTGCTGCGAAAGATAGAGGAACTCCGACAGGATGTTGTTGCCGCCGCTCGCCCGCGAATTTGGGCTCAGGTCCGCCGGATCCACGCTCGGCGTTGCCATGGGAGAGGAAGGAGAAAGACCCGCAGGTGTGCAGGCAAGCACGCATGTGTTCGATCCGCCTTGGCCCCACCAAAGCGTGCTGACTCCGCAGCGGACACATGCGCACGAGTGGAATCTGCCGCAATGTTTCTCCTTCCTCTTCCTAGTGAGAGAGTTCACTTTGATGCTAAGAAATGACTCCGAAGACGAGTGGGACCTGTTTTTCTTTATGTTTTTTAATGTAAGAATGACTCCGAAGACGAGTGGGACCTATTTTTCTTTATGTTTTTTAATGTAAGAAATGATTTGAGAGGCCGGAGCTGTTAATGTTGGCAGAAATTGAATTAAGTAATTCAATTCAGTATATTAACCAAAATGATGAGTTAGCGGTGACTTAAATGCATTTTCTTTTCCCAGATTTGGGCACAACCTAGAGGTGAATCAAATGCATATTATTTTTCCAATCTCAAAAAATATTATAGACAATGTGTTATTGGTGGGTGCAAAATTTAAACAAATTAAAATTTTATTTTTTATTTGTTTGAAAAATATGTGAACAACACATTATTTTGCAACTGACGGCTCACAACATCTTTTTCACAGTCGTTTCAACCAAACGACTTTTAGCTTTCTCACAGCTGAAATCTCACAGCAGCTTATTTGCTCACCAAGTCAATTTTTTGGGGATAATTTGATATTAATAGCTTCATTATGTGCTATGAGCTCCTGTGTAGATGAAGGTATGCTTGTGAAAGCTTTTTTTATGAAACTGCTTGTGGAAGCTGACCTATTTAGAACAACTTTTGGTTGTTAATCTCTTATGTTTCTCGTGATCCACTCGAGATAGTTAGATGCGTGAAGTATTTTTAAGACATCTAATTAGTTATAGTGAATAAGAAAACAGTAGCCTTGCACATTCCTTGTTGTGTGTGATACCTTTATGCTGATTTAGATATCTCACTTTATGTAGGCAATAAGATATTATGTATTTACAATGCATTAAAGTTTACATGCTAATGACTCTCGATATTCTCGAAGTGTATTGCAGCCGAACAACAAAAGATGGAAGTCACCTTTGCACTGAAAAGGAAGCCAACAAGTCAAAGGTAAAATTCTAAAAAAAAAACTTTACACCTGGACAAAATGGAAATCTGGTGTCTGCTCTATAGCCCTTTTATGCCTTAGAATGAGCTAAGAAAAAGGAAGAATGTTGAAACAAAAAATGGATTCCTAAGAAAAAGTTAACTTTAGAAATATTTACTGGCATCTAGTCGTTAAGAGATAAAGTACTTAGGCAAGCGTCTTTTTAAAAATAAAATATTTTGTGTGCTCAATGAATTGCAGTTGACTTGAACTAAATGTGGTAAGCATGCTAATTTCATTTTTTTCGTTGGTACTAAATCATTCCATCATGCTTCTTAGCAGGTTATTCTTTCTTACATTTTGCTAGGGATGTGGTTGAATGCCGATAGGGTTGCATGTTATGGTAGGAGTGCAAGTTATGCCCCATCATGCTGATGACCACTGAAGCCTATTATGACATAATACTATTATGTCTTTTGATGCCTTAGATGCACAATGTTTTTCTAATCAATGTTTTAGTTTTTACCCTATATTACACGGGGTTTTACTTAGAGAAACCTGCACTGGTTATGTTGAAGATTTGTGCAAGTCACATTAGATCTTCACTTCTCTCAATTGAAGATTACGGGTCATTGGACCGGGCAGCGCTTTATTTTTATCTGGTGGTGGTTAGGGCTTTTGTTTATGCAGATTATTCGAAACCTGAAATTCTGCACTAAGGCCACAAACAGAAGATATTACTTTCATACATGCTGACTTTTTCTAAGGTTCATTCTATTTACTATTGCAGCCCAACAAAAAGAACAAAAAAAGTTTTATTTATGACCCTGTAGAGGTAACTTCTAATTCTTGGGCATCATGTCATGAGAGTCCTGTCTAATTTTGCTTAGAACATACTACAATCTCTTGTGTGTATCATTTGCTCCCATGTCTCCATGTAGCTTCAACAGTATTATCCTTTCAATACATGTCATTCTTACAGAAGAGAGTAACAGTCCATTTCTAATGTTTTTAGAAATACAATTCAAAGTTCCGTATGCATGCATTTATGTTGTAGCAAGTAATAATTATAATTATCCTGTGATTTTTTATAACTTAAGTATCATTAGCAAGTAATCTACTTGTTGTAATTGTACTTAGCATGAGATGGTATGTAGATGACAATATGTATACATCCATGAGTTCACGTCCGTAGCAACGCACGGGCATACTGCTAGTATCCTAACAATTCCAAATGGACACGTAGGGGCCCTATGCTCCCAGTTCGTGGCGCAGACGACGAGTTCGGCCACTGCATCATGATGGATTTCCGTGGTGGGATCCGACCGCCTTCTAGTTTTGAACTTTTTTTTTCTGCTGTGACCCTTTTATCTTTAAAAATTAAAAAACGACTCTATCCAAACTCGGAAATTCTTTTACCCACGTGTGCCTCGCGTCGCTGCTCGCAAACCACCTCTTACTTACCATGTGCGTCGGTCTCACTCCCTTATCTCCTCCTCCACTGGTTGTCTCTCGAATTTCTTCTCCTTCTCTCGTTCTCTCTCTCCGCCGGAGGCCAAGCGCCGCAACCTGACCACCAGCTCCTCCTCGACAAATCACTCCTACCGTCGGCCCCTTCGCAGCAAGCCACCTCCACCGCTGGACTCACCCCGGCAAGCCACCTTCGTTCCCGTCCGGTCGAGCGACCCGTGAGGAGAGGCTGAGCAGCGCAGCTGGTAGCGGAACATGGGAAGGACAGGCGATGCGATGCAGCGGCGGGGCACCGCCGCATCGCTTGTTTGCGGTTAACGTTGGCGGTGAGCACGGAGGAGGGGCAAGGCTGGTGCTCGGGTTGCTAGGGCCATGGGTGGTGTGCAGCCATGATTAGGGTTTCGGGGGCGGCGGGAGGCGGTGCAGCGAGGCGGTGGGGGCATCGAATCGGCCACGGGTGGTCGTCGAGCGGCGAGGGTAGGCGGCGGGGCGAGGAAGACGACCGGCCGGGTGAGGAAGAGAACACCTTTTGATCACGCCAAATTATTTGACATGACACGTAAATATGATCACGCCAATCAGTTTGACGTGACCAAATGTGACCATGGCGGTGTCAAGCCTAGTTTTCTATTTTCCTCTCAACTCTGCCGCCCACCATCAGCCCTACGACCGGGCAGCCTCCGGCTTTTGACTCTATTTTCCTCCTCCGAACTCTACCCACCATCGGTTCCCTACGACCAGGGCAGCCCCGGCTTTTGACTCTAACGAGACAATGAGCCAAACAAGTGTGCGTCCTCTCGCTTCGCATATCAACCCCAACTCCTCATTGTTCTTCGTCTTTCCTTTGGGTGATGCACAGGATTCAAGGTTTGCATCCGAGCCTGCCTTCTACACGAGAGAATTTGCTATATCACTCATTTCTTTGGGAAATTCAACGGTGCCCAAGGGCTCGTGCGTCCTAGTTATGACGCCATTCCTTTTCGTTAGTAGGACCCGGCGTCCTTATCCCCTATCTGTCTCTCTCTCGAGCAACTTCTCTTTCCCGTCAGCAGCACACGGACACAGCTCCTCTCTCCCTCTCCCAAGGCAGCAAGCTCTCCGATGTCGACTAGGGTCCCGATCTTCCGAAAGGTTCCGATAAACAGTGATTTGGCGGAGGCTTGACACAAATCGATCCGTCGTCCGAACAACACGTTTCGAACCCCGCAATCGCAGAACCACGTCTCCTCCGGTTATCGACCGTGCAAGCGCGATTGACCAGGCCAAGAAGGCTAATCGTTGCCTGCGAATCAAAGAACACGAGCAAGAACAAGATAGAAGCAACCAAATTGCAAATATATGATTAAACTCACGAGTTGGGGTCTCACAAACAGATGAAACGACGAAACTGTTCTTGACAGAATAATCTAAGCAAAACCCAACCCTAACATGGGTGGCGGCTACTGCTAATAAAGACTTGGAGATGTGCAAGAACCCCCTAGACGCTCCCCTAACGGGCTCAAATGAGATACACGGCCCAAAGGCCAAAAACGGTGGCGTAGCACCAAAAAGATTCTGGATGACCCACTATTTCGATGATTCCCGGCAACTTCGGACGAATTTTGACATGAGACGGTACCCATTGGAAAGGTTATGAAATTATCTTTCCATCCATATGTTGAACGTCCAAATCCGACATCGTATGCGATCTGTGTGTCTATTTTAATTCAGACTATTCCTGGACTCCGAAATAGACTCGAAGTCGACTTGATTTGGGCCTCCACAATGCCTTGCACCCTCTTGCTGGACCTCCACGCCTCCAAGCCCTCTTCCATTCATATTATGGTCCTCTCCTTGATTCCTAATCGTAATAAAATAATTAGGTAGCAAAGTATTCTCAAAATTATGAAAGGAAAGGAAAGACTTAGGAACGAGCTCACCTCTAAATTCAATTGTCGGACGAGAGCTCTAATGATTGGTTCTTAAATGTTCAGCGGAGGAGTGTCATTTGTATCCAAAGGAGTGATGTCCTCATCATCCTCCCCCTCTTGAATCGGAGTCATCCTCGACTCAAGCTCATGCTCCTCACCCAAATAAGGCTTCAACTCTACAATGTTAAAAGTGGAACTAACCCCGAACTCGGGAGGCAACTCAAGTTTATATGCATTATCATTAATCTTCTCAATTATCTTGAAAGGACCAGCAGCTCTAGGCACTAACTTAGACTTTCGCAGCTCAGGAAACCGATCCCTTCTCAAGTGCAACCATACTAAATCACCCGGTTCTAATTTAACTTCCCTTTTACCCTTACTACCAGCAACCCTATACTTTTCAGTCATCTTTTTAATGTTGTGCTTAGTTGTTTCATGCATTTTTAAAATAAACTCAGCACGTTCCTTAGCAGCAAAGTGAACTCTCTCACTAGTAAGCAAAGGCAAAATATCAATAGGAGCTCGAGTATCAAAACCATACACTACCTCAAAAGGACTTACCTTAGTGGTCGAATGTGTTGCACGATTATATGCAAACTCCATATGAGACAAACATTCCTCCCACATCTTAAGATTTGTCTTTAAAATAGCTCTCAACATGGTGCCCAATGTGCGGTTCACTACCTCGGTTTGGCCATCGGTTTGTGGGTGCCATGTTGTAGAGAACAACAACTTCGTTCCCAACTTATTCCATAGGGTGCGCCAAAAATGACTCAAGAATTTGGCGTCACGATCTGAAACAATAGTAGAAGGCATACCATGCAAGCGAACAATCTCTTTTAAAAAGAGGTCGAGTAATATGAATAGCATCATCACTCTTATGACAAGGTATAAAGTGAGCCATCTTAGAAAATCTATCCACCGTAACAAAAATATTATCCCTCCCCCTCTTAGTCATAGGCAGTCCTAAAACAAAATCCATAGAAATATCCGCCCAAGGTATTGAAGGAACAAGAAGAGGCATATACAAACCATGTGGATTCAAGCGAAACTTCGCTTTTTGACAAGTAGTGCAGGGAGTCACAAAACACTCAACATCTCTTCTCAACCGTGGCCAAAAGAAGTGTGTGGCCAACACATCTGCCGTCTTCTTTGCACCAAAATGTCTCATCAATCCGCCTCCATGCGCTTCCTATGATAACAAAAGACGAACAGAACCAACTGGAATGCAAAGGCGGTTAGCTCTAAAAAAATATCGATCATTTATCACAAACTTGTTCCATGTACGACCCTCTCTACAATGCAGCAAAACATCTTTAAAATCAGCAAGAGCATATTGTTCTTTAATTGATTCAAGCCCAAAAATGCGACAATCAAGATGTGACAATATAGTGTATCGTCTAGACAAAGCATTAGCAATCACATTATCCTTCCCCTTTTTATGCTTGATAATATAAGGAAAAGACTCAATAAACTCAACCCACTTAGCATGTCTACGGTTCAAATTACTTTGAGAGCGAATATACTTAAGCGATTCATGATCGGAATGAATAACGAATTCCTTAGGCCATAAATAATGACGCCACATTTGCAAAGAACGTACAAGAGCATACAATTCCTTATCATACGTAGAATAATTCAAAACAGGGCCGGTTATCTTTTCACTAAAATGAGCATCAGGTTTGCCATTTTGCATCAAAGCACCACCAATGCCAACACCACTAGCATCACACTCCAGTTCAAAAGTTTAACCAAAATCTAGAAGTTGCAGCAGCGGTGCATATGTAAACTTGTCATTCAAAGAGCTAAAGGACTTTTCTTGTGCTTTGCTCCATTGAAACACAACACACTTCTTTGTCAACTCATGCAGCGGTGCAGCGATAGTGCTGAAATCTTTGACAAAGCGGCGATAGAAACCTGCAAGACCAAGAAAACTTCGAACCTGTGTGTTGGTTTGGGGCTGTGGCCAGCTTGCAATAGCGTCAATTTTCTTGTCATCCACCTATATACCATGTGGAGTAACAACATAGCCAAGAAAAGAAACTCGATCGGTGCAAAAGGTGCACTTCTCAAGGTTACCAAATAAACGTGCATTTCTTAAAGCAGTAAAAACAGCACGTAAATGATCCATATGTTCATCTAAAGACTTGCTGTAAATCAAGATATCATCAAAGTAAACCACCACAAATCGCCCAATAAAAGCCCTCAAAACCTCATTCATTAAGCGCATGAAAGTACTAGGTGCATTAGTTAACCCAAAAGGCATTACCAACCACTCATACAATCTGAATTTAGTTTTAAAAGCTGTTTTCCATTCATCTCCAAGTTTCATTCTAATTTGGTGGTAACCACTACGCAAATCAATTTTAGTAAAAATTAGAGAACCGCATAACTCATCAAGCATGTCGTCTAGCCTAGGAATAGGATGACGATACCTGTAACAACTCTCGGAAAAATACTGCATTTCATGTCATCATGAGCATTTCATCATGTTGTTACATTGTTGAAGATATAAAAACTTTATGTGGAGAAATGCACATAAAATATCAAATTAGCTAAAGAATAAAGGGAATGCTTAAAAAAGGAATAAAATAAGAGAAAATAATGTGTTCAACATTTTCTATTGCTTAAACATACTAAATAAAGATTTATGAAAATTTCCTGAAAGTATTTTGCTCTGTGAAAATATTTACAAGAAATAAACAAAGCTTCTTTTATTAACTTAACTATGAATTTTTAATCCAAAAAAATGATATGGAGTTTTTACTTGGACATAACAGGAAAAATGTCTAAAATAGTTTCAAGAACACCCCTGAATTTTCGTAGAATTTTTGGACCACCGGAAGGTCACTTTTTAATTTCGCGAAAGGAGAAGGGCCTTTTTGCAAAATTACCAAACCAGGCCCGTCGTCACTCTCTTCTTCTCTCTCGCTCTCTCACCCCGTCTCCTCACCGCTCGCGGAACCGCCTCCCGGCGGTGCGGCCACGCAGCGGCTCCGCTCGGCGCCCGCACGGACTCCCCGGACTACCTAAAGGCCCCGCCCGCCTCATCTTCTCCTCACCTCTCTCTCATTTTCCCCCAACCCGACCGCCATAGCCGTCGTCCCCGGAGCTACGCCGCCAGAGCCGCTCCGGTCTCTCCCCGTCCAAGCCGCCACTCCCGGAAGCTCCGCCCGAGTCTTGCGAAGCTCCACGACCTGTTCAAATTGCTTGAGCTGTCCGGCTTCGTCGGGGCGAGCTCGTCTTCTCCTCTCGCGATCTCACCGTCGACCTTCCGCCGCCTCCGCAATTCAGTGAGCCTCGGTGAGCTATTGTTGCTATTTTCTCTTCATAGCGATGCGCAACTAGATGCTCGAGGTTCCCGGTAGCTCATCCTTGCTTTTGTTCCACGAGAGCCGGTCAATCGCCGTTGTTCCGCCACTCCGGTCATCATCGTCCGCCACCTCCACGGTGAGCACACCTTTCCGAGCTTGCTCATGTTCCTTTGATTCCATGACGAGCTTGCACATGCTCGTAGTGCGTGTCGCTGAGTTTTCCGCAAAAGTTATGCACGGTGGTGAGCTTGCGCCATCGCCGGAGTTGCCGCCGTGGTCGGCTCTCGCCGTCGGTGCCTCTCCGGTGGAGCTCATGCACTCGCGTTGTCACCGGTAGATTCGCCTAGTCGCGTAGAGTATTCTCGGTGGTCACGCGGCGAGCTTTGCTCCACGCCCGCCAACTCCGGCCGTCGCGCCGCCGCTGACCCGCCGCCACGGCAAGGTCACACCGCGGGCCACACGCCCATGGGATCGCGTGTGGCCACGGCGGATCTCGTGCGGTCAACCCCGTGGCCCTCCGTGTGGCACGTAATCAAATTTAAATTTCCAAAATTCGTAGAAAATTCATTAAAATTTGGAAAAATGCCAAACCAACTTTGTTAGACTCGGAAAAATAAGATCTATTTATTGGTGAAAAAAATGTTTATTTTGAGTATTATTTATAATTAGTAATTAATCCCCTTCTTTGATTAAAGAAAAGCTATTATTTTATGTAAATAAAATGTTTAATTATGAAAAATAATTTTATTTGATAAAGGAGATACTGCAGACGAAATTAATTATGAAAGTTATTTTCCAAAATTTAAACTTAACTCTATTATTTTATGTGATCACAATCTATTAGCCTTTTTATCACTTAAAGTAATGATTTAATTATTGCGTAATAAATCAGAATAATTATTTAATTATTAAACCTAAGTAATTAGTAAACTTAATTAAGTAATTAAGGAACAGAATTAATCAACAAATAATGACCTTGATTAAGCAGTTATTAGTCAAGCATGATTAATTGTTAATTAATGCTTAATGAACATACTTATCCTTAATTTATTAATTAACTAGGGTGATTAAGCGTTAATTGTTAATTATTACTTATTGGACTTAATCAATGAATCCTTGCATACTTCCATCATGCGCATTCATGCATACATGATTGTGATTCGCAACGCATTGCTCGGTCGACTAGGGTCCGAAGTGATCGAGGTTCCACCCGAGGGCGAGTCGAGCCGGGATCTCGAAGTCGACCCAGCCACCGAGGACGCTAACTTCGAACAGTAATCAAGGCAAGCCCCGGTGCATCCTACCTATGTTTTTAAATATTTTATTTTATCACATAGTACAGTTATGTTTGTGCATTAGGTGTTAGGGAATGATTGACACCCTAGTTGCATTATGGTAGGTTTCCGTTTGCTTATACTATACTCGGTACAGGTAGCTCAATAGAGGCTAAGCTTAATTCATAGTGGCAACGGTAGATGGTTAGGGAATCTTAAAGCATGGAGGCTTTAAGGGTTTTGTGTTGACACTAAAGATGATGGGAGTGTTAATGAAGATGAGACCGGACGGGCCCCGTAGGAGAAAGGGCAAGACGGAGATGAGGTCTTGCAAGATGGTAGCCCCGTCCGTGTCGGTCAAGGACCGTACCGTTGTCGGCTTAGTTGAACAAGTTTGAACGTACCGTACTACGTGCTGGTATCATGGGCCCAACAAGCCGATGTACCCTACCACCCAAGAGATGTAGCGTAGCCGGCTCTCTTTTGCCGGCTGTTAGTGAGAGGATAGTCTCACGGGAGGGAGATGGGTCGATCACGAGGAAAGTCGTGGCTTCGCCATACTCCCGGAGAGTTTGGAAATGGCTAGTCTGCTGTCAGGTGCTAGCGGGAAAGGTTGTCGTGTACGATCGGTGTGATGCGTATACGGCGTGTGGTCGGGTTTTGCCAGCTGGTATAAATCGATTCGAATCGTTGTACCTCGTAGTAGAGAGCAGCACTTGTTTAGCTCGTCACATCGTAGTAAATTTTATGGAAGATGAAGATGAGAGATGAAAGGATTAAGATCTATTTTATCTTGATTGAGAACTTGATTGCAATAGTGATAGCTTGCAAACACCAAGGCTAATGAACTAACTCGAGCTAAAACACCGAAAGTAAGGACCCAACCTTTAATGCTGTTTTTCGCAAAGGAGTAAACCCCACAGCCAGAAAGCCTTTGCATACTAGGCGTCGGCCTTAGCGTGCCATGTTGACGGGTCGAGTCTTTGCTGAGTATTAGAATACTCGGGGTTTGTTCGTTATCTTTCAGGGAACGAGTCGTACTACCACGACTTGTATGGCAGCTTCCCCGAAGAGGAGCAATGTCCGGAGGGAGGTTCCCTTCGGTGGGAACGTATCCCCACGCCGTGAAGAGAGAGGACCGTGATGTACGAAGGGCTCGGTGCATCACGTTGTTTCGATTGAAGTCTTTTGAGTTGTACCATAGAACAAGCTTCCGCTGAATACTCGTAGAATGTTGAAACTTCAATAATGTTATATTTCCGCTGCACGAACGTTTGTATTTCGAAAACTTGATTGTATTATACCATGTTGTATATATTCTGGCTTGTATGAGATGATGTTTCGTTGTAACTCGCTTCGTCGAGTGTCCCTCTGTACCGATTCCCGGGTGTCCCGGAGGGGATGTCACAGCTGGTATTAGAGCGGTTCGGAGGCAACAAGCACATCATTACAAGTCTATTTTCAAAACTTAACACGTTCATACGATAGACAACGAGAGAGTACGGAGCCTATAAGGATATAGAATACTTAGATTTTTACTAACTGTTCGACGTTTGGGTTTTGGAAAGTGCTAACTATTCGTCGTAGTTTTCTTTACTATGGTACGTATAGTTTGTTCACGAGCATGCATCATGTCATATTATGCACTAAATAAATATTTGGGCATATACTTAGCTAGTTCGTAGTACTATATAGGTTGTTCCGTTCGTTTTCTTCTCGTGGGAAGAAGTGTTTAACTTGTTTAAACATGTTCCCTGCAGATGCCTCGTGACTCGCGGTAGGAAGCGCGCCCAGGAGGAGGAGGACGCACGGGCTGCACGCGTTGCTCGAGCTGGAGCAGCGGATCCACGCCTTGGAGCCGAGGACGCAGAGTCGGGACCGGCAGCTTGGGTTCTTGGAAGCACCGCTGTCGAGTGGACTGTCGGGAGGTTCGGAGGTCCCACGCCAGGATCGCCGAGCTGGAGGAACAGCTAGTGGAGGTGACCCAGGCCCGTGACGAGTATCGTGAGGCGGTCATCGCTTTTGACGAGCAGCTGACCACGGTTACCGAGGAGCGAGACGCCGCTCGCGAGGCAGATGACGCGCACGAGCTAAAGTTGGAGCTGATGACGGCGCAGCGGAACCACGTGGTGGAGAACCCGATCGCGAGAGAGATTGAGCTGGGTCAGCCGGAGGGACCGTACAACGGACTGGCCGAGGCACACCACGCACCGCACCATGACCACGACGCCCTGGTTGAGCAGTTCGAGCAGTTGCAGCAGCAGCAGCAGGGTCCACCGGACGACGCCGAGGAGCTCTCTCGGGATGGACTACGAGCCACCACCCGTTTCACCAGCCGAGGACGTCGAGTCGGACGGTGATGAGCCACGCGCCGTTGGCCTAGTTGTGTTGTGTTTTCACCGATGTAGGAGGATAGCCACATCTTGCCGACGTAGGTCGGATGTAGATAGGGTACTAGCAGGTGTTTGGGGCAGTTGGGAGTGTATGAAAAAGTGGGTTTGAGTTGTACCAACAATAACTAATGGAAAGGAAGTGGTAGTAATATATATATGCAGTTGCTAGAATAAAAAGATTTGCTGAAATATTAGGATTAGTTTATACTTGTATCCGATACTCTTACTTCTTCACATAGATGGACAAGCACGAGTACGGGTGTGAGTGAAGTAAGAGGATCAAGGGAGGATGTTCGTGTAGTCAGGCCGGAGAGACAACTGCAGGAAAAGGAGGAGTTGTTAGCACTTAGAGAGGCGCAGCTTGCTAAACAAGGAGCAGGAGATTCAATTTAAGGATCAACAATTAGCAAACGCACATGCACCGATCACTCGGTTAGAGCAAGATCTATTGCAAGCACACAATGCAATAGTGAATGAAGCAATAGCGCAGCAACCTCCAGGAGATGAACCAGAGAGTGCAGGAAAATCCTATGGAGGCTGAATCGAAGAAGAAGAGGAGGATCCCGAAGAGATAATGGACGTGGATTAAGTCATAGACTTCACGGAGATTCCACGACTAGAGGATGCAGAATCCGTGACAGGCAGTTCCATAAGCCAGGAGGTGACATCCAGGCGTCGCGAAGAATAGTAGAGTGCTAGCTAGTAGCAAGTGAGAAAACTAGTATGTAAAATAGGCGCTAGTTAAATAACGAGCGTGATGTAACCACGCATGAGTGTATCATAGAAACCGTTGTAACGTGGATGTATAAACATGTGTTAATGGATTTGGTGGTGCTTGAATAAAGATGGATTGTTGCATAAGATTCATTTGGGAATTCTCATCTACGTATTCCTCTTTCTTCCATTATTATGTTGGAATGAAGATGTCTAACGTAAACTTTTCTTGGACAGAATGGTTGGAACAAGGAGACGCGATGAGCCCGAGAGTTCTCAACGCGGGGTGGGAACACCACCACCAGCCCCGACCTTGGCACGAGGCCATCGCCGCAAGATCGGATTCTCGCGCGGAGCAGCGAGAATTATTGGAGCAATTGGTCCGCAACACCGCTCCGCAGAACGTCACCAAGGCCGCAATGCACCGGAGGAAAGGGTGACCTTCTCGGACTTCTTATCGGTTCGCCCCCGGTTTTCTCGTATGCGGGTGAGCTCTTAGAAGCCGACAACCGGATACGCACCATCGAGTCGAAGCTGGAGCTGTTCCCATGCACGGATCATCGGAAGACCCTCTTCGCTTCCCAGCAATTGCAAGGATTTGTTGGAGCCTGGTGGGCCAACTACAAAGCGATGTTCCCTCCAGGACATCAAATTTCATGGGCAGAGTTCACTAAAGCCTTCGGAGAGCACCATATCCCGTAAGGCTTAATGAATCGAAGAGGAAGGAGTTCCTCTCGCCGAAGCAAGGAGATATGAGTGTGCATACCTACTCCAAGGTATTTAACCGTCTTGCCCAAGTATGCTCCTCGAACATGTGGACACAGATGCCAAGAAGAAGAATCTGTTCAAGGAAGGAATGAGTACCAAGCTACGGTCTCGCTTGGTGTTAAACAAGACCGACAGCCTTCACTAACTTTGTGAGTGACGCCATCGCACCGGAAGACTCAATCCGTCTTCATCGGATGGAGAAGAACAAGAAGAGGCCGGCTACTCGGACAAGGAAGTGGGGGACCATCAAAGTACAGGCTGGTCTACACCGCACCGTCAAGTCGGCGTTATCAGCACACACCCTCTCGTCCCAATTACTACAGGCCGAATCAATCACCCCAGCAATCTCAGCAGCAGCGGTCGAATCGATATCGTCCGCCTTACCAGCAGACAGTATAATCGGAATCCTAGACCGGTGAGTCAAGCACCCCAGCAGAATGGACCGCCATGTTTCAATTGTGGCCGTTCAGGATATTATTACCACAGCTGTCCATATCCTCGGTAGACACCATATGCACCTAGACCTCAAGGACAGCCGCAGAACCAACGGAGGGCACCAGCCAAGAATACACCAACGATGACCTCGTCGTGCCAACTTTACTACGGCCGAGGAGCTACCCGAAGGAGGACAAATCTTAGCGGGTATGTTTTCTATCGCTGATCATCCTGCTATGGTTTTATTTGATTCGGGAGCTACGCATAATTTCATCAGCAAGTCATATATTGCTAAGCATCGCATCATGCCATCCAAGTTGCTATGTGCTCATATCATTTCAACACCGGGGGTAAAATCCTTACTAATGAAGAAGCTGCCAATATGCCATTAAGATTGGGTAGCAAGGTTTATTCTACTTCATTAATCATACTCGGATGGGCAAGGGTTAGATGCAATTATTGGCATGCAATGGATGAATTTCCACAAGGCAAGATCGGATATAGCATCTCGAGCCGTATATCCGAACTCCCCTGTTCATGGTCGAGATTGCTTATTCTTAACTTTTCCTCAAGCTATGCTGCCAATGGTCAATAAGACTATAGGTAAGAGTCCGGAGGACATACCCATAGTCCGTGAGTATCCGGATGTCTTTCCGGACGACTTGCCGGACTACCGTCGGACCGAGCGGTAGAGTTTAAGATAGAGTTACAGCTTGGAACAGCACCAATATCAACAAGACCGTATCGGATGCCGCCAAATGAGCTGGCAGAATTGAAGGTACAACTAAAGGAATTATTGGACAAAGGGTACATACGTCCAAGTTCATCACCATGGGGATGCCCAGCCTTGTTCGTAAAGAAGAAAGACAAGACATTGAGGCTATGTGTGGATTATAGACCTCTAAATTCGGTCACCATCAAGAACAAGTATCCTCTTCCGAGGATTGATATCTTGTTTGATCAACCGATGGGAGCTAAAGTTTTCTCCAAGATAGATCTTCGCTTGGGATATCATCAGATTAAGATAAGAGCTCGAAGATATACCGAAGACCGCATTCTCCACAAGATATGGACTTTATGAGTATCTCGGTGATGTCATTTGGATTGACCAACGCACCAAGCACATTTCATGTACCTCATGAATTCGGTATTCATGCCTCGAGTTGGACAAGTTTGTCGTGGTATTCATTGACGACATCTTGATCTACTCTAAGTCAATAGAGGAACATGCCTGGATCATCAGCTCTATGCTAAGTTCAGCAAGTGTGAATTTTGGCTAAAAGAATGTCGCACCCGGTTTTAACGACCAAAACCAAATGCATCCGTATGCGTGCCCGGGAACAAGTTTTCACGCACACAGGACAAATAATGTGATAAAAGAACAATGTCTTTAATAAATTGAATACTTACATCGATATTGTCTCAAAGGACTAAATACAATATACGCTAGCGGAAGACTCCATAACACCACGAGCAATCGACCGGGGTTTCGCACGCCTAGACCTTTCTCATCGGTGGTCTTCTCCATCTTCCGAGCAGCAGTAGTTTGTAGCAAAAGGGAATGGCAAGAGTGAGTACATGTCGTACTCAGCAAGTGTGGGAATATATGACATGTAAGCTGAATGAAAGGAAGGCTAAACACATGGTTTGCAACAGAAAGCACCTACACTAGTCAAGTTAATTAAAGCAACCTATTTACTAAGTGAATATGAACCAACAAAGCTACCCCACTCGTCAACCACCGCAAGCTACCCTACTTGCAGCAAAACACACTACAGGTTACCCCGCCCGTAGCAAAACAAACTACAGAGTTACCCCGCCTGTAGACAACCACACTACAGGTTACCCCGCCCGTAGCAACCTACGAGTTACTCCACCCGTCCATACCCTCTAGTTCTCGTGAGGATCCAGGCCGTTCCCGACCGTGAACACCGCTGTTATAACAGTTTTACACTCTGCAGAGGTGGCACAACTTTACCCACAGGTCGGTGATTCCATCACCCGTCGGTGACTAAAACCTCCATTATACCAGCACACTTCCTTAGGTGTGAGGCCAAGGGATCACCGCAAGGTCTTTCAAAGGACTTTCCAGCTTGCAAAACGCCCATGCTAAGGTTTCACCACCGTAAAAGTGACGCATCACCCGGAGGCCCCCTCTTGCACCGCGGCTTCAAGTACTCCGCCTTTCCTCGCCCGAATCCGGAAGACATCTTCTTCCTTCATCCTTCCTCGACGCCCGCAGAACCGGGAAGTTACCTCGGTACTAAACCTTACCTACCCATTATCAGCCCCGTGCTTTGTGCGGAAGTCCTGGGTTGCCGCTCCAAGAACGGGTCCTTATGATCCCAAACAGGTACCACCACACCCAACGGTGTGCACCGGCACCATCATCGACAATCCTCCCGTCGGGATCACCTAAGTTCCATGTTGCTAAAAAGCATTACCAGTTCTTGATCATTATGTTCAAGTGGATACTTAATCAAGATTAGCATTTAATTCAGTTGTAAACCCCATTGTGAGCATGCTAAGCAATGACGTACCCATACTATAACACTACACCCAAAACCAAGGCGACAAGGAAATAGTATGGAACAGGATATGACACAATAGGATTCAAAATTAAATGCAATGCATAAAAATAAATTCAGATAGTTGTGACACCCCTACCTCGCGAAGCGAGAGGGATTGTCGAACGAGGATCGTATCGGGAGACATTCGACGAAGCGAACGTACATTGCACATACATCGGGGATACATTCGTCATTTTATTGCATAGGGAAACTAGTTGAGTAACAAGTTTCATACATACTCTCTTAACTATTACAAGCCATTGTTCGAATCTCAAATTACAATACATAAGTGTAGTGTTGTTTTACAATACTTGATAAAGTCCGTGCGGAAGCGTAAACATCTCGACGGTACATATATATAGCTTAACTAAGAGAACCACACCAGCTCATACGGCATGGTCTCACTCTTGAGTCGGTGAAGCGGGAACCCACTCCACGGTCCACTCCCGAGGTTCCTCGCTTTGACACACATACTTCCCGCAGCAATCATAATAATCGGGCTGCGGGAGTCCTGAAAATAGTTTCAAAACAAACCCCGAGTATCTAATATACTCCGCAAGGCTTACCCGTCAAAATTGGTTCTAAGAACCGACCCTAACATGCAGGGGGCTTGACCTGGCTTGCGGGAACTTGCAAAAACAGCACTTAAAGCATTTGTCTAACTCATATTTTAGCCAAGTTAAGGGGTGGAAACATAATCATAAATTTTTGTGAGCAAGACTAACAAGCAGGGTTGCAATACATGACTTTAATATTCAAAAACAGCAAGCTTAATCATCATATTCTCTTATTACTACGATGCAATCTGCTCGAGACAAGTGGTACTCATCACCGCGAGGGACTTCGATATATATCGATTTACACCCTGCAGGGAAACCCAAATGCACGACATACGCATCATTTAAGAACACGTATGGCCACCTTTCACAAGATTATCATAGATATGAGCCGGGTCCGCCCTCCGAGTGTGCATTCCACATGCAACCACGGTAGCGTCGGGTCCAAGGGTAATAACACACCCTCCATCTACTCACAAACCCGTGCATCCACCGTGACCAACACTTGGCACAAAGGGTGGAGTGACCGTCCAACACTATGACTCTCAAGTTACATCGGTTTACCAACTCCCATACGAAGGTATGCATTTGGTACACAACTCAATACTTGCTCGCGGAGTCACAACGAACGGTCCTTGACCGACACGTACGGGGCTATGGCGCCAAGGGCCAACCTTGTCACCGCATCCTACACATGCACTTCCCGTACGGTCTCCAATTAATCATGTGAGGGTAACCAAAATTTAATCCCTAGACCGGGTGATCTCCAAATCACTCGGTGTTGCTACCGATAAATTATTAAGCATAGCACTAGCGATTAGGATTATACTTAACCAAGACCACAGGATACAGGAATCTAGTGCAACTAGGGTTCCGAGCAACTCCTAAACGTAAATGCACAATACATCATAGACGTATGTGAAAATAAAGAGAACTTTAAAACATAGGTCATGCTCCGGGGCTTGCCTTGATTCGGTTCGTAGTTAGCACACTCGAACTCGCTCACTTCAAGTTGGTGCCCTCCTTGATCTTCAGCTCCGGTCGGGGTCCCTATATGAATGCATATGGAATGTATGAGCAATGGGTGACTTCACATTTCTATAGTTCATGGAACTTTCTCAATAATATAATGTAACGAAACGTTTGCATAAATTAAACGTGTTCTCGAACCGTGATGACATGGTCATGATGTGGTTATGTGTGGTTTATCTCATGGGGACAACCTTCTAATTAGGTAATCTTTTCATCATATAGTATAGTTGAACATGTTGATTTTCAGATCAATAACCTAGGGTAGGCCTCATTAGTGAAACGAGTGGACGAATATCTATATGCCTAAGTGTATCCATGTGATGATGTATAGCAATCGTAGTTATGCATTAATATTTATGTGATACCTTCTCGAATTAATTTAATTACCTACATCTCCTGGTATAATTATTACCAATCTTGTCTTCATTAAATAATTTGAAAAGGTTGATGCTCATGTCCTAGGGTGAAACTCTCATCACCTCTCTAAGTATTGAGCACCATTGTCTTTTTATGTAATTTAATATAACCCATCATACACAATGAATGACTGTTCTTGCCCAAAAGATAAACGTGATCATGACATGTTTAATTGTACCATGTAAGTGTGAAAAGTATTTATCCATAACAGAAAAGTAAAGAGGCAAGTTTGAGCTTAGCAAATTCTCAGCCATTTTGTTTAGCTAAGTCTGGGTTGACCGGCTGATTGTGAAGCTCTCTTAAGGCGTTCAAATCTTAATATTTTGCTATAGAACTTAGGTGAATCATGTTGGGTAATGTAAATTATGTGGTTCGAGGTTTACAACGAACATATAGTTGTTTTATTTGGATCTGTATTTAAAAAGTTATTGAATTTCAAAAACGTCAAGTTGTCACGCGGGCATAACGGATTAGCACCTTAGAGTACTTGTATCTTTATTTTTCTACATATGAAGTTCTGGGATTATGCTACTACGCTAAAGTACAAGTTATCTACTTTTCAAAGAGTCCTTGCTCATGAAGTTCGGATCCGGGGTCTAGAAGTTACATCATTTTCAAAATGCAATCTTGTTAAGCTGCGTGGTCGTGATAGCGTTTTCATCTCGCTCAAAAATTAAATTTTACTATATAATCATAGGTGTTCATGTACACCATGTTAAAGTACAGGTTACAAGCTTTCCAATGCACTTTGAATCGTTCAAATCCGTGGCGTAAATCTCGAGTTATGATTTTTCTAAAATCCTTAACGTTTTCAGTTTTGTCCAACTCGTTTCGAATTTTCCTAAGTGTGGCGCGCGGGGGTGGGGGTCGCCCGAGCGGCGGCGGAGCTCACCGGCGGCGCGCTAGGGCTCGCCGCAGGGGCCGGGCTTGGCCGCCTGTGCACAGTTTTCGACGGCGCACCGTTTGGTGGGGGTGGCGAGGCGGGAGGGTGAACGGAGCATAGCTCGCGACGGCAATGGCGGAAGAGGCAAACTCCGGCGTGGGAGCTTGTGCTCGCCACTGCGCGAAAGAAGGGGCGGTCAAGGCAGGGGGCTTCACCTTCGCACGGAGAAGCGCGGCGTAGGGTCGGTGCAGGCGGAGGAGTGCTTGGAGATGGTCGGCGTCGATGGGGTGGCGGTGCGTGGTGACCGGCGGTGAAGAAGAAAGGGAATTCCTTCACCGTGCGGGCTCGGCTTGACCTGGGAAGGAACGGGATGTTCAGCTAGGCCCTTGAGCATCTTCTAGAGGTGGAGGCGGAGCATGAGCTCACCTGAGCGCGGCGCAATTGAGCTCGCCGGCGTCGAGGGGAAAACGGGAGCTTCTCGGATCCTTTTGGAAATTGAGGCTCGCGAGAGGGAAGGAGGAGGCTGGGGACTGGGTGGGAGTTGCACAGGAGCTGGGCGAAGCAATTGCACGCAAATGAGGCAGCTGCGGGGGAGGAGAGGGGCAGCGCACGGGAAAAGTCGGGGCGGCGGCCATGGCGGAAATTCGCCGTGGCCATCGACGGCCGAGCTCGCACGCTTCTAGGCGAAGCCACATGGGCGATGGTCGACGCGTGGAGTGGCACAGCGACACCGGACGGGGCGGCGCCTAACCGGCATGGGCACCGGCGGCGAGGGCCGCTGACGGTGGCCACGGCTACTCGTGCCGGCCTCTATTCAAATGTGATTCCACGATTTTACAGTTGTGCCACTGAGGTTCTCTTCTGTAAATTGCTCACAGAATTTGATCCTTTTGGAATTTTTGCAAACCAGATTTTCTGGAGGTTCATGGTATTGTGAGGAACAACTTTTGTTATTGGCAAAAGTTTAAATTTTGCTTGTAAAAATTTACAAAAATTCATGAAAAAGTGCTGTTTTAAACCTAGTTTGGATTTTTCTAGGAAATTGTGCTGCTCCAAAAATTCAGGAAAAATATCCTAAATTCATGTCTTGATGTGCTGTACCAGATTGTGCAAAAATTTGGGGTTACCACCTTGGAGAATGTTTGAGATCCCAATAGCTAGGGTTTTGGAATATTAAAAACCCTAATAGGACTCTAATCCATTATTTCATGTGACTTGGCAATTGATTACTGTTTTATACATGCAAAATTTTATTTAGTACAGTAACAACCTGAATTTGTGACACAGGGTGTCACAGCCCTCCCCTTAAAGAAATCTCGTCCCGAGATTACGGTTGATAAAAAGAGTGGTCGAAGGGAGGTGCGTCGTTACCTCGATTGTGAAGCCATGAACTCGGGGAAATGATTATCCAGGAATTCCTCCTGTTCCCAAGTGGCTTCATCCTCAGTGTGATTACTCCATTGCACTTTGTAGAAGGTGGTAGTGCGGTTGCGAGTAACACAATCCTTTTTATCGAGGATCCGGACGGGAGTTTCTGGATAAGATAGATCATCTTGCAATTGCTCGGTGTCGGAGATGACCACATCGATGGGTGGTTTTAGACACTTCTTGAGTTGCGACACATGGAACACGTTGTGCACACGTTCCAAGTTTGTCGGCAATTGCAACCGGTATGCCACGGGGCTAAACTTCTCCACAATTGGGAATGGTACAATGTAACGGGGAGCAAGTTTTCCTTTTATACCGAAACGTGACACACCTTTATTTGGAGAGACACGAAGATAAACATGATCATTTACCTCGAATTCTAGCGGGCGTCTCCTTTTGTTTGCATAAATTATTTGGCGGGATTGAGCAGCTTTCATATTAGCTTGTATCTCTCTCACTTTTTCCTCGGCTTGCTCAACAATATCTGGACCAAATATTATTCTTTCGCCCGACTCGGACCAGTTTAACGGCGTTCGGCAAGAATGTCCGTATAACGCCTCAAAAGGAGTGACTCCAGAGCTTTCTTTGATAGCTGTTGTTATAGGAAAATTCAATGAATGGTAACTGATCATCCCAACTTCCCTTTTGCGTCAAAGCACAAGCTCTCAACATATCCTCCAAGTATTGAATCAACCTTTCCGATTGTCCATCTGTTTGAGGATGATATGCAGAGCTCCGGATTAGGGTAGTACCAAGACTAGCGTGCAATTGTTCCCAAAATCGAGAAACAAATTGTGGACTGCGATCTGAAATGATGGTCTTTGGCACACCATGTAAACACAGCACACGGGCAATATACAATTCAGCATACTTCTTAGCACTGTAGGTGGTGTGTACCGGAATAAAGTGTGCTGATTTCGTCGATCTATCGACGATTACCCATATGGAATCCTGTTTCTTGGATGTGAGAGGCAGTCCAACAACAAAATCCATGGCTATGTCTTCCCATTTCCAAGCGGGAATTTTCAATGGGTGCAATAATCCGGCTTTCTTCAGATGATCAGCCTTGACTCGTTGGCAAGTGTCGCACTCGGCCACATAACGAGCCACTTCTCGCTTCATGCGAGTCCACCAAAATTTTTCTCTCAACCCACGGTACATTTTGTTACTACCGGGGTGTATGGAGTACTTAGAGAGATGGGCTTCGTCAAGAATTTTCTTCCGTAGTTCCATATTCTTCGGAACAACGAGACGGTTATTAAACCACAGAACTCCCTCCTCATCTTGACGGAAACACTTAGCCTTTTCGGTACCCAACTTCTGTCGGATGTGTTCCATACCTTCATCCGTTTTCTGGGCAGCAATGATTTCTTCTCGGAGAGTAGGAACAAGAGCCAAATTATGTAATGCACCATAGGGAATTATATGAAGACAAGGATTACTCTCATTTTCAGATTTGCTGCAGTTTTCCATAGAGCAGAATTCCACTTGGTTGCATTGGTGCTTGCGGCTTAATGCATCGGCAACCACATTAGCCTTTCCGGGGTGGTAATGAATTTCCAATTCATAATCTCTTATCAATTCCAGCCACCTTCGTTGTCTCATATTTAATTCTTGCTGCGTGAAAATATATTTGAGGCTTTTATGATCGGTATATAGATGCACCAGATTTCCTAAGAGATAATGCCTCCAAGTTTTGAGAGCAAGAACTACTGATGCCAATTCAAGATCATGAGTAGGATAGTGCTTCTCGTGTTTGCGGAGTTGGCGGGAGGCATAGGCAATGACTCGGCCTTCTTGCATGAAAATACAACCCAATCCTATGCCGGACGCATCACAATATACGTCGAACGGCTTGCTGATGTCGGGTTGAGCTAGAACGGGAGCGGTGGTTAAATGCTTCTTCAAGGATCGGAAAGCATTTTCACACTCCGGGCTCCACTTGAAGGTAGAGTCTTTCTCCAACAATTTTGTCGTGGGCTTGGAGATGATAGAAAAATTTGGGATGAATTTCCGATAATATCCCGCAAGTCCGAGAAAACTACGGATGTGCTTGACGGTTTTGGGAGTCTTCCAATTCAGCACGTCAGCAACTTTACTTGGATCGACTGAAATTCCCTCAGCTGAAATGATATGACCCAAGAATGGAACTCGATCCAACCAAAATTCACACTTGCTGAATTTTGCATAAAGTTGATGATCTCGTAGTCGTTGAAGCCCAATGCGGAGGTGTTCGAGCATGTTCTTCCTCCAACTTGGAATAAATGAGGATATCATCAATGAATACCACCACGAACTTGTCCAGCTCCGGCATAAATACCGAGTTCATGAGGTACATGAAATAGGCCGGCGTATTTGTCGATCCAAAAGACATTACGAGATATTCAAAAAGTCCATATCTCGTAGAGAAAGCGGTTTTAGGAATGTCCTCCGGCCGAATTTTAATTTGGGGATAGCCGGAGCGAAGATCAATTTTTGAGAATACTTTTGCACCGACTAATTGGTCAAATAGCATATCAATGCGTGGGAGGGGTATTTATTTTTGATGGTCACCGCATTGAGAGGTCGATAATCGACACACAACCTTAATGATTTATCTTTCTTTTTCACGAAAAGAGCGGGGCAGCCCCAAGGCGAAGCACTTGGGCGTATGTACCCCTTGTCTAGAAGTTCGTTGAGTTGCTCCTTAAGTTGAGCTAATTCGTTTGGAGCCATTTTATACGGTCTTCTAGATATCGGTGCGGTACCGGGTTGAAGTTCGATTTTAAATTCTACTTCCCGATCAGGTGGCATCCCTGGTAAATCATTCGGGAACACATCGGGAAACTCACACACTACCGGTATGTCCTCTAGTTTCCTTCCTTCTAGGTGCTGAATTTGGGTTCTCAAAATTTTTGGACACGGCAATGAGAGGATAGACGGGCCGTATAGAGGTGAATTTAAATGCACTTCCCGGGTATCTATGTGTAAGACAGCTTTATGACGTCTCATCCATTTCATTCCTAATATCACATCTATTCCTTGACCATTTAAAACAATTAGTCTAGAAGGATATATTTTTCCGGCCAATTCAAGAGAGACGTTTCTTGCTTCTCGGCTTGTGTGGATGAGGCCACCGGGAGATGTGATAGTGTATGGAGTTTGCAAAATGGTGGATGATAGATGCAACCTATCCACACATGCTTGACTGATGAAATCATGTGTGGCACCGGAATCGAAAAGAACGAGAGCGGAATGTCCGGATATAGAAAACATACCCGAGAGGACCGGTTCTCCGGCTTGCACATCTTCGACCGTAGTAAAATTCACACGGCCGGTCTTGGCGGGGGTTTTGTTGTGATCGTTGCTGTTGTTGCCGCGGTTATTATTGTTGCCATTATTTCCGCGGTGGTGCTGATGCTGATTATTCCCACCGTTGTTGCCGTTGTTGCGGCGAGGGTGTGGGCATTCTCCGATGAAGTGACCAATGCCGCCGCAGTTGAAACACGGCTGCTGCGGGGATGGTCTGGCACCTTGGTTATGCTGTTGCGGAAGGTGTTGGTGACCACGGTGCTGATAGGAGTGGTGGGGCGCACGATAAGGCTGCTGGAAGGTAGTGCATTGCCCACCCATTGGAGGCACTCGGGACACGGAATTTCTGACCAGTGGGGCTGGTCACTGCAAGCTTGAACTTGTGAGGTGGCGCACCGGATGAACTTCCCGCGGTGCGCTTTCTCTTCTTGTCATCCTGGTTGACGCGAATGGCGTCCTCTTGCACAATGGCGGCACTAACCAATTCATTGAACGTGCCATTTAAGAGAGCAAGGCGGTCTTGCAGTTTCGGATTTAGACCCTTCCGAAAGCACTCACGCTTCTTTGCATCCGTGTCAGCATGATAGGAAGCATACTGGGCAAGATAGTTGAATTTTCGAGCATACTCTTGCACAGTCCTGGAGCCTTGCTTCAGGTCAACAAATTCCTGAAGCTTCCTTCTCATGACACCGTCAGGAATGTGGTGTGCACGGAAGGCTACCGAGAATTCCGGCCAGAGCACCTGGTGATCCGCGGGGAGTGCAGCGGTGTAGTTTGCCCACCACGCACTAGCCGACCCACGGAGCTGCTGTGCTGCAAACAGAGTCTTCTGGTGCTCGGTGCAATTCGGAAGAGCAAGCTTGGACTCCACAATGCGCAGAAAATTATCTGCTTCCAAGGGGTCCTTTGCTTCGAGAAAGATGGCGGTTGAGTCGCCCGGAAATCCCCATAAGAGGTGGGACGGGGCTGCGGTGGAGGAGCTGCCGCCTGGGCATTATTGTTCTGGCTTGCCAGGAACAGCCGAAACATCTCGTTCTGATTATGAACGAGTTGCTCCACAGCAGTCAACGGTGGTGGAGGAGGTGGCTGCGACGAAGCACCCTCCCCCGAAGGATCCACCGTGCGACGAGTGTTCACCATCTGCCACACAATTTAATTACACCATTAGTCTCAGCGTTTCGGAGCCATAGACAATGATAGTAATTAGGGACATGATATGGACATGAATTTCAGAACGCAATCCATAGGAGGAAAATTTCATCAGGTGCTGAAATTGATGGAGTAAAAGTTTCGGTATGAAATTTTCAGATTGCATAACCTGGGAGATTAATTTCCATGATCTGAAATTGATAAAATCAGAGAGTTTTGCTCACAATTTCAGACCCTTCAAACTTAGTGAAATTTCCTTACGGTTCTGAATTTTGACGGAACGAGACATATATTCATTAAACATAAGCTTAGTGTTTCATATATATTTCGAGGTGCAACCCTTTTGTACACAAAAGCGCGCGATATTAACACTTCTTAGCGCGGGGTCACACATCCACGATTGTCCGGGCCTAGCTAGTCATCCATACCTCCTATGCTGTCAACCTACCCAAAACACAGCGACCACTACGTCCTTACGTACGTACAAGCCACTAGTTCTTGTTCTTTAGTACACTACCATTAATTTTACAAGTTCCTTTCTTAACACTAGTTAGCAGTCTAAGCATCGCTGTCGGTGTCTTCCGGGTTGTTCACATCGGAAGCATCGCTAGCAGCGTCGTCCCCATTGTTCTCCGGTGGTGGTGGCTGTAACAGGTTCCAGTGAGCTGCCAGCAACACCTGGTGGTGCTGCTGTAACGCGGCCAACTGGTGCTGGAGATTCCCTATCTCCATGAACAGCTGGTCCATGTTGGTCTGTGCGGTCTGAAGCTGCCCATGCAGGAATTGCATGGTGGCCTGCTGGGAGTGGATGGTCTCATCTTTCTGAGCAATAGATGTCTTAGCTGCATTTAGCTCATTCAGCGCCTCAATCCGTTCCTCATCACAGAACGTAGCCATCTGCTCATGTTCTGCCTTTTCCTGCTCAGCCCTTTCTTTTGCCCTATCCGCGACGACACGTAGGTTATCGTTGAAGATAAGGTCATCCTGCACTTCCTTGATACGTGCAGTCAGGGCAGCATTTTCCTGCTCCAGCTCGGTAATACGGGCGGTCAGCTGCTTGTTCTCTTCTTTTGCTGAGTAGTAGTCGTCCGTGACGTCGGTGAGGCGATCGGTGAGGTCTTCCACCTCAGACCTCAGCTGATTTCTTTCAGTCAGGAGTTGCCTCGCATCCATCTATAGATCATGGTTAGGGATACATTTTAAGCAGCATTATTATCAACAATTTAGGTAAATAAAAGCTCAAAGTACTATACTGAAAACAGAATGAAACTACATCCTTTACAACGTAACCGGTTCTGAACCCTCTCTGTTTTTCCCCAATTTCGTCTCTGTTTGTACAGTAAAATTTACCAAAATTTATGACCAGATGCTAGAGGATGTCCTAATCTTTCCAACGCATCCTAAAACACGAAAAAATCTTAAGCGGATCGAAAGATATGGCGATTTTCGGCTCGACGGTTTTCTGCCGAGGTTTTCTGGAAACGCCGGGAACTAAATATTGGCTCTCTGTTTTTGCTTATTTGACCGGCTTAACGAATTTTCCTTGCTGACCTGATATTAGATGAAATGTGGGGCATAACACGAGCTTTCCAGAATGGGGTAGATCGTTTTATTTGGATAAGTACTCCAAAAGTTATCGCGATTTTCGTGAAGTACCCGAATCTGCCAATCCGGCGATTCGGCGAAATCTGGCAACCTTTTGCCAGGTTTTCGGGTAAGATAATTGTTCTTACTCCCATTCCACTTTTATTCTGGTTATTATGACAGTGTGATGGTACGCGTCATAAGCTTTCCGGACTGTGTTTAATCGTTTCGTTTGAGTGAACGATTTAAAAGTTGTGGCCGTTTCCGTGAATCGATAATCGGTTAGGGTTTAGTTCTCGATCGGGTGGGGTTTTCTGCCCGATTTTTGGATATCATGCACGAATTGTGTTGAGATTTTGGTGAGTTGTTCGAGACCGTGTTTTTGCATTCTTGATCGATTATCTCATGCAATGGTGATGCATGGCATGAATGATGACATGAAATGCCGTCAACCTACGTCCTTTCCAAAACAAAATACGTGATCGGTCTATATATAGCCGACCACTCGTTTTTGTGGCAACACACACACGATCTCATCACGGGAACTACACGATCTAAATTTCGTGGTTAGCGTACCTGCAAGAGACCATTTCAGAAACATTACATCAAATTCAAAAAAAACTACGAAAACAACTATTTCACAATCTCATCAACTTCTTCATATCCACTTCCTTCTCATAGTAACGGCTCATAGAAAGAACCGCCTCGTGGATTGCCATGAGCCATCATTGTCCCGTATTATTACTTCCGCGGACACGGAGCGCTAATTTAAATTGCAAACATACCTGGGCCGGGCCGTAGTTGCAAAAATTTAAACAAGCATAACCCGGGGTTAGTTTTGCCACATCTATTTCTACTGTAGACCTTACTTGGGCTTTCTATGTCGTTCCTCACCGTATAAATGTGTTGGTGATTTTTAGTATGACCCGTAGTGTACGGCATATCCCGACACGGCTCGATACCAGCTGTGACACCCCTACCTCGCGTCGAACAGGATCGTATCGGGAGACATTCGACGAAGCGAACGTACATTGCACATACATCGGGGATACATTCGTCATTTTATTGCATAGGGAAACTACTTGAGTAACAAGTTTCATACATACTCTCTTAACTATTACAAGCCATTGTTCGAATCTCAAATTACAATACATAAGTGTAGTGTTGTTTTACAATACTTGATAAAGTCTCGTGCGGAAGCGTAAACATCTCGACGGTACATATATATAGCTTAACTAAGAGAACCACACCAGCCCATACGGCATGGTCTCACTCTTGAGTCGGTGAAGCGGGAACCCACTCCACGGTCCACTCCCGAGGTTCCTCGCTTTGACACACATACTTCCCGCAGCAATCACAATAATCGGGCTGCGGGAGTCCTGAAAATAGTTTCAACACAAACCCTGAGTATCGAATATACTCCGCAAGGCTTACCCGTCAAAATTGGTTCTAAGAACCGACCCTAACATGCAGGGGGCTTGACCTGGCTTGCGGGAACTTGCAAAAACAGCACTTAAAGCATTTGTCTAACTCATATTTTAGACAAGTTAAGAGGGTGGAAACATAATCATAAATTTTTGTGAGCAAGACTAACAAGCGGGGTTGCAATACATGACTTTAATATTCAAAAACAGCAAGCTTAATCATCATATTCTCTTATTACTACGATGCAATCTGCTCGAGACAAGTGGTACTCATCACCGCGAGGGACGGCGATATATATCGATTTACACCCTGCAGGGGAAACCCAAATGCACGACATACGCATCATTTAAGAACACGTATGGCCACCTTTCACAAGATTATCATAGATATGAGCCGGGTCCGCCCTCCGAGTGTGCATTCCACATGCAACCACAGTAGCGTCGGGTCCAAGGGTAATAACACACCCTCCATCTACTCACAAACCCGTGCATCCACCGTGACCAACACTTTGCACAAAGGGTGGAGTGACCGTCCAACACTATGACTCTCAAGTTACATCGGTTTACCAACTCCCATACGAAGGCATGCATTTGGTACACAACTCAATACTTGCTCGCGGAGTCACAACGAACGGTCCTTGACCGACACGTACGGGGCTATGGCGCCAAGGGCCAACCTTGTCACCGCATCCTACACATGCACTTCCCCGTACGGTCTCCAATTAATCATGTAATCCCTAGACCGGGTGATCTCCAAATCACTCGGTGTTGCTACCGATAAATTATTAAGCATAGCACTAGCGATTAGGATTATACTTAACCAAGACCACGGGATACGAGGAATCTAGTGCAACTAGGGTTCCGAGCAACTCCTAAACGTAAATGCACAATACATCATAGACGTATGTGAAAATAAAGAGAACTTTAAAACATAGGTCATGCTCCGGGGCTTGCCTTGATTCGGTTCGTAGTTAGCACACTCGAACTCGCTCACTTCAAGTTGGTGCCCTCCTTGATCTTCAGCTCCGGTCGGGGTCCCTATATGAATGCATATGGAATGTATGAGCAATGGGTGACTTCACATTTCTATAGTTCATGGAACTTTCTCAATAATATAATGTAACGAAACGTTTGCATAAATTAAACGTGTTCTCGAACCGTGATGACATGGTCATGATGTGGTTATGTGTGGTTTATCTCATGGGGACAACCTTCTAATTAGGTAATCTTTTCATCATATAGTATAGTTGAACATGTTGATTTTCAGATCAATAACCTAGGGTAGGCCTCATTAGTGAAACGAGTGGACGAATATCTATATGCCTAAGTGTAGCCATGTGATGATGTATAGCAATCGTAGTTATGCATTAATATTTATCTGATACCTTCTCGAATTAATTTAATTACCTACATCTCCTGGTATAATTATTACCAATCTTGTCTTCATTAAATAATTTGAAAAGGTTGATGCTCATGTCCTAGGGTGAAACTCTCATCACCTCTCTAAGTATTGAGCACCATTGTCATTTTATGTAATTTAATATAACCCATCATACACAATGAATGACTGTTCTTGCCCAAAAGATAAACGTGATCATGACATGTTTAATTGTACCATGTAAGTGTGAAAAGTATTTATCCATAACAGAAAAGTAAAGAGGCAAGTTTGAGCTTAGCAAATTCTCAGCCATTTTGTTTAGCTAAGTCTGGGTTGACCGGCTGATTGTGAAGCTCTCTTAAGGCGTTCAAATCTTAATATTTTGCTATAGAACTTAGGTAAATCATGTTGGGTAATGTAAAGTATGTGGTTCGAGGTTTACAACGAACATATAGTTGTTTTATTTGGATCTGTATTTAAAAAGTTATTGAATTTCAAAAACGTCAAGTTGTCACGCGGGCATAACGGATTAGCATCTTAGAGTACTTGTATCTTTATTTTTCTACATATGAAGTTCTGGGATTATGCTACTACGCTAAAGTACAAGTTATCTACTTTCCAAAGGGTCCTTGCTCATGAAGTTTGGATCCGGGGTCTAGAAGTTACATCATTTTCAAAATGCAATCTTGTTAAGCTGCGTGGTCGTGATAGCGTTTTCATCTCGCTCAAATATTAAATTTTACTATATAATCATAGGTGTTCATGTACACCATGTTAAAGCACAGGTTACAAGCTTTCCAATGCACTTTGAATCGTTCAAATCCGTGGCGTAAATCTCGAGTTATGATTTTTCTAAAATCCTTAACGTTTTCAGTTTTGTCCAACTCGTTTCGAATTTTCCTAAGTGTGGCGCGCGGGGGGTCGCCGGAGCGGCGGAGGAGCTCGCCGCAGGGGCCGGGCTTGGCCGGCTGTGCACGGTTTTCGACGGCGCACCGTTTGGTGGGGGTGGCGAGGCGGGAGGGTGAACGGAGCATAGCTCGCGACGGCAATGGCGGAAGAGGCAAACTCCGGCGTGGGAGCTTGTGCTCGCCACTCGCGCGAAAGAAGGGGCGGTCAAGGCGGGGGCTTCACCTTCGCACGGAGAAGCGCGGCGTAGGGTCGGTGCAGGTGGAGGAGTGCTGGAGATGGTCGGCGTCGATGGGGTGGCGGTGCGTGGTGACCGGCGGTGAAGAAGAAAGGGAATTCCTTCACCGTCCGGGCTCGGCTTGATCCGGGAAGGATCGGGATGTTCAGCTAGGCCCTTGAGCATCTTCTAGAGGTGGAGGCGGAGCATGAGCTCACCCGAGCGCGGTGCAATTGAGCTCGCCGGCGTCGAGGGGAAAACGGGAGCTTCTCGGATCCTTTTGGAAATTGAGGCTCGCGAGAGGGAAGGAGGAGGCTGGGGACCGGGTGGGAGTTGCGCAGGAGCTGGGCGAAGCAATTGCACGCAAATGAGGCAGCTGCGGGGGAGGAGAGGGGCAGCGCACGGGAAAAGTCGGGGCGGCGGCCATGGCGGAAATTCGCCGTGGCCATCGACGGCCGAGCTCGCACGCTTCTAGGCGAAGCCACGTGGGCGATGGTCGACGCGTGGAGTTGCACAGCGACGCCGGACGGGGCGGCGCCTAACCGGCATGGGCACCGGCGGCGAGGGACGCCGACGGTGGCCCCGGCTACTGTGCCGGCCTCTGTTCAAATGTGATTCCACGATTTTACGGTTGTGCCACCGAGGTTCTCTTCTGTAAATTGCTCACAGAATTTGATCCTTTTGGAATTTTTGCAAACCAGATTTTCTGGAGGTTCATGGTATTGTGAGGAACAACTTTTGTTATTGGCAAAAGTTTAAATTTTGCTTGTAAAAATTTACAAAAATTCATGAACAAGTGCTGTTTTAAACCTAGTTTGGATTTTTCTAGGAAATTGTGCTGCTCCAAAAATTCAGGAAAAATATCCTAAATTCATGTCTTGATGTGCTCTACCAGATCGTGCAAAAATTTGGGGTTACCACCTTGGAGAATGTTTGAGATCCCAATAGCTAGGGTTTTGGAATATTAAAAACCCTAATAGGACTCTAATCCATTATTTCATGTGACTTGGCAATTGATTACTATTTTATACATGCAAAATTTTATTTAGTACAGTAACAACCTGAATTTGTGACACGGGGTGTCACAATAGTAAAGAAAG
The DNA here is from genome assembly GCA_031894775.1 of Chloris gayana. NCBI lineage: Eukaryota > Viridiplantae > Streptophyta > Magnoliopsida > Poales > Poaceae > Chloris > Chloris gayana. Next base: position 551,159 of record JAUNZO010001131.1, on the reverse strand, counting down.
TAGGCGCAATGTGCATCAAGTACACTTGCCTGTTTCCCTTTGTCTGCTGCTCATGTCTTCAACTCTTGCTCTTGAGGTCTTCGAAATGTACGTTCTTCTATATAACGTGACACCGATACAAAACATGCAAGAAACAAGCATACAAGCAAACTAAGAAACAGTACAACAAACAATACCTAATGACTATGAAAATAGTACTGATAAATAGTACTCGTCACTACGGTCACGTGAGCGCAAGAATCGGCTTAATCGGAGTTACGAGTGAGAAGTTAAGAGCGTTTAAAGATCTAGGGTTTAAAACGTTAAACGGCAAATTAAAGATCATTTTGTAAATATGGAAATGTTCAATGGCTAAAAGGTTAAGGTCTAAAACATAAGTTTATAAAACACTAGGGTTCATTTTGCAAAAGAACATACTTTAATGCGGTTTGAGAAAACAGGGTCGAAACGTAATTCAATACAAGGTTAGGCGCGTTTTTGTAAAAAGACCATAATTAAAGCATTGTAACAATAGTTTAACAATTAACTGAAAGTCTTAACAAAAAAGATTAGGTCGAAAACAGAACTAAAACGAAGGCTAGGGTGGCTTTTATAAAATAAAGGGCATAAACGTAATTAACTATAGACTTAGTGGCTAGCATATAAATTTACCTAGTCACAAAATATACGTTCGTAAAATTAACAAACTACAAGGGCTAATTTGCAAATTTTATATTCCAAGCATGTGGCAAGGATTAAAACAGAATTTAAATAAACCCTATAGTTGGATTTTATAAATAGAAGGATCTAAACGCATATTATTAAAACTATGGGGACTTATCCGCAAAATAGCCAAGTCTAGGGACCTATTCATAGTTTTTAGAAAGTATAGGGACTAATATGTAAAAGTTCGGACTGAAATATAATTTATGAAAAACATAAGGTTGTTTTTGTAAATATGCAGGACCTAAATATAATTAAAAATAAGTTCGGGGGTTTACTTGTAAAAATACCATTACTGCTACTGTATACAGGATTAAAACATAAATATAAAATAACCTAGGGTTGATTATGTAAAAGTGGAGGGGTTCTTTATTAATTAATTAAAACGGCGGGAGCTTATTTGCAAAATTACCAATTTATCAAATTGAAAGGAATTATTTTAATTCGGAAAATTCGTGGACCGGGTCCACGGCTACGTGAACCACGGCAGGGGCGCTGGTCCATGGGTCCACCGTGGATCGGGGCTCATACCCCTTCGCTCGATCTAATCTGGACCGTTGGTCCGGATCGGACGGCGCGGGATGCTCCGGCCGAGGTTAGGCCAACGCCGGCGAGCATCCGCGGTGGTGCATGGCCGGAGTTTGGTCGATCCGCGTCTCACGGAGCTCCGTTCCTCATAGTTATTGGTCGCGGAGAGAGATAATCGGCGTGCGAGCTCACCTAGGGGTTGCGGGCACGGGAATCGGCCGGAGACGGCTCGCAACGGCGAGGTTGTGGCGGAGATGCTCGGCCGGCCGTTCTTCGTCGCGTTGGCGCCGGCGGGGGTAGTGCGATGTGGCGAAGGGCGGCACGGGGTCGGGCTGCCTCGAAGGCTGCTTCGGCGGCGGCGCGTCGGACCTTGGCAGGGGCAACAATGGCGGCGGCGGCTAGGGCTCGAGAGGCGATGGTTTGAGGGAAAAGAGGGATACGGGGGTGCGGGCCATGTATTTATGGGACTCGGACGGGGCTGCCTTGGCGCGCACGTCGAGGTTAGCCGGAATCGGGATCGGGTGCGGTTAGGGTTGGGGAAGGCCATGGCGCGATGCGGGCTCGAGGGCGGGCCTGTGGGGGCTCGCGAGCGGACTCGAGGGTTCTCTTTTCTTTTCCCTTTTCTTTTTCCTATTCCATTTCTACAAGCCAATGCAAATAAATTTTATTCGAATTATGAAATCTATTTTCATACAATAACAACACTAATGCAACCACACGTCATGAAAGCAAGCAAAATATATAATTATATATCTAGCCTAATTTAGATTTAATTGATAATCGGTAAAGGTGGTATAAAATAATTAGTTTTCAAAATTAACTCGTTAAGAAAACATAGCCCTCTTTATACTCCTTTTTAAAATACTTTGACACTAAAAGCTCATAGATAAAAATACTTTAAACAAGAATAAATATTATTTCATAAATTCTTTTATAAACCCCATGTATTGATAAAAGAACTAGTTTTCATAGATATATTACATTTATTTGATAACCCTTTTCACTCATTTAAAGTATTTAACTAAAAATCAGATTAGAGTATTTCTCAAAGCAATATATTTTCTAAATCAAACTTTAATTAGTTTTGGAAATAACTCGTTTTTCTCACATGAAATGATAAAGCTCTCATTTTGTTTTCAAAGTGAAATACCTTGTATAAAATAATGCCTTTTGAACTAAACTTATTTTCGTAAATGAAAAGTATTTCTTAAATAAATGTTTCTTTAGATCAAACTTTATTTATCTTTCAAAAACAACTCATTGGTTCACATAAAACGACAACACCTCTACTTTTCTTGCAAATAGAAAATACCTTGTGTGAAATTTTACCCTCTAAAATAATCAAATAAAATCTTTTTATTAAGTCATTTTCACAATCAAAACAAATCATAGATATATTTGGAGAAAATTAAACAAAGAAACTTTATAAATAAAATATCTCCTTTTAAATAGTTGGGTTCAAAACTAACTCTTCGTCTTTAGGAAGAAAGAGAGAAATATAATTAAAATATTATTTTAGATAATAATTAAATACGCTTTAAAAATTTTTAAAATTTTGTGAATTTCATGCACAACCCAGAATTTGAAATTCCGGGTGTTACAAAGAAGTACCGTTCCTAGGTCATGTAATATCAGCCGAAGGAGTGGCCGTTGACCCAGGCAAAGTCCAAGAAGTGTTGGGTTGGAATTCACCGAAGTCCGTCTCACGAGATCGAAGCTTCTTGGGATTAGCTGGTTATTATAGAAGGTTTATCCCAAACTTCTCAAAGATCGCCAAGCCAATGACTAAGCTATTGGAAAAGGATAAGAAGTACGTATAGAGCAAAGAATGTGAAGAAGCTTTTCAAACGTTGAAAAAGTTGTTGACCACGAGCTCCGTACTTGCTCGACCGGATCCGACGAAGCCTTTCGATGTGTATTGTGATGCATCGGGCACTTGGACTCGGATGTGTTCTGATGCGGGAAGGTCGAGTGATTGCCTATGCATCTCGACAACTAAGGCGTCATGAGGAACACTATCCTACACATGATCCGGAACTAGCAGCAGTGGTACTAGCATTGAAGAGTTGGAGGCACTATCTCTTGGGTAACTTGGTACATTTTTACACGGACCACAAGAGTCTCAAGTACATTTTCACTCAAGCGAGATCTGAATATGCGACAACGAAGATGGTTAGAACCGATCAAGGATTATGAGCTGGAAATTCACTACCACCCAGGAAAGGCAAACGTGGTAGCTGATGCTTTAAGTCGCAAGGCCCATTGCAATAATCTCACGGCTCAACTTTTGATTCAAGCACATCCATCTAAAGGCGAGGAGCCAAATCTTAGGATCATTCCGTATGGAACCTTGACTAATTTGGCTCCGGTTCCTACCATTCGTGAAGAAGTGGTAGCAGCTCAACGGAAAAGCGTTGGTATAGGACACATAAGGAGACGACTCAGGAAGGGTGAAGTTAAATGCTTCAGGGAGGACGAAGCATGAGTTATTTGGTTCAAGGATCGATTGGTAGTACGAAAAGACCTACCGCTTCGCAAGAAGATAATGGATGAAGCTCATATGTCCAAATATTCTATTCATCCTGGAACTAACAAGATGTATCAAGATCCGAAGCAAAGATTTTGGTGGACACGCATGAAGTGGGAAATAGCCAAGTATGTCAATGAATGTGATGTCCGTCGAAGGGTCAAAGCCGAGGACTTGAAGCAAGCGGGACCCTTACAACCTCCGAGTATTCCTGAATGGAAGTGGGAAGACGTCGGCATGGATTTCATCGTGGGGTTACCACTAAGTCCACGGAAACATGACTCTATCCGGGTTATTATGGACAGGTTGACGAAGTCTGCTCACTTCATACCGGTACATACTCGGTACACTCGCCGAGAAGTATGCGAGCTATACATCGCTCGAATTCTCTGTTTGCATGGAGTGCCCAAGACCATTATATCGGACAGAGGAACACAATTTGTCTCCCGATTCTAGGAACAACTACAAGAATCCTTGGGAACAAAGTTGATACGGAGCTCGAGCATATCATCCTCAAACGGATGGGTAGACAGAAAGGATCAATCAATATCTCGAGGATATGCTTCGAGCATGTGTCTTGACCTATGGTAAAGATTGGGAGAAGTGTTTACCTTTAGCAGAGTTCTCCTACAATAACAGCTATCAAGAGAGTGCCGGAATGTCACCGTTCCAAGCTCTATATGGACGTAGTTGTCGTACACCCTTGAATTGGTCCGAAAGTGGAGAAAGAGTAATCTTCGGACCAGATCTAGTAAGAGATGCGAGAGGAACAAGTACGTCTCATCCAACGGAACCTCAAGAGAGCTAATTCTCGACGGATCGGCTATACCGACAAAAGACGTCGAGAGTTAGTATTTCAGGTGGGAGACCAAGTCTATCTTCGAGTATCTCCTACCAAAGGTGTTCAAAGGTTTAGAATCAAGGACAAGTTAGCACCCCGATACATTGGACCTTTTCCAATCCTGGAAAGATGTGCAGCCGTGGCATATCGACTGGAATTGCCATCTCACTTGGCAGGTATCCATAACATATTTCATGTATCTCAACTGAAGAAGTGTTTAAAACCACCGGTGGATATACCGACAGTACCGAGGTGGAACGATTCTGACAGCAGACTTGACATACGACGAACGACCGATTAAAGTTCCCGACACCAATGATAGAGTGACTCGTCATCGGACCATCAAGTTCTACAAGGTCCAATGGAGTAATCACTCGGAAGTCTGAAGCTACTTGGGAACAAGAAGAATTTCTTCGATCAAATTACCCCGAATTCTTTAGCACTATCGCCTAGTCGTTTCGATCGTGAATCTCGGGACGAGATTCTTGTAAGGGGAGGGCTGTAACAACTCTCGAAAAAATACTGCATTTCATGTCATCATGAGCATTTCATCATGTTGTTACATTGTTGAAGATATAAAAACTTTATGTGGAGAAATGCACATAAAATATCAAATTAGCTAAAGAATAAAGGAAATGCTTAAAAAAGGAATAAAATAAGAGAAAATAATGTGTTTAACATTTTCTATTGCTTAAACATACTAAATAAAGATTTATGAAAATTTCTGAAAGTATTTTGCTTTGTGAAAATATTTACAAGAAATAAACAAAGCTTCTTTTATTAATTTAACTATGAATTTTTAATCCAAAAAAATGATTTGGAGTTTTTACTTGGACTTAACAGGAAAAATGTCTAAAATAGTTTCAAGAACACCCCTGAATTTTCGTAGAATTTTTGGAGCACCGGATGGTCACTTTTTAATTTCGCGAAAGGAGAAGGGCCTTTTTGCAAAATTACCAAACCAGGCCCGGTCGTCACTCTCTTCTTCTCTCTCCCTCTCTCACCCCGTCTCGCCACCGCCGCGGGAACCGCCTCCCGGCGGTGCGGCCACGCAGCTGCTTGCACAGCTGCACGCTCGGCGCCCGCACCGCCTCCCCGGACCGACTAAAGGCCCTGCCCGCCTCATCTTCTCCTCTCCTCTCTCTCGTTTTCCCCCAACCCGACCGCCATAGCCGTCATCCCCGGAGCTACGCCGCCGGGCCGCTCCGGTCTCTCCCCGTCCAAGCCGCCACTCCCGGAAGCTCCGCCCGAGTCTTGCGAAGCTCCACGACCTGTTCAAATTGCTTGAGCTGTCCGGTTTCGTCGGGGCGAGCTCGTCTTCTCCTCTGCAATCTCACCGTCGACCTTCCGCCGCCTCCGCAATTCGGTGAGCCTCCGTGAGCTATTGTTGCTATTTTCTCTTCATAGCGATGTGCAACTAGATGCTCGAGGTTCCCGGTAGCTCATCCTTGCTTTTGTTCCACGAGAGCTGGTCTATCGCCGTTCTTCCGCCACTCCGGTCATCGTCGTCCGCCACCTCCACGGGGAGCACACCTTTACGAGCTTGCTCATGTTCCTTTGATTCCATGACGAGCTTGCGCATGCTCGGTAGTGCGTGTCGGTGAGTTTTCCCCAAAAGTTATGCACGGTGGTGAGCTTGCGCCATCGCCGGAGTCGCCGCCGTGGCGGCTCTCGCCGCCGGTGCCTCTCCGGTGGAGCTCATGCGCTCGCGTTGTCACCGATAGATTCGCCTAGTCGCGTAGAGTATTCCGGTGGTCACGTGGCGAGCTTTGCTCCACGCCGGCCAACTCCGGCCGTCGCGCCGCCATCGACCCGCCGCCGCGGCAAGGTCACACCGCGGGCCACACGCCCGTGGGATCGCGTGTGGCCGCGGCGGATCTCGTGCGGTCAACCCCGTGGCCCTCCGTGTGGCATAGAATCAAATTTAAATTTCCAAAATTCGTAGAAAATTTATTAAAATTCGGAAAAATGCCAAACCAACTTTGTTAGACTCAGAAAAATAAGATCTATTTATTGGTGAAATAAAATGTTTATTTTGAGTAAATTTATTTATAATTAGTAATTAATCCCTTTCTTTGATTAAAGAAAAGCTATTATTTTATGTAAATAAAATGTTTAATTATGAAAAATAATTTTATTTGATAAAGGAGATACTTGCAGAAGAAATTAATTATGAAAGTTATTTTCCAAAATTTAAACTTAACTCTATTATTTTATGTGATCACAATCTATTAGCCTTTTTATCACGTAAAGTAATGATTTAATTATTGCGTAATAAATCAGAATAATTATTTAATTATTAAACCTAAGTAATTAGTAAACTTAATTAAGTAATTAAGGAACACAATTAATCAACAAACAATGACCTTGATTAAGCGGTTATTAATCGAGCATGATTAATTGTTAATTAATGCTTAATGAACATACTTATCCTTAATTTATTAATTAACTAGGGTGATTAAGCGTTAATTGTTAATTATTACTTATTGGACTTAATCAATGAATCCTTGCATGCTTCCATCATGCGCATTCATGCATACATGATTGTGATTCGCAACGCATTGTCTGGTCGACTAGGGTCCGAAGTGATCGAGGTTCCACCCGAGGGCGAGTCGGAGCCGGGATCTCGAAGTCGACCCAGCCGCCGAGGACGCTAACTTCGAACGAGAATCAAGGCAAGCCCCGGTGCATCCTACCTATGTTTTTAAATATTTTATTTTATCACATCGTACAATTATGTTTGTGCATTAGGTGTTAGGGAATGATTGACACCCTAGTTGCATTATGGTAGGTTTCCGTTTGCTTATACTATACTTGGTACAGGTAGCTCAATAGAGGCTAAGCTTAATTCATAGTGGCAACGGTAGATGGTTAGGGAATCTTAAAGCATGGAGGCTTTAAGGGTTTTGTGTTGACACTAAAGATGATGGGAGTGTTAATGAAGTTGAGACCGGACGAGCCCCGTAGGAGAAAGGGCAAGACGGAGATGAGGTCTTGCAAGGTGGTAGCCCCGTCCGTGTCGGTCAAGGACCGTACCGTTGTCGGCTTAGTTGAACAAGTTTGAACGTACTCGTACTACATGCTTGGTATCATGGGCCCAGCAAGCTGATGTACCCTACCACCCGAGAGATGTAGCGTAGCCGGCTCTCTTTTGCCGGCTATTAGTGAGAGGATAGTCTCACGAGAGGGAGATGGGTCGATCACGAGGAAAGTCGTGGCTTCGCCATACTCCGGGAGAGTTTGGAAACGGCTAGTCTGCTGTCAGGTGCTAGCGGGAAAGGTTGTCGTATACGATCGGTGTGATGCGTATACGGCGTGTGGTCGGGTTTTGCCAGCTGGTATAAATCGATTCGAATCGCTATCCCTCGCAGTAATGAGCACCACTTGTTTAGCTCGTCACATCGTAGTAAATTTTATGGAAGATGAAGATGAGAGATGGAAGGATTAAGATCTATTTTATCTTGATTGAGAACTTGATTGCAATAGTGATAGGTTGCAAACACCAAGGCTAATGAACTAACCCGAGCTAAAACACCGAAAGTAAGGACCCAACCTTTAATGCTGTTTTTAGCAAAGGAGTAAACCCCACAGCCGGAAAGCCTTTGCATACTAGGCGTCGGCCTTAGCGTGCCATGTTGACGGGTCGGTCTTGCTGAGTATTAGAATACTCGGGGTTTGTTCGTTATCTTTCAGGGAACGAGTCGTACTACCACGACTTGTATGGCAGCTTCCCGAAGAGGAGCAATATCCGGAGGGAGGTTCCCTTCGGTGGGAACGTATCCCCACGCCGTGAAGAGAGAGGACCGTGATGTACAAAGGGCTCGAGTGCATCACGTTGTTTCGATTGAAGTCTTTTGAGTTGTACCATAGAACAAGCTTCCGTTGAATACTCGTAGGATGTTGAAACTTCAATAATGTTATATTTCCGCTGCACGAACGTTTGTATTTCGAAAACACGGTTGTATTATACCATGTTGTATATATTCTCGCTTGCATGAGATGATGTTTCTGTTGTAACTCGCTTCGTCGAGTGTCCCTCTCGTATCGATTCCTGGGTGTCCCGGATGGGATGTCACAATACCGAATAGTAATATTGTTAATGGCTCTACAATCAACACACATGCTCCAACTACCATCTTTCTTAGGAACCAAAAGTACAGGAACATCACAAGGACTAAGGCTTTCACGTACATACCCGCGGTCCAAAAGGTCTTGGACTTATCGCTGAATTTTCTTTGTCTCCTCGGGGTTGGTCCTATAAGTAGCACGGTTTGGCATGGTAGCTCCCGGAATCAAATCAATTTGATGTTCTATTTCTCTCAAAGGTGGTAATCTGGTAGGAATCTCAGCTGGAAAAATATCCTGAAACTCCTACGAAAGGTCGGTGATAGCGAGAAGGCAAAGAGCTAGCAATATCATCAAAGGAATACAAGGCTTGTTTGCATATCAAAGCATAAAAAATACCTTCATTAAAAATTTTAGCATGGTCCGATTTTGTAGCAAGCATAACACGACCTTTCAAATTAATCATATCTCCCTTAGAAATAGGGGCAGACTTAGCTTTTCCCGAGTCATTTAACCATTGAATGTGGTATGGATGAGGATGTGGTCGTGTGGCCAAACCAAGCTTCTCAACCAGATCTGAACTCACCCAATTGTTGCAGCTTCCTCCATCAATGATCACACGTGCTCATCGATTGTTGATGATGAAGAAAATCTGAAACAAGTTGTGGCGTTGTATCTTTTCGAAGTCTGAATTTGTGTGCTTGAGTACACGCTGTACAATGATATTCATGAAACCTGAAGTGTCTTCTCCACCAAGTACATGGCCCTCGTTGGTGTCATCGGCGACTTCGTCTTCATCATCGTCTTCTATGTCGGAGGTGCTGATGTATCCTACATCTTCGGTGGCCACATATGCCCGCTGACTTGGGCAATCCATCCGCACATGGCCGAGTCCATGGCAGCGGTGGCACTGAATGTTGGAAGTGCGTTCCGTCGCGGCGACCAATGAAGCACTTTGAGCAGGACCCTGCACAGAATTTTTACCTGAATTTGCAGGGCGTGTAGGTGGTGCGTGTGGGGCTGCAGTAACACCACTCACGGGTGCGGAAGGCCGTTTGCTTGCTGGTGGAGATGGCCGGGAAGAAAACCTCGAAGACGATGTCGACCGTGGGGTGTAAGACGGCACTGCTTGTGACATCCCATGTCACAATTAGGACTTAAGCAGCTAATTAAGACCCTAATGACGTCACTAACGAAACCCTAATGCAAATCCTACAAAAGAAAAGCAAGAAAAAGGAAAATGGTAAATAAAAGAAAAAGAGGAAATCTAGGGCTAAACCCTAGCCCTTAGAAAAATGCAAAAATTATAAAAGTACCACCCACATAGTTTTGCACCATCTCATTGCTCATGCCAAATGATGATTTTACACCATTTTTACAAACTTTTTGGACAAAGTTTCAAAAGCTCAAAAAATTCAAATTCAGATTTGAAACTTGCCTGTTTGTGAATTTTCTATGAATTTTTGGAAACAGAATTAGAACTTCAATCGAAAACAAGAAAATTAGAAATCTGTATAAATTATTTTGGCATGAAAAGTGGTAGATCTATTCCTCATAGTCCTATACACTTGCATAAAATCCCAATGTTGAGCATGCTAAGTAATTATTTTTGCTGCCCGTAGATTAATTCAATAAAAGGTTAATTTCAGCACAAGTAAAAATGGTTTTATGTTTCTAGAAATTATACTGTTGCATGTTTATGTAACTTTCACTTTCCACAATGTCACTTAGTCCTTCATGGCAGGATTAGTAAGAAGTTTCCGTTAAATTCATGTATGTATTAATTTTGTAATCAAATTCTTGATTAAGTGTTGCATCGTCATCATATGTGATGATAAACACCTAACCCTAATTTTCATCGGTTCACATTGGAATGTTGTTCAACATTTTAAATCTGAACACTTGATTTGGTCACGGCATTCATGTCCATATAGTAAGTCATTGCTCATGTATGTTAAAGTTATACTTAGCAATTTATACTCCATTCAAAAGAGAGCAAATTTATCCATCTATGCCTACTAGAAGTCTCACGAAACTAAATGTTACTAAACATATTCGTATGCACTCATGCAAAACAGCACGCATGCATTACCATATTCATCACCCTTATATTCTTTTTCTTTACGCATTGCATTTCATCTTCTAGGTGATGACGTTGAATTGATCCCGCCGGGAGAAACAATTGTAACGCTCAACGCTTGTGAGGCTAGTGCTAACTTCGATCACTCTCAAGGCAAGCCCGGTGCATTCCTATTATTTTGAAATGTCTTCTTTTATCACTATATTAAGGATGATGAATGTGCATTTAAGTTCTAGGAATTGTCCGAAAATCCACGTGCATAATTTTCCCTATATTTCCTATGTAGCATATGTGTCATATCTCCGATAGAAATGCTATGCTATGCTTATGGAGTCAACGATAGAATGGGAATCTCACTTATGGCTTATGATTAAATTTGAACATGATGAATTGAATAAAATTGAGAACACCCCATTGTGGCTCCGCGAACAAGTTTGAGTTGTGTACCACTTGCATACCTTTCTTATGGGGATTGGTAAACCTACGTAACTTGTGAATTGTAAAGTGAGCCGGATATCTCACCGGCCCGAGAGATGATGTGTATGGCACGGTGGTTGCACGGGTTGAGGACCGTCGGAGAGTGCACGGGTTAAGCCTTGGGCACGTTGTTGAACGGTCGCAAGGGGACGTGTACTCGGGGTCGGTGGCCCCGTGTTTTGCTTTATGATGAACTCGCGAACGGTGGCCGTACGTGTTCTTTAATGATGTGTATGTCGTGCATTTGGGTCTTTTCTGCAGAAATTAATAAATCGATAATTATCGCCGTTTCCTCTCGGTTAATGAGTACCACTTGATTCGAGCAGTTCGCAATGTTTAGTAAGAGGAAGGAAAAGAGATGCTTACTGTTTTATATTGATATAACTTTATTTTTGCAAATTCTTGTATTGTTAGTATGCTCATTAAAGTTTCTCTTATGCAACAACCCTATTAATTTGGCTTCCTAAAAGTGCCAACCTAATTAGACATAGGCGTCGTTTTATGCAAAATGCCAAGTTAAAACCGGTCAAGCCCCATGCATCTAGGTGTCGGTCTTAGATGACCAATTTGACGCGTAAGACTTGCGGAGTATGCTAGATACTCGGGCTTTGCTACTACATGTGTATTTTCGGGGTTCCCGTGAGCCGGGTTTTGCGATTGTTGTGGTAAGGTTGTGTGGGATGGAGAGGAGCCCAAAGAGTGGACCATTGAATGGGTTCCTAGCTCTCCGACCCATGACGAGTGAGCCGTGGCCTAGGCCGGCATGGTTCACTTAAGCTATCTATGTATCGTCGTGTTATGTAAATCTCTATGATAAGGAGGGACAAAACGATCACGCATGGCTTCCTTAAGTTGAGGCCAAGTTACAGGAATGTTATCAGCGAGTTAGAGAATTTCACAAAATGATAGCAAAATCTTTAAATGCACTAGTGGCTTGTCTAACTCTATGCTGCTCAGGAACTAGGTGCACATTAAATTCTTGCTCTACTGTCATCTCCCAATCAATGTAACCCTCCGCATCATATTGCCCCGAAAAAGGTGGAATGGTAAACTTAATCTTAGCATAAGGATCATCGAGGGCTCGATTATTGTTTCCTAAGCAGAAGGATACCTAATTAGGTTCTTCCGAAAAGCTACGAGGCCAAGACTGCTATTATCACCCGCTTGCGGGAAGAACTCTGTACCAATCAAGAATGATTGGGTGAGCTGGAAACTCGGACCGCCGGTCCGAAGGCTAAGGAGGACGATCTTCGAAGAGAGAGGCCAACTTGCGGAACACCCATCGAATGATGGAGGAGCGTCGGCAAGAAATCATAAGGCTTCGTCAAGTTAATCGAGTAATATTCCCAATTTTTCTCTTCATATTTCATATATATTTTTTTTAATCGGCTCCCTTCCGACCGGTCTTACTTTTGACTTCAGCACTTGAGAACCTTGTCGCTGCTCACAAAAAGGCTGAAGAAATTCTTGCTGAGAAAGCGGCGGCTCAAGAACAAGCACTGGAAGAAGGTTCTCGTGTCGAAGAACAACAAGCGGCCCGGATTGGAGAACTCGAAGGTGAACTCACTCGCTAAAGATAGCATTTTGGCTCAAACCCTTCGCTCCAACAAGATCCTAGAGATTGAGAATGTTAGCTTGAAGGCTGAACTTGCTGAAGCCGTAGAAGCAGCGAAATCAGCTCAAGCGGACAAAGAGATAGCCCTTAAGATCGCACAAGAATCTGCCCAACTTGCTCTCCGGGCGAAAGATCGCGAGATTCAACACTTGCAGAAAATCGAAGCCAAGCCGAGAGCATCAAACACTAAAATCAAGGGCAGGTTCAGAGCCGCCGAGATTCGGTATAGGCGTAAGCACCGGTCTTTCTTGTTCATCCTTACGTCATCTTTTGAAAATACCGGTCTTTTCTCTTGAATATTGGCTTGTTTTTCAGAACTTACTGCAGGTACCATTCATACCCTGGAATATCTTAATGGCGGTCAGCCTATTGATCCCAATGAAATAGACCTTGAATCCGCCATCCGGGCAGTCCCTAGAAGGATCAAGGAGCATTCAAGGTTGGTCGCTACTTCAGGAGGGGGACACATCGCCGCCATAATCCAATCTTGGACTCCGGTCGAAGATTGTGATTTCAATTTCATCCGGAATGGTGCCCATCCTAACACCACTGAAGACCGGTTCAATGAGCTGAGGAACTCGCTCATTGGTACTGTTTCCGAGTTCGTGGAAGATGTTCCAGTTGATCCGTCGGGCATCCCTCTAAACGTAGCACCAGCAGCTTTCGCCCTGGATCAAGATGCTCAGGATGCTGCAACTGCCGCCAGACGGACGATAGAAGATGCCTTCGAAGATTTTGATAGAGATTTAATTGTAACTTCTTCGATTCGAAGAAACACCTGGATGATAGGCTCGAAGGAAATCCCAAGACTGGTGATACCGGTACTTCAAGCGGTCCTGCTTAGAAATCTTTGTAACAGGGCCATTTTGTAATCGAACATCTTGACCATTACATTGTTTGCTTTTAAATACCAGTCATTTTTTCTTTTTATATGAATACTGATTTCACCATCATACTTACTAACTTATTTACTCAAGATATGATGGTTATTTCAACTTGATAATTATGATCCAATTCGGCTCTCAGTCGAGCACAAATCACAATTCATAATTATAGCTTACTTTAACAAAATCATATGGCGTGAGCAAAAAGTTAGTTTGTAAGATTTTCCAAACTGTTCTTAATACAACAGACTTACCAATCGGTATTCATAAAAAAGAATGCTATACAATATCTTTTCCTGAATATACCAGTCTTAAACACAAGCTTATAATTTAAGTAGACCGCTCTTATCACAGCAATCCATCAACTAAATGACTGGTCTTATTATTCAGAAATAGCAAAATATCACAGATTGCTCTTATCATAGCGAGAATAACAACATGTCACGATTGCTCTTATCATAGCGAGAATAACAACATATCACGGATTGCTCTTATCATAGCAGCCCCCTGGCTCAATAATTTAATCCATAATTAAAGTATGGAGACATAAAAAACAAACACATCATCATTAGATAAAAGTACTTTATTATAATAAGAAAAAACTTTTACAATAAATGTTCTTTAAGTATAAAAACGACGAAGTTGATCAATATTCCAAGAATTTGGAATTTCTTCCTCCTCCAAGGTCATAAGCCTATAAGCCCCGGTCCGGATACCGATTTAACCAAAAAAGGTCCTTCCCGGACCGGTGACAACTTATGCCTGTTCTTGTTAGACTGAATCTTCCGCAAAACCAAATCTCCTATTTGGAACTCCCAGTGTGCGAACGTTACGATCATGGTAGCGACGCAGGCCTTGTTGATATTTGGCAGCTTGAATCAAAGCTTGATCTCTCAATTCTTCTGCAGCAACCAGTTCAACTCTGACGTTGATCATCATACTTTTCTTCATCATAATATCGAACCCGAGTGACACCATATTCACTTCGATAGGTAACATGGCTTCAGATCCATATACCGAGGAAAAAGGAGAGCTGTCTTGTAGCTACGCTAACATTAGTGCGCAAACCCCAAAGCACCCAGGGCAATTCCTTAACCCACTTCCCAGCATAAGGCTTTAACCGGTCAAAAATTCTCGGTTTAAGACCGGTCAAAATCATTCCATTAGCTCGTTCCACTTGTCCATTGCTCTGCGGGTGTGCCACCGACGCATATTGTACCTTGATCCCTAAGCTCTCGGCATAGTCTTTGAAGAATCCTGAAGTGAATTGAGGTCCATTATCGGTAATAATCTGTATGGAACCCCAAAACGTACAAAAATGTTCTGCAAAAACTTGATTGCGCGGGCCGTAGTCGTACTAGTAGCTTGCTTCGAGCCTCGATCCACTTGGAAAACTTGTCTCCTGTCGAGAAAAATATGCGTGAATCCTCCTGGTGCCCGCTTAAAAGGTCCCACTATATCCAGCCCCCAAGTAGAGAAAGGCCAAGTCATTGGAATTAATTGCAACTCCTGAGCCGGAGTATGAGGTCTGTCTTGTAAAAAGCTGGCATCCTTGACAATTCTTAACCACTCTATGCGCATCATCCATCGTCTGTAGGCCAATAAAACCCTTGTCCGAATATCTTCCCAACCAATGTCTTCGAAGAAGCATGATTTCCGCAAATTCCCTTGTGTACGTCTTCAAGCAATTGAATGCCATCGAGACGATACGCATCTCATCAAGATATTAACCCCACGCTTATATAATTCTCCTTCGAGAATTAAATAAGCTGCGAGCTCGAACTTCCAATCTTTGCTTTTCCACCTTATCTTCGGGGTTTTGCCGGATTGCAAATAGTCAAGATATGGAGTACGCCAATCCGAATTAATAATCATAACATCCAATGGCTGAATTTCCCCGACATTGAATTCGCCTACTATCTTTCCTGGCAAGCCCTCATTATCGAGCTGGTCCTTCAAGACCGCTTTTTCTTCTCGACTTTCTAAGACCGCCTTATCTTCGATTTCTATAATAGTAACCTTGGGCTCCATCTTTATAGATGGTTTATCCAACACCTGAAGAAAAACGCCGGGAGGAACTGCACAGCGCGAAGACCCGATCTAGCCAACTCATCCGTAGCGAGAATTATTTCCGCGCGATATATGAGAAAATCGCAAACCATCAAATTTATCTTCAAGTTTCCGAACTTCTTGACGATAAGCGATCATATGATCATCATGAGCATCCCACACCTTGTTAACTTGGCTTATCACTAACATCGAATCACCATAGATATCCGGTCGTCGGACGCCTAGCGAAACGGCTACTCTAAGCCCATGAAGCAAAGCTTCATACTCCGCCGTATTGTTTGAAGCTCGAAAGTGCATTTGCAACACATATCCGAGCTGTTCCTTTTGTGGGGTGAGAAGTACCACACTAGCCCCCGAGCACTGAAAGCTGCGGGGACACATCAAAGAACATCTCCCAATACTCCAATGCTTGAATCTCTCGCGGCACTTGTGTTTCCAGCCACTCTGTTATGAAATCAGCTAATGCTTGTCCTCTAATAGCCGTTCGCGAAGAGAACGTAATTTCATACTTGGCCAAGTTCTATAGCCCACTTAGCAACTTGACCAATCGCTTCTCGGTTGCGAACAATATCTCCGATGGCAAACCCAGTTTTAACCTCAATAGGATGCGCTTGGAAATAATGCTTCGACTTCGAGAAGTTATCACTATAGCATATATTATCTTACGCAATTGGAGATATCGTATCTTAGATTCGGTAAGAACTTCACTTACAAAATAGACCGGATGTTGCACCAATTGCAGGTGTCCTTCTTCCTTCCGATCAACCGCTAGAACCGTGCTCACCACATGGGTTGTGGCGGAGATATATAACTCAATAACCTCGTCAGAGCTCCGGCGGGACCAACACCGGAGGGTTACTTGAGATACTCTTTAAGTTGATCAAGTGCAGCTTGTGCTTCACTAGTCCACTCAAACTTATCTTGTTTTTTGACTAACTTGAAGAACGGAAGTCCTCGTACTCCCGGTCTTGAAATGAAACGACTAAGAGCCACCATACTGCCCGTCAACTTACGGACATCCTTCAAACAACTCGGGAGTTGCATGTTAACAATTGTCTGAATTTTTTCGGATTGGCTTCAATACCTCTCCATGATACCAAATAACCCGATAATTTTCCAAAACGAACTCCAAATACACACTTTCCGAGGGTTTAACTTCATGGAAAAGTTCCGCAGATCTCGAAGGTCTCTGCCGAGTCGGAGAGGAGATCTTCGGTTTTCGAGATTTGACCACTATGTCGTCAACATAAGCTTCTCCGTTCCTTCCCAATTGCAAATCCAAACAACGTTGTATGCGCGCCGATACGTAGCTCCGGCATTTTTCAATCCAAATGGCATAGTTGTGTAGCGAGTATGCTCCGAAGGGGTGATAAACGCGGTCTTTATCTGATCCTCAACCCTCGGCGGTATTTGATGATATCCTGAATAAGCATCAAGGAAACTAAGACGCTCGCAGCCAGCGGTCGAATCAACAACTTGGTCGATTCGAGGCAGCGCGAAAGGGTCTTTGGGGCAAGCTTTGTTGAGATCAGTATAATCGACACAGATCCTTAATTCTTTAGTATTGTTTTTAGGTACAAGAACCGGATTGGCAAGCCAATCTGGATGATAAACCTCCCTAATAAACTTAGCTGCTAATAATCTAGTTATTTCCTTCTTAATAGCTTCCTTGCGCTTACGTTTAAGCGGCTTCGCATCGGGACGCACCAACGGTGCGTGCTCAATCTTCTCCCTAGGAACACCCGACATGTTAGAAGGCTGCCATGCAAAGATATCCCTATTTTCCTGGAGGAAAAGAATAAGCGCGCTTTCCTATTTATCTCCCAAGTCAGCCCCTATATGGGTGACCTTGGAGGAGTCCGACTCATCAAGGCTGGACTGTCTTGGAAACCACCGCGTCGGCCTTCGATTTCTCTTTTGCAATCATTTTGACCGGAACTTCATCCTCTATCCTTGCCTGAACTTCCAAAGCTTCAGCTGCTTCCCGATTTCTCGATGTTCAACTTCTGAATTGGCCCGAGATGCCAACTCTGTGCTGTGCACCTCACAAGCATAAGCTGTCTTGATATCACCCGGAATGACGGGACCCCATTTGGCCCAGGCATCTTCAACATCAAATATTGATAATTTGGGATGGCCATAAATTTTGCCGAGCCGGTCTTCCAAGGATAGCATGATACGCCGAGTCTATGTCAGCCACCCGAAAGATGATATTCTCCCTTCCGTAGTTTTCCTTCGTCCCAAAAGTCAGCGGCGAGAGATCTGCCCCAAGGGGTAACTATTCCGCCCGGGTATTATACCATGGAACGGAGAGACACTGCGCTCTAAATCAGCCACGGTCAAACCAAGCTCGGGCAGAGTCATGGCAAACAAGATATCCAAGCAGCTTCCCCTATCAATGAAAGTTCTCTTCGATCGCACCTTCCGAACAATGGGGGCCGGGATGAGTGGATATTTTCCAGCCTTTGGTAGTACCTCCGGATGATGCTGCCCTGCTAAATGTAATGGGGACCTCGGACCACCGGAGATACTCGGGAGTTGCGGGAGCAACAACATTAACCTCCGGAACGCCAATTTTTGCTTTCGCTTCGACTCATATGCGTCCGGACCTCCATAGATCATGTTCACCTCTCTGGCTGGTTCTTGAAAGCCTTCGTCATCCTCATTGTCTTCACGATCCTTATCCTTACCCTTGTCATCCTTCGATTCCTGTAGGGTGAGCGGGGTGCAACCTTCAAGGCAAAGCCGAGCAAACGGTCTTAACAAGAAGCACTCCTTAGCTTTATGATTCCCGTTATGAATCATCAAGGGCCATCCGGAAGTGTCTCAAACGACAATCGTTCTCTTGGACCTCTCTTAGGAGGTGTCGGTCGGTCTCCTCCATGAGGCCGGTCGACAGCCTGGAACAAGGTGATCAGCCTTGCGCTTCTTGTCGTTCCCGGATCCAGGATCGGTTGCCTTGGTCATGCTTCGGTTCCTTCCCTTTGTTCCCGCGCAAATTGACTACATTAGATTCTCCAGCAGCGTAATCGTCCGCTATCTTGAAGCACTCCGACGTCGTCATGGTGAGGTTTCGATTTCGTCTCCCAATCTTGTGAACCAATGCTTCACTTCGGACGTCGGCTTGAAATGCAGCAATTACTTGCTGATTAGGAACATTGGGGATTAAGGCCTTCTTGTTGCAGAATCGCTTCGATGAAATCGGTGAGGGTCTCGTCGGGCTTCGCTTCAGCCTATTGAGGTCGAAGTAATTCCCGGCTTCTCACAAGTCGCTCGGAAGTTTTCTACGAACTTTTTGGTGAGGTCTCCCCAAGAAGAGATGGATCTCTCGGGCAGGGATTGCAACCATAAGCGTCTAGCCTGCTCCATGCATATCGGTAGATAATTAGCTAGTACGAACGTGTCTCCTCCTGCCGATCGGATAGCGATGGTGTACATACGAAGCCACTCAGCTGGAGGTGCCTTGCCATCATACTTGTCAATGGCCCCAGGCTTAAATCCCCGGGGTATTTGCAGATGCGTAAATCTCGCGTGAAAGCAGGAATTATGGAGTATTCATCATCTTCCGGACCGGTCCGGATCGGTGACGGAGATCGACGACTAGGGCGATGCCGATAATTACGATCCCTGTCATCGTCGGAATAGTCGTAATAACGGTCATCCTAGTATCTATCTCCCGAGCCGCCTCGTCCATCGTTATTCACCGGCTCCGCGTGCCGTAAAGGAGGCGGAGGCGGAGGTGGAGGCGCCGCTTGACGATCATTGTTTGCTGGTTCTTCACGTTGCGATGGAGGCGGAGGCGGAGCTGCAGCTTGACGATCATTGTCCGTGCACCGGGGTTCAACATCTCTGTCCCGGTTGTCTCGCCCTCTTCGGTCTCTAGTGTCACGGCGGTCATCCCTTACGGGTCGTTCATCCCGATGAGCATGTCTACTACCATGCCCTCGATGATCGTTGTGCGGATAATTTGCGTTGGCGGGCGGTGCTTGAAGCTGCCGGCCCGTGACGTGGAGAATTGTTCAAACGTGATCGGGGCGGGGCAAGATCCCGAGGACGATCATCGACATGGCCGGTCCGTCGTCTCTCATCTTCCTCATGTGTTGTTCGCTCCTCCGCTCTCTGCGCATGACGATCAATTAGCACGTTCCGAGCATCACGGTTCCCATTGAGCGGAACACGCAAATCTTGGTCCGGAGCTCGTTCATGTGCATCCGCAATCGGGGTATGCCGGGGTCCAAGCCTTCCTCCGGAAGAAGCTCCTTCGGACCGGGCCCTTGCCGATCGTTCCGAATGGGAACGCGAGCGACCGGAAGATTCCGCTCGATCATGGAGGAGCTGGTTTGTTTGCGAGCCGCCGCGTCAACAAGATTCAGCGCGCGCCGCAATCTCGGCGTAGCATTGAGGACTTCTTCCGGTATTGTTTCAAGAATTTGCTTCACTCCTACAATATTGTGGACAGGCGATGTGAAGACTCGAGCGTCATTCATCTCTACTTCCATAGAACTTAAATCCAAAGCTCTGCTGGAAGATCGATGGCGTCTCCCGCCGCGACATCCCCGTCGGTTGTTGTATCCTGGGGACTCGTCCGGGTCTCCGGACCGGTCCAGTAGCGGGCCCGTGGCTGGGGAGCGGTTGCGGGGTGCTTCCTCCAGCCGGAGCAGCAGCACTTGCGCGCGGATCCGCGGCTGAAGGTGGCGGAGGTTGTTCATCTCTATTTGCTTCTTACGCTTCACGACGACTACGTTCGGCTTCAACTCTCGCCATCCTTGCTTCTTTTTCGACGGCTTCCTCGAAGTGAGTTGTCGGATAACTGGTCCTGTCATGAATACTTGGAAGAAGACTGGAGCGTCTTCCTCGGAGTCATTATCCAACTCGGGAGAACAGCTTATCGCCGCAGCCCGAGCACCGGTCCGAGGCATAGGCATAGGGAGTCCGATGTTTCGCGCTAAAGCTGCGTCGGATCCGCTAAGTCCTGAATCGGAGGTATCAACCGTGGCAGGTGATCGCGCTTTAGAAGCGGCAGCACTGGCAACGAGTCGGATTCATCAAAGACAATTTCCCGTCCGAGTCGGCTTCAAAGTCGAGGGACCCGAAGCAAATCTTGAAGCCGGGCTCGAAGTCGACGACAAACGAAGTGGCCATCGAACTCGCTAGAAACTCGTCGGGACCCCTACCGGCGCGCCAAATGTCGAGTCTTAAACTCGGCACTAGTACTACCCGGTCTCTCACGAGCGTGGAATTCGATGGTGCAACACACGGAACACAAAGGGACACGCGATTTTAGACGAGGTTCGGGCCCCTCGAATCGAGAGTGATACCCTACGTCCTGTATGTTATGTATTGCCTTTAGCGATTTGCTAATTGCAAGATGTCGAGAGAGTTTTTGGGGGTCCTTGTTCCGCCTTATATGCCGGGGGAGCTAGGGTTTCAAGCGAGTCCTAATCGATTACATGAATTATATACATGGAACTCTATCTCTACTTTCTTTATTGATTCGAGTCCTAATCAGACTACAAATTGTTCAATATCTTGCTCCTCAAGTCACTCGTATACCGGTCTTAGTATCCGCCTTGTTTCCATATCGGTATACGGAATGTTCTGTTATCCCGGACTAGTCGAGGACCGATCTGTCGCCTATCGCCATCGTCTTTATCTTCCTTAATTTGTCACCATGTCTCCGTGTATCCATTCCTTCATCATTTGTATACCCATAAGGCAAGTATACGACACCTTGGGTGTTCTGTTGTAGACGCCGGTGAAGCCTTTGTGCTCGTGTAGCTGCATCATCGACGTCGACATTGGCATCATTCACCATGTCATCTTTTCTGTTTCGACCAGCATTGCTACCGGCCTCATCTTCGTCGATCTTCACACGGTTCTCCACCTCGGTCGGCTTACCGATCAACGTTGTCGCCACTTACGCTAGAGTGTTGACCGTGTCTGTCATCTTGGACAACCGCTTATCGATCCTCTCAATCTGGTTGCCGAGATTGAGTTTGTTGATGCCGTCGGTAACGGCCCTGTTAACGGCTTCGTCATCTCGCTCACGTGCCCTGTTAAGAACAGACTGAAGCTGCCCTTGACTAACACACTCGTGGAAATCTTTAGGGGTACCAGCGTCTGCATCATCTCCTGTCGTAGCGAGATACCAAAACAGGAACAAAACAGTGAAGGTTATCTCTAATAAGCACTACTACTACTACTACTATGGTGGATAGTGGTGACTCTCACAAAAGCAAATAGAACGTCTTACCAAGTTCTTACAAGGGTCTTACCAAGCAAGGCAAAGGATACTTAGAAGAAGTGTACCACGATTGTAAGGGTCAAAAACCAATGTCTGTCCGGAAGTAGTATGTGGAGCTAGGAGGGCCAAATATGTGAGTGGAACACAATTCAAAAACAGATAGTAACGCTGAATAAATGTCCAAAGCTACTTATCCTTAGTTGCTGGTCTACACGTGTCCTAGAACAATGAGTGCAGGCAAAGCAAGGATGACGGGCACAAAGGAAACAAGCAAAAGGTAACTAGCAAAGAAGAAACAACAACTACACACAAAAATAGGCCAAAACCCTGTTTTGTCTTTTAGCACTAGTAGAAATCACAAATTTTTCTTTTTTTTGATATTTTTCTTCTACTCGGAGGCAACAAAATAAGAATCACGCAAAGTTTCAGGTCAAACGAGAGAAGGAATGTGACCTACAGATTTTCTCGTAAGATGCAGCGGCGACGGGTTCCAAAGTTTTTCCCTCGGATCGGTGGGCTTAACTTTTTTTTTTGATTTTTTTGAGATTTTTCCTGTCCGGCAAAGCCAGAACAAGCAGATGCGGAATTTTTTTCTACCCAATTTCAACAAAAATTTTGCCTAATTTCGATTCCGTATGCGAAAGTTATGGTCTGTTTGAAAGAAAGGGACTCCGGATTAGGGTTTCGTTGGATGGAATTGCAATCGGGTAGGATTTTTTTTTGTTTCTGCGACGATTGATGTATCCAATGGAAAAAATAGGAGGTCTCTGTCGTGGGGTATTGAGTTCTAGATGAAAAGGGTGGGACTATGGTGGATGCAGCGGAGGTGACAAAAACTCCCAAGACAAAGCAAACTTGAGGGAATTCGGCTAGGGTTTCAAGGGGGCACAAAACCGACAACAAGAACACGAACTAAACCAGCAACAAAACAATCACCAGGACACAAACTCAACACTACGGACTCTGAAATTGAAACATGCAAAGGCTAAATACGGCTTGGACAGGATGAACCCTAAAACTAAAATTTTTGGCTTTTTCTTGGATGATAGGATAATAAAGAAACAAACTAAACTAAAGGTAGGGCGAACTCGACGGTGCACCTGAAGCTCCGATACCACTTGATGTGGACTAGGGTCCCGATCTTCCGAAAGGTTCCGATAAACAGCGATTTGGCGGAGGCTTGACACAAATCGATCCGGCTTCCGAACAACACGTTCCGAACCCCGTAATCGCAGCACCACGTCTCCTCTGGTTATGGACCGTGCAAGCACGATTGACCTCACCAAGAAGGCTAATCCTTTCCTGCGAATCGAAGAACGCAAGCAAGAACAAGATAGAAGCAACCAAATTGCAAATATATGATTAAACTCACGAGTTGGGGTCTCACAAACCGACGAAACGGCGAAACTGTTCTTGACAGAATAATCTAAGCAAAACCCAACCTTAACATGGATGGCGGCTGCTGCTAATAAAGACTTGGGGACATGCAAGAACCCCCTGGACGCTCCCCTAATGGGCTCAAACGAGATACACGGCCCAAAGGCCAAAAACGATGACACAACACCAAAACAGATTCTGGACGACTCACTATTTCGATGATTCCCGGCGAATCCTAGCGAAGTTTTACATTAGACCGGATCCACTGGAAAGGATATGAAATTATCTTTTCATCCATATGTAGAACGTCCAAATCCAACATCGTATCTGATCTGTGCGTCTATTTTAATTCAGACTGTTCCTGGACTCTGAAACAGACTTGAAGTCGACTTGATTTGGGTCTCCACAATGCCTTGCACCCTCTTGCTAGACCTCCACGTCTCCAAGCCCACTTCCATTCATATTATGGTCCTCTCCTTGATTCCTAATCATAATAAAATCATTAAGTAGCAAACTATTCTCAAAATTATGAAAGGAAAGACTTAGGAAGGAGCTCATCTATATTCAATTGTCGGGCGCAAGCTCTAGTGATTGGTCCTTGAATGTTCAGCGGAGGAGTGTCATTTGTATTCAAAGGAGTGATGTCCTCATCACACTCTCTCCACTCTCTTCAGGTACATCTTCAACAAGCTCCTCTATCTCTCCGGAGCCAGCTCTGCCTCCGCCTGCCTGCTGCCGTGCGTGCTGCTCCGGCCGTCGAGATGTGTTGCTCTCTCTACTTAGCGCACACCCGTTGCCCATGGAGGATGAGGCTGATGCTGCCTTCTAATCATCCTCTCTATATCCTTCTACGAGGTTGGGCCCCGATTGTTCTGCTTCAAATCATTCAATCCCGTTATGAAATCCAAGTTAGGGTTGAGGATATTGATTAAGGAATCCTGGCATCAGGGATGCGAGAAGCAGGGGGCAGGGGTGGTGGTTGATGACGGCGAGGTGGCTACTACGGGCGCGTGCCGCTGCTCCGACGAGGCTGCATGCCGTTGCGGTGGGCACGAGGATGGCTTCTTGTTTCTTTTTCCGGGGTTCGCGGTAGCTAACAGATAGAGCAGTTCCATTAAGCGTCATGGCTCCTAGGGACGCTCACGTTGTGATTTCGATCTAACAGCTGGGTTATATGGGACACCCGTCCACCTGGGCACCAAAATCGCATTCCATTTCTTTATGTTGTTTTCCTTGGTTACAGGAGAGGATCACAAGGTTCTGATGTACGCGTTAGGCTCCGAGGTGAATCCAATTGTTCCAACTTTTCTTTTTGCTATGTTGTGTCTATGATTTATTAGCGCATCCGTAGAATTATGTGGCCCAAATGAACAGAGATTAATTCACAACTTTTAAGTGATGCGATAGCGCTGCTGTGTCTGTGTTTCTGATTTAGACTTTAGATGAATTTAGTATCTGTATATTCAGTCACCGTGAGATACTTGATATGCTGCAGTACTAGTTTCAAAATGTTTCAGGAAACATCAATTCCTATTTATGATATCAGCACCCTTGTCTCTGTGTATAGAAGGTCATCAAAGTCCTATAAAAACAGAAGTCTTGTGGTTCTATGAGATGTTCATAGAGGTCATGAATCGGAAAAAAGAAATGAAGTGCCTTCACTAATTATCCAACTCTGAACATTTCCAGGTACTCCAAAAGCTTCAAGAGAAATGGAAACCCACCAAACAATGATACCCGCACTGTACTCCAGAGTGTTATCGATGGCAATGGCATCATAGTGGATCCATGTATGATGTCCATCCCTAGTGACGATCACATGGTTCATAGAGGACATGACGTCTTCGATAATGCTACTATTTCAAATGGGTTGAGTATTTCACCCAAACAGTTTGATCAAAGTATGATACCACACATTAGATTTGAATATGATGCTTATTCTTGGAGCAGATGCTTGTACGAACTTGATGCACATGTGGACCGGCTCCTAATATCTGCATCCAAAGCAAAGATCGACTCATCATTTCCACGCAAGAAGCTACGCAGAATTCTGAACTAGACAACTGCAGCCTGCGGATCGGGATTCTCTCCCGCACTGTAGAGAAGCCCTTCCAGCATTAGCTCTGATCTCCAGCATCGAGTTAGATCGGATGGCTGTGATTCTTTTCTTTTTTTTTGACCGAAGTCAGCATGGGAGGCCCCTACCTATTTTTGTATTTAAATTGAAAAGTTTATGTACATCAAAGAGGCCGTAGGCCCAACAAAGACCCTAAGCTATCAAAGTCTCGAGTTACATATTACATACAAAGGCATCAATCAAAAGTTTAACTACAGGTTTTGCTCTAAGAGCAACCTGTTGCAACTCTATTTTGAAAGTGCGCTTCCAGAGTGAGAAGTACAAGGGTGTGATTCTTTTCATATTACGAAATCAAAAATAGAATGGCCAGTGCTTTGTCTCCATCGCAAGTCGTTCTCCTGCATTCTTTTCTGTCTCTGCCGCAAGCCGTTGCTCAGTCGTTGGTGATTCGCACCCACACTCCTGCTCGTGCCCTCAATAGAGGCCACACCCATCGGGTGCTTCCATGGTGATCGAATCTAGGAGCAACCGTTCCATGGACAGAACGCTGAAAAACAAGTGAATCTGATTTGATTTGTACGTCTTGCTGAGCCGCTGGCCCACCGCTTCTTCCTCTGCCTTGATTTGATTTGTGCGAGATTCATGTCAGCTATAGCTAATCCATGGAACCATAGGTCCGGATGCTGCTTCCCTTGATTTAATTGGGGCTAGATTAATGGAATAGCTAGCAAATTCGTCCTCACATCGCGTGCTCCAAATTAATGAAGGGGGCGAAAAATCAAGCGTAAATCAGTGCTCCAAATTCATAAGGTGAAGAAAAATTTTGCGCCAGAAGCATGCGATGGAAAGAAGGCAAGAAGCAGAACAGCAAGCGACCCAGGAAAGGAGGGCAAGTTCTGCTAACGCACCATCTTTCTCAGCAAAATGCGGAGGGAGGTGGCTTGGCCGCGGCTTCCTGCGAGCTCGCGGGCAGGCTTGGCAACGGCTTCGGCCGCGTTTGCCGCTGCAAGCATGCTACTATGCTAGTAGTTGTCGCGGGTAGCCTCCAATGACCAGGCGGGTGGCTTGGTCGTCGAGCTGGAGAGGCATTGACGCTAAGAATGAAAGGAGGCATCAAACAATCGCAACCATTGTTTTAAACATGGACGTTATAGATGAGAGGTGATGTTCTTGGCGAGTGGCCTTCTCGTGCTTCCATTTATTGAGTGGGATGGGCAGCCGGTTGGAGATGGTAGATGCAGTTCCGAAGTACAGCATTGCTTAAATGAACTTGCACATTCGCACTTTGTTCTTAACTTGATTGTGTGAAGATGCAACTAGGCCCCCTAGTGGGTTTTGGTCATAAATGACAAAGAATTAAAACGACTAATGTGTTGATTGAGCTAATGTGTAGGATATGAAAGTTGACTAATCCACTATGAGATTGATAGCCCCTCATACAAAAAGTTAAAAGATGGACTCAAGAGAGCTTGAATTAGTTTTCTACTTCTTTGAGTTTAGATATGCCAAAACTATAAAGAGGGGTGAATTAGTCTTTCTTGTAGGGAATATGTGGTCATTGTTTCATACACAAGCCTGGATCAAATCAAATCTATCAAAGTTCAAAAGAAGCCAACCCACAAAAATCAGATCTCACGGAAGTTGCGTGAGGTCCAGGAACTTCCGTCCATCCTTTCCTAGTTCCGAGAGAGTGCAGTACGGAACTTGCAAGTTCCGTCCTTGGAACTTGGGAACCACACTAAGTCTCCACGGAAGTTCCGTCGGCCACTTCCGGAGAGTACAGGACGGAACTTCCATGTTTCGCCCAGCCCATTTTTCACAGCAAGTCTAAACTCCACGGAAGTTCCGTGAGTCCACGAACTTCGTCAACCCCACCTTTCACACTTCCTAACGGCACTTTTTGGCCTCTTCCTATATATAGCTTTGACCAACTCATGAGCAAAGTTGCTGGTACTTTTGAACAGTCCCATCTTCCTCAAGCACTTGCTCGACCTCTCTCTCATCTTCCTTGTGATTCGAATCCATTTGTGAGAGCCCCAAACCAAATTCAAGCTTGAGAAGCGTCACCCCAACCTTGAGCACATCTTTCCTTAGCAAGCAAACCCTACTTCACTTGTTACTCTTAGAGATTTGTTCTTCTAGATTGGCTAGGTGTCACCCTAGAGCTCCCAAGATTGTGGTGAGTCTAGGGAAGTTTGTGAAGGTTGTGATTCGTCTCCGTAAGGAAAGGAATCAAGCAAGAAGAAGAAGAAAACCAAGTTTGACCTTTGTGGTTACTTGGGGAGGATTAGGGTTGAAAGAAACCCGACTCTTTGTGAGCTCCTCAACGGAGACGTTGGAACCTCTTTGTGAGGGGTCCGAACTTCGATCTACAAATCTTGTGTCTCCCTTGTGTTGTTCTTGTTTGTGTTTCTTTGTTCTTGGTCCTCTTGTGAAAGCTTGTGGCCGATCTACGTGTGTGGTGTGTGGATCTACTTTTTCTCGCGGGTGGAACACTTCTCATCGATCAAGGAAGGATTGTATTCAACTAGATTTGTGAGACTTCGATCTCATCTCTCTCAATCTCTCTCTTTTCTACCAGGAACGGAAGTTCCGTCCCTGTCGGGAAGTTCCGTTATTCACGGAAGTTCCGTGTGGAACGGAAGTTCCGTCCTGTCTGGTTTGATCGCTTGTTTAGTGTTGTGATTTTTCAGGAATTATTTTGTATTGCCTATTCACCCCTCTCTAGGCAACTTTCATTGTGTGATAGTGATCAACTATAATGCATTCAGTTTTTTCATGATGCAGGACGAGTTCGTAAAATAAGTCTATTTATGATATGCTCCACCATGACATTTACTCTTGTCCGAGATAGGACTCCAGTAACTTAGGGTGTGTTTGGCTTGGCTGTGACTGTGAGAAAAAACTGATGTGGATTGTGGCTATAGAAAAAGCTGCTGTGATCTCGTTGGCTGTGAGAAAAGCAGAAGCCGTTTGGTGAAACTAACCGTGGCTGTGAAAAAGTTGTGAAAATGTCTCGTAATACCCTGAATGTATGAGGGACATGTTATATGGATACTTTTTTTAACACATGTTATATGGATATTGATAACACAAATAATGTCCCTTATAGGAGTTTTCAGTAAAAATACTATGACACAAAAATATTTTGATTCATTACAAGATTTGGGAGGGGCCTTATTGAAAAGAAATGTTTCCATCGTGTTCCTCTTACCAATCCACCATTGACGACGGTTTAAGCTCCAGTCGACATGGTAAAAAAGAGAAAAAAATGGTGGGAAAGTGAGGGAATTGAATCCCCGAGCTATGGAGCTGCTATATGATGCGAGTTTTCATGCCGTAGCTGCGGGGATGCAGATTGATTTGGGGCATAGCTCCATGATGCATGGCCACCTACTTCTTCTACGACCTAGGGTGTCGATGAGGCGTCGTGTATGGGCGTAGAATGGCAGAAGCAACCCCAAGCGTCACCGGAGAGAGACGGACCAAGCAGCGCCGGCTTGTCCGGACGAGAAGACGGGGCCGCGGCCACCGGTGACAGGGAACGACGGTCCTTCGAGTGGAACGGAGAAGAAAGAAAATGAACCGGTATTCACTAACGAATGGCAGGTGGGTAATTTTTTCGAAACCGTTCGCCCCACGACCGGAAAAGCAGGTCGCTCGGTCTTGTGGAAGCTATACTAGGGCCCTGTTCGTTTCATGCCCTCTAAAATTTAGCACTATCACATCAAAGAGAATCTTACTATTTATGAATATTTTGATCAATTTAATGATAAAACCCTTTTACAGATTGGTGCTAAGTTTTGAGATGAATCTAATGAGCTTAATTAATCTATATTTTGCTAAAGTGATGCTACAAGTAACCGTCTTCTAATCATGACTTAATTAACCTCATTAGATTCGTCTCGTAAATTAGTCTAGGGGCCTATAATTTATTTTATAATTAAACTTTATTTAGTACTCCTAACTAGTAAGATTTTTTTGATGTGATAGCTATGAACTTTAGACCCCAGGAAACGAACACACCCTAGGAAGAAAGTTGCTTTTGTCTACAGCCGATGCTCACAGATCGAACTGTTTGGGTTGGCTTTCTGCTTTTTGTCACAGCAAAAGCAGAAATAAGCAGAATCAAACACACCTTTAGGCCATTTTTCCAGTTCATTAGGTCGTTTTCAGTGGGTCATTCATTTGGCATTTATTAGGTGACACATCAGCAAAAATATGATATGATATATATTTAATATAAACAATATGGAAGCCTTTCATTACGATGAAAGGTTAGGGTAGTGACACTCTTTCCAAGACGATGAAAGGATAATGAAAGGTGCATTGAGAGTCTTTTCCTTCATGTGCATAAAAAAGATCCTTACTCGGTATATCTATGTAACCATTTTATGTCTCGTTCAAGCTATGAAACCGTGAAATAAAATAATATACTCGAGAGACTAGAAAGTTGTCATGCCATACTTGGAAAACGTGAAATAAAATAGGTCACCGAGAATGAGCTTATATCTTACTCGGAGTGGCAATGAACTCTTTGATGTATCGTTGGAAGAATCAGTTTAACAATGGTGTCGGTGCTCAAAAATAGAAACATGGCTCATGTGCATTAATGTTTGGTATGCCACTTAAGGGTCCTTTTGTTTCAGCTTTAGATTGTGGATTTTAGATTATAGATTGTAGATTATGGAATCCGAGACTATACGAATATGAGTCTTAAAATCAGAGAGGTGTTTGTTTATTTGGAGTCCACAATCCAACTACAGTCACTTACAGTGGGCCATAATGGCAAAACAATAAATATTTGTGCCATAATCTAGCAAAAGTTGGTTTTTGCTAGATTGCGAGATTAGGGAATCTGGAGACTTAGATTGTGGAATCTGTTGGGGGAAGATCACCACCTTATCCCAATGGGCCGGCCCGGAAGGAAACATGCCCAACAAGGCCTCGGAGCCGGCGCCACAAGGCCCAAAGAAGCACTTGGTGGGGAGGATTTGGCCCAACCAAGGCCCAACAAGGGCATGAGGAGGGAATTCGGCCCAAGAGTGGATAGATTAGAAAGGGCATCGGTGTAACTTGTGTGGGCTGATAGTGACAATTAGGGTTGAGAGAGTATGGGCTATAAATACTCTCTCAGCCCATCACATCGGCAGATTGGAACTCTCCCCGTAACATCGTTGTAACGTAAATGAGAGCCATCGTATCGGGTCCTTCGTGACTCCCCCAACCACTTGATTCCGTCGTAGTCTTCCCTGTTCCTCTTCATTAGGCCTAGCCCAAGGACCTTTGTAGTCCCGTAGCCCACTAATACCTACGGGACACCATGGGCTGGCCCAATCCTCGTTACTTGTGGCCTTCGTAACCACGAGCAGTCGGCGCCGTCCGTGGGGAGCAAACAGGAAAGCCTACGTAATGGCCGGAGGATATACCGAAGCCGAAGGATTGGTGACCCTCAAGGTTCCACGAGCAGCGGACCCGGGGGCACAGCTTGCTCAAGAGGAAGGCGTACTTGTACAAGCCGACATGACCGAAGGGGTAGCCAATGAAGGAACTTCAGCTGGACCAGAAGGGGGCCATGAAGCATCGGTGCGAGTCACCCCGTAGGACCTCGAGTCCCAGCGGGATTGTCCGGACTTGGAAAGACAAAGCCAAGAAAGAGAGCGTGAAGAGCAGGCTCGAAGGGAAGACAATGCCAGGCTTCTTCCCGAGCGCGAAGGTCAAGCTCGAAGGGAAGACAAAGCCGGGCTTCTTGCCGAGCGTGAAGAGCAAGCTCGAAGGGAAGAACATCAAAGGCTACTCAAGGATCCCGAGGAACGAGGCTCGAAGAGAGGAGCGAGTGAGTCTTCTCGCAGCTCAACCGGAAGCACAAGTACAACCAAAGGAAATTAATCGAAGAGCGCGAGTTGAGGAAACGAGCCATGGAAAACATCGCAAGGCAAGAAGAACGGTACAAGGAGAGGCTGGAAGCTATCATAAAGACTCAGGAGTTACCGACAAGGCAGCTGGAGGTTCTCAAGAGAGCAAAAATGTTAGAACATAGGGCTCCAGCTCACGAAGTCTTTCAAGAGTTGTCTCCGCAAGATCAAGGGCTCGAGCGGACAATACAGACCTCAGCGAGACCCGTTACCAAGGCAAAATGCTTTCCCTTCAACCGCATGTTCGGACCGGAGGGTCGAGGTGGTCCCTTCTTTACCCTTGACATGGGAGTTCTAGACAGTGGTCCGCCGCATCGGCTGGCCGGGGTTAAACTTCCGGTTTACGAGAGGGACGATCGAAAGAGTTCTTCATCCGTTATGAAATAGCGGTTGAGTCTGTCGGCGGAGGAGATGCCATTAAAGCAAGGGCGTTACCATTGGCACTGGAAGGCATAGCAAGCACTTGGTACTCCAGGTTGTTAGCTGGATCTATCAGCCTCTTGGGGGCAGCTAAAAAAGCCCTATCGGTGCACTTTCGTGGATCTCACCCGAAGGAGCTAAACAGCGGAGACCTAGCCACGTGTTGTCAAAGAGAAGGGGAAACACCGGCATAGTTCACTAAGAGGTTTATGCATCCGAAGTGTCAAGTGGTCGACGTACCGGAATCCATTGTCATAGAATCTGTAGCAGCAAAGGGCCTTCATATCCGTGAAGCCCGAAGAAGAATCGGGAAAAGCGACCGCAAACTCGGATCACCTGCTCCGTTTATTGGAAGGTCAAGTGAGGGTAGAGGAAGATATACAAAATGCCAAGGCAGAGTTGGCGTTATCAATCCGGCCGAAGGGGGAGAAGCGCCTAGATGAGTTCGGGCATGAGGGGAACCAGCAGAAGATGTCAAGGAATGTATAAAATGTGGAGCAAGATTTCCCTCAGCAAGAAAATCATCCTTCGGAACAGTCGCGAGGGTCTTCCCGGCCATACGGCAACAGAGGAAGTGGCCGAGGCGGAGGCCGAGGCAGGAATTTCTCAAGGAACAAGCCACAAGGCTTCTTCCGCTATTATCATGGTTCGGGGAAAATCACACTACCAACAATTGTGAAGAAGTCAAGGCAATGTGTGCGCCAAGGCAAAAGGGGCAATCCGACGGCCCTCGCTCAATGATGCATACCGGTCATTACGCGCCTTTGACACCTTCGCAAGCGCTGCCATCACCACCGCCTCTACCATTCCCGATGCCTTATGTCCCACCCCTATATGCTCCGTCCTACGGGTCCGCATAGCCGGCTCATTATCCACCGCTAGCACAGGATGAGCATGCATCGTCCGTCTCTCCAGCAGTCCGAACTCCCGAGGCTCATCAATCAGGATCAAGGGTGATGCATCAAGCCCCGTTGGCGGAACCAGCTCGATATGCGTGTAGTCAAGGATCCAAGGGGACGATCCTCATGATCACCGGAGGAAATAGCAAGGATTTTCCATCCAAGAGACAACGTAGAGACTACATCGAGCAGGTCTCTCACGTAGCCGCTTGTCCGCCGATTGGACTTCAAAAATGGATGGATGTGCCGGTAGCCTTTTCAGCAGTCGACTTCGAGGCCAATGATTTATCCGCACGATGATGCCTTTGTGATGAGGGTCAATATTCATGGATTTGATGTGCACAAAGTTCTGGTTGACGGAGGCGATTCAGCGAGATGTGTTGCTATGGAATACCTTGGAGAAAATGGGATTTACTCGAGCGGACTTGCAACCTTCGTACACCCCATGCAGGGCTTCGGAGGGTAGCCAATTCATCCCATAGGCTGCATCACCCTCAAGGTCTCGTTCTCCGGATCCAATGGACAAGGGGGGACTCGAACCGAGGATATCAAATTTGATGTAGTAGACATGGTATATCCATATAATGTGCTTGTTGGGTCGAACGGTCATCAACACGTTTCGGACATCATCCACCATGGCTATCTCCGTATGAAAATACCAGGACCGAGAGGGGTCATCACCGTATACCCGTATACTGGGATCGAGCCGAGGCAAGGAGGCTCGAAGTCGACATGGCTCCTAGGCAGCGTCACATCAATGTTATCGGCAAAAGTGAAGGCACCCCGGCCTCGTGGAACTTCCCACTGCACCTAAGTATATGCCGAAGGTACAGCCACAAGAAGGTACGAAAGAGGTGGTATTATGTGTGGATCGGCCTGATCAAACTGTCTGGATTGGATGTGGGTTATCCGAGGAAAGAGAAGCGGAGCTCCTACGGTTTCTAAGGAACAATGCTGATGTCTTCGCTCGGTCATCAAAAGACATCCCCGGAATTGACAAAGCCGTAGCTGTGCACGGACTAGATGTGGACCCAAAAGTAAGGCCCATAAAGCAGCGCATGAGGGATTGGATGGAGGAAAAAATTGCCATTCTCAAGGCAGAGGTACGGAAGCTGCTGGATGCGGAGGTAGTGCGTCCCATCGACAAAACCACATGGTTAGCCAATCCTGTCTTAGTGAAAAAGCCAAATGGGCAGTGGCGAATGTGCATTGATTTCACAACTCTCAACAAGTTCTGCCCGAAGGATGATTTCCCACCGGCAAGGATAGATCAACTGGTTGACACCACGGCTAGGGCTACGTTGATGAGTTTCCTCGATGGTTACTCGGGTTTTCAACAAGTCCGGCTAGCGGCCGAAGATCAGCCCTTGACAGCCTTTCGGATATCCGGAGGAACATACTGTTACTAACCGAATGCCCTTCGGACTCAAAAATGTTGGAGCTACGTTCTCTCGAATAGTTTGTGACATCCCCTCCGGGATACCCGGGACTCGGTACAGGGGAACACTCGACGCAGCGAGTTACTACGGTTCATCATCTCATACAAGCCGGAATGTATACATCATGGTATAATACAACCAGGTTTTCGAAATATAAACATTGTACAGCGGAAGCATATTACATTAATGAAGTTTAACAGCCTACGAGTCTTGCAGCGGAAACTTGTACTTTACAACAAAAGACCACTAGCGTGATGTACTCGAGCCCGTCGTACACCACGATCCTCCTCGCGCAGACGTCGGGATCTGTTCCCACTTGAGGGAACCACCCTCGGAACACGGCTCCTCTTCCGGACAGCTACCATAACGATCGTGGAAGAACGACGCTTGCCCTGAAATTGTAACGAGCAAACCCTAAGTATTCTAATACTTGGCAAGACCGACCCGTCAACAAGCACGCTAAGGCCGACACCTAGTGTGCAAAGGCTTTCCGGCTGTGGAGTTGACTCCCTTGCGAAAACAGCTCTAACGGTTGATCCTTACTTTCAAGTTTTAGCTCGGGTTAAGTTTGATAGATAACAAGGTTTTGCAGTCTACAACTACTGCAATCACGTTTGCAACCAAAGATCATTTCCGATCAACAGTTCTTTCATCTCTCATCCACATCTTCTAGTTGATTACTACGATGCGACGAGCTAAACAAGCGGTACTCATTATCTGCGAGGGACAGCGATTCGAATCGATTTTATACCAGCTGGCAAAACCCGACTACACGACGTATACGCATCACACCGATCGTATACGACAACCTTTCCCGCTAGCACCTGACAGCAGACTAGCCATTTCCAACTCCCCGGGAGTATGGCGAAGCCACGACTTCCCTCGTGGTCGACCCATCTCCCTCCCGTGAGACTATCCTCTCACCGACAGATCGGCAAAAGAGAGTTGGCTACGCTACATCTCCGGGGTGATAGGGTACATCAGCTTGTTGGGCCCATGATACCAGCATGTAGTACGGTACGTTCAAACTTGTTCAACTAAGCCGACAACGGTACGGTCCTTGACCGACTCGGACGGGGCTACCACCTTGCAAGACCTCATCTCCATCTTGCCCTTTCTCCTACGGGGCCCGTCCGGTCTTAGCTTATTAACACTCTCAACTTCAACTTTCTCTTATCACTCCTCTTAGCAATAATAAATCAGCCATTTCCTATGTCTCGCGAGTAGTGTCACCACCACTCGACTTCTACCGATGCCCTAAGACATAAGCTTAGCGGTTATCGAACTCGATCGAGCTACCTGTACCGAGTATAGCATAAACGAATGGAAACCTATCTCATGCATCTAGGGTATCAAGCAACTCCTATAACTTAATGCACAATCACGACTCATTACAGTGATAAAAGAAAAGACTTTAAAAACATAGGTGGGATGCACCGGGGCTTGCCTGGATTCGAGTCGGAGTCGGCTTTCTCGTGAGTTGGTCGACTTCGACGTTCCCGTCTTCCGTCTCGACCTCGGGCGGAACCTCGATCACGCCGAACCTAGGTCGACCAACAATACGTCGCGAATCACCACCATGCATGCATGAATGTACATGATATGATTATGCAAGGGTTTCCTTAAATACGTTCATTAACTAACAATTACTCGATTCATTATGTTCAGTAATTAACAACTAACAACTAACAATTAATCATGCTCGTTAACTAATACTTATTCCTAGTCATTACTTAACAACTAATCTTGTTTATTAATTAACAAATACTCATGTTCATTAATTAAGCATTAATCATGTTCATTAGTTAACAATTCATGATTAATCATTAATCAATGATACATAGGGTACTAAACTAGGATCACATGAAATGACGGTGTTTATGTTGAATTTTGAAAAACAGTTTTCACAAACACTTTCGTCTGCAGTATCTCTAATTTTTAAAGAAATTTATTTTTTAAAAACAATTAATAATTAGCAGAAAATAATAGGTTATATTAACTAAAGAAAGGTAAT
Organism: Chloris gayana; assembly: GCA_031894775.1. Classification (NCBI taxonomy): domain Eukaryota; kingdom Viridiplantae; phylum Streptophyta; class Magnoliopsida; order Poales; family Poaceae; genus Chloris; species Chloris gayana. The sequence continues at coordinate 514,985 of JAUNZO010001131.1, read as the reverse complement.
TAATTAAACTATGAAATTATAATTTTTCAAAATAGGTATTTGAACACATAATCAAATAGAGAATAATTTTATGAATCTAATGAACTTGGTTTGACATTTTTCTGATTTTTGTGGAATTTTCTACGAATTTTTGAAGTTTGAATAAAATCTGAAATTGAATAAATTCGAAAAGAACAGGGCAGCTTACTTGGGCCAAATCTAATTGGGCCATGGGCCGAACGGCCCATGCTGCGCGCGGCCCGGTTCGAGTTCATCCTGGCCGGCCATGGCAGGTGGTGGCCGGACGGCGACGGCGGGTCGCCGGAGGAGCGCGGAAAATGGCAAGGCAACACGGGAAGGGCTCTGGAGGCTCCGGGCGACGTGGAGATCCCGGTGGTGGGGTCCGCTTCACCGGAAGATGACCGGAGACATGCCTACGGTGAGCGGCGGGCGGAGGAGGGGTTCGTCGGCTTCTAGCGCTCAACCGGGTTGACCAAATTGCAAACCGATTCTTGCTAGAGCTTCAGGGGATCATGGCGAACACCGGCACCGAGCCCGTTGACGACGAGGAAGGCCGGAAGATGCGGCGCACCAGCGAGGTGGTTGCGGCGGCGGTTCGGACCCGGAAATAATCGACGAATTTGCCGGTGGTCCGGTGGTTATTCTCCACATGAGCTCGGGAGATGAAGTAGTGCCTTCTTGCGCACGGAGGGAACCCGGAGTTGGGCGGAACGGTTCACCAAAGCGAAGTAAATTTGGAGAAATAGCCATGACCGCCGGTGGTGACCTCCGAGTAGAAAAACGTCTCGATCTCGAGTGCTAGGGCGGGAGAACTCGATTGGATGGCAGGGTGAGGTTTAGGAGAGGACGGCGCATCAGCTGGGGGTGGTGGCTCATGTGGGGAGGGTTCGAGGTGGCCGGCCGGCGGAACTCGGGTGCGAAGGAAAGAAGAAAAGAAACTCGGGCTCTGGTTTTTATCCCGGCGAGGAGAGTTGAGGTGGCGTCGGAGGGTCGCTGCGTGGCACGGACGGAGGCTGGACGCGCAGCCAGGAGCTGCCGGGGTGGAGCGGTGGTGAGGCGGTGCGGCAAGGGTCGGTTCGGGGAGAGAAGAAGAAGAAGAAATTGGCTCCTGGCTTAATTTGCGATTTTTGCAAAAAGCCCCCTACGTTGTTAATTAATTGAAAAGCATACCTCCAAGGCTCGAAAAATTATGCGAAAAAAAACAGGGATGGAAATGGAAACATTTTGAATCTTTTTCCTTATTGGCCGGAGTTCAAATTCCAATTAAATTTTGGATTAAAAATTCAAGTTGAAAATAAAAAGAGAAATTTTTATTATTTCTTGTAGACCTTTTTACAAAATGAAATAATTTCGTATCAACTCCATAAATCTGTTATTTTTATGTTTAATTAACAGAAAATGTTAAACTCCAAAATTTGCTTGTATTTAATTTGTCTTTTTAAGATCTTAATTAAACTTATGTAAATTTGTCATTTCATGTGTATTTCTTAACACAATATTCTATTCAACATTTTCTCAAATGCACAAGATGACATGATGGTGAATGGCATGAAATGCACTTTGATTTGGTTAGGGTTGTTACAGCCCTCCCCCTTAGAGGAATCTCGTCCCGAGATTCACGATTGAAGCGCCTAGACGATGGTGCTAAAGATCTCTCGGTAGTTGGATCGGAGAAACTCCTCTCGTTCCTAAGTAGCTTTCAGCTTCCGAGGAATTGCTCCGCGGAATCTTGTAGAACTTGATGGTTCGATGTCGAGTCACTCAATGCTTGGTGTCGAGCACTACGATCGGATGTGCATCATATATCAAATCTGGTCGTAACCGCTCCACATCAGTCTGTCGGTATGTCTACCGGTGGTTTCGGACACGTCTTCGTTCGAGATATGTGGATCACCTTGTGAATTCTCGATAAGTGTGCTTGGTAACTACCAACGATATGCAATTGATCCATATCTTTCTTGAATTGGAAAAGTTCCGATATACCGTGGAGCTAACTTTTCTTTGATTCCGGATCGTTGGACACCTTTGGTAGGAGATACTCGAAGATAAACTTGGTCTCCGGCTTTGAGCACTACTCTCTACGTCTCTTATCCGTTGAACCGATTTGTCGAGGTTTGGCTCTCTTTAGGTTATGCTTGAATGAGGCTTACTTACTCTTCGGTATCCCTTACTAGATCCGGTTTAACTATTATTTTCTCTCCATGTACTTTCCAAGTATAGAGCTTGGAACTCCATGTACTTTCCGAGTATAGAGCTTGGAACGGTGACATTCCAAGTACTTTCTTGATAGCTGTCATTGTATGAGAATTCTGCTAATGGTAGGCATCTTTCCCAATCTTGGTTGCATGTCAAGACATAAGCTCGAAGCATATCTTTTAGTTATTGGTTGATTCTCTTTGTTTGTCCATCTGTTTGAGGGTGATGCGCCGAGCTTCGGATCAACCTTGTTCCCAACAACTTCGCAATTGCTCCCAAATTCTAGATACAACCGAGCTCCTCGATCCGAGATGATGGTCTTGGGTATTCCATGCAAACATAGAATACGTGAAATATATAGATCTGCATATTGCTTGGTCTTGTAGTTGGTATGTACCGGTATAAAATGAGCTGACTTGGTCAATCTGTCAACTATGACCCGGATAGAGTCGTGCTTCCGTGGAGTCATTGGTAATCCAACAATAAAGTCCATACTGATATCTTCCCATTTCCATTCAGGTATGCTCGGAGGTTGAAGTGGACCTGCTTCCTTCAAATGCTCTGCTTTGACACGTCGACAGTGTATCACAATCGTTGACATACCTTGCTATCTCTCGTTTCATTCTTGTCCACCAAAATCTCTTATTTAAGTCTTGATACATCTTGTTGGTTCTAGGATGAATAGTGAATAGATCTATGTACTTCATCCATTATCTCCTTGCGAAGTTCCAAGTTATTAGGCACTTGCTAGCCTATTCTTGTACCAGATCACATCTTCACTATCTTTTCGGAAACACTTCATTTCACCCTTCTTAATTCGTCTTTTTAATGTGACTCTTACCAACATCCTTCTTTTGAGTTGCTACCAGTTCTTTGCGAATGGTCGGAATAAGAGCCAATTACTCAATATTCCATATGGAAGAACTCGAAGATTAGGCTCACGCATCTCTTCTTTAGATGCTTCGATAAATAGTCGAGCGGTGAGTGTTGCAACGAGCTTTTCGACTCGAGGCGTCGGCTACGACATTGGCTTTCTCGAAATGGTAGTGAACCTCGATCTCGTAATCCTTTATCAGCTCTAACCATCTTTGTTGGCACATGTTCGGATCCGCTTGAGTGAAGATTTATTTCGAGACTCTTATGGTCGGTGTATAGATGTACCAAATTTTCCAAGAGATAGTGTCTCCCGCTCTTCAATGCTAGAATCTCAGCTGCTAATTTCCAACTCCTGTGTTGGTTATTGTTCCTCCTGTCGCCTCGGTTATCGAGACGCATAGGTACTCACTCAATCCTCTTGCATTAGAGCACATCCAAATCATGTACCCGAGGCATCTTATTACTAATCGAATGGTCCGGTCAAATGCGCAGAGCTAACACCGATGGTATTGTGAGTAACTTCTTCCATGTCCGAAAAGCTTCTTCACAATCCTTGCTCCATTCATACTTCTTATCCCCCCTTTTTTTAATTTGGTCATTGGCTTGGCGATCTCGGAGATATTTGAAATGAATCTTCTATAATAGCCCGCCAACCTTAAGAAGCTTCGGATCCGTGTGACCGACTTAGGTGGTTTCCAATCCAATACTTCTTTAACCTTCTCAGGATCAACAATCACTTCTTCTGCTGATATCACCCGACCTAGGAATAGTACCTCCTTCAGCCAAAACTCACACCGATTAAATGTGGCCTCTAACCGGTGATCTCTTAGACGTTAGCATACGGTCCATAAATGTTCCGCATGTTCCTCTTCCGAGTAGATCGGAATGTCGACTATGATTATCACGACATACTTGTCCAATTCTGGCATAAACCTCCGGTTCAGGAGATACGTGAAGTGCGCTTGTACATTGTTTAGACCAAAGGACATCACTAGGTACTCATAAAGTCCATATATTGTAGAGAAATCTGTCTTTGGTATATCTTCCGCTCTAATCTCGATCGGATGCTATCCGGAGCGAAGATCTATCTTGGTAGCACTTTTGCTCCCATCAACCGATCAAACAGGATGTCAATCCGAGGAAGTGGATACTTGTGCTTAACGGTCATTGCATTCAAAGTTCGATAACCTGCACATAGCCTCAAGGTTTGATCCTTCTCCTTGACGAACAATGCTCGTCATCCTCAAGGTGATGAGCTTGGGCAAATACATCTCTTATCCAAGTAATCCCTTCGATTGCACCTTTACTTCGCCGAGTCGTTGGGTGGCATCCGATACGATCTTCTCGATATGGATGCAGTCCTTGGTTAAAGTTCTCTCTTGAATTCTACTGCCCGGTCAGGTGGTAAACCCGGTAAGTCCTCCGGAGAACATCAAAGTCTTCGCAAACTGCAGGAATGTCTTCCAAACTTTTACCAGCAGTTTTATAGATCACCGGAAAAATAGCTTGGGAAGAAGTCAATCGAAGACAATCTCGTCCATGAAGAGGAGAGTTCGGATGAACTGCAAAAGCATCTATATCCAGATCTTGCCTTATAATACTTCATCCACCTCATGCCAAGGATCGCATCAAATCCTTGTCCGTCTAAGACTATAAAGAAGTTGGGATCATCCTTACGTCTCAACTTCAATGGTATCTCCGTAGTACTTTGATCTGCAAGTCTGTTACCCCAGGTGATAATATGAGATGTGGATAATCATCTTGCATGACGGAGGGTTATATCTTGGACATATCCTCTTGCTCGATGGAGTTGCGGTTTGCTCCCGAGTCAAATAAAATTATCGGCAGCTCGATGGTTGATAGAGAACAACCACTCATGACTTGTGATCCTTTCGGAATCTCCTCGGATGTGGCAAAGTTGACACGATCAGTATTCATCTTATCATTTTGACTTGTATGATTTTGTCGACCAACTGTTTTCCTTTGAGGACGCGCCGAAGAATTCTGCTTTCTTGGTGTGACACACTCTTGAGCCAAGTGTCTAAGACAACAACTATTTTAGCATGGATGATCAGCGGATTAGGGTGTCGAGGATAAGAGGCGTATACTTGATTTGCCTGATTGTTGAACCGCTGAACGGGAAAACATCTCATTGCGGATACGGAGGTGACCGTTATATTATAGGCTCGAACCTCCGATCTATTGCAGAAATGTAGATCGGACAATATGTGGAAGGTACTTCACTTCTTGTTCATCGGCTGCTCTCTTCTTAGTCTTCTCTTCTTAATGAACACAAAGAGCATCCTCCATAAAACTAACTCCTTGATCCAAATTTCGATCGTCGGGGTGTTTGTTGTCACTTTCTATCACTTTTAAGCCGAGGTCGGAGTCACGAGATTTATAAGGGGTTGGTGAAAGTCAATGATGAAGAAAAAATTTTTTTTTACGGAAATGGTTAAGATTAAGAAAGAACATGGATTTATCAAAAGGATGCGACAGTGCTTTCGTCTATCTTGGTGTTGAAGGAAACATGGGCTTAAGATCTTTACAAGGATAATTGCACCGATGAGTTCCCAATACGAGTATTTTTCTTTCCGGTTGCGTACCATAGGTTATACGCCATCCGTTCGGAAGAACATTATACTTGGATTCTCTTCTAGTTTCAAAATAGAGTATGCAATTCCATATCGCTCATGTCCGACTTTGAGAAGCGCTCAGGCGAACCAGCACAATTCAAAGGCGGAATGGCAATTTGAAAGTGTAAAACACCCATTTCCAAACTAGCTCTCGGTACAACTTAGTCTAGTCGAAAAGGTGATGATTATTTCTTCCGTGGAAGTCACTCGGAAACTTCAAGGAAAGATAAGTTCCGAATGCAATTGAGTGAAAGAAGGAGAATGACTTCCGGACTAGGAATAGTCATCTCGTACTCATCGGAATTTTATCATCCAAAAGTTACGTCGAGAGGAAGAGTCCGAACAGAAATCAAAAGGGCTATTTGTGGAGAGGGAACGAGAGCTTTTGATGGCTACAAGTGGTAGTTGACCGGTCATTTGCCTAGATGAGGCCTGGAGCGGTCGAAGTGGCATCGGTGACTAGCTCCGGGATTCTTCTACTCATTGATTTCGTCCTTCTGCTCTTCCTTGGGAAGTTATTGACTTGTTCAAGATCCGAGTATCTCATCATGTGTCTATCGGATCTGCACCTCGTTGTTTAACTATTTCCTTGGCAGCTGTAAGTTGTTCACCCCAAGATTCACCTAGAGCACCCATTCATACTTGTCATCTTTAATCTATCCTTTTAAATTCATAGCTCTCGGATGGGGCTCCTTGATTACGACACATGATCTTCCCTGCATTTGATTGCCTTTGATCATCCGTATATAAAGATCTTAAATTCCTCATTCCATTGCCTCCGTGTGAAAGTTCCTCTTGACGTCTATTTCACTAACATAAACTTCTTCTTGTGCCATCCACAGAGACTAAATCTACACTACGATACTAACTAAGTATAACTTATAACCCCGACTTTTATTATAGCACTCAATATGACATGATGCATGTTCGGCAGTCTAACTATACGTACTATAGTATATAAGACTACAATGAATAGTTAGCACTTTCCAAAACCCAAACTTTGAACAGTTAGTAAAAAGTCTAACTATTCTGCATCCTTATAGGGCTCCGTACTCTCTCGTGTTCTAAACGCACTAACCGTGTTAAGTTTTGAAAACAAGCTTGTAAACAATGTACTCGTTGCCCCTGTATTGCTCCGATACCAGCTGTGACATCCCCTCCGGGATACCCGGGACTCGGTACGAGAGGAACACTCGACGCAGCGAGTTACAACAGTTCATCATCTCATACAAGCCGAATGTATACATCATGGTATAATACAACCAGGTTTTCGAAATACAAACATTGTACAGCGGAAGCATAATACATTAATGAAGTTTAACAACCTATGAGTCTTGCAGCAGAAACTTGTACTTTACAACAAAAGACCACTAGCGTGATGTACCGAGCCCGTCGTACACCACGATCCTCCTCGCGCGAGACGTCGGGATCTGTTCCCACTTGAGGGAACCACCCTCGGAACACGGCTCCTCTTCCGGACAGCTACCGTAACAGTCGTGGAAGAACGACGCTTGCCCTGAAATTGTAACGAGCAAACCCCGAGTATTCTAATACTCGGCAAGACCGACCCGTCAACAAGCACGCTAAGGCCGACGCCTAGTATGCAAAGGCTTTACGGTCGTGGAGTTGACTCCCTTGCGAAAACAGCTCTAACGGTTGATCCTTACTTTCAAGTTTTAGCTCGGGTTAAGTTTGATAGATAACAAGGTTTTGCAGTCTACAACTACTGCAATCACGTTTGCAACCAAAGATCATTTCCGATCAACAGTTCTTTCATCTCTCATCCACATCTTCTAGTTGATTACTACGATGCGACGAGCTAAACAAGCGGTACTCATTACTGCGAGGGACAGCGATTCGAATCGATTTTATACCAGCTGGCAAAACCCGACTACACGACGTATACGCATCACACCGATCGTATACGACAACCTTCCCGCTAGCACCTGACAGCAGACTAGCCATTTCCAACTCCCCGGAGTATGGCGAAGCCACTACTTCCCTCGTGGTCGACCCATCTCCCTCCCGTGAGACTATCCTCTCACCGACAATCGGCAAAGAGAGTTGGCTACGCTACATCTCCGGGGTGACAGGGTACATCAGCCTTGCTGGGCCCATGATACCAGACATGTAGTACGGTACGTTCAAACTTGTTCAACTAAGCCGACAACGGTACGGTCCTTGACCGACTCGGACGGGGCTACCACCTTGCAAGACCTCATCTCCGTCTTGCCCTTTCTCCTACGGGGCCCGTCCGGTCTTAGCTTATTAACACTCTCAACTTCAACTTTCTCTTATCACTCCTCTTAGCAATAATAAATCAGCCATTTCCTATGTCTCGCGAGTAGTGTCACCACCACTCGACTTCTACCGATGCCCTAAGACATAAGCTTAGCAGCTTATCGAACTCGATCGAGCAACCTGTACCAAGTATAGCATAAACGAATGGATACCTATCTCATGCATCTAGGGTATCAAGCAACTCCTATAACTTAATGCACAATCACGACTCATTACTCGTGATAAAAGAAAAGACTTTAAAAACATAGGTGGGATGCACCGGGCTTGCCTGGATTCGAGTCGGAGTCGGCTTTCTCGTGGGTTGGTCGACTTCGACGTTCCGTCTTCTGTCTCGACCTCGGCGGAACCTCGATCACGCCGGAACCTAGGTCGACCAACAATACGTCGCGAATCACCACCATGCATGCATGAATGTACATGATATGATTATGCAAGGGTTTTCTTAAATACGTTCATTAACTAACAATTACTCGATTCATTATGTTCGAGTAATTAACAACTAACAACTAACAATTAATCATGCTCGTTAACTAATACTTAATCCTGGTCATTACTTAACAACTAATCTTGTTTATTAATTAACAAATACTCATGTTCATTAATTAACCATTAATCATGTTCATTAGTTAACAATTCATGATTAATCATTAATCAATGATACATAGGGTAGTAAACTGGGATCACATGAAATGACGGTGTTTATGTTGACTTTTGAAAAACAGTTTTCACAAACACTTTCATCTGTAGTATCTCTAATTTTTAAAGAAATTTATTTTTCAAAAACAATTAATAATTAGCATAAAATAATAGGTTATATTAACTAAAGAAAGGTAATTAATTAAACTATGAAATTATAATTTTTCAAAATAGGTATTTGAACACATAATCAAATAGAGAATAATTTTATGAATCTAATGAACTTGGTTTGACATTTTTCTGATTTTTGTGGAATTTTCTACGAATTTTTGAAGTTTGAATAAAATCTGAAATTGAATAAATTCGAAAAGAACAGAGGCAGCTTACTTGGGCCAAATCTAATTGGGCCATGGGCCGAACGGCCCATGCTCGCGCGGCCCGAGTTCGAGTTCATCCTGGCCGGCCATGGCAGGTGGTGGCCGGACGGCGACGGCGGGTCGCCGGAGGAGCGCGGAAAATGGCAAGGCAACACGGGAAGGGCTCTGGAGGCTCCGGGCGACGTGGAGACATGCCTACGGCGAGCGGCGGGCGGAGGAGGGGTTCGTCGGCTTCTAGCGCTCATCCGGGTTGACCAAATTGCAAACCGATTCTTGCTAGAGCTTCGGGGGATCATGGCGAACACCGGCACCGAGCCCGTTGACGACGAGGAAGGCCGGAAGATGCGGCGCACCGGCGAGGTGGTTGCGGCGCGGTTCGGACCCGGAAATAATCGACGAATTTGCCGGTGGTCCGGTGGTTATTCTCCACGTGAGCTCGGGAGATGAAGTAGTGCCTTCTTGCGCACGGAGGGAACCCGAGTTGGGCGGAACGGTTCAACAAAGCGAAGTAATTTTGGAGAAATAGCCATGACCGCCGGTGGTGACCTCCGAGTAGAAAAACGTCTCGATCTCGGGTGCTAGGGCGGGAGAACTCGATTGGATGACAGGGTGAGGTTTAGGAGAGGACGGCGCATCAGCTGGGGGTGGTGGCTCATGTGGGGAGGGTTCGAGGTGGCCGGCCGGCGGGGAACGAGAGGGCGGACGGCCGGCGGAACTCGGGTGCGAAGGAAAGAAGAATAGAAACTCGGGCTCTGGTTTTTATCCTGGCGAGGAGAGTTGAGGTGGCGTCGGAGGGTGCTGCGTGGCACGGACGGAGGCTGGACGCGCAGCCGGGAGCTGCCGGGGTGGAGCGGTGGTGAGGCGGTGCGGCAAGGGTCGGTTCGGGGAGAGAAGAAGAAGAAGAAATTGACTCCTGGCTTAATTTGCGATTTTTGCAAAAAGCCCCCTACGTTCTTAATTAATTGAAAAGCATACCTCCAAGGCTCGAAAAATTATGCGAAAAAAACAGGGATGGAAATGAAAACATTTTGAATCTTTTTCCTTATTGGTCGGAGTTCAAATTCCAATTAAATTTTGGATTAAAAATTCAAGTTGAAAATAAAAAGAGAAATTTTTATTATTTCTTGTAGACCTTTTTACAAAATGAAATAATTTCGTATCAACTCCATAAATCTGTTATTTTTATGTTTAATTAACGAGAAAATGTTAAACTCCAAAATTTGCTTGTATTTAATTTGTCTTTTTAAGATCTTAATTAAACTTAAGTAAATTTGTCATTTCATGTGTATTTCTTAACACAATATTCTATTCAACATTTTCTCAAATGCACAAGATGACATGATGGTGAATGGCATGAAATGCACTTTGATTTGGTTAGGGTTGTTACATAGTTAAGGCCACCCTCGGTGATCGGTTAGGTCGCAACACGGCAGCTTACATAAATGACATTGTAATCAAGAGTGTTGTTGAGCAAGATCATGTGAAGGATTTAGTCGAGACCTTCACAAACCTTCATAGAGTAGGCATGAAGCTAAACCCAGCCAAGTGCATGTTCGGAGTTAAGGCGGGTAAGCTACTGGGATACATGGTATCGAAAGTCGGCATCAACCCCAACCCAACAAAAATTCGAGCAATTCTGGACATTGAACCTCCAAAGTCCATAAGAGAGTTACAAAGGTTTACTTGGAAGAGTAGTGGCTTTGAGCGGACTCGTCTCCAAACTCGCAGAGCGAAGCATGCTGTTCTTTGAGATACCGAGGGGCCCTCGGGTTTCAAGTGGACGGAAGAACATCATGTCGAGTCTTAATCTCGGCACTAGAACTACCCGGTCCCTTACGAGCATGGAACTCGATGGTGCAACACACGAACACACAAGAACACGTGATTTTAGATATGTACGGGCCTCTCAATGGATAGTAATACCCTACATCCTGTGTGTTATGTATTGCCTTTAGCAGATTGCTGATTGCAAGATCTCGGAGAGTTTTCGGGGGGCCATGCTCCGCCTTATATATCCGGGGAGCTAGGTTTACATTCGAGTCCTAGTCGATTACACGGATTTACATATACGAGAACTCTATCTCTAGCTTTCCTTATCGATTCGGAGTCCCAATAGGCTATAAATTGCTCCTTTACTTGTTTCTTAAGTTATCATACGTCGGTGTTGATACCCGCCTTATCTTCATACCGGTATATGGAATCCTCTGTTATTCCGGACCGGTTAGGGACCAGACTCGTTGGCTATCTCTCGCCACCTTTATCTTCATTGATTTGTTATTGTGTCTTTGCATATCCATTCCTTTATCATCTCGTATACCCATAAGGCAAGTATACGACAACGAGCTCCCGAGTAATTTTTGATTTGACCTTGAATAAGACCGACCAGTCTTCCGGATGTTGGTCTTGATTCCATGGTAAAATTAAAAAGAACTCTAATCTGCTGCGATGTTTCTTCTTTCTTCGAGGCGTTTCAAAAAGCCTAAAAAATCAGTGTTTTTATCCTCCACATCACCTAATTAGGTAACACAGAAATCATTGCATATTCTTCTTCGGTGCACCGATTAGGTGCACACAATTGGGTATAGCCCGCGACTCTTGGATCATTTGAACTCCTTTCAAATAATGCAAGAGCCCACTAGTTGATTCTACATTATTTCCCTTAATATGCAATCTCTACGGACCGCTCCTTTCAATTTTCCATTATCTTTCACTTCCCGCGATCTCTCGCACAGCGCTCTTGGACTTCCCGCGGTCCTTTCATTTGAGGATCGCAAATAATGCAAGAGTCTTTCTTGAGAGACTATGCTTCATTATTTTCTATCAAATCATATCGGTTTATTCTCTGCCAAGAACACATTTTTCAGACCGGTCGAACCAGTCATACCGCATATCCTTTTGAGACCGCTTAATTCAGTCTTATCTTTAACGTATTTAGTTAATTTTAACTAAGAAGCAAAATCCTAGCTGATCGGACCAGTTTATTCCTCATACTCTCACATCGACTCGAGTCTCTAAGGCCTATAATCTGCCGGATGATTAACACCCATAGCCTAAGGCATCCATTAACATTGAGTTAGGCAAGATCTAACTCTTTCACACTCGCTAAATTACGAAATTTAGCATTACATTAATCCAGATCTGAAAAGTTCATATTTTAGACTGCTTTGTTATTCACGGAAAAATCACGGTGACTTATCCTTATGGCCGTTGGGCCATAATTTGCGCAAATTAACAGGAAATCCTTAATATCCTTAAGACCGTTAGGTCATAATTGCACGATCACGACATAAGTCATTTAATGCCAAATTCACTGGGCTGTAAGAAACAACCCAATAACTTTCCAGCCACGAGCCCAGCTCGGGTGCTTATAAAAGGAATCGAAAGGTCGACCTAGGTCAAACCCATTCCCGAAGCTCCATAGGCGCCCGCCATACACCCTTGTTCTTTGGACATCACGATCATTGTTCTTCCTTTCCGCATAAATCAATCTCGGATTTCCTTTTTTCATCTCTTAAGATGGGCAAGAAGAAATCTGCCGCTAACTCCTGCGTCTTCCTCTTCTCGTTCCCCGTGACCAGCTCCCTTTTGGTGTTCAAGATCCGGGAAATAGCAAAGTCACCAAGGCATCGATTAATGAAGCGGTTCGTGATGGATATCTTCCCCCTCAGCCCTATTCCGAACCGGAGTGTCCCTACCCTTGTCCAAATTCCATGGGGAATAGACGACTCCCAACGGTTAGTTTTTAAGTCTTTTTTCCTTCGTGGCCTTTATCTTCCTTGCTACTCCTTTTTTAGGGGCTTCTCTTCTTTTACGGATGGGAGTTAGTAAATCTAAACCTTAATGTCATCCTTCGGATCGCTTTCTTCATCCATCTTTCCGAGGCTTTCCTTGGAGTCCTCCCTCATTTCAAGCTTTTCAATATCTTTTTCAAATCCGCCCACTTCCCTCATCGGACCGCCAGGCTGCAGTAGGTGGGGTAGGAATTCAATGCTTGGAGTGCGAGATGAATACTTCTCCCTGTCTCCGAACAAAAGCATAGCCTTTTGGAAAAGCGGGTGGTTCTTCCGTGACAATCCCCGACCTGCACTCCCTCCTTTTAGCGCCAAGGTAGCAAAAATTTCCCTACCCCGGATAGCGGGGAGAAGCTCAAGGAAGATGAAGAAATCCTCGCTCTTTTGGCTTGTATCAAGTATCTAAAAGAAGTCAAAGGTGTCACCGCCGAGACAGCTTCTTTGGAGCTTCATCGTGCGAGGAGTCTAGCCGCTGAAAAAGCGGGAACATCCGAGCATGGTGCTTCAATTAAGACGTGGCCATTCCACTAGATGGAACACCTCTCCTCGACGTAGAGCGGTTGGAAAGCCGTATCAAGCAAATGCTCCAACCAAAGCCGGACCTATCGGGATGCCAAAGAGTGGGTCCGGCTTTTAGTACGTCAAATCCTCGAGACCACTGTAAGTATTGCTCTTCTTCTTCTCAAATTTTGTTATATTCAATCATCATCCCCTTATTCAAATACGATTGTGCAATACGAGAAAATGGATAATTTTAGAAGTCATCCCCCACTCCCTCCTAATGATGCTTGGGGGGAAGACTATGAAGGCAATACCGCCCCTCTTGTCTGTTCAAGCCGGTCTTACTCGAAAGACTTCGGACCGGTCTTACCCTCTCGCCACCCGGTATAGCTCCAAAAATATCCAAATCGGAAAAGTGGTTCGGGCACCTAGTACGAAGAAACGTACTACCTCCTTAACCATCGGCAAATCCATCACAACTTCCGCTTCCGTACCGGGCGACACCCGTACGGAGGCACGTAAGCTTGAAGACCGGCGGAGAGAAGAGGAAGGCTGTTGAGAGGGATCGCCAAGCTACACTCGCCGCATTTGAAGCTGCTATCGGAAAGTCTCGGGGAACCTCCTCATTAACAGATTCTCCGGCCAACGTTCCCAAGAGATCCCGGTATGGCATTCGGACCGGTCCTTCGACAAGTGGAGCGGGGGACCAGTCTCATCGCCGCTAGTCCAACCAGCGGCGAAAAGGACTGCAGAGGGCTCAAGCGAGGATACTCAAGGCCCTTCAAAGAAGATCAAGACCTCCACCGGCTTCAAGAAAACCACTTCGTAAGTCTTCCGCATTACTAATACCTTCCGAGTCATTTTCAACCCGGTCTTATAACGCTCGCAACCTTTTCGCAGAATTCCTTCTAATTTCCAAGCTAGTATAGCTAGCTTTCTAAGAAACAAAGCTTCTACTCCGGCCCCGACCGGTAGTGCTTCCTCTACCTCTACTTCTTCAGCTCTTGCCACCGCCAAATCCTCCGAAGTCCAAAGTGTGGCATCCGCCAAGGAAATCCCTGCCGCCTCTAGCATAGAAATTTCGTCCCAAGCAACCGAAGAACAAGTCGTCATCAACGTCGACGACTCATCTACAAGTGACTTCCCTCCCCAAGCTACCCTATTCCAAGCTCCTCCGAAACTCCCATTGGGACCGGTCCGGGTGGAAGAAATTCCTCGTCGGCCTAGGACGACACGCAAAGCTCCGGGAGGGCGTAGGCCGGCCAAGATGGTGGTTGGAGATGTTGAAGTTGACAGCACAAGCGGAGCCGGAAAGTTTACTGACAACGACCCAGTGGGATTCCCTTCGTAAAGAGGAAGCCCTAAAGAACTTCTCCGAGTCCGGCCAGGTATGTCCTTCTACTTTACTTATTCCTTTACATAATATCTTCTCATTATAATCTGATCCTTTGTTTCTTCCTCCTTTTAGGTTCTTCTAAAAACTCCGAGGCCAAGAATGCAATTATCGCTCGTCCGGAGAAAGAACTATATCACAATCAAGAGCGAGTTGGTCAAACTTGAATCTCGGACCGCCGATCCGAAATCCAAAGAAACCGATCTGTCGAAGAGGGAGGCCAACCTGATGAGCACCCACCGGTTAATGGAGGAACGCCGACAGGAGATCATCAAGCTCCGCAAATAAATCCGAAGTAAGTCTTTAATCTTATCTTCACATTTTGTATTTTTCTTCTTCTCTCTTTGACTGGTCTTGTTTTATTCTAGCACTTGAAAATCTTGTTTCCGCCCATAAAAAGGCGGAAGAAACTCTTTCAGAGAAAGCAGCTGCCTAAGAAAAAGCTCGCTAGAAGGTTCACAAATTGACGAACAGCGAGCAGCTCGAATTGGAGAGCTGGAAGGCGAGCTCACTTACAAGGATAATATTCTTGCGCAGACTCGCGTTCCAACAAAATGCTAGAGGTCGACAATGCCCGTCTGCAGGCCGAACCGGCGGAAGCTCTAGAGGCTGTAAAGACGGCGCGACAGAAGAAAGAGAGTGCTGTAAGGACTGCCCATTAGCTCTGCCCAACTTGCGCTTAAAGCTAAGGAACATGAAATCCAGCGTCCGCTGAAAAGTGAAGCCAAATTAAGGGAGTCGAATGTCAACATTAAAGGCAGATTCGAGCCCCGAAGTCGGATACGGACGTATGCTTCTTCTTTTACACCTTCATTGAATAAACTCCTTTTTGATACCGATCTGTATCGATAACTCTTCCTTTGTCTTCTTCGGAACTCGCTGCAGGCATGGTGCGGACGCTCGAGTATCTAAACGGCGGTCATTCCATTGACCAGAATGAACTAGATCTTGAGACCGCTATCCGGGCTTTCCGAGGAGGATCGGAGAGCACTCCATGATGGTCGCCGCATCGGGAGGAGGTCACATTGCCGCCATAATCTAGTCTTGGACTCCGGTCGAAGACTGCGATTTCAACTTTATCAAAGATGGCGCCCACCCGGACACTACCGAAGATCGGTTCAATGAGTCGAAGAATTCGCTCATTGGTACCGTTTCTGAACCGATATAGGACGTTCCTCTAGATCCGACGGGTCCTCCCTTAAATGTGTGTCACACCCCTATCCCGAAAGATAGTTAAGTGTGGTACGGATCGCCTTGAGAGATGATTGACGAAGCAACCATACATAGCATCACATTAACAAACATACACGATTTGCAAGGTTACATAATTAAGTCTTGATTACAACATAGGGTTCGAATAAAAGATACATTAGGTTCGAGATTAGGTCTTACATAACCATGACCTTCGTTCGAATTTAAAGTGCGGAAGCGAAATACAACTCGACGATACATCGATAACTTAAATGAACCATGCCGGCCTAGGCCACGGCTCACTCATCATGGGTCGGAGAGCTAGGGACCCATTCAATGGTCCACTCTTTGGGCTCTTCTCCATCCCAAACCACCTTACCACAACAATCACAAAAACCGGCTTGCGGGAAACCTGTAATCAACATGTAGTGGCAAAGCCTCGAGTATCTAACATACTCCGCAAGTCTTACCCGTCAAATTGGTCATCTAAGACCGACTCCTAGATGCATGGGGCTTGACCGGTTTAACTTGGCCTTTTTGCATGAATAGCACCTATGCTAATTAGGTTGGCAATTTTATTACTTAGCCAAGTTAATAGGGTTGTTGCGTAAGGAAACTTTAGTGAGCATACTAACAATACAAGGGTTTGCAATACAATTTAATATCAATATAAAACAGCAAGCTATTCAATCTCCTTCCATTACTACACATTGCGAACTGCTCGAATCAAGTGGTACTCATTAACCGAGAGGAAACGGCGACAATTATCGAATTATTAATCCTGCAGGAAAGAACCCAAATGCACGACATACGCATCATTTAAGAACACGTATGGCCACCGTTCGCGAGTTCATCGTAAAGTAAAACACGGGGCCACCGACCCCGAGTACACGTCCCCCTTGCGACCGTTCGACAACGCGCCCAAGGCTTAACCCATGTACTCTCCAACGGTCCTCAACCCGTGCAACCACCGTGCCAAACACATCACCTGCGGGTCGGTGAGATATCCGGCTCACTTTACAACTTACAAGCTACCTAGGTTTACCAATCCCCATAAGAAAGGTATGCAAGTGGTACACAACTCAAACTTGTTCGCGGAGCCACAATGGGGTGTTCTCAATTTTAACCAAACTCATCATGTTCACATTTAGTCATAAGCCATGAGTGAGATCCCCATCTCTATCGTTGACTCCAACAACATGGCATAGCACTTCTAACGAGGATATGACACATAAGCAACATAGGACATATAGGATTTTATGCACGTGGATTTCCAATCAATTCCTAGAACTTAAATGCACAACCATCATCCTTAATTTAGTGATAAAAGAAAGACATTTCAAATAATAGGAATGCACCGGGGCTTGCCTTGAGAGTGATCGAAGTTAGTACTAGCTTCACAAGCGTTGAGAGTAGCAACGGCTTCTTCCGGCGGAATCAATTCAACGTCGTCACCTAGGGGATGAAATGCAATGCATAAGTCTCATGCATACAAGGGTGACGAATATGGTAATGCATGTGTGCTGTTTTGTAAAGACACTTATGAACACATTAACCACAAGTTTATTTGCTCAAACCCGAGCAATCATAACATGCCTCGTGTTTGCTTTTACGGGAGCCAAATTACATGAACAAGCATAACCATACTAGTATAGGGAGGAAGGACTTGATGCATAGACATGAGTGCTGTGGTTAGTGTAGGTTTTGTACTAGCATTTTAGCAAGTTTTTATAGTGCAATACGAAGAAATCTAGGCTTAGGTGTTCTAACATCACATGCGATGACGATTTCCTTTTAGAATAGGAATTCGATTTCAAAATTCATACATAGGTGAAATACATGAAACCTTTTGACTAAACCTGCCATGAGGTGCTAGAGGACATAATGAACAGTAGAAATTACATAAACATGCATGAACATAAACTTTAGTGACCTAAAACCAATTATGCTTGTGCTGAAATTGACCCTTTGAGATTTGGATCTAGGGTTTGCAAAAATCATTACTTAACATGCTCAAAAATTAACATGGGATTTTCTACATGTGTACAGTACCAAAAGGAAATTAATTGCCAAGTTTCATGCAAAAATAATTTATACAGAATTAATTAAAAATTAAATACAGAGAATGCAAGAAATGCAATAACTTGAAAAATATGAAATGAAATGCAGATCTTCCAGTGCCAAAAATTCATGTGTGTCAGGGTGAAGACTTTGGCCAAGTGGCTTTTAATTTGGATTTATACTTTTAAAGTTATGGCTTAGTTAAGTTTTCAGGGGTTGACTTTTGTCATTTTTATAAAAATGTGAAAATGACCAGATCTGAGGAGTTCATGTTACTTTTATGAAAGTACAGGTCTTCTAGTTTCCAAAACATTTTAGTTTGCAATTTTTGGACGATTCAAACGCCAGATATGGATTTTTCAAACTCAAACGAAGTTCTGACTTAATTACGAAAATGCCATCGGCCGATTTTTAAAACAGATCGGCGCGCGCTCCGGCGACGGTGGCCGGCGCCGGCGAACTTCGCCGCGGCGGCGCTGCACTGGAGCGCATGCTCCGAGACTCGGCGGAAACGATGTACGCGGTGTGGGGAGCACGCCGGTGGGGTCGGCGGGGACCCGCGGTGGCCGGAGAGGCGGTGCGGCGAGCGGCGGCGCTCGGGAGGCTGCGGCGGCGGCGCGCGTGCAGTTCGAGGGATGAGAGAGGAGGGGTTTGGCCGGAGAGCATCACCCGAGCACGGAGGAGAGCGGCGTGGGGTCGAGCTGGAGCGAGGGGCGGCGGAGAGGGGGTCTCGACGGAGAGGTGCTGAGGCCGGCGGCGGTGGCGGTCGGTTTTCTCCGAAATGCCGGCGAGTGGCTGCAGGACAAGGGGAGCTGATCAGGGGAAAGAAAGGAAGGCTCTTGCGCGCAACTTGGCGAAAGAAACTCGGGCGCGCGACTTGCCTAGGCGAAGCAATCGGCGGCGGCGTTCTCGGCGGCGTCGATGGAGAGCGGCGGCGATTTCCGGCCGTGCGCGAGCTATGGCGGCCGAGGGAGGAGCTGGTGGTGCGGGGAGGAGCCAAGGGAGCTGGGGCAATTATTTGAGGCGAAAAGGGGCGATGGGAGCTTGGCCTCCGTGCCATTTTCTAGGTGCGGCCGGACGGGGAGCGGCGGCCGGAGCGGGGCGCCATTACTCCCGGCGCTCTACTGTTGGCCGGCGGGTACAGAACGGTTGGGAGGTGGCCAGGAGGCTTGCGTGGCGATTAGACGGGGCAGGGCACGCGCGGGGCGGCCGCGGTGGCGCCGGACCGGCGGTCGGTCCGCCATTGCCCACCGGACAGCTGTAGCTCGAGGAGTGTTTTTGAATTTCAATCTACAGTTTGAAACTTCGACAAAAATTCATATTTCTGGGCTTCCATAAATAAAACCAAAAATATAGGGAGGTTCAGGATGATTTACTTTAATTTTCATCTTAAAGTTTGAAGTTCCAAAAATGCTTCCAAAAATTCATATAAAATTCACAAGTAGCAATGTTTCAGATTTAAATTTGAATTTTTGGGGTTTCAAAACTTTATCCAAAAATTTGGTAAAAATGTTGTAAATTCACCTTTTTACATGAGCAATCCAGTGGTGCAAAAATATGTGGGTAGTGTTTTTATAATTTTTTGCATTTTGGTTAGGGCTAGGGTTTAGGAGTGGTTTTTCCTTTTTCCTTTTTGTTTTTCTTATTTTCCTTTGGGTAATTAGTATTAGTACTTCATTAGTGAAGTGATTAGGGTACTAACTACGGGATTAGCCGTAATCGTGACATGGGATGTCACAGCCCTCCCCCTTAAAGAAATTCTCGTCCGAGAATCGCTACGAATTAAGGAGAGAGAGTGCGAAAAATACCGGTTTGTGTGACGCGAGGAACTCGGGAAAGTTCTTCTCTAGAAAATCCTCTTGTTCCCAAGTTGCTTCTTCTTCGGTGTGGTTACTCCATTGCACTTTATAGAAGGTGATGGTGCGATTTCGAGTTACTCGGTCGCTTTGATCAATAATCCGGACGGGGTATTCGGGGTAGGAGAGATCTTCTTCTAGTTGATCGGTGTCGGAAATGACCACATCTATCGGAGGCTTCAAACATTTCTTGAGTTGAGATACGTGGAACACATTGTGCACTCGAGCAAGACTTTCCGGTAGTTGCAATCGGTAAGCAACCGCGCTATGCTTTTCCACAATCGGATAGGGTCCGATATAGCGGGGTGCTAACTTTCCTTTAATTCCAAACCGAGATACGCCCTTATTCGGAGAGACACGAAGATAAACGTGATCTCCCTTCTCGAATTCCAAGGGCGTCTCCTCTTGTTAGCGTAGCTCACTTGACGAGATTGTGCGGCTTTCATGTTGGCTTGAATTTGTCGGACCTTCTCTTCGGCTTGAGTGACAAGATCGGGACCGAAAGTGGTTCTCTCTCCCGCTTCCGACCAATTTAAAGGTGTACGACAAGAGTGACCGTACAACGCTTCAAACGGTGACATTCCCGAACTCTCTTGATAGCTATTGTTGTACGAGAATTCGACGAATGGAAGACAATCATCCCAATTTCCTCTATTTTCCATAGCACATGCTCTCAAAATATCCTCCAAATATTGATTCAATCTTTCGGTTTGTCCATCCGTTTGCGGGTGATATGCGGAGCTTCTAATGAGGGTGGTACCAAGACAAGAATGCAATTGTTCCCAAAAGCGAGATACAAATTGCGGACCTCGATCGGAAACAATGGTTTTCGGTACTCCATGCAAACATAACACTCTTGAGATGTATAGCTCGGCATACTTCTTGGTATTGTAGGTAGTATGGACGGGGATGAAATGTGCGGACTTCGTTAACCTATCCACAATAACCCAAATTGAATCGTGCTTCTTTGATGTGAGAGGCAATCCAACGATAAAATCCATAGCAATATCCTCCCACTTCCAAACGGGAATCTTCAATGGGTTCAATAATCCGGCCTTTCTCAAGTGGTCGGCTTTCACTCGTTGACAAGTATCACACTCGGCCACATACCGTGCAATCTCACGCTTCATGCGTGTCCACCAAAACTTTTCTCTTAGGCCGCGATACATTTTGTTGCTACCGGGTGTATGGAATATTTAGACAAATGTGCCTCATCCATTATTTTCTTTCGTAATTCCATATCCTTTGGAACAACGAGACGTTGGTTGAACCATAATACACCATTGTCATCTTGTCGGAAACATGTAGCTTCGTCATTTTCAATCTTTTGCCGAATAAATTCCATACCTTCGTCCTTCTTTTGTGCCTCAATAATTTCCTCACGAAGGGTAGGAATGAGAGCTAGATTATATAGCGAACCATAGGGAATGACTCGAAGACTTGGTTCACTAAAATCTGAAATTTCCGAGCTTTCCATAGAACAACCGGTAATATGATTGCATTGATCCTTGCGACTCAAAGCGTCGGCAACCACGTTAGCTTTACCCGGATGATAATGGATTTCCAACTCATAATCCTTTATCAATTCCAACCATCTACGTTGCCTCATATTCAACTCTTGTTGGGTGAAGATATATTTGAGACTCTTATGATCGGTGTAAAGATTGACAAGATTTCCAAGTAGATAATGCCTCCAAGTTTTCAAAGCAAGGACAACCGAGGCTAGCTCCAAATCATGAGTGGGGTAATGTTGTTCATGCTTGCGAAGTTGACGAGAAGCATAAGCAATGACACGACCTTCTTGCATTAACACACATCCTAGACCGGTGCCGGACGCATCACAATACACGTCAAACGGCTTGGTGATGTCGGCTTGTGCTAACACCGGAGCGGATGTCAAATGCTTCTTGAGAGTTTGGAAGGCTTCTTCACATTCACGGCTCCATTTAAACTTAGCATCTTTCTCCAACAATTTTGTCATAGGCTTGGCTATGCTTGAAAAATTGGGAATGAATTTCCGATAGTAGCCGGCAAGACCTAGGAAACTCCGGATTTGTCTCACCGACCTTGGGGATTTCCAAGCGATCACGTCTCCCACTTTACTTGGGTCAACGGCGACACCTTCCGCGGAAATAATGTGACCCAAGAAAGGCACTTGCTTCAACCAAAATTCACATTTGCTAAACTTGGCATACAATTGATGATCACGAAGCCGTTGGAGAACAATGCGAAGGTGTTCGGCATGCTCTTCTTCGGACTTCGAATAAATAAGAATGTCGTCAATGAAAACCACGACAAACTTATCCAACTCGGGCATAAATACCGAATTCATCAAGTACATAAAATGAGCCGGGGCATTCGTAAGCCCGAAAGACATGACGAGATACTCAAAGAGACCATACCGCGTAGAGAATGCGGTTTTTGGAATATCTTCGGCTCGGATCTTGATTTGATGGTAACCGGATCGGAGATCAATCTTAGAGAAAACCTTAGCACCAACTAATTGATCAAAGAGAATATCAATCCGAGGGAGCGGGTATTTATTCTTGATAGTCACCGCATTGAGAGGTCGGTAATCCACACATAGACGTAGCGTCTTGTCTTTCTTCTTCACAAAGAGAGCGGGACATCCCCACGGAGATGAACTAGGGCGAATATATCCTTTATCCATAAGCTCACTCAATTGCTCTTTTAAGATTGCTAGCTCATTGGGAGCCATCTTGTACGGCCTACGGGAAATTGGTGCCGTACCGGGTTGGAGCTCAATCTTAAACTCAACATCCCGATCGGGTGGCATGCCCGGTAAGTCATCCGGAAACACATCGGGAAACTCACATACCACGGGAATATCCTCAATCCGTTTTCCCTCAAGATGGTAGATTTTTGAAGTGGAGGATTTTGGATGGGGCAATCGGAGAATAGACGAACCATGGAGTGGGGAGTTTAGGTGAACTTCACGAGAATCGATGTGTAAAACGGCTCTATGGAGTTTCATCCACCTCATACCTAGGATTATATCTATTCCTTGCCCACACAAAACTATGAGAGAAGAGGGGTATATTTTTCGTTCTAGGTTTAGTGGGACTTGCCTTAACTCTAGGTTTGTTCTTATCTTTCCACCGGGTGATGTGATCACATAGGGAATGTCCAAAACGGTAGGAGTGAGTTGTAGGGTTTTTGCACATGCTTGACTAATGAAATCATGAGTTGCACCCGAATCAAAAAGAACCAAGGCGGAGTGGTCGTTGACCGAAAACATACCCGAAAGTACCGGTTCTCCCGCTTGAATCTCTTCGGCCGTGGTATAGTTGACTCGGCCATTCTTAGCATTTGGAGTGGAGGATTGATTGCGGTTCCCATTTCCATTATTCCCATTGCGGTTTTGATTGTTGTTGCCGCTTCGGAACCATTGTTGTTGTTGTTGTTGCCCGGGTTGCGTGTCGGAACACGGCAATCCTTTGCGAAATGACCCGGACGTCCACAATTAAAGCACGGACCTTGCGGACCGGGCCTAGCACCTTGGTATTGCTGCTGTGGAGGGCGGAACGAGGTAGTATGCTGCTGATTTCCACCGTGGGGGTGGTGGTGTTGCTGCGGCACAAGCGACGTGAGCCCCCGTCGGCGGCAATGCGGCCCGAAACTTCGTCCGGTCGGGGAAGTGATAGCTAGCTTGTACTTGGGCGGAGCGGAGCCGGATGGATTTCCTACGGCACGCTTCCTCTTCTTGTCCTCTTGGTGGGCACGGATAGCATCTTCTTGCACAATTGCGGCACTCATTAAGTCATTGAACGTGCCGGTAGTGACTTGAGCCAAGCGATCTTGTAACTTCGGGCTTAGCCCCGAGCGAAAGCAATCCTTCTTCTTGTCATCCGTGTCGGCATGATAGGATGCATATTGAGCCAAGTAGTTGAACTTCCGTGCATACTCTTGCACGGTTCCGGCACCTTGCTTCAAACTAAGGAACTCTTGCAACTTGCGCTTCATGAGACCGGCGGGAATGTGATGCGCGCGAAATGCGGTGCAAAAGTCCGGCCGGTTCACTTGAGTACCGGCGGGAAGTGCGGCGGTGAAGCTTGCCCACCATGCACTAGCGGAGCCACGAAGTTGTTGAGCCGCAAAGAGAACCTTTTGCTCCGATGTGCAATTGAGGAGAGCAAACTTCGACTCAATGATGCGGAGAAAATTATCCGCCTCCAACGGATCGGTAGTAGCTTCACCAAACTTGGGCGGTTCGAGTGGCCCAAAAGTCGGCATAGGTGGAATTCCTCGGCCCTTGGGGTGGCGGTCCTTGGCCTTGTCCTTGGTTGGTTTGGCTTGCAAAGAACAAGCGGAACATCTCGTTTTGGTTGGACATGAGTTGTTCCAACGGCGTGAGGGGTGGAGGGTTAGGGAGTTGCTCTTCCCTCGCACCATGCCCACTTCCGGAAGCTTCACCACGGCGGGTATTCACCATCTGTCATGCATGAAAAATTTTCTCACGTTAGCTCATTAGACCAAGAGCTAAAATAGCAAGAAAACATGACATTGGGCATAAGGGACCAAAAATTTCAGATTGGATGTACGAAGAAAATATCGATGAAATAAGCATAATGCATTGGCAACACACATATTCCATAGATTCTAACATAGTAGCAACATGATAGAAATTTTTGATACACGGGAAACCACGAATCCGATACAACACGGTCTTAGGTTACATCACATGTGACCCATAAACAAACACAAATCTCGGAGAGCTTAATTAACAACACGCGGATCGTTTTCCGTACACGGTTACATGCCTCACGAGATTACAAATCCTACACACATAGAGCTACGACCACCGGTCGTGACAACTACTCGTCGTCATCGCCGTAGTAGTCGGCGTCATCCCTCATGGGAGAGGGTGGTGCTCCGTCCTCGACGTCGGAAACATCCTCGCCATCACTCATCTCCACATCCCCCTCGGGTGGGATGATCTCAAGCGGCTCGGGAGGTCCTCCGTTGAGGGCGGCGTGCAGGGCGTTGTTGACGGCCTGGAGATGCTCAATGGTAGCGTTGTTATGCGCTATGGTCGCTCGGGCGTTACGGAGGTCTCCCTCCAAAGCATCCCTAGCACCCCGAGTCTCCGGAAGGGTAACATCCAACTCATCCTTCTCCTCAAGAAGGGCATCCACCTGGCCGGAGAGGACGTAGTTCTCCTCATTCGCGGCGGCGAGCTGGGCATCACGCTCATCAAGCGTGGCCTGCAGAGCGGCGGCTCCATTGCCCTCAAGGGCAAGGTGGGCGTCGTGGAGCTGCTCGAAGAAGTTCCAACGCTCCGTCTCGCTATACTCGAGCTGCGTACGGAGGGTATCCACCTCGGTAGTGCGCTCGGCTAGCTCGGCGGTGCGGGCAGCAAGCTCGGCGTCGCGAGCGGCGAGCTCGGCGTCGCGGGTGGAAAGCTCGGCGTCGCGGGTGGCGAGGGTGGCCTGCAGGGCAGCACGCTCCTGCTCCAACTCGAGCACCCGCCTTGCGAGGTTCTCACGATCCAACATGAGCTTGCCGGGAGCCATCTGTCGGAGAATTTTGAAACATAAGTCAAAACTCAATATCCAACAACAAACATGCTAAGTAAGTAAAGCATGAATGATGGAATGGCACCAACTTAGCAAAAGAATACAACAAAACCTTTCGCACAATCCTAACACGGTTCCATTTTTCTGGACAGATTTGACACGTTACGGAAACTCGATAATTACTCCTGTTTCTGGGCTGAATCAAGCTTTTATTTTGTTACAAAAGTTTTAGACAACTTCTTAAACTTTCCAACGCATCCTAGAACAGCTCGATCCGACTTGTCGTTCGAAAGTTATGTACGATCTACGACAGGGACAGAACCGGAGCACATTCTGAAAAATTCCAGAACAGCTCTCTGTAATGGGCAATTCTAGCTACGTTCCAGATTTTTACAAGACCTGAGACTAGGAGATTGTTGTAGTGCATAATACAAGCTTTCCAGAAAGTCCTTATTTGCCTTATTTGGATAAGTAACTTGAAAGTTATGCTCATTTTTGTGAAAGTCAAGAAATCTGCCACGGTTTGTCATGTTTTAGTGTTTCGGCTTTCAACCTTTTGTGAGAATTAAGCTAGGTGATCAAATTTTTGGTGATTGTTCCATTTATATGAGTTCACATGCATATATTTGACATGATGAGATGATATGCAATTATGATGGATGCTCAATATGTCGTCTCGTACGTCCTCACAAAAATTAAAAGACCGCGCCCGCCGATACGAATATCGGACAAGCGCATCGGTGGCACACACACACCTCTCACACGATACTACACGAGCTAAAACGTTGTTATGTACCTGCAAGAGATGGATTCCAGAAACATTACATCAAATTCAAAAGAAACAAGCCAAAAATAAATCCATGTCACCTCGCCTCACATGGAGAGCTCTCGAATAAGAGTGTATTCGAGTCACACTAATAATATCATGCGAAAATTTGACAACACCCAATCACATACCTTTGCCAAAGCCGTAGTTGCAAAATATCTAACAATCATAACACGGGGTTAGTTTTGCCACCATTCTATATAGTCCTTATATTGGCCTTTCTATCTAGACTCGTGCCTCACCGTGACTCAAAAACGGGTTTTAAGATTTTTAGAATGAGTGTTAGCGTGACGCAAATCCCAAGTCGGCTACGATACCACGTGTCACACCCCTATCCCGAAAGATAGTTAAGTGTGGTACGGATCGCCTTGAGAGATGATTGACGAAGCAACCATACATAGCATCACATTAACAAACATACACGATTTGCAAGGTTACATAATTAAGTCTTGATTACAACATAGGGTTCGAATAAAAGATACATTAGGTTCGAGATTAGGTCTTACATAACCATGACCTTCGTTCGAATTTAAAGTGCGGAAGCGAAATACAACTCGACGATACATCGATAACTTAAATGAACCATGCCGGCCTAGGCCACGGCTCACTCATCATGGGTCGGAGAGCTAGGGACCCATTCAATGGTCCACTCTTTGGGCTCTTCTCCATCCCAAACCACCTTACCACAACAATCACAAAAACCGGCTTGCGGGAAACCTGTAATCAACATGTAGTGGCAAAGCCTGAGTATCTAACATACTCCGCAAGTCTTACCCGTCAAATTGGTCATCTAAGACCGACTCCTAGATGCATGGGGCTTGACCGGTTTAACTTGGCCTTTTTGCATGAATAGCACCTATGCTAATTAGGTTGGCAATTTTATTACTTAGCCAAGTTAATAGGGTTGTTGCGTAAGGAAACTTTAGTGAGCATACTAACAATACAAGGGTTTGCAATACAATTTAATATCAATATAAAACAGCAAGCTATTCAATCTCCTTCCATTACTACACATTGCGAACTGCTCGAATCAAGTGGTACTCATTAACCGAGAGGAAACGGCGACAATTATCGAATTATTAATCCTGCAGGAAAGAACCCAAATGCACGACATACGCATCATTTAAGAACACGTATGGCCACCGTTCGCGAGTTCATCGTAAAGTAAAACACGGGGCCACCGACCCCGAGTACACGTCCCCCTTGCGACCGTTCGACAACGCGCCCAAGGCTTAACCCATGTACTCTCCAACGGTCCTCAACCCGTGCAACCACCGTGCCAAACACATCACCTCCGGGTCGGTGAGATATCCGGCTCACTTTACAACTTACAAGCTACCTAGGTTTACCAATCCCCATAAGAAAGGTATGCAAGTGGTACACAACTCAAACTTGTTCGCGGAGCCACAATGGGGTGTTCTCAATTTTAACCAAACTCATCATGTTCACATTTAGTCATAAGCCATGAGTGAGATCCCCATCTCTATCGTTGACTCCAACAACATGGCATAGCACTTCTAACGAGGATATGACACATAAGCAACATAGGACATATAGGATTTTATGCACGTGGATTTCCAATCAATTCCTAGAACTTAAATGCACAACCATCATCCTTAATTTAGTGATAAAAGAAAGACATTTCAAATAATAGGAATGCACCGGGGCTTGCCTTGAGAGTGATCGAAGTTAGTACTAGCTTCACAAGCGTTGAGAGTAGCAACGGCTTCTTCCGGCGGAATCAATTCAACGTCGTCACCTAGGGGATGAAATGCAATGCATAAGTCTCATGCATACAAGGGTGACGAATATGGTAATGCATGTGTGCTGTTTTGTAAAGACACTTATGAACACATTAACCACAAGTTTATTTGCTCAAACCCGAGCAATCATAACATGCCTCGTGTTTGCTTTTACGGGAGCCAAATTACATGAACAAGCATAACCATACTAGTATAGGGAGGAAGGACTTGATGCATAGACATGAGTGCTGTGGTTAGTGTAGGTTTTGTACTAGCATTTTAGCAAGTTTTTATAGTGCAATACGAAGAAATCTAGGCTTAGGTGTTCTAACATCACATGCGATGACGATTTCCTTTTAGAATAGGAATTCGATTTCAAAATTCATACATAGGTGAAATACATGAAACCTTTTGACTAAACCTGCCATGAGGTGCTAGAGGACATAATGAACAGTAGAAATTACATAAACATGCATGAACATAAACTTTAGTGACCTAAAACCAATTATGCTTGTGCTGAAATTGACCCTCTGAGATTTGGATCTAGGGTTTGCAAAAATCATTACTTAACATGCTCAAAAATTAACATGGGATTTTCTACATGTGTACAGTACCAAAAGGAAATTAATTGCCAAGTTTCATGCAAAAATAATTTATACAGAATTAATTAAAAATTAAATACAGAGAATGCAAGAAATGCAATAACTTGAAAAATATGAAATGAAATGCAGATCTTCCAGTGCCAAAAATTCATGTGTGTCAGGGTGAAGACTTTGGCCAAGTGGCTTTTAATTTGGATTTATACTTTTAAAGTTATGGCTTAGTTAAGTTTTCAGGGGTTGACTTTTGTCATTTTTATAAAAATGTGAAAATGACCAGATCTGAGGAGTTCATGTTACTTTTATGAAAGTACAGGTCTTCTAGTTTCCAAAACATTTTAGTTTGCAATTTTTGGACGATTCAAACGCCAGATATGGATTTTTCAAACTCAAACGAAGTTCTGACTTAATTACGAAAATGCCATCGGCCGATTTTTAAAACAGATCGGCGCGCGCTCCGGCGACGGTGGCCGGCGCCGGCGAACTTCGCCGCGGCGGCGCTGCACTGGAGCGCATGCTCCGAGACTCGGCGGAAACGATGTACGCGGTGTGGGGAGCACGCCGGTGGGGTCGGCGGGGACCCGCGGTGGTCGGAGAGGCGGTGCGGCGGCGGCGGCGCTCGGGAGGCTGCGGCGGCGGCGCGCGTGCAGTTCGAGGGATGAGAGAGGGAGGGGTTTGGCCGGAGAGCATCACCCGAGCACGGAGGAGAGCGGCGTGGGGTCGAGCTGGAGCGAGGGGCGGCCGGAGAGGGGGTCTCGACGGAGAGGTGCTGAGGCCGGCGGCGGTGGCGGTCGGTTTTCTCCGAAATGCCGGCGAGTGGCTGCAGGACAAGGGGAGCTGATCAGGGGGAAAGAAAGGAAGGCTCTTGCGCGCAACTTGGCGAAAGAAACTCGGGCGCGCGACTTGCCTAGGCGAAGCAATCGGCGGCGGCGTTCTCGGCGGCGTCGATGGAGGGCGGCGGCGATTTCCGGCCGTGCGCGAGCTATGGCGGCCGAGGGGAGGAGCTGGTGGTGCGGGGAGGAGCCAAGGGAGCTGGGGCAATTATTTGAGGCGAAAAGGGGGCGATGGGAGCTTGGCCTCCGTGCCATTTTCTAGGTGCGGCCGGACGGGGAGCGGCGGCCGGAGCGGGCGCCATTACTCCCGGCGCTCTACCGTTGGCCGGCGGGTACAGAACGGTTGGGAGGTGGCCAGGAGGCTTGCGTGGCGATTAGACGGGGCAGGGCACGCGCGGGGCGGCCGCGGTGGCGCCGGACCGGCGGTCGGTCCGCCATTGCCCACCGGGCAACCGTAGCTCGAGGAGTGTTTTTGAATTTCAATCTACAGTTTGAAACTTCGACAAAAATTCATATTTCTGGGCTTCCATAAATAAAACCAAAAATATAGGGAGGTTCAGGATGATTCACTTTAATTTTCATCTTAAAGTTTGAAGTTCCAAAAATGCTTCCAAAAATTCATATAAAATTCACAAGTAGCAATGTTTCAGATTTAAATTTGAATTTTTGGGGTTTCAAAACTTTATCCAAAAATTTGGTAAAAATGTTGTAAATTCACCTTTTTACATGAGCAATCCAGTGGTGCAAAAATATGTGGGTAGTGTTTTTATAATTTTTTGCATTTTGGTTAGGGCTAGGGTTTAGGAGTGGTTTTTCCTTTTTCCTTTTTGTTTTTCTTATTTTCCTTTGGGTAATTAGTATTAGTACTTCATTAGTGAAGTGATTAGGGTACTAACTACGGGATTAGCCGTAATCGTGACATGGGATGTCACAATGTGGCTGCAACAGCCATTGCTTTGGACCAAGATGCTCAAGATGCAGCAGTCGCTGCTAGGCGGACATTGGAAGATGATTTTCAAGATCTTGATGCTGACCTGTTGTCTACTCCCTCCGATTCGAAGGGACAATTGATGACGAGACTAGCGGAAGACCCTAAGACCGGGATACCGATACTTCCAGCGATCCTGCCCGATAGATGTTTGTCGTAGGGCCAGCTTTCTTTTGTAACCGGACAATTCTATTATCGTGCCATTGTAATTTAACTTATTATCTTTTTAATGACCAAGAAGTTTTAATGTCTTCTCCCTTTCCTTGTGAATACAGATTTCAAAATGTCACCATCTTATTCCTTACTAGTTAAATTCTACATCCGAGCAATGATGGTTATTTCAGTTGAAACTAACTATGAATGGATACTGGCTCTAATCAAGCACAGGTCACAATTCATAGCTGTAGCTTACTTTAACAAGATCATGTGATATAGAAAAAGAACTAGCCTCGTAAGGTTTAAGATTACGTAATATCACACACTCGTTCTTAACACAGCAGCCTACCAACCGAGTATTCATGAAGAAAATGCTAAAAATTTTCCTTTCCTAAATATACCAGTCTAAACTAAAACAGACCGCTCTCAATGCAACAGTCTTCGACTAAATGATTGGTCTTATTATTCAGGAATAAGACAATATCACAGATCGCTCTTAACATAGTAGCCCCCGACTCGATAAGGTAATTCAAAATTAAAATATCGAGACACAAGAAGCAAACACATTCACATTAGACATTAAAATTATTTTATTATAATATGAAGAAGTTTACAAGGAATTCTTTTAAGTATAAAAACGACTGAAGCTGCTCAATATTCCAAGAATTTGGAATTTCTTCCTCCTCCATAGTCATAAGCCTATAAGCCCCCGGTCCGGAGACCGATTTAACCAGAAAAGGTCCTTCCTAGACCGGTGACAACTTATGAATGTTCTTGTTGGACTGAATCTTTCGAAGAACCAAGTCTCCTACTTGGAATTCCCGCGTGCGCACATTGTGATCATGATATCGACGCAACCCTCGATGATATTTGGCAACTTGAATCAAAGCCTCGATCTCATAATTCTTCCGCGGCAATCAGCTCAACCTCGACGCTAGTCTTCATACTTCTCTTCATCGTAACATTAGTGCGTAGTCCCCGCAGCACCCAGGGCAATTCCTTAACCCATTTTCCCGCGTATGGCTTCAAACGGTCAAAAATTCTGGGTTTAAGACCGGTCGAATCATTCCATTGGCTCGCTCCACTTGCCCATTACTCTATGGATGTGATATCGAAGCATATTGTATCTTAATTCCCAAACTATCAGCATAATCCTTGAAAAACTCTAAAGTGAATTGAGGCCCATTGTCGGTAATGATACTGTGCGGGACTCCAAAACGCACAAAGATATTCTGTAAAAACTTGATCGTCCGAGCAGTAGTCATACCGGTAATGGCTTCGACTTCAATTCACTTGGAGAACTTGTCTACTACCACAAAAATGTGCGTGAATCCTCCCGGCGCCTTTTTAAAAGGTCCAACAATATCCAGCCCCGAGTCGAAAAAGGTCAAGTCATCGGAATTATCCGTAACTCATGAGCCGGAGTGTGTGGTTGTCGGGCGAAAAATTGACATCCTTGGCAATTTTTAACCACCTTAAGCGCATCATCCGCAGCTATGGGCCGGAAAAATCCTTGTTTGAATACTTTTTCGACTAATGTTTTCTAAGAAGCATGATTGCCACAAATTCCCGTATGCACGTCTTCAAGCAATCGAACGCCATCGGAGACCGATACACATTTCATCAAAATATTAGCCCCACGCCCGTACGGCTCTCCTTCAAAAATCAAGTAACTGCGTGCTCGGACCTCCGTCTTTGCTTCTCAACCTTGTCTTCCGGAGTTTTACCGGATCGTAAATACTCAAGATATAGGGTACGCCAATCAGAATCAATAATCATAACCTCAAGCGATCGAGTGTCTTTTGGTAGGATCGTCTCCTCGGCCTTGGCCTCAAAGACCGCTTCTTCGACCTTGGCCTCAAAGACGACTTCCCGAGCCTTGTCCGTCAAGACTACTTCCTCGGTCTTGTCCGTCAAGATCGCTTCCCGAGCCTTGTCCGTCAAGACCGCTTCCTCGGCTGGCCCTTCAAGACTCGCTTCTACCGCTATTTACGTAATAGTAGCCTTGCGCTCCATCTTAATGGATGGCTTATTCAGTACTTGAAGGAAAACACCAGGTGGAACCGCTTGTCTCAATGACCCCGGTCCGGCTAACTCATCCGCAGCAGAATTGTTTCCGCGTAGTATATGAGAAAATCGCAGGCCATCGAATTTGTCTTCAAGCTTCCCGACCTCTTGTCGATAGGCAATCATATGATCATCATGAGCGTCCCATACCTTGTTAACCTCGACAGATTATGAGCATCGAATCACCGTATACGTCTAATCGCCTAACTCCCAATGAAACAGACTACCCGGAGTCCATAAAGCGAGCTTCATATTCTGCAGTATTATTCGAGGCTCGAAATGCATTTGTAACATATATCCGAGTGGCTCCTTCGTGGGGTAAGAAGTACGACCCCAGCCTCCACGCTCGAAAGCTGCAGGGACCCATCAAAAAACATCTCCCAAAACTCCAACGTATGAATCCCTTGCGGGACTTGTGTCTCCAACCACTCGATAATGAAATCAGCTAAGGCTCTGTCCTTTGATAGCTGTCCGCGAAGAAAATGTAATCTCGTATTGCCCAAGTTCTATAGCCCACTTGGCAACTTGGCCAATCGCCTCTCGGTTTCGCATAATATCCCCAATGGCAAACCCGGTCTTAACTTCAATGGGATGCGCTTGGAAATAGTGTTTCAGCTTTCGAGAGGTTATCACTCTAGCATATATTAACTTCTGTAATCGGAGATATCTCATCCGAGACTCGGTAAGGACTTCACTTACAAAGTATACCGATGTTGCACCGATTGCGGATGTCCTTCTTCCTTCCGGTCGACCGCCAATACCGTACTCACCACATGAGTCATTGCGGAGATATATAACCGAATGGTCTCATCAGGTTCTGGAGGTACCAACACCGGAGGGTTGCTAAGGTATTCCTTGAGCTGGTCAAACGCGGTCTGCGCCTCGTCTGTCCATTCAAACTTATCTTGCTTCTTAACCAACTTGAAGAATGGAAGTCCCCCGACCCCCAGTCTTGAGATGAAACGACTAAGCGCAGCCATACCGCCCGTCAACTTTTGAACATCCTTCAAGCAGCTCGGGAGTTTCATGTCGACAATTGTCCGAATCTTCTATGGGTTAGCTTCGATGCCTCGCGACGACACCGGGTATCCCAGCAATTTTCCGGAGCGAACCCCAAACACGCACTTGCCAGGATTAAACTTCATGGAAAAACTCCGCAGATATCGAAGGTCTCTCGCCGAGTCGAGAGAAGATCCTCAATTTTCCGAGATTTCACCACTATATCATGAACATAAGCCTCCGCGTTCCTTCCCAATTGCGAGTCCAGACAGCGTTGTATGGCGTGCTGATATGTAGCTCCGGCATATTTTAATCCAAACGGCATTGTTGTATAGCAAGTATGCTCCAAAGGGGGTGATAAACGCGGTCTTTATTTGATCTTCAACTTTCAAAGGGATTTGATGGTACCCTGAATAAGCATCAAGGAAACATAGACGCTTGCAGCCAGCGGTCGAATCAACAACTTGGTCAATCCGAGGTAGCGCGAAAGGGTCTTTGGGGCAAGATTTATTGAGATCAGTATAATCGACACACATTCTTAACTCTTTAGTATTCTTTTGTGGTACAAGGACTGGATTGGCAAGCCAATCTGGATGATACACCTCCCTAATGAACTTAGCTGCTAACAACCTAGTTAACTCCTTCCGGCCTCCTTGCGGTCTTGAGCAAACCTCCGGAGCTGCTGCTTAATCGGCTTCGCATTTGGACGCACTAGCAATGCGTGCTCAATCTTCTCCCTAGGAACTCCCGACATGTCGAAGGCTGTCATGCAAAGATATCCCTATGTTCCTGGAGGAAAAGAATCGGTGCGCTTTCCTATTTGTCCCCCAAGTCAGCCCCTATATGGGTGACCCTGGAGGGGTCCGACTTATCAAGCTGAATAGTCTTGGAAACAACCGCATCGGCCTTCGACTTCTTCTTAGCAATCTTCTTGGCTGGAACTTCATCTTCCAACCTTGCCTATACTTCTAGAGTTCAACCGCTTCTCCGATTTCTCGTCGTTCTTCCTCCGAATTGACCCGAGAGGCCGGCTCGGTGCTATGTACTTCATAGGCGTAAGTCGTCTTAATATCAGCCCGAACGATAAGACCCCATTTGGTCCTGGCATCTTCGACATCAAATATTGATAATTGGGGATGGCCATAAACTTCGCCGAGCCGGTCTTCCAAGTATCGCATGATATGCTCGAGTCGATGTCGGCTACCTGGAAGATGATATTCTCCTTCCCGTAGTTCTCCTTCGTCCCAAAAGTCACCGGAAGAGAAATCTCCCCCAAAGGCTCCCGGAAGCCTTCGTCATCTTCATTATCGTCACGCTCTTTATCCTTGCCTTTGTCTTCCCTCCGGTTCCGGTGTCTAGACTAGGGTGCTAACTTTAAAGCGAATTGAACGAACGGCCTTAATAGGAAGCACTCTTTAGCTTTATGATTCCCATTATGAATCATGCAAGGGCCTTCCGAAGCGTTTCGAACGAAAGTCGTTCTCTCGGACCTCTCTTAGGAGGTGTCGGCCGATCTCCTCCATGAGACCGGTCGACAGACTGCAACAAGGTGATCAGCCTTGCGCTTGTTGTTATTCTTGGATCCAGACTCGGTTGCCTTGGTCGTGCTTTGGCTCCTTCCCTTTGTTCCCGTGCAAAATGATCACGTTTGATTCTCTAGCAGCATAGTCATCTGCTATCTTGAAGCATTCTCGACGCCGTCATGGTGAGGTTCCGATTACGCCTTCCAATCTTGTGAACTAATGCTTCACTTCGGACGCTAGCTTGAAACGCCGGAATTATCTCGTCGATGAACTCCGTGAGGGTCTCGTCGGGCTTCGCTTCGACTCGTTGAGGTCAAAGTAGTTCCCTAGTTTCTCACAAGTCGCCTGAAAATTCTCCACGAACTTTTTGGTGAGATCGTCCCAAGAAGAGATAGATCTCTCGGGTAAGGATTGCAACCAAAAGCGTCCAGCCTGCTCCATGCACATGGGGAGGTAGTTAGCTAGCACAAAAGTATCCCCTCTTGCTGATCGGTTGGCGGTAGTATACATGCGAAGCCACTCAGCATGAGGCGCTTTGCCATCATACTTGTCGATGGTCCCGGGCTGAAATCCCCGGGGTATTTGCCAATGCGTAGATCTCGCGTGAAGGCAAGGATCACGGAGTACTTATCATCTTCTAGACCGGTCCGGACCGGTGAAGGAGAGCGCCGACGAGGGTAATGTCGGTATTTACGATCCCCGTCATCATCGGAGTAGTTATAGTAGCGATCGTCTTGATATCTATCTCCCGAAGCGTCCCGGCGGTTGTTGTTCACTTGCTCGTAGGCTGTGTAGGAGGAGGCGGAGGCGCCGCTTGACGATCGTTACACCTCGTCGGGGCTCCCCGTCCCCGTCTCTCGTTGTGTCATCCTCTTCGATCTCTCGTTATCACGTCGATCATCCCTTCTTGACCGGTCGTCACGATGAGCATGTCGATTGGCATGCCCTCGGTGATCATTGCGCGAAAGATTTCCGTCCGGTGGCGGCGCCGAGCGGTCGGTCCACGCCCGGGCGAATTAGTTACGTGTGGGTGGGGTGGGGCAGGATCCCGCGGACGATCATCAACATGACCGGTCCGTCGCCGCTCATCTTCTTCTTGTCTCCTCGCGTTCCGCCATCCTCTCTACATGACGGTCGATAAGCACATTGCAAGCATCTCGATTGCCGTTGAGCGGTACGCGCAGATCTTGGTCCGGAGCTCGTTCGTGTTCGTCCGCGATCGGAGTGTGTCGAGGCCCAAGCCTTCCGCCGGAAGAAGCTCCTTCGGCACCGGGCTCTTGCCGGCCGCTCCGAGTGAGAACGCGAATGATCGGAGGATTCAGCTCTGTCATGGACGAGTTGATTTGTTTGAAGAGCAGCCACGTCCACCAAACTCAAAGCGCGTTGTAGCCCCGACGTTGCATTGAAGACTTCCTCCGGTATTGTCTCGAGAATTTGTTTACCCCCACAATGTTGTGGATCGGTGACGTGAAGACTCGGGCGCCATTTAATTCGACCTCCATGGAGCTCAAATCCAAAGCTCGCTCGAAGAGCGATGACGTCTACCACTCGCGGCATCCACGTCGGCCGTTATATCCTAGCGATGTTTCTTCCGGGTCTCCGGACTACTCCGGCAACGGCCCCGTAGCGGGCACAACGGTGGCAGGAACACTTCCTCCCGCCCGACTAGTGCCAACGACGTTCACGCGATGATTCGCGGCCGAAGGTTGCGGAGGTGGATCTTCTCCATCCGCTCTGTTTGTTTCGCGTTGGCGGCGATCGGCTTCGTCTCTCGCCATCCTAGCCTCTTCGGCGGCGGCTTCCTCGGGAGTGAGTTCTTGAAGAACCGGACCTGCCATGAACACTTGGAAGAAGGCTGGAGATCCTTCCTCGAAGTCGTTACCAAGATCGGGAGAGCAACTTATCGTCACGGCACCGGGTACCGGCTCGAGGCGTGAGCGTTCGATGATTCGCGCTAAAGCTGCATCGGATCCGCAAGGTTTCAAGCATGAGGTTGTTGGTATTTCTTACGTCACGAATAAATCCGCAAGCGCACGGAATACCGTTGTAGCACTTCACCCGGGAGTATTCCAAGGTATCGTATTTATATCCGCGAGGAACGGAGTATTTCTGCAACAAGGTTAGTTTACCCAAGGACAACCAAGACAACGTAGCAAAATAGGGTCGAGAGGGTGACTCTTATCTATTTATCCTTTAAAGGTAGACGAACGCAAGCTAGACTTGTTTACTTCGGGCACCGTCTTAGGCTTGGTCCGCCAAGCCACTCCGGTCTACGAAAGCTCTACTATGTACCCGAACGTGGAGGGTTCCTTTGGATGACAGGGCTGTCACTTCCTGCCACCTACCTCTACAAACCATGGGGCACACAAGCAAACAAAGGCGATCTCCGGCCCTAGACACCACGTCTATGCTATTGACCGCTACTCTAGCCTCGGCCTAGAACCGAGTTCGAAAGCTAGAGCACTTCTTGCGAAGCGATGATCCCGTAAACAAGTATAACAAGAATTACGTCTAACAAAGATATGTCACGATAGATAAGTAGATCACCACGTATAAATCACCTAAAAGAGTGTTTACACGCCAAGGTAAAAGGAAAGGAAATACTACTCCACTTTATAAAAGGGAGGAACACTCCTTCCTTTTCCTTGCCCTCTCTCCTATTCTACTAAGATACAAGAGGCCCTTGGCCTAAGGATGAGAATTTTGTCTTCTATCTTGATGTTGGTGGTGTGTTGAGAGAGGGGGTATAGCCCTTTATTTATAGCCTTGGAAGGTCGGCAACTTGGAGGCGGTTCCGGACGTCGGTGGCATTAATTGCAGGTGGAACCGACCTCCGGACGTCGGTGACGAACCGCCAGAGAAAAGTGGGCCGGGGGGCCCACTGTCGGTTCGGCCGAACCAGTAGGGCGGTTCGGCCGAACCGGCTCGGGCTCCCCGGGCTTGGTTCTTCTCTCGGTGCCTTCCTCCGGCTGTGTACTCGGCCCAATCCACTTGCTTGGTTTGATGTTGAGGCCCTGTTTTGTGGTTTTGGGCTTTTGGACGATATTCTTTAGTCCGGGAAAATCCGTCGATTGCAAAGTCCATGTTTCGTGCATGTTTTCCCCTGTTTTCATATGAATTGCACCTGCATTCATCATTTCACCAAGACTAGTGGAATTTGTTAGAAATAATCCCTATGTCTATTCTTGGTGATGGTGTTTGATTCAAAAAGATGCAATAAGTTGACGGTAAAATTGGACCATAAGGACCGTCAACAAGACCCCCACACTTAGCTCTTTGCTCGTCCTCGAGTAAAGGTGGGAGCGTAAGTTGAGAGATCTCTCCTCTTAGAGACCTGCACACATGTTATTACAAGCCACACCGTTTTACTTGTGAACATGACGGTGGCTAACATGCATTCTTGGATGATTGATAAGTGGAACAGCTCATGACTCAAGTCACTATACTTTTGCTCACTAAGCACCTTGGGTTTTTGAAAGTTTTGAAAATAAACAACATGACTCCCGCTCCTCTTTGATTCTCTTGAATCGCTCAAAAAGTGTTTTCCTCACCAAGGCATTGTGTTGCCTCTCTTTTTCCTACTTTTTAGGCTTGTATGTGGAGCTCGGTAGGGAATGAGAGAGGCATACTTGTATCACAAATATTGCTAAGCCAAAAGAAAGGATCCATGGAGAAGCCAAGTCATGCAACCTTGATCAAGAAGTGCGTGTGTGTATGGATATGAAAAAGTGACAACTCCTATTGTAATTGACCTCTCTTTATTTTGCATTTTCAAAACATGGCTATCTTTTTATTTTCTTTCTTTTCTTTTCTTGCTCTATGCTTGAGCATCTCTTCTCTTTTTCATTGCTCATCTTTGTGAGCTTTCTTTTCATTGCTCATCCGTGTGAGCTTTTCATTGCTCATCCGTGTGAGCTTTTCTTTCTACATAGCCATGTCTTGTTTATGCGTGATTGAGAGAGGTAAAAAGAGGTGCAAGCGAGGAGTGTCTTTATTTTGGTGGGGTGCTAGCTCCCGGTGTAGGAGTTTAGCCCTTTTTTGGTGGAGTGTACGTGCTCTTGATCAAGAGAGCATGACAAGTTTCTCTCTAGGGTCATTCAATTTTGGTAAAGCTCATTGCAAACACAAGCAGCATATGTATGTAAGTTTTGCAAGGTATGATCGTCATATGGCATTGGTAGGCATTTTTGTATCAAGAGAGGAGCATGAAGCCATGGTATTTTTGTTTTGTGAAATAAAATTCCCAAGGACTCGGTAAGCTAAGCATAAGATCATTTCGTCGAGCCATATCACACTTGCCAATAATCTAGAAAAACATGGGTCCTATGGATTTGATTATTTGTTCACGAGGCAAGTGGTGATGAAGCGAGTAATAAAAAGTGTGCAAGATCATCATGAGAGTATTAGGGAGAGACTTGGGATTTTCAAAGGTATTCAAAAGAAATCTTCCCAAATTTTAGTTGGTCAAGTTTTAGTAATTGTTTTTCGCGTCTCGGAATGAACTTGACAAATAAGGTAGGCAAAAAGGAAGTGTGAGAAACAAACTCAAGTGCCACGAGGAAGCGAGGGCTGAGTGGGACCCACCGGGGTTCGGCCGAACCACCCTTTTGGGTTCGGCCGAGCCGCTCAGGCCTCACTTG
This sequence comes from Chloris gayana, assembly GCA_031894775.1. Taxonomy (NCBI): domain Eukaryota; kingdom Viridiplantae; phylum Streptophyta; class Magnoliopsida; order Poales; family Poaceae; genus Chloris; species Chloris gayana. Next base: position 475,260 of record JAUNZO010001131.1, on the reverse strand, counting down.
CGCTCTGTTTCGCAGCTTGTGTTTGTGTTGTTTTCCTCGTGATGTTTCTGCGCGCTTCGCGTGTGTTTGTCTTTGCTTTCCGCGATGTCCCCCCCACACTTGCCTTTTTGCCTGTTTCCTTCAAAAGATAGACAAAAGACATTTGGAAACAAAATTTGCTCTGCCGGTATGGAAGCCCGGGGAGCACTAATATGATTGAATTAAAACAGTAGGCGTATTACAAAAAGGATCGAAAGATTTCTAAGGTTTATGCGTTCTACGTCCTACTCTTAATCTTTCTTAATTTTCCTCTCCTCCTCCCGCGGTTTCGCCTTCTCTTCTTCGATCATCTCTAAGGCGAGGTCGTACTGCGCCCATCCTCCAGGTGAGGGTCTCGATGAGGTCTTCATCCTTCTTCTTCTCCCTCTCGAGGTGGTTGTAGAGGTTACGGAGAACCCCATTCTCTTTTTTGGCGCGCTCTAACTGCCGGCGAAGCTCCTCAATGAGGCGGATAGCGTTGTCGAGTGCTTCGCCTTCTTCAATCCATTCATGGGGCTTCTTCCTTTTGCTGCTGCCGTCCGAGATGTCGGACGAGGCGCTGCTATGTTCGCTCATGATGTAGGAAGTGGAGGAGATGAAAAGATTGGGTGGAGAGGAGAAGTATAAATAGGGGTTTTCTACCCCGAGCGCGCTCGACAAGGTTTTTATTTTCCAGCAGAAAATAAAGAAAGGAGGGAAGGAGATATTGGATTTTTGGCAAAAGATGGGCGCCGGGGAGATCGGGCCGGTTCGGCCGAACCACAAAGGGGGTTCGGCCGGACCGCCTTTTCTTCCTCCGGTTTCCTTCTTTTTTCTGGTTTATTTCTTGCTATATTTATTCAAAGGAAAGTACTGCTACGGGTGATGAAGTAAAACGGGGGATATCATGAGAGATATTTCAAATCAATCAAGTGCATGACATCAAATTCTTTATCTTTATCGGGCTCGAAATAAATTTTAAGGCGCTGACCATTTACCTTAAATATTTTACCTTCGTCGTCTTGAAGTGTGATTGCTCCATGTGACGAGGTGTCAATAACCGTGTATGGTCCGTCCCATTTACTTCTTAATTTTCCATGCCCGAAGAGTTTCACCCGTGAATTGAATAGCAAGACTTTATCTCCAACCTTGAATACCTTTATCTTTATCTTTTTGTCGTGCCACCTTTTTGTCCTTTCTTTGTATATAGCTGAGTTGTGGTAAGCTTTGTCTCTCCATTCTTCTAACTCAGCTATCTCCATTTTTCTTTTGCGTCCGGCACCATTAAGGTCCATGTTCCATTTCCGGATGGCCCAATACGCTCGGTGTTCCGTCTCGACGGGTAAATGACATGTTCTCCCGTACACGAGCTGGTATGGGGACATGCCTATGGGTGTCTTATATGCTGTACGGTATGCCCATAGTGCATCGGGTAGCTTGTCCTTCCATCCCTTCCCCATTTACGTTACGGTCTTTTGCGGGATCCGCTTGATTTGCTTGTTTGAGGTCTCGGCCTGCCCTTGGTTTGAGGGTGGTATGGAGTAGCGATATTATGCCTTGATCCAAGTTCTCTTAGGAAGCGTCGGAAGGTCTTATCAATGAAGTGAGACCCTCCGTCGCTTATCACTAGCTTCGGTGTTCCAAACCTTGGGAAGATAATTTCGTGGAACATCCGGCGAGCATGCTTGGCATTTGCGGCCCTGCAAGGCATTGCTTCTACCCACTTAGACACGTAGTCTACCGCCACCAAGATGTATTCGCAGTCATGTGACTTGGTGAACGGTCCCATGAAGTCAATACCCCATACGTCGAAGAGCTCGACTTGTAAATTGTAGTTGAGGGGCATTGCATCTCTTGCCGTGATGCCTCCAACTCTTTGACATTACGGGCATCGCCGACAAATTCCTTTGTGTCTTCGTACATGGCTGGCCAAAAGAAACCACTTTGCCATATCTTGGCACTGTGTACTGAAACACGCCGTAGTGTCCCCGTATGGCGATGCATGGCACTTCTCAATGATTCGTGTGCTCTCGGGTATGGGCACACATCGCCTTAGCAATCCATCGGCGCGAGACACGGTATAGGAAGGGTTCTTCCCATAAGTGACGGCGACTCTCATAGATGAGTCGTTTCTTGCTCTTTCCGGGTGGTACGTACCCCGTTGCCATGAAGTTCACAATGTCGGCGTACCATGGATGTGAGTCCCTTATTAGGAGCAGCATGTCGTCACGTAGGAAATCATTGATGGGTAATTCCTGCGGGTTAGTGAATTGTATACGCGACAAATGATACTGCCACGGAATTTTCTACTCCTTTTTTATCACGGATTTCTACATCAAATTCTTGGAGTAGAAGAACCCATCGTATCAAACGGGGTTTAGCATCCTTCTTATTGAGCAAAAACTTTAAAGCAGCATGATCGGTGTAAACAATGACTTTTGCTCCGAGTCAAGTAGGATCTAAACTTATCAAAAGCAAAAACGACGACAAGGAGCTCTTTTTCGAGTGGTAGTGTAATTTAATTGAGCTCCGAGTCAAGGTTTTGCTTGCATAGGAGATTGCATGATGCTTTTTATCTCTAGTTTGGCCAAGAACAGCCCCTACGGCAAAATCACTAGCATCACACATTATCTCAAAAGGCGGCGTCCAATCGGGGGGTTGGATGATTGGCGGCTGAGATGAGTGCATTTTTAAGGGTAGTGAAAGCGAGTCATGCATTCATCGGTAAACTCAAAGGGTGCATCCTTCGCAAGTAGATTTGTAAGGGGTCTAGCAATTTGAGAGAAATCTTTGATCAAACGACGATAGAACCCCGCATGTCCCGGAAAGCTGCGAATGCCCCTAATATTCACGGGAGGTGGAAGCTTTTCTATAACTTCTAATTTAGCTTTGTCCACCTCTATCCCCCTTTCAGAAATTAAATGCCCTAGAACTATGCCTTCTCTAACCATGAAATGGCATTTTTCCCAATTGAGCACTAAATCATTTTCTTGACAACGTTGCAAGACTTTGTCTAAATTTTCTAAACAATGATCAAAGGTTTTTCCATAAACGGAGAAATCATCCATGAATACTTCCATAATCTCTTCGATCATGTCGAGAAAAGATAGACATCATGCAACGTTGAAAAGAAGCAGGTGCATTGCAAAGCCCAAAGGACATTCGTCGATAGGCGTAAGTTCCATAGGGGCATGTGAAAGTGGTCTTACTTTGATCGTCGGGATGGATGGGGATTTGATGATATCCTGAATACCCATCAAGGAAACAAAAGAAAGAATTATTTGCCGGCCGTTCCAACATCTCATCGATGAAGGGCAGCGGAAAATGATCCTTCTTTGTAGCCTTGTTAAGTTTCGGTAATCTATGCACATCCTCCATCCCGTGACGGTGCGTTGAGGGATCAACTCATTTTTGTCATTATGGATGACCGTCATTCCTCCCTTCTTGGGTACAACCTGCCTTGGACTCACCCACTCGTTGTGTGGAGCAGGGATAGATAATGCCGGCATGTAAAAGTTTTAAGACCTCCTTTTTAACGACCTCCCGCATCGCATTGTTCAACCTCCTTTGAGGTTCCCTAGATGGTGTACTATCGGGGCCTATGGGAATGCGATGGGTGCAAAGAGCAGGGCTAATTCCCTTGAGGTCTCCAAGCGAGTACCCAAAAACGGAGTGATGTTTTTCTAGCACGGCTAAGAGTTTTGCGGTTTCCTCCTCCGAAAGCTTGTCACTTATGATGACGGGGTTTCGGGATTTCCGTGAAGAAAAACGTGGCGCAAGCCTGGTGGAAGAGTTTTGAGTTCTACGGGAGGTGGCGTAGGTGTAAAAGTTTCGGGCAGCTCAAAAGTTTCCGCCGAATCATCCTCTTCCAAAATGAAATCAAGAGCATCTTCATCCAAGGATGATTCGGGGTTTTCATGAGGAAAAATTGCCATAACCTCCTCCATGCATTCTTCTTCCACAAGCGGCTCCTCGGCAAAAGAGTTTTGTGCATGAATGATAGGAAGAGAAAAAGTTTTCTTGCCGAGGGTGAAGTCTAAGGTTCCTAAAGGTGATATCCCTAAGAAAAGCTTTTCTATGGGATGACCAGACCAAAACATCGAAATCCAAGATTCAGAAACGTGAAAGTCCGGGGAAACCTTTGCTTCATTATGCTTAATGCAAACATCTCTAATGATCCCCAAACTCTCAAAAAATTGCCCCGGTGAGGCTTTAAGGAGTTTGTCGGGAAGGTGCCCATGTCTCGTTTCCAAATAAAGTTGAAGCAAAAGATTCGGACATGATGTTGGCACCTACTAGAGGATTATAGAGAATATCTACCATTACTCCCCGAATTGAGCCACGAATGGTTGATCTAGGATGATCAAGTCGAAGAACTTCAGAAGAAAGTTCGTTTTCTATCAACCATTCATCACTCATGATTGCTTTGTCAACTTCCGAACAGTTTTTAAGAGAATAGATTTTTCAATAGGTTCGGGAGTTGGTGCGAGGAGTGCTTGGTTTCTTTTGATAGGAGTAGTTCAAGGTGTTTCCAAAATCTTCAAAAATTTCTTCCTTGAACTCAAATGGGAACTCAAGAGGTTCATCTTCCTCTATCATTGTTCTTGTGTTAGATGAGGACTCGAGTGCTAGGTGCTCCATCATGGGCACCAAGTGCTTGTGTCTCTTGCACAACGAGTTCCTCATCTTCGACTCCGGCTCTACGAGTAAGTCGGCGGAAAAAGGTGTGTTTTCCACAATTCGATCCAAAAGTTCGTGTGCTTCCGCTATGGTCTTATGAGAAAAAGATCCACCCGCGGCCGTGTCAAGATAAAGTGCGGTATCGTTGCTCAATCCCGAATAAAAGTGTTGTAATAAAACGGGTTCGGGGAGCAACAATTCTGGTCGGAGTACGTTAGAGAACAGAACCGAATCCATGCCGCGCTCAAGGTTTCCTTTTCTTCTTGTCGAAAGCTTATTATTTCCGCTCGTAGAGAAGTGATACGAGACACGGGGAAGAATGCTAGACAAAATTTGTCTCGCAATTCTTTCCAATCACCGTTCACTCTCTTAGCGGTGTAAGTGTACCATTGCTTCGCCTTCTCATTGAGAGAGAAGGAAACAACTTCCACTTCAATGTTTCTTGTGTCATGCCATGGATCAATCGGCATGAACACAAATGTTCAAACTCTCGCAAGTGTTCATAAGGATTTTCATGTTTAAAACCCGAAAAGGATAAACCTCTAATCATCGAAATGTAATCGGGGAGAACTCATAGCCGGGTGAAGAAATAGGTTGTGATGATGATGGTGGCTCTAAGAGTTCACCCCGTGGAGTGGAGAAAGATTGGATGGTTGGGTGTGACTCCATGATATGTTTTTGTGAAATTTTGAATGTAAGGAAAAATAAAAACAGAACGGTAAGTAAGATAGATTACGAGGGCAAACCTGATTCGTTACAAAGATAACAACCGCTCCCGGCAACGGCGCCGAGAAATGCTTGTTGGTATTTCTTACGTCACGAATAAATCCGCAAGCGCACGGAATACCGTTGTAGCACTTCACCGGGAGTATTCCAAGGTATCGTATTTATATCCGCGAGGGAACGGAGTATTTACTGCAACAAGGTTAGTTTACCCAAGGACAACCAAGACAACGTAGCAAAATAGGGTCGAGAGGGTGACTCTTATCTATTTATCCTTTAAAGGTAGACGAACGCAAGCTAGACTTGTTTACTTCGGGCACCGTCTTAGGCTTGGTCCGCCAAGCCACTCCGATCTACGAAAGCTCTACTATGTACCCGAACGTGGAGGGTTCCTTTGGATGACAGGGCTGTCACTTCCTGCCACCTACCTCTACAAACCGTGGGGCACACGGCAAACAAAGGCGATCTCCGGCCCTAGACACCACGTCTATGCTATTGACCGCTACTCTAGCCTCGGCCTAGAGCGAGTTCGAAAGCTAGAGCACTTCTTGCGAAGCGATGATCCCGTAAACAAGTATAACAAGAATTACGTCTAACAAAGATATGTCACGATAGATAAGTAGATCACCACGTATAAATCACCTAAAAGAGTGTTTACACGCCAAGGTAAAAGGAAAGGAAATACTACTCCACTTTATAAAAGGGAGGAACACTCCTTCCTTTTCCTTGCCCTCTCTCCTATTCTACTAAGATACAAGAGGCCCTTGGCCTAAGGATGAGAATTTTGTCTTCTATCTTGATGTTGGTGGTGTGTTGAGAGAGGGGGGTATAGCCCTTTATTTATAGCCTTGGAAGGTCGGCAACTTGGAGGCGGTTCCGGACGTCGGTGGCATTAATTGCAGGTGGAACCGACCTCCGGACGTCGGTGACGAACCGCCGGAGAAAAGTGGGCCGGGGGGGCCCACTGTCGGTTCGGCCGAACCGGTAGGGGCGGTTCGGCCGAAGCGGCACTAGGCTCCCCTGGGCTTGGTTCTTCTACTGGTGCCTTCCTCTGGCGTATGCTTGGCCCAATCCACTTGCTTGGTTTGATGTTGAGGCCCTGTTTTGTGGTTTTGGGCTTTTGGACGATATTCTTTAGTCCGGGGAAAATCCGTCGATTGCAAAGTCCATGTTTCGTGCATGTTTTCCCCTGTTTTCATATGAATTGCACCTGCATTCATCATTTCACCAAGACTAGTGGAATTTGTTAGAAATAATCCCTATGTCTATTCTTGGTGATGGTGTTTGATTCAAAAAGATGCAATAAGTTGACGGTAAAATTGGACCATAAGGACCGTCAACAGAGGTGTCGACTCGCAGCAGGTGATCGCGCTTCGAAGCTGCAGCCGACTACGAGTCGGATTCGTCAAGTCTAGCTTTCCGACGGAATCAGCTTCAAATTCGAGGGACCCGAAGCGGATCTTGAAGTTGACGTCAAACGAAGAAGCCATCGAACTCGCTGAAAACTCGCCGGGACCCCTACATGGCGCGCCAAATGTCGAGTCCTAAACTCGGCACTACAACTACCCGGTCCCTTGCGAGCGTGGAACTCGATGGTGCAACACACGAACACACAAGAACACGCGATTTTAGACAGGTTCGGGCCTCTCAATAGAGAGTAATACCCTACGTCCTGTGTGTTATGTATTATTTTTAGCGGATTGCTAATTGCAAGATCTCGGAGAGTTTTCGAGGGGTCCCTGCTCCGCCTTATATATCCGGGGAGATGGGGTTACATGCGAGTCCTAGTCGATTACACGGATTTACATATACGGGAACCGTATCTCTAGCTTTCCTTATCGATTCGAGTCCTAATAGACTACAAATTGCTCCTTTACTTGTTTCTTAAGTTATCATACGTCGGTCTTGATACCCGCGTTATCTTCATACCGGTATATGGAATCCTTTGTTATTCCGGACCGGTTAGGGACCGATCTGTTGGCTATCTCTGCCGACTTTACCGATCTGTTGCATATCCATTCCTTTATCATCTTTATACCCATAAGGCAAGTATACGACACATCAAACGGCCTTCGAACAGCTCAAGGAATACTTAGTAGAATTGAGTACCTTGAAACTACGGCCACCGAAAGTTCCGCTTCTCCTTTATATCGCAGCAGCGCCGAAGGCACTTAGTGGGGTCCTTGTCTATCGGACAAAAGAGCAAGAGGCAAGACAGGTTGCGAGTCTATTATGTCTCGGAAACACTTGCCGGAGCCGGATGTGGATATGGAATCATTGAGAAGATCTTGTACGCTGTCTTGATGGCGTCGCGTAAATTACGTAGGTACTTCGATGATCACCCTATTCTTGTGCCTACGAAGTATTCCTTGAGAGATGCACTAAAATTAGACAAAGCTTCTAATAAAGTATTGAAGTGGGCAGCTGAATTGGGGCAATAAGACTTGACCTTCGTGGCGCGCAAAGCCATTCGAGTCGGATGTGTTAGCACAATTCTTGGTTGAATAGACCCCCAATGGTAGTTCGGAGGCGAGAGAGTCGGGATGGACCGGAGGACCCAATCTGTATAGTCTACACGGATGGTGCGTGGGGAATCTCTGGTGCCGGTTGTGCTGCGGTCATTACATCTCCCGGTGGGCGGACGCTAAGGTACTCGGCTAAGCTGGCTTTTCAAACCACAAACAATGCAGCTCAATACGAAGGCATCCTCTTAGGGCTGAGGAAGGCTAGGATATTGGGAGCACGAGAAAGTAGTCATGTATCGTGATTCTCAGCTGGCAGCAGAGCGGTTAGCAAAAGGTTACAGGACGCTTGATCCAGAAATGGCTGCGTATGCTCGGAAGGTCGGAGAGATGGATCAGTTCTTCGTAGGGTTCGAGGTCGGAAACATTCGAAGGACGAGAAAACAAAGAAGCTGACTTGCTCTCAAAAGCAGCCTCCGGGTAAGGCCTTATTCGATCGGATGTGTTGCACGAAACGCTTCACCATGCAGCCACTACCGGCAATCAAACCAAGAAAGTCCTAGCATTGGCCTCGGAGGATTGGTGCGCCCCGATACGTGTGTTCATCGAAAACGATACACGCCAACCAACGAGGTTGGAGGAGCAGCGGATGCAGCACAGAGCCGGGGGCTACGTTATGATTGAAGTAGTGCTGTACAAAGGTGGAGTCTGTGCCCCATTGCTGAAATGCCTCGATCAGCCCGAAAGAATACAACTCATGCGAGAAATCCATGAGGGATATTGTTCTTCTCACTTAGCTCCAAGAGCCTGGGTCGCAAAAGCTTTCGGGCAAGGTTTCTATTGGCCAACAGCTATAAGGGATGCGAGAGGACCTAGTGCGAGTTGCTTAGGATGTCGGTGGATGGGGAGGCGGTCTCATCTCCCAGCCACCACGTTGCAGCCAATACCTCCGGTCCGGCCGCTAGCAAGGTGGGGGATTGATATTGTCGGGGAACTGCCAGCAGCACCGGGGGCTTTCGGTTTGCGGTAGTCGCAGTTGAGTACTTCTCTAAATGGGTTGAAGTTGAGCCATTGGTACAAATCACGGCTAAGAACGTCCGAAAGTTCTTCCGGAAGAATGTGGTGTGCCGCTTCGGAGTGCCGGTGGAACTTACGAGTGGACAACGGCAAGCGGTTCGAAGGGCTGGAATTCCGAGAATACTGCCTTAGCATCGGGGTCAAGAAGTGTGAAATTTCGGTGACCAATCCAAGGGCAAATGGGGCTGTTGAACGAATGAATGGTAATCTGTTCACAGCTATCTCGATGGCTCTTGTTGGCCTTTCCAAAGGAAAATGGGCGGAGGTCCTGCCCAACGTCTTGTGGTGAATCGGAACAACTGCTACAAGACCAACTGGTTTCTCACCCTTCCGGCTACTATATGGAGCCGAGGCTGTACCTCCGAAGAGATTCAAGCAGGCTCCTTTCGCACCACAAGGCTTCCAGCAGATGTTGAAGATGTCTCCAAAGATCTCCTAGAAGAAACTCGCTTGCAGGCTGTGGCTAATCTGCACAAGTACATTTCATCTATGGAAAAGTCATACAACTCCAAGGTGCACCCAAGAGAGTTCCTACCGAGGCGATCTCGTCTTAAGGAGAAACCCGAGTGCATGTAACCAAATTGAACACAAAATGGCTGGGACCCTTCGTCATCGACAAATCTATTCGCCAAGGAGCGTATCATCTGCTCGAGCTTGATGGAACTCCCATACCACACACCTTCAATGCTGATACGCTCAAGAGGTTCTACATATGAGGCTCCTTCGGAAATCGAAGGCATATGCCTTCTTTTTGCTAAGTTTCTTTTCGAGTGGTCTAACGGCACTTATGAAGCATGTCTTCGAGTATGTTGCTGGTTTTAAGTTTAAGGTATGGTGTCATGTCCCTTCGCACAACCTGAGTCTTTAGGTTACAGGCTTAGGAGTTTTGTGTTGCAAGGCAAGTCCTGTGCAAGGATGTTTAGGCTTAGGGGCTGTTGTCCAAAGGTCCTTAGGTGGTCTTCGTTTAGTGTCGAGTTACGGGTGTCGGTTTGTAAATATTTGCTATCAATGATAAAAGTTGCTTTCATCAATCGAGTCAGTTATGCATGCATGCATCAACATATAATACCAAGGTGCTTAGAAACCCTAACGCCTTGATGCTTGAGCAACTACGGCTCAATGCCTTAGAAAGATTAATCCAAGAAGTCTAAGATTGGAAACCCCAACTTAGAACCCGAAGCACTGGGAAACCCCCATGACTTCGATACTAGGCAACTACGACCTAATGCCTCGGGGAAAGTAACATCGAGAAGGCTAAGCATGGAAACCCCATCTTAGATAATGAAAATGCGCGCAAAACATAAAGACAACTGTTTTATTCGAGTGTGACGAAAGAGGGGCCCGAAGGCCCTTCGTAAATTACAACTCTAAATTACATTCGGACTCTAAGTGTGAGCGCTCGGTCTCTAGCTCGACGGATGAGAGCGGCTCCGGATAATTGCAGCTTCCATCTCTTCAAGCTCCTTTTTGAGCCGAGCTAAGTCTGCGACAATAGAAGCTCGACCCTCGACCGAAGAGGCACGAGCTCGAAGGGCCTCGGCGTCCACCGGACCGGAGTCACTATCACTGGAAATGTCGATGGGCTCTGTCTTGACCTTAGCTTCGGCTGCTATCCCAAGGAGGCCCAAAGGCGCTCGCAACTAGCGCGTCGAGCAGCATGCTCCTCCGGGGTAACCTTTGGAAAGGCAGCCTTGATTTGGCCATTGCGATCGTTGACAAAAGTCGTGAATTCGCTAAGTGTCCCCTTCGGGTTATTCCGTTTCCATCTGCGAAGCTGAGTTCCGGTAACCCAAAAGGGACCGGGGGCTTCGGAGTCCCCTGGAATCAACAACCGGTGAGGTAGAGCATCCTCGATGATAGCTTCTTCCGAAATTTCATATATTTTGTCGAAACCGGAAAATTCCTAACAAAGAGAAGTGGGGCGAAATGGTTGATATATTACCATGAATCCTAAATACAATAGATACCTTCGGACCGCTAAACGCTTACGAAGACGATTACATAGCGGAGAATGAAAACTACTAAAAGAACTTAGAAAATACTAAGGAGAGATTCACACCCGAGGTCGCGAAGAAGGGCTGTTGGTCTAAGGACCCTCGCCTTCGCGGGCAGTATAACATCCTGTCCCGGGGCTTAATAGGATTGATAGAATACTCATGCCAATAAGTTGCAACTTCTTTTCCGGAAGCTCATCTCTATAGAACTCTAAGGTTAAGCGTGCTTGGCACTGGAGCAATTTAGGGATGGGTGACCGTTTGGGAAGTATTTCCCGGGTGTGCATGATGTGCATGAGGGAGGACAAAATGATGTGGACTAGGGTTCCGATCTTCCGAAAGGTTCAGATAACTCTTGATTTGGCGAAGATGTGACACACGTCGATCCGGCTCCTGAACAACACGTTCGAACCCCGCAATCGCAGCACCACGTCCTCTATGGTTATCAACCGGCGTTGCACGGTTGACCTCGCCTAGAAGGCTAATCCCTGCCTGCGAATCAAGAACACAAGCAAGAACAAGAAAGAACGCAACCAAATTTGCAGATGTATGATTAATCTCACAAGTTGGGGTCTCACAAACCGATGAACGGCGAAACTGTCTAAGCAGAATAATCTAAGCAAAACCCAACCCTAACATGGGTGGCGGCTGCTGCTAATAAAGACTTGGGGACGTGCAAGAACCCCCTGGACGCTCCCCTAATGGGCTCACACGAGATACACGGCCCAAAGGCCAAAAACGGTGACGCAGCACCAAAAACAGATTCTGGACGTTCCAATGTTTCGATGATTCCCGGCGACTCCGGATGAAATTTGACGTGGGACCGGTTCCACTGGAAAGCTTATGAAATTATCTTTCCATCCATATGTAGAACGTCCAAATCCGACTTCGTATGCGATCTGGGCGTCCGTTTTAATTCAGACTGTTCCTGGACTCCGAAACAGACTCGAAGTCGACTTGGATTGGGCCTCCACAATGACTTGCGCCTCTTGCTGGTCCTCCACGCCTCCAAGCCCTATTCCATTCATATTATGGTCCTCTCCTTGATTCCTAATCATAATAAAATCATTAGGTAGCAAACTATTCTCAAAATTATGAAAGGAAAGACTTAGGAACGAGCTCACCTCTAAATTTAATTGTCGGGCGCGAGCTCTAGTGATTGGTCCTTGAATGTTCAACGGAGGAGTGTCATTTGTATCCAAAGGAGTGATGTCCTCATCATCCTCCCCCTCTTGAATCGAAGTCGTCCTCGACTCAAGCTCATGCTCCTCACCCAAATAAGGCTTCAAATCTGCAATGTTAAAAGTGGAACTAACCCCGAACTCGGGAGGCAACTCAAGTTTATATGCATTATCATTAATCTTCTCAATTATCTTGAAAGGACCAGCAGCTCTAGGCATTAACTTAGACTTTCTCAACTCAGGAAACCGATCCTTTCTCAAGTGCAACCATACTAAATCACCCGGTTCTAATTTAACTTCCCTTTTACCTTTACTACCAGCAATCCTATACTTTTCAGTCATCATTTCAATGTTGTGCTTAGTTGTTTCATGCATTTTTAAAATAAACTCAGCACGTTCCTTAGCATCAAAGTGAACTCTCTCACTAGTAGGCAAAGGCAAAATATCAATAGGAGCACGGGGATTAAAACCATACACTACCTCAAAAGGACTTACCTTGGTGGTCGAATGTGTTGCACGATTGTATGCAAACTCCACATGAGGCAAACATTCCTCCCACATCTTCAGATTTGTCTTTAAAATAGCTCTCAACATGGTGCCCAATGTGCGGTTCACTACCTCGGTTTGGCCATCGGTTTGTGGGTGACATGTTGTAGAGAACAACAACTTCGTTCCCAGCTTATTCCATAGAGTGCGCCAAAAATGACTCAAGAATTTGGCGTCACGATCTGAAACAATAGTAGAAGGCATACCATGCAAACGAACAATCTCTTTGAAAAATAGATCAGCAATATGAATAGCATCATCACTCTTATGACAAGGTATAAAGTGAGCCATCTTAGAAAATCTATCCACGACAACAAAAATACTATCCCTCCCCCTCTTAGTCCTAGGCAGTCCTAAAACAAAATCCATAGAAATATCCGCCCAAGGTATTGAAGGAACGGGAAGAGGCATATACAAACCATGTGGATTCAAGCGAGACTTCGCTTTTTGACAAGTAGTGCAGCGAGCCACAAAGCGCTCAACATCTCTTCTCAAGCTGTGGCCAAAAGAAGTGTGTGGCCAACACATCCGCCGTCTTCTTTGCACCAAAATGTCCCATCAATCCGCCTCCATGCGCTTCTGTAACAACAAAAGACGAACGGAACCAAGCTGGAATGCAAAGACGGTTAGCTCTAAACAAATATCCATCATTTATCACAAACTTGTTCCATGTACGACCCTCTCTACAATGCAGCAAAACATCTTTAAAATCAGCATCAAGAGCATATTGTTCTTTAATTGATTCAAGCCCAAAAATGCGACAATCAAGGTGTGACAACATAGTGTATCGTCTAGACAAAGCATCGGCAATCACGTTATCCTTCCCTTTTTTATGCTTGATAATATAAGGAAAAGACTCAATAAACTCAACCCACTTAGCATGTCTACGGTTCAAATTACTTTGAGAACGAATATACTTAAGCGATTCATGATCAGAATGAATAACGAATTCCTTAGGCCATAAATAATGACGCCATGTTTGCAAAGAACGTACAAGAGCATATAATTCTTTATCATACGTAGAATAATTCAGAACAGGGCCAGTTATCTTTTCACTAAAATAAGCAATAGGTTTGCCATTTTGCATCAAAACACCACCAATGCCAATACCACTAGCATCACACTCAAGTTCAAAAGTCTTACCGAAATCTGGTAGTTGCAGCAGCGGTGCATGTGTAAGCTTGTCCTTCAAAGAGCTAAAGGACTCGTCGTGTGCTTTGCTCCATTGAAACACAACACCCTTCTTTGTCAACTCATGCAACGGTGCAGCGATAGTGCTGAAATCTTTGACAAAGCGGCGATAGAAACCTGCAAGACCAAGAAAACTTCGAACCTGTGTGATGGTTTGGGGCTGCGGCCAGCTAGCAATAGCGTCAATTTTCTTGTCATCCACCTCTATACCCTGTGGAGTAACAACATAGCCAAGAAAAGAAACTCGATCGGTGCAAAAGGTGCACTTCTCAAGGTTAGCAAATAAACGTGCATTTCTTAAAGCAGTAAAAACAGCACGTAAATGATCCATATGTTCATCTAAAGACTTGCTGTAAATCAAGATATCATCAAAGTAAACCACCACAAAACGCCCAATAAAAGCCCTCAAAACCTCATTCATTAAGCGCATGAAAGTACTAGGTGCATTAGTTAACCCAAAAGGCATTACTAACCACTCATACAATCCGAATTTAGTTTTAAAAGTTGTTTTCCATTCATCTCCAAGTTTCATTCTAATTTGGTGGTAACCACTACGCAAGTCAATTTTAGTGAAAATTAGAGAACCGCATAACTCATCAAGCATGTCGTCTAGCCTAGGAATAGGATGACGATAGCGAATAGTAATATTGTTAATGGCTCTACAATCAACACACATGCGCCAACTACCATCTTTCTTAGGAACCAAAAGTACAGGAACAGCACAAGGACTAAGGCTTTCTCGTACATACCCGCGGTCCAAAAGGTCTTGGACTTGTCGCTGAATTTCCTTTGTCTCCTCGGGGTTGGTCCTATATGCAGCACGGTTTGGCAAGGTAGCTCCCGGAATCAAATCAATTTGATGTTCTATTCCTCTCAAAGGTGGTAATCCGGGAGGAATCTCAGCTGGAAAAATATCCTCAAACTCCTGCAAAAGGTTAGTGATAGTAGAAGGCAAAGTGCTAGCAATATCATCAAATGAATATAAGGCTTGTTTGCATATCAAAGCATAAAAATTATCATCACTAGAAATTTCAGCAAGGTCTGATTTTGTAGCAAGCATAACACGACCTTTCAAATTAATTCCATCTCCCTTAGAAATAGGTGCAGACTTATTGTGACACCCCGTGTCACAAATTCACCATGTTACTGTGCTAACAGTAGAGTTGCATGTGCAAAGCAAAAATCAATTGCCCAGTCACATGAAATAATAAGCTAAAGTCGTATTAGGGTTTTTAATACTCCAAAACCCTAGCTCTTGAGATCTCATATTTTCTCCAAAGTAGTAACCCCAAATTTTTGCACAATCTGGTAGAGCATATCAAGACATGAATTTAGAGCATTTTTCCTGAATTTTTGGAGCAGCACAAATCCCTAGAGAAATCCAAACCTATGCAGAAACAGCACTTGTTCAACAATTTTTATAAATTTTTGCATTTCGAATTTGAACTTTGGCCTATAAGGAAAGTTGTTCCACATAATCCAAAGAACCCACAGAAATTTTGGTTTGCAAAAATGTCAAAAGGATCGAAATCTATGAGCAAATTACAGAAAGGTCCAGCAGTGGCAAAACTGTAAATAGAGAGAATAACGTTTGAACAGGGGTTGGCACAGTGGCCGGGCCACCCGCCAGCGGCGTTCGCCGCCGGCGCCCATGCCGGTTAGGCACCGCCCGTCCTCGCCGCTCTGTGCACTCCCCACGCGTCGCACATCACCGTCGATGCTTCGCCCGGAAGCTTGCCTCTCGGCCGTCGATGGCAGGGAGAGAAATTGCCATGGCCGCCGCCCGAGCTATCTTCCGGTGCGCCGCCCCCTCCTGCAGTCCCCCGCCTCACATTTGCGCGCAAACACCTCGCCAAGTTCCGGAGCAACTCTAGCCCCAATCCCCAACCTCCTCCTCTTCTCGGTGAGCGCCAATCGCCAAAAAATCCGAGGAGAGCCCCCGTCCGCCATTAGCGCCGGCGAGCTTGATTGAGCGGTGCTCGGGTGAGCTCATGCTCTACCTTGGCCTCGGAAGGGTGCGCGAGAACCTAACACACCTCTCTGCCCCTCCCCAGGTCGAACCGAGCCGCGGCCGAGGAGAAAGCCCGCTTCTTCTTCGGCTCCGGCCGCCGCGCCCCGCCACCCCGTCGACGCCAGCAGCCTCCAAGCCACCTTAGCCTGCACCGACCCCACGCCGTTCATCTCCGTGCAAAGGTGAAGCTCCTCGCCTTGACCACCCCTCTTTTCGCGCCATGGCGAACACGAGCTCCCACGCCGGAGTTGGCCCTCCCGCCATCCGTCGTCGCGAGCTATGCTCCGTTTCCTAACTCGCCTCGCCGACCCCACCAATCGGTGCGCCGTCGAAAACCGTGCGCAGGCGGCCGAGCCCGACCCCTGCGGCGAGCCCTAACGCGTCGCCGGTGAGCTTCGCCGTCGCTCCGCGAGCCCCCCGCACACGACACTTAGCAATATTTTGAAACGCGCTGAAAATTTCGTAACGCTTAAGGATTTTTGAAAAATCATATCTCGAGATTTACGCCACGGATTTGAACGATCCAAAGCGCGTTTGAAAGTTTGTAATCTCTACTTTAACTTGGTGAACATGAACACCTAGGGTTCTATAGTAAAATTTAATGTTTGAGTGAGATGAAAATGCTATCGTGACCAAACGCATAAACAAGATTGCATTTTAAAAATGATGTAACTTCTGGACCCCAGATCCAAACTGCATGAGCAAGGGCGCTTTGGAAAGTAGATAACTTGTACTTTAACGTGGTAACATAATCCCAGTACATCATGTATAGAAAAAATGAAGATTTAAGCGCTCTAAGATGCTAAACCGTTATGCCCGCGTGACAACTTGCTGTTTTTGAAATTCAATAACTTTTTGAATACAGATCCAAATGAAACGATTTTTGGCTCGTTGTAAACCTTGAGTTACGTACTTTACATTAACCAACATGAATCACCTAAGTTCTATAGCAAAATATTAAGATTTGGACGCACTAAGAAGGCTTCACAGCCAGCCTGGCAGTCCAGACTTAACGAAACGAATAGCTAAGAATTTGCTAAGATCAAATTAAACATTTCTCACATTGCATGGTATATTTAAACATGGCATAATAATATTTATCTTTTTGGGCAAGAACAGTCGTATAGGGTGTAGGTTAACCATAACAAACCACATGAAATGATGAGTACTAATGATGCTTGATGCATAATGAAATAATAAAACTTCGTCCTAAGGAATACACATCAACTCCTTGTACACTAAGTAACCAGGAACCATACCATATTTTCTTAATCGGCGAGAACCAACTTGAACATATACACTAAATAATAGAAAGTTTACCTAATTAGAAGGTTGTCCCCATGAAACAAACCACGCTGACCACCATCATGACCATATCATCACCACTCAAGAACGTGTTTTATTCATGCAAACATTTCGTTACATTATCTTATTGAGAAAGTTCCATGAACTGTAACAATACGAATCCATTCATTGCTCATGCATTCCTATGCATTCATATAGGAACCCCGATCGGAGCTGAAGATCAAGGAGAGCACCAGCTTGAAGTGAGCGAGTACGAGTGCACCGACTACGAAACCAACCAAGGCAAGCCCCGGAGCATAACCTATGTTTTAAAAGTTCTCTTTATTTTCACATACGTCTATGGTGTATTGTGCATGTACGTTTAGGAGTTGCTCGGAAACCTAGTTGCATTAGCTCCCCGTATCCTGTGGTCTTGGTTAAGTATAATCCTAATCGCTAGTGCTATGCTCAATAATTTCATCGGTAGCAACACCGAGTGATTTGGAGATCACCCGGTCTAGGGATTACACTTCGGTTACCCTCTCACATGATAATTATGAAATTGAGACCGTACGGGGAAATGCATGTGTAGGATGCGGTGGCAAGGTCCGCCTATGTTCGCCATAGCCCCGTGCGTGTCGGTTGAGGACCGTGTGACTCCGCGAGCAAGTATTGAGTTGTGTACCAAATGCATACCTTCGTATGGGAGTTGGTAAACTGATGTAACTTGAGAGTCGTAGTGTTGGACGGTCCCTCCACCCTTTGTGCAAAGTGTTGGTCACGGTGGATGCACGGGTTTGTGTCTAGATGGAGGGTGTGTGATTACCCTTGGACCCGACGCTACTGTGGTCGCATGTGGAATGCACACTCGGAGGGTGGACCCGGCTCATATCTATGGTGATCTTGTGAAAGGTGGCCATACGTGTTCTTAAATGATGCGTATGTCGTGCATTTGGGTTTCCCCTGCAGGGTGTAAATCGATATATATCGCCGTCCCTCGCGGTGATGAGTACCACTTGTCTCGAGCAGATCGCATCGTAGTAACAAGTGAAGATGATGATTAAACTTGCTGATTTGAAGGATTACTTCATGTACTGCAACCATGTTTTGCTAGAAATGCTCACTAAATTTATATTCATGTCTCAACCCTCTTAACTTGGCTAAAACATGAGCTAGACAAAGACTTTAAGTGCTGATTTTGCAAGTTTCCGCAAACCTGGTCAAGCCCCCTGCATGTTAGGGTCGGTTCTTAGAACCATTTTGACGGGTAAGCCTTGCGGAGTATATTAGATACTCAGGGTTTGTGTTACACTGTTTTCAGGATTCCCGCAGCCCGATTTTTGTGATTGCTGCGGGAAGTATGTGTGTCAAAGCGAGGAACCTCGGGAGTGGACCGTGGAGTGGGTTCCCGCTTCACCGACCCAAGAGTGAGGCCATGCCGTATGGGCCGGTGTGGTTCTCCTAAGTTAACTCTATATATATGTATCGTCGAGATGTTACGCTTCCGCAAAAACATTATTAAGTATTGTAAGAGCACACTTCACTTATGTATTGTAAAATCTGAAATTTGAACAATGGCTGTAATAACTAAGAGATGTTGTATGAACGTGCTATTCAAGTAATGTTCTCTATGTAATAAAACGACGGATGTATACCCGATGTATGTGCAATGTACGTTCGCTTCGTCGAATGTCTCCCGATACGATCCTGTTCGACAATCCCTCTCGCTTCGCGAGGTGGGAGTGTCACAGCTGGTATCAGAGCCGTGTCGGGATATGCCGTACACTACGGGTCATACTAAAAATCACCAACACATTTGTACGGTGAGGAACGATATAGAAAGCCCAAGTAAGGTCTACAGTAGAAATAGATGTGGCAAACTAACCCTGGGTTATGCTTGTTTAAAAAAAAAAATTTTGCAACTACGGCCCGGCCCAGGTATGTTTGCAATTTAAATTAGCGCTCCGTGCCCGCGGAAGTAATAATACGGGACAATGTTGGCTCGTGGCAATCCACGGGGCGGTTCTTTCTATGAACCGTTACTAAGAAAAAGATGATGAGGTTGTGGAACTTTTGTTTTCATAGTTTCTTTTGAATTTGATGTAATGTTTCTGAAATGGTCTCTTGCAGGTACGCTAATCACGAAATTTAGATCGTGTAGTTTCCGTGATGAGATCGTGTGTGTGTTGCCACAAAAAGCGAGTGGTCGGCTATATATGGACCGATCACGTATTTTGTTTTGGAAAGGACGTAGGTTAACGGCATCTCATGTCATCATTCATGCCATGCATCTCAAATTGCATAAGAAAGTGATCCAGAATGCAAAAACGCGGTCTCAAATAACTCACCAAAGTTCTCAACACAATTCGTGCACGATAACCAAAAATCGGGCAGAAAACCCCACCCGATTGAGAATTATACCCTAACCGATTACCGATTCACGAAAACGGCCACAACTTTTGAATCGTTCACTCAAACAAAACGATTAAACACAATCCGGAAAGCTCGTAACACGTACCATCACCCTGGCATGATGACCCAAGTAAAAGTGGAATGGAATCCTACTAAAAATAACTTACCCGAAAACCTGGCAAAAGGTTGCCAGATTTCTCCGAATCGCCGGATTGGCAGATTCGGGTGCCTCACGAAAATTGCGATAACTTTTGAAGTACTTATCCAAATAAGATGATCTACCCCAATCTGGAAAGCTCGTGTTATGCCCCACATTTCATCTAATATCAGGTCAGCAAGGAAAATTCGTTAAGTAGGACAAATAAGCAAAAACAGAGAGCAACTTTTTAGTTCCCGGTATTCCAGAAAATCTGGCAGAAAATCCGTCAAGCCGGAAATCGCCATATCTTTTGATCCGCTTAAGATTTTTCCGTGTTCTAGGATGCGTTGGAAAGCTTAGGAAATACTCTAGCCTCTAGTCATAAATTTTGGTAAATTTTACTGTACAAACAGAGACAAAAATGGGGAAAAACAGAGAGGGTTCAGAACCGGTTACGTGCAAAGAATGTCCGTTTCTTTCTGTTATCTTTCAGCATGTCAATTGAGCTTTTACTTCCTAAAAGTATTGATAATAATGCTGCTTAAAATATGTTCCTAACCATGATCTATAGATGGATGCAAGACAACTCATGACTGAAAGGAATCAGCTGAGATCTGAGGTGGAAGACCTCACTGATCGTCTCACCGATGTCACGGACGACTACTACTCGGCGAAAGAGGAGAACAAGCAACTGACCGCCCGTATCACTGAGCTAGAGCAGGAGAATGCTGCTCTAACTGCACGTATCAAGGAAGTGCAGGATGATCTGATCTTCAGCGACAACCTCCGTGTCGTCGCAGATAGGGCAAAAGAAAGAGCTGAGCAGGAAAAGAAAGAACATGAGCAGATGGCCACATTCTGTGATGAGGAGCGGATTGAGGCACTAAATGAGCTGAATGCAGCTAAGACATCCATCACTCAGAAGGATGAGACCATTTACTCCCAGCAGGCCACCATGCAATTCCTGCATGGACAGCTTCAGACCGCACAGACCAACATGGACCAGTTGTTCACGGAGATAGGGAATCTCCAAACCCAGTTGGCCGCGTTACAGCAGCACCACCAGGTGTTGCTGGCAGCTCATTGGAACCTGTTACAGCCACCACCGCCAGAAGACGATGGTGACGACGCTGCTAGCGATGCTTCCGATGTGAACAACCCGGAAGACACCGACAGCGATGCTTAGACTACTAGCTAGTGTTAAGAAGGAAACTTGTAAAATTAATGGTAGTGTACTAAAGAACAAGAACTAGTGGCTTGTACGTACGTAAGAACGTAGCGGTCGCTGTGTTTTGGGTAGGCTGACAGCATAGGAGGTATGGATGACTAGCTAGGAAGGAAAATCCTGGACGTATAACCCCGCGCTAAGAAGTGTTAGTATCGCGCGCTTTTGTGTACACATGGGTTGCACCTTGAAACCAATATGAACCACCAAGCTTGTGTTTAATAATTATATGTCTCGTTCTTTAAAAATTTTCAGAATCCTAAGAAGATTACACTAAGTTAAAGGGTCTGAAATTGGGAAGGAAATTTTCTGGTTCATCAATTTCAGATCATGGAAATTAAATTCCCAGGTCATGCAACCTGAAAAAATTTCATGCCGAACACTTCTACTCCATCAATTTCAGCATCTAATGAGATTTTCTTTCTATGGATTGCATGCTGAAATTTATGTTCATATCATGTCCATTAATTACTATCATTGTCTGTGGCTCGGAAATGCTGAGACTAATGGTGTAATTAAATTGTGTGGCAGATGGTGAACACTCGTCGCACGGTGGATCCTTCAGGGGAGGGTGCTTCGTCGCAGCCACCTCCTCCACCACCGTTGACTGCTGTGGAGCAACTTGTTCATAACCAGAACGAGATGTTTCGGCTGTTCCTGGCAAACCAGAACAACCATGCCCAGGCAGCAGCTCCTCCACCGCAGCCCCGTCCCACCTCTTATGGGGATTTCTGGGCGACTCAGCCGCCATCTTTTTCTGAAGCAAAGGACCCCCTGGAAGCAGATAATTTTCTGCGTATCGTAGAGTCCAAGTTTGCTCTTCTGAATTGCACCGAGCATCAGAAGACTCTGTTTGCAGCACAGCAGCTCCGTGGGTCGGCTAGTGCGTGGTGGGCAAACTACACCGCTGCACTCCCCGCGGATCACCAGGTGCTCTGGCCGGAATTCTCGGCAGCCTTCCGTGCACACCACATTCCGGACGGTGTCATGAGAAGGAAGCTTCAGGAATTTGTAGACCTGAAGCAAGGCTCCAGCACCGTGCAAGAGTATGCTCGGAAATTCAACTATCTTGCTCAGTATGCTTCCTATCACGCCGACACGGATGCTAAGAAGCGTGAGTGCTTTCGGAAGGGTCTAAATCCGAAACTACAAGACCGCCTTGCTCTCTTGAATGGCACATTCAATGAATTGGTGAGTGCCGCCATTGTGCAAGAGGACGCCATTCGCGTCAATCAGGATGACAAGAAGAGGAAGCGCGCCACGGGAAGTTCATCCGGTGCGCCACCTCACAAGTTCAAGCTTGCAGTGACTAGCCCCACCGGTCAGAAATTCCGTGTCCCGGTGCCTCCAATGGGTGGGCAACGCACTACCTTCCAGCAGCCCTATCGTGCGCCCCATCACTCCTATCAGCACCGTGGTCACCAACACACTCCGTCGCAGCATAACCAAGGTGCCGGACCATCCTCGCAGCAGCCATGCTTTAACTGCGGCGGCATTGGTCATTTCATCCGAGACTGCCCACATCCTCGCCGCAACAATGGCAACAACGGTGGGAATAATCAGCATCAACACCACCGCGGCAATAATGGCAACAATAATAACCGCGGCAACAACAACAGCAACAACACTCACAACAAAACCCCCACCAAGACCGGCCGTGTGAATTTTACTACGGTCGAAGATGTGCAAGCCGGAGAACCGGTCCTCTCGGGTATGTTTTCCATTTCCGAACATCCCGCTTTCATTCTTTTCGATTCCGGCGCCACGCATGATTTTATTAGCCAGGCATGTGTGGATAGGTTGCATCTGTCATCCACCATTTTGCAAACTCCGTACACCATCACATCTCCCGGTGGCCTCATCCACACAAACCAAGAAGCGAGAAACGTCTCTCTTGATTTAGCCGGAAGAATATATCCTTCTAGACTAATTATTTTGAATGGTCAAGGCATAGATGTGATATTAGGAATGAAATGGATGAAACGTCATAAAGCTGTTTTACACATAGATACCCGGAAAGTGCATCTAAATTCGCCTCTATACGGCCCGTCTATCCTCTCATTGCCATGTCCAAAGATTCCTAGAAATCAAATTCAGCACCTAGCAATAAGGAAATTAGAAGACATACCGGTAGTATGCGAATTTCCCGATGTGTTCCCGGATGATTTGCCAGGAATGCCACCTGATCGGGACGTAGAATTTAAAATTGAACTTCAACCCGGAACCGCACCAATATCTAGAAGACCGTATAAAATGGCTCCCAATGAATTAGCTGAACTTAAGGAGCAACTCAACGAACTTCCGGACAAGGGGTACATACGCCCAAGTGCTTCGCCTTGGGGCTGCCCCGCTCTTTTTGTGAAAAAGAAAGATAAATCACTAAGGTTATGTGTTGATTATCGACCTCTCAATGCGGTGACCATCAAAAATAAATATCCCCTCCCACGCATTGATATGCTATTTGATCAATTAGTCGGTGCAAAAGTATTCTCAAAAGTCGATCTTCGCTCCGGCTACCACCAAATTAAAATTCGGCCAGAGGACATTCCAAAAACCGCTTTCTCTACGAGATATGGACTTTTTGAATATCTCGTAATGTCTTTTGGACTGACTAATGCACCGGCTCATTTCATGTACCTCATGAACTCGGTATTTATGCCGGAGCTGGACAAGTTCGTGGTGGTATTCATTGATGATATCCTCATTTATTCCAAGTCGGAGGAAGAACATGCTGAACACCTCCGCATTGTGCTTCAACGACTACGAGATCATCGACTTTATGCCAAATTCAGCAAGTGTGAATTTTGGTTGGATCGAGTTCCATTCTTGGGCCATATCATTTCAGCGGAAGGAATTTCCGTCGATCCAAGTAAAGTTGTTGACGTGCTAAAATGGAAGACTCCCAAAACCGTCAAGCACATCCGTAGTTTTCTCGGACTTGCGGGATATTATCGGAAATTCATTCCAAATTTTTCTATCATCTCCAAGCCAATGACCAAATTGTTGGAGAAGGACTCTACCTTCAAGTGGAGCCCAGAGTGCGAAAATGCCTTCCAAACCTTGAAGAAGCATTTAACCACTCGCTCCCGTTCTAGCTCAACCCGACATCGACAAGCCGTTTGACGTATATTGTGATGCGTCCGGCATTGGATTGGGTTGTGTTCTCATGCAAGAAGGCCGAGTCATTGCCTACGCCTCCCGTCAACTCCGCAAACATGAGAAGCACTATCCCACTCATGATCTTGAGTTGGCATCGGTAGTTCTTGCTCTCAAAACTTGGAGACATTACCTCCTAGGAAATCTGGTGCATCTCTATACCGATCATAAAAGCCTCAAATATATCTTCACGCAGCAAGAATTAAATATGAGACAACGAAGATGGCTGGAATTGATAAAAGATTATGAACTGGAAATTCATTACCACCCCGGAAAGGCTAATGTGGTTGCCGATGCATTAAGCCGCAAGCACCAATGCAACCAAGTTGAAATCTGCTCTATGGAAAACTGCAGCAAATCTGAAAATGAGAGTAATCCTTGCCTTCATATCATTCCTTATGGTGCATTGCATAATTTGGCTCTTGTTCCTACTCTCCGAGAAGAAATCATTGCTGCCCAGAAAACGGATGAAGGTATGGAACACATCCGACAGAAGTTGGGTACTGAAAAGGCTAAATGTTTCCGTCAAGATGAGGAGGGAGTTCTATGGTTCAACAACCGTCTCGTTGTTCCTAAGAACCTGGAACTACGGAAGAAAATTC
Organism: Chloris gayana; assembly: GCA_031894775.1. Classification (NCBI taxonomy): domain Eukaryota; kingdom Viridiplantae; phylum Streptophyta; class Magnoliopsida; order Poales; family Poaceae; genus Chloris; species Chloris gayana. The sequence goes on along the minus strand of JAUNZO010001131.1, from coordinate 450,580 downwards.
TTGACGAAGCCCATCTCTCTAAATATTCCATACACCCCGGTAGTAACAAAATGTACCGCGGGTTGAGAGAGAAATTTTGGTGGACTCGCATGAAGCGAGAAGTGGCTCGTTACGTTGCCGAGTGCGACACTTGCCAACGAGTCAAGGCTGATCATCTAAAGAAAGCCGGACTATTGCACCCATTGAAAATTCCCGCTTGGAAATGGGAAGACATAGCCATGGATTTTGTTGTTGGATTACCTCCCACCTCCAAGAAACATGATTCCATATGGGTAATCGTCGATAGATCGACGAAATCAGCACACTTTATTCCAAGTACACACCACATACAGTGCTAAGAAGTATGCTGAATTGTATATTGCCCGTGTGCTATGTTTGCATGGTGTACCAAAGACCATCATTTCAGATCGTGGTCCGCAATTTGTTTCTCGATTTTGGGAACAATTGCATGCTAGTCTTGGTACTACCCTTATCCGGAGCTCTGCGTATCATCCTCAAACAGATGGACAATCGGAAAGACTAATTCAATATTTGGAGGATATGTTGAGAGCGTGTGCTTTGACACAAAAGGGAAGTTGGGATGATCAGTTACCATTCATTGAATTTTCCTATAACAACAGCTATCAAGAAAGCTCTAGAGTCACTCCTTTTGAGGCGTTATACGGACATTCTTGCCGTACGCCGTTAAATTGGTCCGAGTCGGGCGAAAGAATAATATTTGGTCCGGATATTGTTGAGCAGGCCGAGGAAAAAGTGAGGGAGATCCAAGCTAATATGAAAGCTGCTCAATCCCGCCAAATAAGTTATGCAAACAAAAGGAGACGTCCGCTAGAATTCGAGGTAAACGATCATGTTTATCTTCGTGTCTCTCCAAATAAAGGTGTGTCACGTTTTGGTATAAAAGGAAAACTTGCTCCCCGCTATATTGGACCATTCCCAATTGTGGAGAAGTTTAGCCCCGTGGCATACCGGTTGCAATTGCCGACAAACTTGGAACGTGTGCACAACGTGTTCCATGTGTCGCAACTCAAGAAGTGTCTAAAACCACCCATCGATGTGGTCATCTCCGACACCGAGCAATTGCAAGAGGATTTATCTTATCCAGAAACTCCCGTCCGGATCCTCGATAAAAAGGATCGTGTTACTCGCAACCGCACTATCACCTTCTATAAAGTGCAATGGAGTAATCACACTGAGGATGAAGCCACTTGGGAGCAGGGGGAATTCCTGAACAATCATTTCCCGAGTTCATGGCATCACAATCGAGGTAACGACGCACCTCCCTTCGACCACTCTTTTGTCAATCCTAATCTCGGGACGAGATTTTCTTAAGGGGGAGGGCTGTGACACCCCGTGTCACAAATTCACCATGTTACTGTGCTAACAGTAGAGTTGCATGTGCAAAGCAAAAATCAATTGCCCAATCACATGAAATAATAAGCTAAAGTCGTATTAGGGTTTTTAATACTCCAAAACCCTAGCTCTTGAGATCTCATATTTTCTCCAAAGTAGTAACCCCAAATTTTTGCACAATCTGGTAGAGCATATCAAGACATGAATTTAGAGCATTTTTCCTGAATTTTTGGAGCAGCACAAATCCCTAGAGAAATCCAAACCTATGCAGAAACAGCACTTGTTCAACAATTTTTATAAATTTTTGCATTTCGAATTTGAACTTTGGCCTATAAGGAAAGTTGTTCCACATAATCCAAAGAACCCACAGAAATTTTGGTTTGCAAAAATGTCAAAAGGATCGAAATCTATGAGCAAATTACAGAAAGGTCCAGCAGTGGCAAAACTGTAAATAGAGAGAATAACGTTTGAACAGGGTTGGCACAGTGGCCGTGGCCACCCGCCAGCGGCGTTCGCCGCCGGCGCCCATGCCGGTTAGGCACCGCCCGTCCTCGCCGCTCTGTGCACTCCCCACGCGTCGCACATCACCGTCGATGCTTCGCCCGGAAGCTTGCCTCTCGGCCGTCGATGGCAGGGAGAGAAATTGCCATGGCCGCCGCCCGAGCTATCTTCCGGTGCGCCGCCCCTCCTGCAGTCCCCCGCCTCACATTTGCGCGCAAACACCTCGCCAAGTTCCGGAGCAACTCTAGCCCCAATCCCCAACCTCCTCCTCTTCTCGGTGAGCGCCAATCGCCAAAAAATCCGAGGAGAGCCCCCGTCCGCCATTAGCGCCGGCGAGCTTGATTGAGCGGTGCTCAGGTGAGCTCATGCTCTACCTTGGCCTCGGAAGGGTGCGCGAGAACCTAACACACCTCTCTGCCCCTCCCCGGGTCGAACCGAGCCGCGGCCGAGGAGAAAGCCCGCTTCTTCTTCGGTTCCGGCCGCCGCGCCCCGCCACCCCGTCGACGCCAGCAGCCTCCAAGCCACCTTAGCCTGCACCGACCCCACGCCGTTCATCTCCGTGCAAAGGTGAAGCTCCTCGCCTTGACCACCCCTCTTTTCGCGCCATGGCGAACACGAGCTCCCACGCCGGAGTTGGCCCTCCCGCCATCCGTCGTCGCGAGCTATGCTCCGTTTCCTAACTCGCCTCGCCGACCCCACCAATCGGTGCGCCGTCGAAAACCGTGCGCAGGCGGCCGAGCCCGACCCCTGCGGCGAGCCCTAACGCGTCGCCGGTGAGCTTCGCCGTCGCTCCGGCGAGCCCCCCCGCACACGACACTTAGCAATATTTTGAAACGCGCTGAAAATTTCGTAACGCTTAAGGATTTTTGAAAAATCATATCTCGAGATTTACGCCACGGATTTGAACGATCCAAAGCGCGTTTGAAAGTTTGTAATCTCTACTTTAACTTGGTGAACATGAACACCTAGGGTTCTATAGTAAAATTTAATGTTTGAGTGAGATGAAAATGCTATCGTGACCAAACGCATAAACAAGATTGCATTTTAAAAATGATGTAACTTCTGGACCCCAGATCCAAACTGCATGAGCAAGGGCGCTTTGGAAAGTAGATAACTTGTACTTTAACGTGGTAACATAATCCCAGTACATCATGTATAGAAAAAATGAAGATTTAAGCGCTCTAAGATGCTAAACCGTTATGCCCGCGTGACAACTTGCTATTTTTGAAATTCAATAACTTTTTGAATACAGATCCAAATGAAACGATTTTTGGCTCGTTGTAAACCTTGAGTTACGTACTTTACATTAACCAACATGAATCACCTAAGTTCTATAGCAAAATATTAAGATTTGGACGCACTAAGAAGGCTTCACAGCCAGCCTGGCAGTCCAGACTTAACGAAACGAATAGCTAAGAATTTGCTAAGATCAAATTAAACATTTCTCACATTGCATGGTATATTTAAACATGGCATAATAATATTTATCTTTTTGGGCAAGAACAGTCGTATAGGGTGTAGGTTAACCATAACAAACCACATGAAATGATGAGTACTAATGATGCTTGATGCATAATGAAATAATAAAACTTCGTCCTAAGGAATACACATCAACTCCTTGTACACTAAGTAACCAGGAACCATACCATATTTTCTTAATCGGCGAGAACCAACTTGAACATATACACTAAATAATAGAAAGTTTACCTAATTAGAAGGTTGTCCCCATGAAACAAACCACGCTGACCACCATCATGACCATATCATCACCACTCAAGAACGTGTTTTATTCATGCAAACATTTCGTTACATTATCTTATTGAGAAAGTTCCATGAACTGTAACAATACGAATCCATTCATTGCTCATGCATTCCTATGCATTCATATAGGAACCCCGATCGGAGCTGAAGATCAAGGAGAGCACCAGCTTGAAGTGAGCGAGTACGAGTGCACCGACTACTGAAACCAACCAAGGCAAGCCCCGGAGCATAACCTATGTTTTAAAAGTTCTCTTTATTTTCACATACGTCTATGGTGTATTGTGCATGTACGTTTAGGAGTTGCTCGGAAACCTAGTTGCATTAGCTCCCCGTATCCCGTGGTCTTGGTTAAGTATAATCCTAATCGCTAGTGCTATGCTCAATAATTTCATCGGTAGCAACACCGAGTGATTTGGAGATCACCCGGTCTAGGGATTACACTTCGGTTACCCTCTCACATGATAATTATGAAATTGAGACCGTACGGGGAAATGCATGTGTAGGATGCGGTGGCAAGGTCCGCCTATGTTCGCCATAGCCCCGTGCGTGTCGGTTGAGGACCGTGTGACTCCGCGAGCAAGTATTGAGTTGTGTACCAAATGCATACCTTCGTATGGGAGTTGGTAAACTGATGTAACTTGAGAGTCGTAGTGTTGGACGGTCCCTCCACCCTTTGTGCAAAGTGTTGGTCACGGTGGATGCACGGGTTTGTGTCTAGATGGAGGGTGTGTGATTACCCTTGGACCCGACGCTACCGTGGTCGCATGTGGAATGCACACTCGGAGGGTGGACCCGGCTCATATCTATGGTGATCTTGTGAAAGGTGGCCATACGTGTTCTTAAATGATGCGTATGTCGTGCATTTGGGTTTCCCTGCAGGGTGTAAATCGATATATATCGCCGTCCCTCGCGGTGATGAGTACCACTTGTCTCGAGCAGATCGCATCGTAGTAACAAGTGAAGATGATGATTAAACTTGCTGATTTGAAGGATTACTTCATGTACTGCAACCATGTTTTGCTAGAAATGCTCACTAAATTTATATTCATGTCTCAACCCTCTTAACTTGGCTAAAACATGAGCTAGACAAAGACTTTAAGTGCTGATTTTGCAAGTTTCCGCAAACCTGGTCAAGCCCCCGCATGTTAGGGTCGGTTCTTAGAACCATTTTGACGGGTAAGCCTTGCGGAGTATATTAGATACTCGGGGTTTGTGTTACACTGTTTTCAGGATTCCCGCAGCCCGATTTTTGTGATTGCTGCGGGAAGTATGTGTGTCAAAGCGAGGAACCTCGGGAGTGGACCGTGGAGTGGGTTCCCGCTTCACCGACCCAAGAGTGAGGCCATGCCGTATGGGCCGGTGTGGTTCTCCTAAGTTAACTCTATATATATGTATCGTCGAGATGTTACGCTTCCGCAAAAACATTATTAAGTATTGTAAGAGCACACTTCACTTATGTATTGTAAAATCTGAAATTTGAACAATGGCTGTAATAACTAAGAGATGTTGTATGAACGTGCTATTCAAGTAATGTTCTCTATGTAATAAAACGACGGATGTATACCCGATGTATGTGCAATGTACGTTCGCTTCGTCGAATGTCTCCCGATACGATCCTGTTCGACAATCCCTCTCGCTTCGCGAGGTGGGAGTGTCACACTTATCCTTTATAGGTGGGAAAACAGAATTAGCAACTTGCTGATTTTCAGATTTAGAATTATTCAAAGAAGCAGCTCGTTCTCTATCAGCTTCTACAATTTCAGCAGGGGTTAAAGGTACTAAAGTAATTTTCTGTGCTTTATGCATAAAAGTGTATTTATTACTTCTACCATGGTGTGTAGCATCATTATCATGTTCCCAAGGACGACCCAATAAAAGTGAACAAGCTTGCATAGGAACCACATCACAATCAGCATAATTCGAATAAACACCAATGGAAAAAGGAACTCAGCAAGTTTGTGTTACCTTAGCTTTTCCCGAGTCATTTAACCATTGAATGTAGTATGGATGAGGATGTGGTCGTTTGGCCAAACCAAGCTTCTCAACCAGATCTGAACTCACCAAGTTATTGCAGCTTCCTCCATCAATGATCACATGTGCGCGTCGATTCTTGATGACGAAGAAAATCTGGAACAAGTTGTGGCGCTGTATCTTTTCAGAAGTCTGAATTTGCGTGCTAAGTACACGCTGTACAATGATGTTCATGAAATCCGAAGTGTCTTCTCCACCAAGTACATGGCCCTCGTTGGTGTCGTCGGCGACTTCGTCTTCATCATCATCTTCTATGTCGGAGGTGCTGATGTATCCTCCATCCTCGGTGGCCACGTATGCCCACCGACTTGGGCAATCCTTCTGCACATGGCCCAGTCCTTGGCAGCAGTGGCACTGAATGTTGGAAGTGCGTCTCGTCGAGGCGACCGATGAAGCACTTTGAGCAGGACCCTGCACAGAATTTTTACCTGAATTTGCAGGGCGTGTAGGAGGTGCGTGTGGGGCTGCCATAACCCCACTCGCGGACGCGGGAGGCCGTTTGCTTGCTGGTGGAGATGGCCGGGAAGAAAACCCCGAAGACGGCGTCGACCGTGGGGTGTAAGAAGGCCTGCTTGTACTGCTGCTCCTCTGTTGCTTCTCCCGTCCCTGCAATTCTTTCTCTCGCAAGCATAGCAAACTGGAACAACTGGTTGATGGTGTTAAACTCCTTATAATCAACAATGTCCTGTATATCACGTCTCAAACCAGAGTAAAAACGAACAATAGAGCTCTCATTATCCTCTACTATCATGCAGCGTTGTAAACCCTTTTGAAGCTCACCATAATAGTCCTGCACAGATTTATCCCCTTGTTCTAAGCGCTGAAGTTTTTTGCGTAAATCTCTATGATAAGAAGGAGGGACAAAACGATCACGCATAGCTTCCTTAAGTTGAGTCCAAGTTACGGGAATATCATCAGCGAGTTAGAGAATTCCACCAAATGATAGCAAAATCTTTAAATTCACTAGTGGCTTGCCTAACTCTATGCTGCTCGGAAACTAGGTGGCCACTAAATTTTTGCTCTCATCGTCATCTCCCAATCAAGGTAACCCACCGCATCATATTGCCCCGAAAAAGGTGGAATGGTAAACTTAATCTTAGCATAAGGATCATCGGGGACTCGATTATTGTTACCTTGTTGTCGATGTAGGCCTCCCATACCTTGGGTATTATGTTGTAGACGCCGGTGAAGCCTTTGTGCTCGTATAGCTGCGTCATCGGCGTCGAAAGTGGCATCATTCACCGTGTCATCTTTTCTATTTCCTCCGGCGTTGCTACCGGCCTCATCTTCATGGATCTTCACACGGTTCTCCACCTCTGTCAGCTTGCCGATCAACGTTGTCGCCACTTCGCTAGAGTATTAACCGTGTCTGTCATCTTGGACAAACGCTTATCGATCCTCTCAATCTGGTTGCCGAGATTGAGTTTGTTGATGCCGTCGGTAACGGCCTTGTTAACAGCTTCGTCATCTCCTCACGTGCCCTGTCAAGAACAGATCGAAGCTGCCCTTGACTAACACACTCGTGGAAATCTTTAGGGGTACCAGCGTCTGCAGCATCTCCTGCCATAGCAAATACCAAAACAGGAACAAACAGTGAAGGTTATCCCTAATAACACTACTACTATGGTGGACAGTGGTGACTCTCACAAAAGCAAATGGAAACGTCTCACCAAGTTCTTACAAGGGTCTTACCAAGCAAGGCAAAGGATACCTAGAAGGCGTGTACCACGATTGCAAGGGTCAAAACCTGTGTTGTCCGAAGTAGTATGTGGAGCTAGGAAGGCCAAATATGTGAGTGGAACACAATTCAAAAACAGATTGCAATGCTTGAATAAATGTCCAAAGCTACTTGTCCATAGTTACTTGGTCTACACGTATCCTAGAACAGTAGTGCAGGCAAAGCAAGGATGACAGGCACAAAGGAAACAAAGGAAAAGGGAACTAGCAAGGAAGAAACGAGCAACTAGACACAAAAAACAGGCCAAAACCCTGTTTTGTCTTTTAGCACTAGTAGAAATGACAAATTTTTCTTTTTTGATATTATTTTTTTGATATTTTCTTCCACTGACGGGCAACAAAATAGGAACCACACAAAGTTTCAGGTCAAACAGAGAAGGAATGTGACCTACAGATTTTCCGTAAGATGCAACGACGACGGGTTCCAAACTTTTTTCCTCGGATCGGTGGCTTAACTATTTTTTTTGATTTTTTCGAGATTTTTCCTGTCCGGCGAAGCCGGGACGAGCAGATGCGAAATTTTTTTTTACCCAATTTCAAAAAAGTTTTGCCTAATTTCGAGTCCGTATGCGAAAGTTATGGTTGTTTGAAGGAAGGGACTCCGAATTAGGGTTTCGGTGGACGGAATTGCAATCGGGTAGGATTTTTTTTTTTGTATTTTTAGACGATTAATATATGCAACGGAAACAGGAGTAGGTCTTGTTCGTGGGGTGTTGAGTTCGAGATGAAAAAGGGTGGGAGTGTAGGGTGGGACTATGGTGGATGCAGCGGAGGTGACAAAAACTCTCGAAACAAAGCAAAACTTGAGGTAATTCGGCTAGGGTTTCAAGGTGGCACAAACTGAGGACAAGAACACGAACTAAACCAGCAACAAAACAATCACTAGAACACAAACTCAACACTACGGACTCTGAAATTGAAACATGCAAAGGCTAAACACGGCTTGGACAGGATGAAACCTAAAACTAAAAAAAAAAAATTGGCTTTTTTGTGGATGATAGGATAATAAAGAAACAAACTAAACTAAAGGGACGGCGAACCTGACGGTGCACCTAAAGCTCTGATACCACTTGATGTGGACTAGGGTCCCGATCTTCCGAAAGGTTCGGATAACTCTTGATTTGGCGAAGATGTGACACACGTCGATCCGGCTCTCGAACAACACGTTCGAACCCCGCAATCGCAGCACCACGTCCTCTATGGTTATCAACCTATGGTTATCAACCGGCGTTGCACGGTTGACCTCGCCCTGAAGGCTAATCCCTTCCTACGAATCAAGAACACAAGCAAGAACAAGAAAGAACGCAACCAAATTTGCAGATGTATGATTAATCTCACAAGTTGGGGTCTCACAAACCGATGAACGGCGAAACTGTCTAAGCGAGAATAATCTAAACAAAACCCAACCCTAACATGGGTGGCGGCTGCTGCTAATAAAGACCTGGGGACGTGCAAGAACCCCCGGACGCTCCCCTAATGGGCTCACACGACATACACGGCCCAAAGGCCAAAAACGGTGACGCGAGCACCAAAAACAGATTCTGGATGTTCCAATGTTTCGATGATTCCCGGCGACTCCGGATGTTCCAATGTTGCAACTTCTTTTCCAAAAGCTCATCTCTAAATAACTCTAAGGTTAAGCGTGCTTGGCCTAGAGCAATTTAGGGATGGGTGACCGATCGGGAAGTATTTCCCGGTGTGCATGAGTGAGGACAAAGTGCGCATAAAAGACTAGTGTTGGTCCGTGGGGAAATCTTGAGGGCCTATTAAGTTGCCGGTGTAAGCGGGCCTCGCCCGGAGTGGCGGGATGTTACGGACAGCCTCGGGTATGTTTCCGGTTTTGGCACGCTGCCCAGCTCATCCGCGACGAGCATGGGAGGACTTCCTCGGTCGCAGTGCCACCGGCACGACCAAGTTCCGCGTTTGCCGCCTCCAAGGCAGCGGAGCGGGCAAGCTCCAGCCCCGAAGGCGCCCAAAACTCTCGACCGAAGTACCGATCCGCGACAGCCACGTCGGCCCGGGCTTCCTTGAAGGCGGCATAGTCCGCACCGCACACCTCGCGGAGTTCCCGAGCGCCCTCCTTGACTTGCTTCGAGGAGAAGGTGCCAATGGACTTCACCACTCGAAAGGCGCGTATCCAAGCCACGCGGGCATAGTGGTGGCCCCACCGGATCGAAGCGGCCTTCCCGGCAGCAAGCCCGGAAGACATCCAGCGAAGGCTCGCGAGGCCATCTCCTTGCTCATGAGCTGGTTCGGGCGGACGACGCCCGGTGACGACAAGAAGTCCCGGAACTCGTTCATGAGTTCCCAGTTCCTTCGGCCAAGGGACTCCGTCGCCAGCATGCTCTGCCGAGCCATTTCCAGGGCCTCGGCTTGATTATTGATGGTTGCCTTGGCGTCGTAAAGTTCCTGCCCCAACCGGTCGATCCTCTGCTCCCGAGCCACTGCGTGCTCCGAAGACGCCCTCACGCAGTTCTTCGTGTTCACGCGATAACTTGGCATATTTCGTTTGCTCTTGTGCAAGAGCATCATCGAAGTCGCGAAGGCGCTGTTTCAGGTTGGCAACCTCCATGACAGTGGTGCCCTTCGATAAATAGCGGGCAAGCAGCGCCCCGCCAATACGAATCGATAAATGTAAAGAAATTAGTAATTTTCGACTTGCCTTTGAGCAAAAGATAAGACGAGAAGATAGAAATACCTTCATGGTGATTCGGGACAAGCTTTCGAGAAGCTCCTTCCCATCCACCTCCCGTAGACTTCGATCCACCTGGCATAAGTCCAAGCATGCGGCCGATATATTCAACGCCCGGCACGACGAAGTCCCATCTTCGAAATCTGTGGGCTTTAAAAACGAAGCAATGTTGTGTGGGGCGATTCCGCGTGGAAGCACCCCTATGAAGCCCTTGCCACCTCCGTGGCCCAATGTACCCTCGTCGGAGGTGGCCTCTCGTATAACCCTAACAAATCAAAGTGCATTTTCATGTCGGGTATCATCATGTCATCATGTGCATTTGTGAAAATATTTACTTTTGTGTTAAGAAAATGGACATAAAATATCAAACTAGCTAGAGATTAAAGGAAATGCTTAAAAAGAATTTAAATAAGAGAAAATAATGTGTTTAACATTTTCTATTGCTTAAACATCCTAAATAAAGATTTATAAAAGTTCCACTGAAATCATTTTGCTTTGTAAAATTTATTACAAGAAATAAACAAAGCTTCTTTTATTAATTTATCTATGAATTTTTAATCCAAAAATAATTTAGAATCTTAACCTGGACTTAATAGGAAAAATGTTTAAAATACTTTCATTTACGTGCTAGAAATCTTAACCTGAATTTTCGCAGAATTTTTCAAGTGCTAGAAATACGTTTTTCAAATAACCAAAAGACGAGGGGGTTTTGTGTAAAATTGCGGGACAGGGCCGGTGGCCATTCTCTCTTTCTCCTCTCTCCCTCACCGCACCGCCTCACCACCGCCTCCCTACCGCCGCGGCTGGTAGGCTTCGGCCGCGCACCCCCGTCCTCTCGTGCCACGCAACCGAGGCGAGGCCACGATGCCTCCTACCCACCTAGTTTAAAAACCCAAGCCCAACCCTTTTCTTCTTCTTCCGCTCTCCCGGGCGCACTCGAACGCTGCCGCCCCTTCCTCGTCCTCCGCCGCTCGGCCGCCTCCGGCCATCTCCGCGTGAGCCGCCACCCCAAATGATGCACGCCCATCTGCCGAGTCTCTAGGAGCAAGCCGTTTCCCGAATCGTCTATCGAGCTATGTGTATTTTGAAGTTTTTCGGACAACCATCACCGCCTACCGCCCGGACGCCGCAGCAAAATTGGTGCTTCATGGTGAGCCTCAAGTCCCAACTCCTCTTCCATGATGCGGGCCATTCTATGCTACATCCCCTAGCCCATGTGATTGTTCATCTATTTGACGCGGTGGCCGGAATCCCTTTCTTTTCCAAGTACGACGGCCGGTCCGCTTCGCCTCCACGGTGACTTCGGGTTCCGACCATCCTAGACGATAACCATGTTGACGCCGGTGGAGTCCGCTCTTTCGTGATGTTGTAGGAAGAAACGGTAGGGATTTTTGTGCACCGTAGGCTGCGTGCGACCTCGCCGAACCTCCGGTTGAGCCGTCTCTCGCCGCCGGCGTTCCTCCCGGCCGCACCTGCCACCGTGGAACCCGCTCCCGGATTTCCGGTGTCGCGCCGAGTCGCCGGAGCTGCGCCATCGGCCTCCCCACCCCCTCCCGCACCGCTCCGGCGTGGCGCCGCCCCGCTCCGGCCGCCACTCGCCATGGCCGGCGCCACACCACGAGCCACACGGCCCGGATCCCGTGTGGCCACGCCGGATCCGGTGTGGCAATCTCTGTGCCCCCGGTGCGGCACGGAACCATTGTTAAATTTCTAAAAATCCTAGAAAATTCGAGAAAAATCAAAAAAATGCCAAACAAAGTTCATTGGACTCATAAAATTATTTCCTATTTATTTATGTATTTAAATGCCTATTTTGGGAAATTATAATTTCATAGTTTAATTAATTACTTTCCTTTAATTAAGAAAATCCATTATTTTATGTAAATTATTATTTGATTTTGAGAAATGAATTTCTTTAAAAATTAGAGATACTGCAGACGAAAGTTTTTGTTAAGTTTATTTTCCAAAATTAAACATAAACACCGTCATTTCATGTGATCCCAATTTAGTACTTTATGTATTGTCACATGTCATTAGGTAATTATTCATTGTTGATTAATAAGCATGGTTAATGAATAATTAATGACCATGATTAAGCAATAATTAATTAGCATGATCAATTGTTACTTATTGCTTAATGAACATGATTAATTATACATTGTTAATTAATAAACCCGAGGAATTATTAATTGTTAAGTACTAATTGCAAAGTAATGAACTTAAGTAATGATTAATTGCTAATTAACGATCATGGTTAATAAAATCGTTGCATATCATCTCATGTACATTCATGCATGCATGATCATTGATTCGCAACGTCATTGTTGGTCGACCTAGGTCGTGGTGTGATCGAAGTCCCGTCCGAGGTCGAGGCAGGTGACGAAAACTTCGAAGTCGACCAGCACATCGAGGAAGCTAACCCCGACTCGAATGAAGGCAAGCCCCGGTGCATCCCACCTATGTTTTTAAAGTCTTTTCTTTTATCACGGTTAATGCGTTGTGATTGTGCATTAGGTTATAGGAATTGCTTGACACCCTAGATGCATGAGTAGAATTCCTATGTTACCTGTTTATCCCATGTTGGTTTTGTATCTCGATAGTTGCTACGCTTAATTCTTAGGGCTACGGTAGAAGTCGTGTCACACCCCTATCCCGAAAGATAGTTAAGTGTGGTACGGATCGCCTTGGGAGATGATTGACGAAGCAACCATACATAGCATCACATTAACAAACATCCACGATTTGCAAGTTTACATAATTAAGTCTCGATTACAACATAGGGTTCCAAATAAAGATATATTAGGTTTGAAGTTAAGTCTTACATAGCCAAGATCTTTGTTCGAAATAGAGTGCGGAAGCGAATTACATAACTCGACGATACATAGATAACTGAAATGAACCATGCCGGCCTAAGCCATGGCTCACTCATCATGGGTCGGAGAGCTAGGGACCCATTCAATGGTCCACTCTTTGGGCTCTTCTCCATCCCAAACAACCTTACCACAACAATCGCAAAACCCGGCTTGCGGGAAACCTGTAAATCAACATGTAGTGGCAAAGCCTGAGTATCTAACATACTCCGCAAGTCTTACCCGTCAAATTGGTCATCTATGACCGACTCCTAGATGCATGGGGCTTGACCGATTTAACTTGGCATTTTGCATAAATAGCACCTATGCTAATTCGGTTGGCAATTTTTTATGACCTAGCCGAATTAATAGGGTTATTGCATAGAAGGAACTTTAGTGAGCATACTAGCAATACAAGAATTTGCAATACAAGTTTGTAGCAATATAAAACAGCAAGCTATTCACCCTCTTTTCCTTACTACACATTGTAAACTGCTCGAATCAAGTGGTACTCATTAACCGAGAGGAAACGGCGATAATTATCGAATTATTAATCCTGCAGGAAAGACCCAAATGCACGACATACGCATCATTTAAGAACACGTATGGCCATCGTTCGCGAGTTCAGCGAGTTCATCATAAAGTAAAACACGGGGCCACCGACCCCGAGTACACGTCCCCTTGCGACCGTTCAACAACGCGCCCAAGGCTTAACCCATGTACTCTCCAACGGTCCTCAACCCGTGCAACCACCGTGCCAAACACATCACCTCCGGGTCGGTGAGATATCCGGCTCACTTTACAACTTGCAAGCTACATAGCTTTACCAATCCCCATAAGAAAGGTATGCAAGTGGTACACAACTCAAACTTGTTCGCGGAGCCACAATCGGGTGTTCTCAATTTTAACCAATTTATCATGTTTGTATTTAATCATGAGTCATAAGTGAGATCCCCAAATCTATCGTTGCCTCCATAACTATAGCATAGCATTTTTAACGAGGATATGACACATAAGCAACATAGGACATATAGGAATTTTATGCACGTGGATTTCCAATCAACTCCTAGGACTTAAATGCACATTCATCATCCTTAATAGAGTTATAAAGAAAGACATTTCAAAATAATAGGAATGCACCGGGGCTTGCCTTGAGAGTGATCGAAGTTAGCACTAGCCTCACAAGCGTTGAGCGTCGCAATTGTCTCTTCCGGTGGGTTCAATTCGACGTCGTCACCTAGAGGATGAAATACAATGCATAAGTAACATGAATACAAGGTCAATGATGATGACAATGCATATGCGCTGTTTTTGTAAGGATGTAAATGAATGAATTAACCAAAAGCTTTGTTTAATTAAACCCTAATAAGCATGAATACAACTCTTGTTCTATTTACGAGAAATTAATTACATGCACAAGCACAACCCTACTAGTACATGAGCAATGACTTGATTGCATAGACATGAGTGCTGTGGTTCTTGCAGGTTCAGCACTAACATTTAGCAAGTTTTTAAAATACAAAACGAAGAAACCTAGGCGTAAGTGTTTAGCATCACATGCGATGACGATTTCATTTTAAATAATAATTCGAGCTCACAAATTATCACATATGCGAAATATATGAAATCTTTTGACTAAACCAGCCATGAAGTGCTAGGGGACATGGTGAACAGTGGGAATCACATAAACACGGAGAAACATAATTTTTAGAGGTATGAAACTAATTACATATATGCTGAAAATGACCTTTTAGGGATTTAGATCTAGGGTTTGCCCAATTAATTATTTAACATGCTCAAAAATAAACATGGACTTTTCCACATATGAACAGTACTAAGAGGAAATTATACCAAGTTTCATGCAAAAATAAATTATACAGAATTAATTAAAAATTAAATACAGAGAATGCAAGAAATGCAATAACTTGACAAATATGAGATGAAATGCAGATCTTCCAGTGCCAAAACTTCATGTATGCCTGGGTGAAGGTTTTGGCCAAGTGGCATCTCTTTTAGATTTATAGTTTTAAAGTTATGGCTTAGCTAAGTTTTCAGGGGTTGGCTTTTGTTATTTTTGTAGAAATATGAACACATGCAAATCTGACCAGATCATGTTACTTTTATAAAAGTAAACATCTTCTAGTTTCCAAAACATTTTAGTTTGTAATTTTTGGACATTTCAAACGCGAGATATGAATTTTTCAGATTTGAACGAAGTTCGGATCTAATTACGATTCTGCCACGGGGTAGTTTTTTAAATGGGGCCGGGCCCGCGCGGCGGGACCTCGCCGGAGGCGGCCCGAGCTTGCCAGCGTTGGCGCCATAGGGCGCTGCGGTGGGTTTGGGTGGACCGGAGGGGTTCAAACCGTGCGGCACGACACGGGGAACACGCGTGTGGGAAGGCCGGGCCCGCACGACGGGCGGACGCCGGTGGCCACGGCGTAGCGGATAGGGCAGCCTTCGGCACCGTCACGCGCGGTGCACAGGGGGCGAGAAGAGTTGGGCTTTGGGCAGGAGATCCGCCTCACCTTGGGGACGGACGGCGTGGGCTCGGACGGCGTTGAGGAGGGCCGAAGTAGGAGCTCGTCGGGGAGGTGGTGGTGAACGGCGGCGGCGGCCCGAGAATTTCTCCCCAAATTCGAGGTGGCGCCTGCACAACGAGTGAGCCCGAGTGTGAGGGAGGGCGGAGGGGTTGCCTGCGCACCGGATGGAAGGGAAGAGAGGGGAGGAGCGGTTTGCCTAGATGGAGGAACTCGAGGCGGCATCCATGGTGGCGCTAATGGCGGCGGCGGCGATTTCTGGCCGTGCGCGAGCTGCGGGGGCGAGAGGGCAGGGCGGTGGTGCGGTGAGCTGCGGAGAGAGTTGGGGGAGCATTTTGTGGCAAGGGAGGGGCGATGCAGCCTGGCCTCCGTGCCAATTATCGGATGGGGAGGACAGCGGCGGGGAGTAGCGAGCGGCGGGGGGCGCTTTCAATTCCGGCGGCCCCTCGTTGGCCGGCGGGTACCAATTCGGTTGGGAGCTGGCAGGGGAGCGGCGTGGCGACGTGACAGGGCGGGAGCGTGCTCGGGCGGCGGCCAGGCTGGCCGGACCGGCGGTCCGAGCCGCCATTGCCCACTGGGCATGAGCTCGAGTTTGGATTTTTTTTGGAATTTGAAACTGTGCTTCTGAAATTCGATCAAAAGTGGTAGTTCTGGTGACCCAAAATTTGAAAAAAAATTATGTGGGGCTCCAGCATGATGTGCTTGAATTTCCATCTTAAAGTTTGAAGTTCTAAACTTGCCTCCACAATTTCATACAAAATTCTTAAACAGGAACGTTTCAGATTTGAATTTGAATTTTTGGGCATTCAAAACTTTACTAAGAAATTTTGTAAAAAAGTTGTAAATTCATCTTTTGACATGAGCAATGCAGTGGTGCAGAAATATAGGGGTGGTGTCTTTATAATTTTTGCACTTCCCTTAGGGGTTGGTTAGGGTTAGGGTTTTAGTTAGGTTTTTCCTTTATTTCTTTTTATACTTCTTATTTTTCTTTGGGTAATTAGCATTGGTGCTTAGTGATTCATTAGCGCAGTGTTTAGTGTACTAATTACCTACTTAACCTTAATCGTGACACGGGATGTCACAACCCTCCCCCTTAAAGAAATTCTCGTCCAGAGAATCGCTACGAATTAAGGAGAGGGAGTACGAAATTTACCGATTTGTGTGACGCGAGGAACTCGGGAAAATTCTTCTCTAGAAAATCCTCTTGTTCCCAAGTTGCTTCTTCTTCGGTGTGGTTACTCCATTGCACTTTATAGAAGGTGATGGTGCGATTGCGAGTTACTCGGTCGTTTTGATCAATAATCCGGACGGGGTATTCGGGGTAGGAGAGATCTTCTTCTAGTGGATCGCTGTCGGAAATGACCACATCTATTGGAGGCTTCAAGCATTTCTTGAGTTGAGAGACATGGAACACATTGTGTACTAGAGCAAGGCTTTCCGGTAGTTGCAATCGGTAAGCAACCGCGCTATGCTTTTCCACAATCGGATAGGGTCCGATATAGCAGGGTGCTAACTTTCCTTTAATTCCAAACCGAGATACGCCCTTGTTCGAAGAGACACGAAGATAAACATGATCTCCCTTCTCAAATTCCAATGGGCGTCTCCTCTTATTAGCGTAACTCACTTGACGAGATTGTGCGGCTTTCATGTTGGCTTGGATTTGTCGAACCTTTTCTTCGGCTTGAGTGACAAGATCGGGACCAAAATTTCTTCTTTCTCCCGCTTCCGACCAATTTAAGGGTGTACGACAAGAATGACCATACAACGCTTCAAATGGCAACATTCCCGAACTCTCTTGATAGCTATTGTTGTACGAGAATTCAGCGAACGGAAGGCAATCATCCCAATTTCCTCGATTTTCTATAGCACGGGCTCTCAAGATATCCTCCAAATATTGATTCAACCTTTCGGTTTGTCCATCCGTTTGAGGGTGATATGCGGAGCTTCTAATGAGAGTGGTACCAAGACAAGAATGCAATTGTTCCCAAAAGCGAGGTACGAATTGCGGACCTCGATCGGAAACAATGGTTTTAGGTACCCCATGCAAACATAACACTCTTGAGATGTATAGCTCGGCATACTTCTTGGTATTGTAGGTAGTATGGACGGGGATGAAATGCGCGGACTTGGTCAATCTATCCACAATAACCCAAATTGAATCATGCTTCCTTGGTGTGAGAGGCAATCCAACGATAAAATCCATAGCAATGTCCTCCCACTTCCAAACGGGAATCTTCAATGGGTTTAGTAATCCGGCTTTTCTCAAGTGGTCGGCTTTCACATACCGTGCAATTTCACGCTTCATGCGTGTCCACCAAAACTTTTCTCTTAGGCCGCGATACATTTTGTTGCTACCGGGGTGTATGGAGTATTTAGACAAATGTGCCTCGTCCATGATCTTTTTCCGTAATTCCATGTCCTTCGGAACAACGAGACGTTGGTTGAACCATAACACACCATTGTCATCTTGTCGGAAACATGTAGCTTCATCTTTCTCAATCTTTTGCCGAATAAATTCCATACCTTCATCCTTCTTTTGTGCCTGAATAATTTCCTCACGAAGGGTAGGAATGAGAGCTAGATTATATAATGAACCATAGGGAATGACTCGAAGACTTGGTTCACTAGAATCTGAAATTTCTGAATCTTCCATAGAACAACCGGTAACGTGATTGCATTGATCCTTGCGACTCAAAGCGTCGGCAACCACATTAGCTTTACCCGGATGATAATGAATGTCCAACTCATAATCCTTGATTAATTCCAACCATCGACGTTGCCTCATATTCAACTCTTGTTGGGTGAAGATATATTTGAGACTCTTATGATCGGTGTAAAGATTGACTTCCCAAGTAGGTAATGTCTCCAAGTTTTCAAAGCAAGGACAACCGAGGCTAGCTCCAAATCATGGGTAGGGTAGTGTTGTTCATGCTTGCAAAGTTGACGGGAAGCATAAGCAATGACACGACCTTCTTGCATTAGCACACATCCTAGGCTGGTGTCGGACGCATCACAATACACGTCAAACGGCTTGGTGATGTCGGCTTGGGCTAATACCGGAGCGGATGTTAAATACTTCTTGAGAGTTTGAAAAGCTTCTTCACATTCACGGCTCCATTTAAACTTTGCATCTTTCTCCAACAATTTTGTCATAGGCTTAGACCGAGAAATTGGGAATGAATTTCCGATAATAACCGGCAAGATCGAGAAAGCTTCGAATTTGTCTCACCGATCTTGGGGACTTCCAAGTAAGCACTTCTTCAACTTTACTCGGGTCAACGAGCAACACCTTCCGCGGAAATGATGTGACCCAAGAAAGGAACTTGCTTCAACCAAAATTCACATTTGCTAAATTTGGCATATAATTGATGATCACGAAGCCGTTGGAGAACAATGCGAAGGTGTTCGGCATGCTCTTCTTCGGACTTCGAATAAATAAGAATGTCGTCAATGAAGACCACGACAAACTTATCCAACTCGGGCATGAATACCGAATTCATCAAGTACATGAAATGAGCCGGGGCATTTGTGAGCCCAAAAGACATGACGAGATACTCAAAGAGACCATACCGCGTAGAGAATGCGGTCTTTGGAATATCTTCGGCTCGGATCTTGATTTGATGGTAACCGGGTCGGAGATCAATCTTAGAGAAAACCTTAGCACCAACTAATTGATCAAAGAGAATATCAATCCGAGGGAGCCGGTATTTATTCTTGATAGTCACCGCATTGAGAGGGCGGTAATCCACACATAGACGTAGCGTCTTGTCTTTCTTCTTCACAAAGAGAGCGGGACATCCCCACGGGGATGAACTAGAGCGGATATATCCTTTATCCATAAGCTCACCCAATTGTTCCTTCAAGATTGCTAGCTCGTTGGGAGCCATTTTGTACGGCCTACGGGAAATTGGTGCCGTACCGGGTTGGAGCTCAATCTTAAACTCAACATCCCGATCGGGTGGCATGTCCGGTAAGTCATCCGGAAACACATCGGGAAACTCACATACCACGGGAATATCCTCAATCCTTTTCCCCACGAGATGGTAGATTTTTGAAGTGGAGAATTTTGGATGGGGTAATCGGAGAATAGATGAACCATGGAGTGGGGAGTTTAGGTGAACTTCACGGGAATCGATGTGCAAAACGGCTCTATGGAGTTTCATCCATCTCATACCTAGAATTATATCTATTCCTTGCCCACACAAAATTATGAGAGAGGAGGGGTATATTTTTCTCTCTAGGTTTAGTGGTACTTGCCTCAACTCTACGTTTTTTTTTATTTTTCCACCGAGTGATGTGATGATATAGGGAATATCCAAAATGGTAGGAGTGAGTTGTAGGGTTTTTGCACATGCTTGACTAATGAAATCATGAGTTGCACGCGAATCAAAAAGAACCAAAGTGGAGTGGTTGTTGACCGAAAACATACCCGAGAGTACCGGTTCTCCCGCTTTAATCTCTTCGGCCGTGGTATAGTTGACTCGGCCATTCTTAGCATTTGGAGTGGAGGCTTAATTGCGGTTCCCATTTCCATTATTCCCATTGCGGCTTTGATTGTTGTTGCCACTTCCGGGACCATTATTGGTGTTGTTGCCCGGGTTACGTGTCGGAACACGGCAATCCTTTGCAAAATGACCCGGACGTCCACAATTAAAGCACGGACCTTGAGGACCGGGTCTAGCACCTTGGTATTGCTTCTGTGGAGGGCGGAAGGAAGTGTTGTGCTGCTGATTTCCACCGTGAGAGTGGTGGTGTTGTTGCGGCACAAATTGGCGTGAGCCCCCGTCGGCGGCAATGCGGTCCGAAACTTCTGTCCGGACGGGGAAGTGATAGCTAACTTGTACTTGGGCGGAGCGGAGCCGGATGGATTTCCTACGACACGCTTCCTCTTCTTGTCCTCTTGGTGAGCACGTATAGCATCTTCTTGCACAATCGCGGCACTCATCAAGTCATTAAACGTGCCGGTAGTGACTTGAGCCAAGCGATCTTGCAACTTTGGGCTTAGCCCGAACGAAAGCAATCTTTCTTTTTGTCATCCGTATCGGCATGATAGGATGCATATTGAGCCAAGTAATTGAACTTCCGTGCATATCTTGCACGGTTCCGTACCTTGCTTTAAGTTGAGAAATTCTTGCAACTTGCGCTTCATAAGGCCGGCGGGAATGTGATGCGCGTGAAATGCGGTGCAAAAGTCCGGCCAATTCACTTGGGTACCGGCGGGAAGGGTGGCGGTTAAACTTGCCCACCATGCACTAGCGGAGCCACGAAGTTGTTGAGCCGCGAAGAGAACCTTTTGCTCCGATGTGCAATTTCGGAGAGCAAACTTCGACTCAATGATGCGGAGGAAATTATCCGCCTCCAAAGGATCGGTAGTAGCTTCACCAAACTTGGGTGGTTGAGTGGCCCAAAAGTCGGCATAGGTGGAATTCCTCGGCCCTTGGGGTGGCGGTCCTTGGCCTTGTCCTTGGTTGGTTTGACATGCAAAGAACAAGCGGAACATCTCGTTTTGGTTGGACACGAGTTGTTCCAATGGCGTGAGAGGTGGAGGGTTAGGGAGTTGCTCTTCCCTCGCACCATGACCACTGCCGGAAGCTTCGCCACGACGGGTGTTCACCATCTGTCATATATGAAAAATTTCTCACGTTAGCTCATTAGACCAAGAGCTAAAATAGTAAGAAAACATAACATTGGACATAAGGGACCAAAAATTTCAGCTTGCATGTACGAAGGAAATATTGATGAAATAAGCATAACGCGTTGGCAACACACATATTTCATAGATTCCAACATAGCTAGCAACATGATAGAAATTTTTGATACACGGGAAACCACGAATCCGATACAACACGGTCTTAGGTTACATCACAGGTGACCCATAAATGAACACAAATCTCGGAGAGCTTAATTAACAACACGCGGATCGTTTTCCATACACGGTTACATGCCTCGCGAGATTACAAATCCTACAACACATAGAGCTACGACCACCGGTCGTGACAACTACTCGTCGTCATCGCCGTAGTAGTCGGCGTCATCCCTCATGGGAGAGGGTGGTGCTCCGTCCTCGACGTCGGAAGCCTCCTCGCCATCACTCATCTCCACGTCCTCCACGGGTGGGATGATCTCAAGTGGCTCGGGAGGTCCGCCATTAAGGATGGCGTGCAGGGCGTCGTTGGCGGCTTGGAGATGCTCAATGGTAGCGTTGTTATGCGCTATAGTCGCCTGGGCGTTCTAGAGGTCTCCCTCCAAAGCATCCCTAGCGCCCCGAGTCTCCAGGAAAGTAACCTCCAACTCATCCTTCTCTTCAAGAAGGGCATCCACCTGGCCGGAGAGGATGTAGTTCTCCTCATTCGCGGCGGTGAGCTGGGCATCACGCTCATCGAGCGTGGCCTGCAGAGCGGCAGCTCCATTGCCCTCAAGGGCAAGGTTGGCGTCGTGGAGCTGCTCGAAGAAGCTCCAACGCTCCGTCTCGCTATACTCGAGCTGCTTACGGAGGGTGTCCACCTCGGTAGTGCGCTCGGCTAGCTCGGCGGTGCGGGCAGCAAGCTCGGCGGCGTGAGCAGCGAGCTCGGCGTCACGGGCAGCGAGCTCGGCGTCGCGGGTGGTGATGGTGGCCTGCAGGGCAGCACGCTCCTGCTCCAACTCGAGCACCCGCCTCGCGAGGTTCTCACGGTCCAACATGAGCTTGCCGGGGGCCATCTGTCGGAGAATTTTGAAACACAAGTCAAAACTCAATATCCAACAACAAAACATGCTAAATAAGTAGAGCATGAATGATAGAATGGCACCAACTTAGCAAAAGAATACAACAAAACCTTTCGCACAATCCTAACACGGGTTCCATTTTCTGGACAGGTTTGACACGTTACGAAAACCCAATTTTTACTCCTGTTTCTGGACAGAATTAAAATTTTTGTTTGTTACAAAAGTTTTAGACAATTTCTTATGCTTTCCAACTCATCCTAGAACAGCTCAATCCGACTTGTCGTTTGAAAGTTATGCACGATCTACGACAGGGATAGAACCGGAGCACATTCTGGAATTCCAGAACAGCTCTCTGTAATGAGCAATTCTAGCTACGTTCCAGATTTTTGCAAGACCTTAGACTAGAAGATGGTTGTCGTGCATAATACAAGCTTTCCAGAAAGTCCTTATTTGCCTTATTTGGATAAGTAATTTGGAAGTTATGCTCATTTTCGTGAAAGTCAAGAAATCTGCCACGGTTTGCCACGTTTTAGTGTTTCGGTTTTCAACCTTTGTGAGAATTAAAGTAGGTGATCAAATTTTTTGGTGATTGTTCCATTTATATGAGTTATCATGCATATATTTGACATGATGAGATGGTATGCGAGTATGATGGATGCTCAATATGTCGTCTCGTACGTCCTCACAAAGTTAAAAGACCGCGCCCGCCGACACGAATATCGGACAAGCGCATCGGTGACACACACACCTCTCACACGATACTACACGAACTAAAACGTTGTTATGTACCTGCAAGAGATGGATTCCAGAAACATTACATCAAATTCAAAAGAAACAAGCCAAAAATAAATCAATGTCACCTCGCCTCACATGGAGAGCTCTCGAATAAGAGTGTATTCGAGTCACACCAGTTAATATCATGCGAAAATTGACAACACTCAATCACATACCTTTGCCCAAGCTGTAGTTGCAAAATATTTAAACAATCATAACACGGGGTTAGTTTTGCCACCATTCTATATAGTCCTTATATTGGCCTTTCTATCTAGACTCGTACCTCACCGTGACACAAAAACGGGGTTTAAGATTTTTAGAATGAGTGTTAGCGTGATGCAAATCCCAAGTCGGCTCGATACCACGTGTCACCCCCTATTCCGAAAGATAGTTAAGTGTGGTACGGATCGCCTTGGGAGATGATTGACGAAGCAACCATACATAGCATCACATTAACAAACATCCACGATTTGCAAGTTTACATAATTAAGTCTCGATTACAACATAGGGTTCCAAATAAAGATACATTAGGTTTGAATCTAAGTCTTACATAGCCAACATCTTTGTTCGAAATAGAGTGCAGAAGCGAATTACATAACTCGACGATACATAGATAACTTAAATGAACCATGCCGGCCTAAGCCATGGCTCACTCATCATGGGTCGGAGAGCTAGGGACTCATTCAATGGTCCACTCTTTGGGCTCTTCTCCATCCCAAACAACCTTACCACAACAATCGCAAAACCCGGCTTGCAGGAAACCTGTAAATCAACATGTAGTGGCAAAGCCCGAGTATCTAACATACTCCGCAAGTCTTACCCGTCAAATTGGTCATCTAGGACCGACTCCTAGATGCATGGGGCTTGACCGGTTTAACTTGACATTTTGCATAAATAGCACCTATGCTAATTAGGTTGGCAATTTTTTATGACCTAGCCGAATTAATAGGGTTATTGCATAGAAGGAACTTTAGTGAGCATATTAGCAATACAAGAATTTGCAATACAAGTTTGTAGCAATATAAAACAGCAAGCTATTCACCCTCTTTTCCTTACTACACATTGTAAACTGCTCGAATCAAGTGGTACTCATTAACCGAGAGGAAACGGCGATAATTATCGAATTATTAATCCTGCAGGAAAGACCCAAATGCACGACATACGCATCATTTAAGAACACGTATGGCCACCGTTCGCGAGTTCATCATAAAGTAAAATACGGAGCCACCGACCCCGAGTACACGTGCCCCTTGCGACCGTTCAACAACGCGCCCAAGGCTTAACCCATGTACTCTCCAACGGTCCTCAACCCGTGCAACCACCGTGCCAAACACATCACCTCCGGGTCGGTGAGATATCCGGCTCACTTTACAACTTGCAAGCTACATAGCTTTACCAATCCCCGTAAGAAGGGTATGCAAGTGGTACACAACTCAAACTTGTTCGCGGAGCCACAATGGGGTGTTCTCAATTTTAACCAATTTATCATGTTTGTATTTAATCATGAGTCATAAGTGAGATCCTCAAATCTATCGTTGACTCCATAACTATAGCATAGCATTTCTAACGAGGATATGACACATAAGCAACATAGGACATATAGGAATTTTATGCACGTGGATTTCCAATCAACTCCTAGGACTTAAATGCACATTCATCATCCTTAATAGAGTGATAAAGAAAGACATTTCAAAATAATAGGAATGCACCGGGGCTTGCCTTGAGAGTGATCGAAGTTAGTACTAGCCTCACAAGCGTTGAGCGTCGCAATTGTCTCTTCCGGCGGGTTCAATTCGACGTCGTCACCTAGAGGATGAAATGCAATGCATAAGTAACATGAATACAAGGTCAATGATGATGACAATGCATATGCGCTGTTTTTGTAAGGATGTAAATGAATGAATTAACCAAAAGCTTTGTTTAATTAAACCCTAATAAGCATGAATACAACTCTTGTTCTATTTACGAGAAATTAATTACATGCACAAGCACAACCCTACTAGTACATGAGTAATGACTTGATTGCATAGACATGAGTGCTGTGGTTCTTGCAGGTTCAGCACTAACATTTAGCAAGTTTTTAAAATACAAAACGAAGAAACCTAGGCGTAAGTGTTTAGCATCACATGTGATGACGATTTCATTTTAAATAAGAATTCGAGCTCACAAATTATCACATACGCGAAATATATGAAATCTTTTGACTAAACCTGCCATGAAGTGCTAGGGGACATGGTGAACAGTGGGAATCACATAAACACACAGAAACATAATTTTTAGAGGTATGAAACTAATTACATATGTGCTGAAAATGACCTTTTAGGGATTTAGATCTAGGGTTTGCCCAATTAATTATTTAACATGCTCAAAAATTAACATGGACTTTTCTACACATGAACAGTACCAAGGGGAAATTAATTACCAAGTTTCATGCAAAAATAAATTATACAGAATTAAATAAAAATTAAATACAGAGAATGCAGGAAATGCAATAACTTGAAAAATATGAGATGAAATGCATATCTTCCAGCGCCAAAAATTCATGTATGCCCGGGTGAAGGTTTTGGCCAAGTGGCATCTCTTTTAGATTTATAGTTTTAAAGTTATGGCTTAGCTAAGTTTTCAGGGGTTGGCTTTTGTTATTTTTTAAAAAATATGAAAACATGCAAATCTGACCAGCTCATGTTACTTTTATAAAAGTACAGATCTTCTAGTTTCCAAAACAGTTTGTAATTGTTGGACATTTCAAACGCGAGATATGAATTTTTGAAATTTGAAAGAAGTTCGGATCTAATTACGATTCTGCCACGGGGTAGTTTTTTAAAAGGGGCCGGGCCGCGCGGCGGGACTTCACCGGAGGAGGCCCGAGCTCGCCGACGTTGGCGCCATAGGGCGCTGCGGTGGGTTTGTGAGGACAGGAGGGGGTTCAAACCGCGCGGCGCGACACGGGGAACACGCGCGTGGGAAGGCCGGGCCCGCACGGCGGCAGGACGCCGGTGGCCACGGCGCGGCGGACAGGGCAGCCTTCGGCACCGTCGCGCGCGGTGCACAGGGGGCGAGAAGAGTTGGGCTTTGGGCAGCAGATCCGCCTCACCTTGGGGACGGACGGCGTGGGCTCGGACGGCGTTGAGGAGGGCCGAAGTAGGAGCTCGTCGGGGAGGTGGTGGTGAACGGCGGCGGCGGCCCGGGAATTTCTCCCCAAATTCGAGGTGGCGCCCGCACAACGGTGAGCCCGAGTGTGAGGGAGGGCGGAGGGGTTGCCTGCGCACCGGATGGGAGGGAAGACGAGGGAAGGAGCGGCTTGCCTAGATGGAGGAACTCGAGGCGGCGTCCATGGTGGCGCTAATGGCGGCGGCGGCGATTTCCGGCCGTGCGCGAGCTGCAGGGGGCGAGAGGGCAGGGCGGTGGTGAGCTGCGGAGAGAGTTGAGGGATGTGACACCCCGGTGTCACGAACATCTCAACTAAAATTCTACAATTACCTAATGACTCCGTAGAGCCCCAATATAAAAATTTTGGTCACATGTGATTTGAATTGCAAATTCAAATAAATTAATATTGGGTTGAACAATAAGTCAAAATTTTCCTATAACAATTGCACCTGGCAAAAATATATGTTGTAGAGGATATCTAATGAAAAATCTGGGAACAAGTCCCATGTCTTTTGGATGAGTAGAACACCCTATAAAAATTCTACAAGATTAGATTTTACCTCTTTTTGATGAATTATCACAATTAATCCAGAGGGGTTTTGGACTCAAACTTTTCGTGCATATCTAACCCAAGTGAAGTACTACATGCTAGTATTTTTGTTTGGAAATTTTGATCACGGGAAGTATTTTATTTAGGCCTTTACGTTTTCTAAAAACCCACAACCAGAAAATAGAAAATATGCTTGAGAATATTTATGTGGGCCCCACCAGCAACCTCACGTATCTCCCTCCTTTTCTCTCTGTTTCCCTCCCCGACCAAGCAACGGCAGAAGATGCATGGCACCTGCCCCGTACGTGGCGTTCCCCCTCCGAGCTTGCCCCCCCCACCACCCTACGCCCCTCCCCCGCTACTCCTCTCCCACTCGCTCTCTCTTCTCTCTGTCTCTCCACGCAACAGCAGCAGAGAGGCCACCATTGCTGCCCCTACCGAAACTCGCCGCGCCTAGCCGCCCAGCTCGCTCCCCGGCCAAACCGAGCACGCCAATGGATGCGCCCCAGCCCCCTCTAGCTCCCACAGCCGTGCCACCCCCATTCCCGCACCGAGCCGCAAGTATTTGAAGAAATTTCGTCCGAGCGCCATTGTTGGCCGTGCCCGACCTCGAGCACGAATTCGCACAAAACAGTGAGCTATTTCTCTTGCTTTCTCTCCATGTGCGTGCGCGTCAACCTGCATCTAGTCCCCGACCCTTTTCCCCCGACCCTTTTCCCCTTTGTTTCCCCCTCCGCGCAGGCCAGAAATCATTTTTTTCCCAACCACGTTCGCCGGCCACCGTTACCCGCACGGTGAGAAGCTACCTCGGGCCGTTGTCCTCCACGATGAACCCCGTGCCGGTGTTCTCCTTGCTCTGGTGAAGGTCCACGGCCAAGAATCACGTCGATCCGTCCATCCGTTCGAGCTCACGCCGCCGCCGAACGTCGCCCGTCCGTCGTTGCCCGCGGATGAGCTATCTCCGGTGAGCCTCCGTCCAGCTTGGGCCAGCCCGAGGATTCCTCCAGCTCGTGTGCTGCGCTTCCGCACTTTTCCCTGGCCCCTTGGCCCATCCCCGGCCATTTCCCCGCCGTCTCCGGCCATCAGAGCCACCATGGATGCGATCTGCTGTGTTTGAAGACGATGATGGCAATTTCGTAATTATCCAATTGTGCTCTGAAAATTGAATAAATTTAGAAAAATCATAACTTAAGATTTACACCTCCAAATCGAGTGCTGGATTCCTTACAACAAGTACTATTTATGGGTACTGATAAAGCTCATTTTTGCTGCATAATGTTTCCAGAATAATTAAAGGTTTGTAAAACCTATTTAATTAATATCTTTTTATCTAGACATGCAAATGATGCAAACTAAAATGTTTTGGAATCCTCTAGACATGTTCTTTAGTATGGTGCATCATATTAATCACGTCTGTGCATGTATATCATTGTATGCTTAATTCTTTGTTTAGCATGTTTATTTCCTAATAATTAATTTATGCATCAAATAAATATTCTACCAAAGCAAAAATGTCGCTAATAGCAGGTAGTATCACCATGTTTTAGGATGTGTTCATATCTGCAACAAATAAATTCCTAAAGAATTTTTGTTAGTAGATACCGCTGCTTTTATGTTTAAAGTAAATCCTCTCGACATAAAATGATGAAACTTGTTTATTAGTTTGTTATCTCATGCATGTATCACCTGCATAATGCATTGGTACAGAAACTTTGCAAATGTGATCATGTCATTTAAATGCTTTTAATTATTATGATTAAATACTTCATTATTACATGTGATAATGAAAGGATACTTTAAAATAAATTTATATTTAAGCACATGTCTTCAAGAACCATCTTACGTAACATATTATTTCTGGTATTTGAATGTTTCATTCATACATCGACATCATCCATATTGTTTGCATGTCTTTGCATTCATCGATATTGACATCTCGTTAATTTAGGAAACGTTGAAGTGCCGGTTGCGGATATTCGTAAGGATATCTCTCTCAATCAAGACCCGGCACCCGAAGACCCTAACACTCGTTGTAGTAGCTCCGGACAAGCCCCGGTGCATCCTCCTAGTTTTAAAGTTTTTATTTTCAGTACCACAATTGCTAGACTGTCTAGAATGTATTGTGCATTAAGTCTAGGTATTTGGCTGAAAATCCACTTGCATTGTCCCCGGATAAATCCTATGTAGATGTTATACCGGTACAGCTTAGCCTACTAGAATAATTGCTATGCTTAATTCTAGAATCAACGGTACACAAGGTCAATTACTCAAATGTTAATAGAACAAGTTGTTAATCACATGCTTAAGTAAATGGAACCGAACGAGTCTGTTTTGGAAAGAGCGAAGGCAAGGGCCCGGATAGGGCTTGTCTCGCAAGGTGGCAGCACCGTTCGTGTAAACAACTAAAAGTTGAGACGTGGACGGGCCAGTAGAGGAAAGGGCAAGCACATGTGCCTTGCGAGGGCATGGTTTGCAAGGTTGTAGCCCCGTCTCGTGTCGGTTAAGGACCGTATCGTTTTTGGCCCCTTCGGACAAGTTTTGAACTGTACCGAGTACATGCTAATTTTATTGGGGACTAGTAAGCTTATGTAGCACTCGGATGTTGTACTATGGAAGATAACCCTGGTCTTCGGTCGTTGTGCCCGCGCAAGGAGTGGGTAGTAGGCTCACGACGTTATCGATGAGCTGCTGGCCACTTTGGAGATCCGGTACCCTTCCCGCTTGAATGACACCTTTGTGAAAGGCTGAGATACGTGTTCTTAAATGATGCGTATGTCGTGTGCTTCGGGTTTTTCCCAGCTGGTGTAAAATTGATACGTATCACTGTCCCTTGCAGTAATGAGTACCCGCTTGTTCACCGAGTCACATCGTAGAAATAACTTGTTTTAAATTTCTAAATGCTAATGGTACTTGCTCGGTTATTGTTGTTGATGAGGTTACTTGATTACTTATGCTACACTTGTATTTATGTTTCTCTTGCTTGATCACTGAATTTATTTATCTAAGATTAAACTTGGCAACAATATTGAAAGTAAGGACCCACCGCTTAGTCGCTGTTTTATATCCTAAAAATCAGTACACTCCTTTGAGCCTTGCATGTCTAGGAGTCGGTTTTGTGAACCATTTGACGGGTCGGTCTTGTTGAGCTTTAGTTGCTCAGAGCTTATGTGCCTACGTTGTTTTTCAGGTAATACGGATGATGCATATGAGTTACCTGTTGGTGTACTGCCCCGGGACTTGCAGATCCCGGAGGGCTGGTCTTCCCACCGGGAAGCCTAGCCTTGCCGCTGCTTGTGTTTGGCTACGTGGTTATCCGTACGGGCTCGGATTAATCACCACCGCATGTATCGTCGAGATGTATATTTGTTAGACGTTAATTATCGCTTCCGCTTCCGCATGTTCAAACTTGAACTGGTTTATTTTCCGCTGCATTAAACTCTGATGTAAAATGATGTTAATTTCTCTATGTCATATTTGAACTCCGTCGGTTGTTGTATTATCTTGTGTCTGCTTAAACAGCACCTCGGGATCTTCGATCCGTGGGTCGGTCTGTCTCAGCTGGCATCGAGCCTGGTCCGGGATAATACAACTATTATGACATATTTTTGAAAACTACGGCAAAAATACGGTGAGGAATACGTTAGTATATGCCCAATTATATATAAGGATGTTAGAGTTGGTGGCAATGCTAACCATGGGTTATGTTTGTTTAAATACTTGCATCTACGGCTTTGGCTCAGGAATGTTTGCTTTTAAATTAGCGGTCCGTGCCCACGGACGGAGAATACGGGACACTCGTTGGCTCGTGGCTTACCACGAGGCGATCCTTTCCATGGGTCGTTACTAGTAGAACTGTGCTTCTTTTCGTAGTTTCTTTTGAATTTGATGTACTGTTTCTGAAATGAATCTTCTGCAGGTACATAACTACGTTAGTTAAGTGTGTGTCGATAATTTAGACTGACTTACGTGATTGAGTGCGGGTCGCCACCCAAAGTTCGTACACCGTTGAGACGGTGAAACTATTCCTTTTCGTTTGGTGAGGAACGGTTAGGTTAAATAATAAACTTGCATCATGGCATGGCATACAAATAACCTAAGTTAAAATTTGCCTTGTCCCCTTTTCAATCTTCTGATTGTTTTGTGTATGTTTTAAATAACCAAGATGCTAAAATATTGACTTAAGGAAAAATCTAGAGCTCAATCTTGGAACCGGTAACGAATCTGTCCTGATCCTTTAAAAATTCATAGCTCATGTCCTAAATGTTGTCCAAACCATAGTATCATACTCTCTGAAAAGGTTTCTAAATTATCTACAAGTTCCGTATTCACACTTTCTCCATTTGAGCCTTCGAAAGTCTCCGAATATGTCAAACGAGCTAGACAGTTCATGCTGTCCTTTTGCGAGCATGTGCGACATTGAGGCTGAATGAAAAATTCATATCTATTTGACCCTTTTGAATTTTGAGGCATACAAATACTTTCTGGAAAGTGTTGGAAGTCCCACTGATTTCACAACTCTTGCCAAAGCTCAACCATGTTGAGAAGTGCCTCAAATTCGAA
Source organism: Chloris gayana (assembly GCA_031894775.1). Lineage (NCBI taxonomy): Eukaryota > Viridiplantae > Streptophyta > Magnoliopsida > Poales > Poaceae > Chloris > Chloris gayana. The sequence goes on along the minus strand of JAUNZO010001131.1, from coordinate 419,377 downwards.
ACCTTTGAAGTCTGTTCCCTGAAACCCAGATTCTTACTCCTGTTGGTAAATAATTCATATCTTTCGTTCTAGATGGTGAAAATTTTCACATGAGTAACCGTTGGAAAGATATTTTATCCATCTACAACTTTTGTATGATGAGGTTCCCATGATTTTGCATGGAAGTTGGCCAAATCTGTCAATGGATCATGACCAGTTTTCTGTCCAGACAGAATGCTCACAGATTTGGTGCCTCACCATATAAAATTCATAACTTTAGTTTTACACATCATCTTGAGGCAAATAAGTACTTGTTGGAAAGGTTAGAAAGTCTACTTTCTTTTACAACTCAATTTCAAGCCTGATTCCTTCTCGTACTGCTCTCAGGAAGTAAAACATTAAGGACGGTCCCGACAATTTTCCTGAGATCATGCGTCACCATGGATAATTCATATCTCACAATTTATTCATGTGATTGATGTGTTTGAGTACATTCTGGAAAGCTTATGAAGTCCTCTATAATATGGTGCTAACCATAATATATGAGTAGCCTCTGAAATTTCCAGAAAGTGCATTTTTCCGACTGCTGTCTAGTGAAGACGCAGTCTGTTCAGATTGTCATGTAGCAAATAGCTTGGATCCTTTTTTTGGCTCAAAATTTTCCAAGGTATTCATTGCACCTTATCATGATGTGAACTCTAAACCTGAGGCAAATGCATCTCCAATTGTGCGGGAAAGAGTGGTATTTTGATACCAATTACCGCAAATGACAGAAAGTACCCTATGTCAACTAACCTTGTGTCCACTTTCCAAGTGCAATGGAAACACATGTTGGCTTATTTTCTTTGGAGCGATTCTGAATTTTAATGTTCTTGTACATTAATTCCTTCAAGAATTTTTATCCTTGTCTATGGGATAAGGGAAACTAATGTACAACGTTCATTCTTTTCAGCATGGTGAACACTCGTAGAGGTGAAGCTGAAAGTTCCCAGCAAGGAGGACGTCGCAATGAACCTCCACCACCACCGCCACCTTCGTTGGCGCAAGTGCTTGCATCATTGCTAGAATCCCGACACGAGGACACTGAGCTCCTCCGACAGATAGCACAGAATGCTAATCGTGCTGGTGGACGCCGTGATGATCAGCCACGGCAAAGCACTTATCAGGATTTCAACTCCACCAAGCCACCAGAGTTCGAGTATGCTAAGGAACCTCTGGATGCTGACCATTTCCTCCGTATCTTGGAGTCGAAGTTTGGTTTGCTCAATTGCACCAATGCTCAGAAGCCTTTGTTTGCCGCACAGCAGTTGCAAGGATCCCCTAGTGCTTGGTGGGCAAATTACTTGGCCTCGCTGCCCGAAGGTCATGTTGTTCAGTGGGATGAGTTCAAGACTGCTTTTCGCTCTCACTTTATCCCCGCCGGACTTATGGGCAAGTTGCGTGAATTTGAAGATTTGAAACAAGGAGGGAGGACTGTTCTTGAGTACTCCTAGAGATTCAATCACTTAGCACAGTATGCTCCTCACCACACCGATACAGAAGAGAAGAAACGTGCTGCTTTTAGAAGGGGCATGAATCCTGTGCTCAAAGAGAAGCTAACCTGGCAGAGTACTCGGGACACTGGATGATCTGATAAATGCTGCCATCATTCAGGAAGACGCTCAACGAAAAGTTGAAGCAGATGAGCGTAAGAGAAAGGCTCTAAAGGCTCCCACAGGTGGTGCACAGTCTGGTCCTCCATCAAAATACCGGCTTGTGTACACTTCGCCTAGTGGGCAACGTTTCCGGGCTGCACCACAGCAGCAATTCTATCGTCCGCCGCAGCAACCTTATGGTCGTCCACCTTAGCAAGGCAATGCTCCACCTCCTCAGCAGCAGCAGTATGCACCACGAGCACCTCAGCAGCAGCAAAATCAGAATGCACGCTCTACACAGCCTTCTGGACAGTACAACCCACATCCATGCTTCAATTGTGGCCGAAATGGTCATTTTGCTAAGGATTGTACTTATCCCCGAAGTGAAGCTGGAAGGCTGTGACACCCCTACCTCGCGAAGCGAGAGGGATTGTCGAACAGGATCGTATCGGGAGACATTCGACAAAGCGAACGTACATTGCACATACATCGGGGATACATTCGTCATTTTATTACATAGGGAAACTACTTGAGTAACAAGTTTCATACATACTCTCTTAACTATTACAAGCCATTGTTCGAATTTCAGATTACAATACATAAGTGTAGTGTGGTTTTACAATACTTGATAAAGTCTCGTGCGGAAGCGTAAACATCTCGACGGTACATATATATATAGCTTAACTAGGAGAACCACACCAGCCCATACAGCATGGTCTCACTCTTGAGTCGGTGAAGCGGGAACCCACTCCACGGTCCACTCCCGAGGTTCCTCGCCTTGACACACATACTTCCCGCAGCAATCACAATAATCGGGCTGCGGAAATCCTGAAAATAGTTTCAACACAAACATTGAGTATCTAATATACTCCGCAAGGCTTACCCGTCAAAAATGGTTCTAAGAACCGACCCTAACATGCAGGGGGCTTGACCTGGCTTGCGGGAACTTGCAAAATCAGCACCTAAAGCATTTGTCTAACTCATATTTTAGCCAAGTTAAGAGGGTGGAAACATAATCATAAATTTTTGTGAGCAAGACTAACAAGCATGGTTGCAATACATAACTTTAATATTCAAAAACAGCAAGCTTAATCATCATATTCTCTTATTACTACGATGTAATCTGCTCGAGACAAGTGGTACTCATCACCGCGAGGGACGGCGATATATATCGATTTACACCCTGCAGGGAAACCCAAATGCACGACATACGCATCATTTAAGAACACGTATGGCCACCTTTCACAAGATTATCATAGATATGAGCCGGGTCCGCCCTCCGAGTGTGCATTCCACATGCAACCACAGTAGCGTCGGGTCCAAGGGTAATAACACACCCTCCATCTACTCACAAACCCGTGCATCCACCGTGACCAACACTTTGCACAAAGGGTGGAGTGACCGTCCAACACTACAACTCTCAAGTTACATCAGTTTACCAACTCCCATACGAAGGTATGCATTTGGTACACAACTCAATACTTGCTCGCGGAGTCACAACGAACGGTCCTTGACCGACACGTACGGGGCTATGGCGCCAAGGGCCAACCTTGTCACCGCATCCTACACATGCACTTCCCCGTACGGTCTCCAATTAATCATGTGAGGGTAACCAAAATTTAATCCCTAGACCGGGTGATCTCCAAATCACTCGGTGTTGCTACCGATAAATTATTAAGCATAGCACTAGCGATTAGGATTATACTTAACCAAGACCACAGGATACAGGAATCTAGTGCAACTAGGTTTCCGAGCAACTCCTAAACGTAAATGCACAATACATCATAGACGTATGTGAAAATAAAGAGAACTTTAAAACATAGGTTATGCTCCGGGGCTTGTCTTGATTTGGTTCGTAGTTAGCACACTCGAACTCGCTCACTTCAAGTTGGTGCCCTCCTTGATCTTCAGCTCCGGTCGGGGTTCCTATATGAATGCATATGAAGTGTATGAGCAATGGATGAATTCGTATTTATATAGTTCATGGAACTTTCTCAATAATATAATGTAACGAAACGTTTGCATAAATTAAACGTGTTCTCGAACCGTGATGACATGGTCATGATGTGGGTATGTGTGGTTTATCTCATGGGGACAACCTTCTAATTAGGTAAACTTTCCATCATCTAGCATAAATGAACATGCTGATTTTCTAGATCAAGGAAACTAGGGTAGGCTTCATTAGTGAAACGAGTGGAACGAAATATCTATATGTCTAAGTGTAGCCATGTGATGATGTATAGCAATCGTAGTTGTGCATTAATATTTATGTGACACCTTCTAGAATTAATTTAATTACCTACATCTCCTGTTATAATTATTACCAATCTTGTCTTCATTAAATAATTTGACAAGGGTTGATGCTCATGTCTTAGGGTGAAGCTCTCATCACTTCTCTAAGTATTGAGCACCATTGTCATTTTATGCAAATTTAATATAACCCATCATACACAATGAATGACTGTTCTTGCCCAAAAGATAAACGTGATCATGACATTGTTTATTTGTACCATGTAAGTGTGAAAAGTATTTAGCCATAACAGAAAAGGAAAAGGCAAGTTTGAGTTTAGCAAATTCTCAGCTATTTTGTTTAGCTAAGTCTGGGCTGCCAGGCTGACTGTGAAGCCTTCTTAAGGTGTTCAAATCTTAATATTTTGCTATAGAACTTAGGTGAATCATGTTGGGTCATGTAAAGTACGCAGTTCAAGGTTTACAACAAACATATAGTTGTTTTATTTGGATCTGTATTCAAAAAGTTATTGAATTTCAAAAACGCCAAGTTGTCACGAGACCATAACAGATTAGCATCTTAGAGTGCTTATATCTTTATTTTTCTACATATGAAGTACTGGGATTATGTTACTACGTTAAAGTACAAGTTATCTACTTTCCAAAGAGCCCTTGCTCATGAAGTTTGGATCCGGGGTCTAGAAGTTACATCATTTTCAAAATGCAATCTTGTTAAGCTGCGTGGTCGTGATAGCGTTTTCATCTTGCTCAAAAATTAAATTTTACTATATAATCATAGGTGTTCATGTACACCATGTTAAAGTACAGGTTACAAGCTTTCCAATGCACTTTGAATCGTTCAAATCCGTGGCGTAAATCTCGAGTTATGATTTTTCTAAAATCCTTAACGTTTTCAGTTCTGTCCATCTCGTTTCGAATTTTCCTAAGTGTGGCGCGCGGGGGGGTCGCCGGAGCGGCGGCGGAGCTCACCGGCGGCGCGCTAGGGCTCGCCGCAGGGGCCGGGCTTGGCCGCCTGTGCACGGTTTTCGACGGCGCACCGTTTGGTGGGGGTGGCGAGGCGGGAGGGTGAACGGAGCATAGCTCGCGACGGCAATGGCGGAAGAGGCAAACTCCGGCGTGGGAGCTTGTGCTCGCCACTGCGCGAAAGAAGGTGCGGTCAAGGCGGGGGCTTCACCTTCGCACGGAGAAGCGCGGCGTAGGGTCGGCGCAGGCGGAGGAGTGCCTGGAGATGGTCTGGCGTCGATGGGGTGGCGGTGCGTGGTGACCGGCGGCGAAGAAGAAAGGGAATGCCTTCACCGTCCGGGCTCGGCTTGACCCGGGGAGGAACGTGATGTTCAGCTAGGCCCTTGAGCATCTTCTAGAGGTGGAGGCGGAGCATGAGCTCACCCGAGCGCGGCGCAATTGAGCTCGCCGGCGTCGAGGGGGAAAACGGGAGCTTCTCGGATCTTTTTGGAATTTGAGGCTCGCAGAGGGAAGGAGGAGGCTGGGGACTGGGTGGGAGTTGCGCAGGAGCTGGGCGAAGCAATTTCACGCTAATGAGGGGCTGCGGCGCGAGGAGAGGCGGCGCACGGGGAAAGAAGGTCCGGCGGCGGCCATGGCGGATTCTCTTCCCCGCCATCGACGGCCGAGAGGGCAAGCTTCCAGGCGAAGCATGGGAGGTGATGCGTGACGCGTGGAGTTGCACAGCGCTGGCGAGGACGGGCGGCGCCTAACCGGCATGGGCACCGGCGGCGAACGCCGCCGACGGTGGCCCCGGCCATCGTGCCTCCTCTCGTTCAATATTATTCGCACGAATTACTCTTTTGCCACTGATGTTCTCTTCTGTAAATTGCTCATAGAATTTGATCCGTTTGGAATTTTTGCAAACCAGATTTTCTGGAGGTTCATGGTATTGTAAGGAACAACTTTTGTTATTGGCAAACGTTTGAATTTTGCTTGTAAAAATTTAAAATAAAATCAAGAACAAGTGCTGTTTTAAGCCTAGTTTGGATTTTTCTAGGAAATTGTGCTGCTCCAAAAATTCAGGAAAAATATCCTAAATTCATGTCTTGATGTGCTCTACCAGATTGTGCAAAAATTTGGGGTTACCACCTTGGAGAATGTTTGAGATCCCAATAGCTAGGGTTTTGGAATATTAAAAACCCTAATAGGACTCTAATCCATTATTTCATGTGACTTGACAATTGATTGCTGTTTTATACATGCAAAATTTTATTTAGTACAGTAACAACCTGAATTTGTGACACGGGGTGTCACAAAGGCAAGCACGTGAGAGAGCTGCAAATCAGCAGCGTGGGCAAGCTAATAGGACCGGACGTGTTAACTTCACCAACCTTGAAGACATTTCACAGGGTGAACCAGTTCCGGCGAGTACGTTCTTCTTAAATCAATGCCCAATTGTCATTTTATTCGATTCTGGAGCATCTCATAATTTTGTTAGCAAGTCTTGCATACGAACTCATAAGTTGCTCACCCACACTGTTAGCACGCCATATATTATTCAATCTCCTGGTGGAAAAATTATTGCTAATCAAGTTTTGAGTAGAGCACCCTTAGAATTGAACCGAAAAATGTATCCTACCACCTTTATCATGCTAGAACAGCAAGGGATAGATTTTATTTTGGGCATGCAATGGATGACAATTCATAAGACTATGCTAGACATTGCACCTCGTATCGTCCATTTAAATTCCCCACTTTATGGACCTGATTCCATTCTTTTGCACCTATCTCCAAAAACTACCATTGTTGTCCATCATTTGGAGGAAAAATCTTTGGGTGATATCTCGATTGCTCTGTGAGTTCCAAGATGTTTTTCCCGATGACCTACCTGGTTTACCTCCTGACCGGGATGTGGAATTCAAAATTGAGTTACAACCGGGAACATCTCCGATCTCTCGTCAACCGTACAAGATGGCACCAAATGAATTGGCAGAACTAAAAATCCAACTGAAAGAACTATTGGACAAAGGATACATACGCCCAAGTTCATCACCTTGGGGTTGTCCTGCCATGTTTGTGAAGAAAAAGGACAAAAGTTTGCGCCTTGTTGTCGATTATCGACCGCTGAATGAAGTCACCATCAAAAATAAGTATCCACTCGCCACGCATTGATATTCTCTTTGATTAGCTGATTGGTGCCAAGGTCTTTTCAAAAATTGATCTCCGCTCGAGGCTACCATCGGATAAAAATCAGAGAAGAAGATATTCCAAAGACCGCATTCTGCACAAGATACGGGCTTTATGAATATTTGGTGATGTCCTTTGGATTGACCAATGCCCCGGCATATTTCATGTACTTGATGAATTCAGTATTCATGCCGGAGTTAGACAAGTTTGTTGTCGTTTTCATCGATGACATTCTTGTTTATTCCAAGTCCAAAGAAGAGCACGCTGAACATCTCCGTATCGTGTTGCAACGATTGCGTGATCACACGCTTTACGCTAAATTCAGCAAGTGTGAATTTTGGTTGGAACAAGTACCATTCCTTGGTCATGTGGTTTTAGCCGAGGGTATCTCGATTGACCCTGGAAAAGTTCAAGATGTGCTAAATTGGAAGCCACCTAAAACCGTCTCTCAAATCCGCAATTTTCTTGGACTAGCTGGATATTATCGACGATTTATTCCTAATTTTTCTCAGTTGGCAAAACCTATCACCAAGCTTCTACAAAATAATGTGAAGTTTGATTGGAATCAACGAGTGTGAAGAGGCTTTTCAGAATTTGAAGAAATTGCTAACCACCGCTCCCGTTTTGGCTCAACCCGATATCACAAAATCTTTTGATGTGTATTGTGATGCTTACGGAACGGGACTTGGTTGTGTGCTAATGCAAGAAGACCGTGTCATTGCTTACGCATCTCGCCAACTGCGCAAGCATGAAGAGAACTACCCAACTTATGATTTGGAGTTAGCCGTAGTGGTTCTTGCACGGAAAATATGGCGGCACTATTTGTTGGGAAATCTTCTGCACATTTACACAGACCATAAGAGCCTCAAGTATATCTTCACACAATCTGATTTGAATATGCGACAACGTAGATGGCTTGAGCTAATTAAGGATTATGAGTTGGAAATTCATTATCACCCCGGTAAAGCCAACGTTGTAGCCGATGCATTGAGCCGAAAGGTGCATTGCAATAATCTGAATTTGGAATTTGAGAACAGCAGAAAGGATGTCCCTTCCGATGAATCAAGTGTTCATATTTCACCGGTTGCAGCCATACACAATTTGGCTATTCATTCTACCATCCGAAATGAAGTGATCGTCGCCCGGAAAGATGATCCGGGCATGGCTCACATTCGGAAAAAATTAAGGATGGCAAAGCTGCTTGTTTTCAGCAAGATACCAACGGTGTTCTATGGTTCAATAACCGTTTGGTAGTCCCCAAAAATTTTGAGCTACATCGCAAAATTTTGGATGAAGCTCATCAATCCAAATATTCAGTTCACCCAGGTAGCAACAAGATGTACCAAGGGTTGAAAGAAAATTTTTGGTGGACTAGGATGAAGCGGGAAGTCGCATGTTATGTCGCGGAATGTGACACGTGGGCTGATCATTTGAAGAAAGCCGGATTGCTACAACCGTTAAGCATTTCCGAGTGGAAATGGGAAGACATCAGTATGGATTTTATTGTTGGTCTCCCTCGCACCTCTCGGAAGCATGACTCCATTTGGGTTGTTGTTGATCGGCTTACAAAATCAGCCCACTTTATACCGGTCAACACTTGCTATTCCGTTCGCCAATATGCTGAGCTATATATCTCCAAAATATTATGCTTGCATGGTGTACCGAAGACGATAATTTCAGATCGTGGTTCTCAATTTGTGGCACGATTTTGGAAACAACTACATGCATCCTTGGACACCAAGTTAATTCGCAGTTCAGCTTATCACCCTGCCACCGATGGACAAACTGAGCGTGTGAACCAAATATTGGAAGACATGCTTAGGGCCTGTGTTTTGACACATGGTGGTAATTGGGATGAAGACTTGCCTCTTGCTGAATTTTCATATAACAACAGTTATCAAGAGAGCGCAGGAATGTCTCCGTTTGAGGCATTATATGGTCGCAGCTGTAGAACTCCACTCAATTGGTCTGAACCTGGCGAAAGAGTTACCTTTGGACCTGATCTGGTGCAGCAAGCCGAAGAGAAAGTTCGGATTATTCGAGCAAATTTGAGAGCTGCAAAAGAACGATAAGAAATGTATGCGAATAAAAGACGACGGCCCCTTGCTTTTGAAAAGGGTGACCGTGTCTACCTTCGGGTATCACCTATGAAAGGTATACAGCGGTTTGGAGTCAAAGGAAAGTTAGCTCCCCGCTATACCGGTCCATTCAAGATAATTGAGAAATGTGGACCGGTAGCATACAAGTTGGAATTGCCGATCAATCTATCGGGTGTGCATGACATCTTTCACGTGTCTCAACTGAAGAAATATCTCAAGCCACCTGTGGATGTTGTCTTGGAAGATTATTTCCGCTTCCAACCTGACCTAACCTATTCCGAGCACCCGGTGAAAGTATTGGATGAAAAGGAACGGGTCACTCGGAAGTGAGCAATCAAGTTTTATAAAGTCCAATGGAATAATCATTCCGAAGATGAAGCAACCTGGGAATCAGCAGAATTCTTACGTACTCATTATCCAGGATTTTTGCATCAACTCTCGGGTATGACACGTTAACCTTCCTCTAGTCCGACGTTAATCTCGAGACGAGATTTCCTTAAGGAGGGAGGGCTGTGACACCCCGGTGTCACGAACATCTCAACTAAAAATTCTACAATTACCTAATGACTCTGTAGAGCCCCAATATAAAAATTTTGGTCACATGCATAGTGATTTGAATTGCAAATTCAAATAAATTATTATTGGGTTGAACTACAAGTCAAACTTTTCCTATAACAATTGCACCTGGCAAAAATATATGTTGTATAGGATATCTAATGAAAAATCTGGGAACAAGTCCCATGTCTTTTGGATGAGTAGAACACCCTATAAAAATTCTACAAGATTAGATTTTACCTATTTTTGATGAATTATCACAATTAATCCAGAGGGGTTTTGGACTCAAACTTTTGGTGCATGTCTAACCCAAGTGAAGTACTACATGCTAGTATTTTTGTTTGGAAATTTTGATCACGGGAAGTATTTTATTTAGGCCTTTACGTTTTCTAAAAGCCCACAACCAGAAAATAGAAAATATGCTTGAGAATATTCTGTGGGCCCCACCAGCAACCTCACGTATCTCCCTCCTTTTCTTTCTGTTTCTCTCCCCGACCGAGCAACGGCAGAAGTTGCATGCCACCTGCCCCGTACGTGGCGTTCCCCTCCGAGCTTGCCCCCCACCACCACCCGCGCCCCTCCCCTTGCTACTCCTCTCCCACTCGCTCTCTCTTCTCTCTGTCTCTCCACGCAACAGCAGCAGAGAGGCCACCATTGCTGCCCCTACTGAAGCTTGCCGCGCCTAGCCGCCCAGCTCGCTCCCCGGCCAAACCGAGCACGCCAATGGATGCGCCCCAGCCCCTCTAGCTCCCACAGCCGTGCCACCCCCATTCCCGCACTGAGCCGCAAGTATTTGAAGAAATTTCGCCCGAGTGCCATTGTTGGCCGTGCCCGACCTCGAGCACGAATTCGCACAAAACAGTGAGCTGTTTCTCTTGCTTTCTCTCCCTGTGCATGCGCGTCAACCTGCATCTAGTCCCCGACCCTTTTCCCCTTTGTTTCCCCCTCCGCGCAGGCCAGAAATCATTTTTTCCCAACCACGTTCGCCGGCCACCGTTACCCGCACGGTGAGAAGCTACCTCGGGCCGTTGTCCTCCACGATGAACCCCGTACCGGTGTTCTCCTTGCTCTGGTGAAGCTCCACGGCCAAGAATCACGTCGATCCATCCATCCGTTCGAGCTCACGCCGCCGCCGAACGTCGCCCGTCCGTGGTTGCCCGCGGATGAGCTATCTCCGGTGAGCCTCTGTCCGGTTGGGCCAGCCCGAGGATTCCTCCAGCTCGTGTGCTGCGCTTCCGCACTTTTCCCTGGCCCCTTGGCCCATCCCCGGCCATTTTCCCCGCCGTCTCCGGCCATCAGAGCCACCATGGATGCGATCTGCTGTGTTTGAAGACGATGATGGCAATTTCGTAATTATCCAATTGTGCTCTGAAAATTGAATAAATTTAGAAAAATCATAACTTAAGATTTGCACCTCCAAATCGAGTGAGACCACTTTTGTTGGATTCCTTACAACAAGTACTATTTATGGGTACTGATAAAGCTCATTTTTGCTGCATAATGTTTCCAGAATAATTAAAGGTTTGTAAAACCTATTTAATTAATATCTTTTTATCTAGAAATGCAAATGATGCAAACTAAAATGTTTTGGAATCCTCTAGACATGTTCTTTAGTATGGTGCACCATATTAATCACGTCTGTGCATGTATATCATTGTATGCTTAATTCTTTGTTTAGCATGTTTATTTTCTAATAATTAATTTATGCATCAAATAAATATTCTACCAAAGCAAAAATGTCGCTAATAGCAGGTAGTATCACCATGTTTTAGGATGTGTTCATATCTGCAACAAATAAATTCCTAAAGAATTTTTGTTAGTAGATACCGCTGCTTTTATGTTTAAAGTAAATCCTCTCGACATAAAATGATGAAACTTGTTTATTAGTTTGTTATCTCATGCATGTATCACCTGCATAATGCATTGGTACAGAAACTTTGCAAATGTGATCATGTCATTTAAATGCCTTTAATTATTATGATTAAATACTTCATTATTACATGTGATAATGAAAGGATACTTTAAAGTAAATTTATATTTAAGCACATGTCTTCAAGAACCATCTTACGTAACATATTATTTCTGGTATTTGAATGTTTCATTCATACATCGACATCATCCATATTGTTTGCATGTCTTTGCATTCATCGATATTGACATCTCGTTAATTTAGGAAATGTTGAAGTGCCGGTTGCGGATATTCGAAGGATATCTCTCTCAATCAAGACCCGGCACTCGAAGACCCTAACACTCGTTGTAGTAGCTCCGGACAAGCCCCGGTGCATCCTCCTAGTTTTAAAGTTTTTATTTTCAGTACCACAATTGCTAGACTGTCTAGAATGTATTGTGCATTAAGTCTAGGTATTTGGCTGAAAATCCACTTGCATTGTCCCCGGATAAATCCTATGTAGATGTTATACTTGAGTACGGTTAGCCTACTAGAATAATTGCTATGCTTAATTCTAGAATCAACGGTACACAAGGTCAATTACTCAAATGTTAATAGAACAAGTTGTTAATCACATGCTTAAGTAAATGGAACTGAACGAGTCTGTTTTGGAAAGAGCGAAGGCAAGGGCTCTGGATAGGGCTTGTCTCGCAAGGTGGCAGACCGTTCGCGTAAACAACTAAAAGTTGAGACGTGGACGGGCCAGTAGAGGAAAGGGCAAGCACATGTGCCTTGCGAGGGCATGGTTTGCAAGGTTGTAGCCCCGTCCGTGTCGGTTGAGGACCGTATCGTTGTTGGCCCCTTCGGACAAGTTTTGAACTGTCACCGAGTACATGCTAGTTTTATTGGGGACTAGTAAGCTTATGTAGCACTGGATGTTGTACTATGGAAGATAACCCTGGTCTTCGGTCGTTGTGCCCGCGCAAAGAGTGGGTAGTAGGCTCACGACGTTACCGATGAGCTGCTGGCCACTTTGGAGATCCGGTACCCTTCCCGCTTGAATGACACCTTTGTGAAAGGTCGAGATACGTGTTCTTAAATGATGCGTATGTCGTGTGCTTCAGGTTTTTCCCAGCTGGTGTAAAATTGATACGTATCACTGTCCCTCGCAGTAATGAGTACCCGCTTGTTCACCGAGTCACATCGTAGAAATAACTTGTTTTAAATTTCTAAATGCTAATGGTACTTGCTCGGTTATTGTTGTTGATGAGGTTACTTGATTATTTATGCTACACTTGTATTTATGTTTCTCTTGCATGATCACTGAATTTATTTATCTAAGATTAAACTTGGCAACAATATTGAAAGTAAGGACCCACTGCTTAGTCGCTGTTTTATATCCTGAAAATCAGTACACTCCTCCGAGCCTTGCATGTCTAGGAGTCGGTTTTGTGAACCATTTGACGGGTCGGTCTTGTTGAGCTTTAGTTGCTCGGGCTTTGTGCCTATGTTGTTTTTCAGGTAATACGGATGATGCATATGAGTTGCTCTGTTGGTGTACTGCTCCGGGACTTGCGGATCCCGGAGGGCTGGTCTTCCCACCGGGAAGCCTAGCCTTGCCGCTGCTTGTGTTTGGCTACGTGGTTATCCGTACGGGCTCGGATTAATCACCACCGCATGTATCGTCGAGATGTATATTTGTTAGACGTTAATTATCGCTTCCGCTTCCGCATGTTCAAACTTGAACTGGTTTATTTTCCACTGCATTAAACTCCGATGTAAAATGATGTTAATTTCTCTATGTCATATTTGAACTCCGTCGGTTGTTGTATTATCTTGTGTCTCGCTTAAATAGCACCTCGGGATCTTCGATCCGTGGGTCGGTCTGTCTCGGGGAGCGTTTTGTGGCAAGGGAGGGGCGATGCGGCCTGGCCTCCGTGCCCATTATCGGAGGGGAGGACGGCGGCAAGGGAGTAGCGAGCGGCAAGGGGGCGCTTTCAATTCCGGCGGCCCTCGTTGGCCGGCGGGTACCAATTCTGTTGGGAGCTGGCAGGGGAGCGGCGTGCCGACGTGACAGGGCGGGAGCGTGCTCGGGGCGGCGGCCAGGCTGGCCGGACCGGCGGTCCGAGCCGCCATTGCCCACTGGGCATGAGCTCGAGTTTGGATTTTTTGGAATTTGAAACTGTGCTTCTGAAATTCGATCAAAAGTGCTAGTTTTGGTGACCCAAAATTTGAAATAAAATTATGTGGGGCTCTAGCATGATGTGCTTGAATTTCCATCTTAAAGTTTGAAGTTCTAAACTTGCCTCCAAAAATTCATACAAAATTCTTAAACAGGAACGTTTCAGATTTGAATTTGAATTTTTGGGCATTCAAAAATTTACTCAAAAATTTTGTAAAAAAGTTGTAAATTCATCTTTTGACATGAGCAATGCAGTGGTGCAAAAATATAGGGGTGGTGTCTTTATAATTTTTGCACTTCCCTTAGGGGTTGGTTAGGGTTAGGGTTTTAGTTAGGTTTTTCCTTTATTTCTTTTTATACTTCTTATTTTTCTTTGGGTAATTAGCATTGGTGCTTAGTGATTCATTAGCGCAGTGTTTAGTGTACTAATTACCTACTTAACCTTAATCGTGACACGGGATGTCACAAGTCGAGTGGTGCTGAGCACACTCGCGAGCCGATACGGTCCGATCTTAAAGCATGGAGGCTTTAAGTTGATTGATGTCGTTCAAGTTAAAGATGAAGATGAAGATGAAATTGAGACCGGACGGGCCCTGTAGGAGAAAGGGCAAAGACGAGGTCTTGCAAGGTGGTAGCCCCGTCTCGTGTCGATCAAGGACCGTACCGTTGTTGGCCCTGTTGAGCAAGTATTGAACGTACCGATTTACATACTGGTGATTATGGGGCCAGGAAGCCGATGTAACCTAATTGTCTCGGTGGTTGGACGTAGCCCATCCTCTAATTGGCAGGAGAATGAGGCGAGGCCTCATGTCTCAAAGGGAGAGGAATGGGTGGTCGCTCACGGATAACGTCGAGGACGGGTATCGCGTGGGGTCCCCGGGTTCTCGGGCGGATGGGAGACTAACCCGGCCACCGTCGGGAGTTAGAGTGAAAGGTTGTCGTATGCAACCAATGTGGTGCGTATACGTCGTGTAAACGGGTTTCCCAGCTGGTGAAATTGATTCGAATCACTGTCCCTCGCAGTAATGAGTACCGCTTGTTCACCGTGTCACATCGTAGTTAATTAAGTGAAAGATGGAGGAAGATAGATGAAAGGACTCGTTGTTTGGAATTGATCTTTTCCTGCAACTTGATTGCAATAGTGATAGACTGCAAACCTAGAGGTTAATGAACTTAATGCTTGAGCTAAAACATTGAAAGTAAGGATCCACCCTTTAATGCTGTTTTCGCAAAGGAGTAAACCCCATAGCCCGAAAGCCTTTGCATACTAGGCGTCGGCCTTTGCGTGCCATGTTGACGGGTCGGTCTTGCTGAGTATTTGAATACTCTGGATTATACGGTAGCTTTCCGGAAGAGGAGCAATGTCCCGAGGATGGTTTCCTCCGGTGGGAACAAATCCCAACACCGCGAACGAGGAGGATCGTGATGTAAGAATAATAGTTTTCTAACTTCGGTAACGTTTTATGCTTCCGCTGTACGATGTTTGTATTTCGAAAATCTAGTTGTATTATACCATGATGTATATATTCGGCTTGTATGAAATGATGCACTCGTTGTAACTCGCTTCGTCGAGTGTTCCCCTGTACCGATTCCCGGGTGTCCCGGAGGGGACGTCATAGCCTCTCCTCTGCCGGAGGTGTGTGCACGAGTAGCTCCCTCATCATCGGTCGAAGCGACGGTTCGCCGCGGCTGCCGCCGAAGACTAGGAGCTGAACCGATGGCGGAGACGGAGGCCGGCGGGCCCCGTCCTAAGGAGCAGGGCTGGTAACTTTGTCCGCCTCCTCCGATTGAGTCGCTCATCATGAGCGGTATTGTCTTCGCCTTCGGAGGAGGAGGAGTTTGCGAAATTAAAGTTCGAGCCCCTACTCCGAACCCCGGACTGGGCCCCACCATGTCACCGGCTGTATCATAGCCGGAGGAGGCTATGGGCGCCGCAGCCGGAGAGGTAGCTCGATGGGGGAGTTCACGGCGTCGTTGTCGCGCACATCGCCTTCTTCTTCATCATCGGCTTCGTCGCACGCTTCGTGCACGACGGGAAGGACAACCACGAGCTCTTGATTTTCACACGCTTAGCTCGCGCTTGGGGACTCGCTGTTCGCGAAGGGCCGCGCACATCTCTGGGGGCAGCCTCATCCTCCACAGGAGACGTAGCGTCGGCCACTTCGTCGATGTCTTCATCGTCTATGGGCACAAGAGGAACAAAGCTCCTCCGCTTGCGCCGTCCCCCTTCGGCGTATTCGCTCGAGGAGGCAAAACAGCCTCCGGGTGTTTCGGATGATACACCCGGTTCGGACGGCTGGTTTGTCCGCACGCCTCCATACGAGCCAACTCATCGGCTTTCACCCCACGAAGAAGATAGTAGGAGCGCTCTTCGATTTCTTCGAGAATTAGCTACGAAAGGCATATGGTATTCGATAAAGTCAGCAAAAGGGCGAGTGCAAGGGTAGGAAGCAACGAAGAGTCCTTCGAGCACTTACCGGAAGTAGGCTAAGGTTGAAGTCCAAGGACTGCCCGGTCGCGTTAAGGGCAAAAACGGAACCCCAATCTTGTCGAAGGGGCATGATTCCCGCCGTAAGGAACTCCTCACATAAGTCCCTCATTGACACCTTGCGAGCAATGCGCTGCAGCAGGTCGATGCGCCTTTGAACTGTGGCATCCACCGCAACATCCGGGAGACTAATGTAGCTGATCTCCGTCCGGAGCGAGTGAAGGTTGCGGTTGGCGTCTTGGTCGTAGTAAAACCATTTCTGCATCATGGTTTTATTCAATGACCCTTGTAGGCCTATGCGGGCACGAGATGCTCCATGTCGTCTATCACACCCTAAAATTTCCTAGTTTGGGATGTGAGCTTTCCTAAACTTAAAATTTATTTTTTTCATAAAATCTTCACTATTTTATTTCATATTAAAAGATTTCATTTATGTCTTTTTTATGGAATAACATGTCTTATATTTGTTTATTCAAAAGATCATGATTTGACATCAATTTGTTTTATTTCAATAAATTCAAATAAGAATTTTACTTATTTTTTTAATGAAATATCATCACAATCTATTGCTTGATTTATGGAAATGTTTTAACGAAAATAAAGGAACAGTATTTGTTAAGAAATTCCTTTAAGGCTTAGGTTTCATTTACATATTTACTGGCTTGTTCTTTTTAAATGATTCTTTGAAATAGCAAAACCACTCAATTTATTGGTCCCAAAATTTCTATCCAACGTAATAATTCTTTTCTTTCCTATCCTCACATCTTGAGTTGTACGAACACTCTTTCAAACCACTTCACTCGTTCTTTTTTCCCATTGTGACATCTATCAAAGAAAACTTGCTACCTCTACACCAACGCTTACACAACATTTGAATCCTTGACTAGCTAACTTTCCTAGTTTTATGTGCGACTCAACACAAAGAAAGATTTTCTTGTCATCGTCATTCTTCGTCTTTGATCCCTCTATTCTCTTCGGAAAATAGCTGCAACCCATTGTAACACATGATAATGCCTTTTCCTTTTGATCCAATAGTGTTGTGCCGTGTGTCACCATGCCACTCTCACCCTTGAACGGCGAAAGCCCAGCAGCCACACCATGTCAGTACAGAAACACCTGTGTACAACCGCATTGCACATCCTATGGAAACATCAAAACAACACACAACTGCAACCATTAACCATTATATGATTGCCCCTTCGTTCTATCATTAATCCCCACCAAAGGAGATGACAGAGTTCAAGATAACGACAAGAAATAAGTCCCCATCAAAGCACCTATCCAGCTCTCTTCCGTGCCCACTCAATCCCCTTAAACACATGCTGAAACTGATGAGTTTATGACCTTAATTCGCCCTGCACTTTTGCTTCCTGTTCAGCAGCCCGCCCAGCCCTTTCCCCTCCCTCCTATGGCCTATAAAAGCAAGGGTGCACGCCCCATATCAGAGCTGACGATACCACCAGCCTCCCCTCTCTCTCTTCTGACTTTTGGAGTCCATTCCGTCATGATCCATTTCGCTGCCATTCGCGAACAGCCAGAGTGCACCAAGTTCATCTCCCCGTTCCCGAGGATCCACCCAACGAAACACCACCAAATTTTACCATTAGGTGCGTCATGATGTCTTCTACAACATACCCAAAAATGGTGGCCAGATGAGCTATGATACCTCTGGGATCTGGATCGACATAGCCGCTGTTCCCTGTGTTGGGCGCATCCTGCAAGCATGTTGGTAATAAACTCAGCGTTCCTTCCAATTCCGATGTATAATTGATACAAAATGTGCTCCATGATATGTTCCACGTAATTACAAAAGTGTACGTGGGAGGATTCACCGAGATCTCCCAGATTACACCAGGAACGCAGATGGCATACCGAGTGTCGTTGTACCTGCCTGTCACGACCCAAACCTTTGAACTTGTTTCTATGTCGTTTTCTGTCCATGATATCACGTGGTTGTCATGTTCCCCACCAGTTTCTCCATTCCTGTTGGATTACCTTCTATAATATACCTGTAGTGATTTAACGGGAACGTGCATGTCCCAACCACGACATCTGCACGCGGGCATGGATCCTCACCTGTTCACATCCAGCGCACGTGGCGGTAACTTGGACCCATGTTCTGCCATGCTTTTAGAGGTTCTTAACGATCTCTTCGTACCACATTGTGTTCCAGGTTGTAAACAACAGCTCCACTTGAATATTCTTCATGATATGTTTTGAGGCCTCCAGGAACATGGCCGGCGTGCGAGCTGCTGCCGTGTGACACCATCTTATTAGAATACCCCAATCTCCATATCAGGTGACTTCCAGTCAGTGTCACCTTTTCATTCACATGTTCCACATCCGAGCAAACAACTCTACTGAAATCAAATCTTTGTTTGTGTAGAGAATCCACGGGAACACGAAGGTGTTCCTCATGTTGTCTGTGTGCGGCCATTGCTAAACCCCTGAGTAATTATTGTTCCTTTTCCCTTGCACCGTTGGACGCCACAAGCAATCAGACTAGCCACTGATCTTGTGTTTCCATGTTCTATACAGTGCACTCCCAATCTCAAACAACTTATCCACCACGCCAACCACATAACCGTATCATCTTTTATAGGATGCTCTTTTAATCTCAACCAAATGCCATCAGCACCGATATCATCCATCAAGGTCGTGTTGTTATCCAACTTCCACAATCGTAAACTACCACACGACATTCCAATATTGCATACTGTTGCATGATTGTTCTTAGCTTGTGTGTTATTTTCCATGTTTGTGCGCGAAATAGGTGAACGGTTCAAACACTGGAGAAGGAATCATCAAGACAAAGAGATAGTCATTTGAGCAACAATTGAGGAAAAGAGGCAAGTGTCCTTGACGCATTTTGCACCTACTTCTTTTTATCTGCACATCTTTGTTTGCATTGCATAAATATGAATCCTATGTGGCATATCCTTCCATATTTGTCCTTGTCGCCTGGGTGGAATTAGATGTAGGGTTGGGTATGTCATGCTTAGCTTGCTTAATTCCAGTGGAAGACTTGTAATGAGAACCATGATGATGATCCAAGAGAATGATAGCCTGTGTTGGAAATACTCCTAGATAAGAATCTAAGCATGTGGTATGTGATGGATGGTGCCGAGGGCACAACGTGGTTTGTGGCATGCTTGCTGTAGATTTAAGGACCGGTTCTTGGAGTGATTCAACCAGGACTTTCGTGCCAACACAAGGCTGATATGGGTAGGCTTGACTCGGTAGTTAGGGGAATTTCCCAGTATTGTTAGATTTGGTGGGATGAGTGATGAGGGACAGGGACCGATGGGTCATCCCAAGACTCGCAAGGCACAAGAGGGGGCCCTTAGCAGGACGTACCCGAGGGGTAGTCTCCTACCGGTGAAACCTTAGTGGCCACGTACGATCCGGGAGAGGAGCCTAACGAAATGTCTTGCGGTGATCTCCCGGTAACACACCTAAGGAAGTGTGTAAGTGCTTGGCCGGCACAGCAAAATGGAGACTTTAGTCCACCCGGCAACAGGGGACAAAATCACCGACTTGTGGTACAGTGGTACAACCTCTAAAGAGTGTAAACTGTCATGACAGCCGTGCTCACGGTCACGAGCGGCCTGGAATCCTCACTCGATTAGGGGGCATGGATGGGTGGTTATGAGATGGATATGTTGGAGTTGATGGATCGGATGGTGATGTTGGACCATGGTTGGATCCGGGAGTGAACTTCACACATAATAAATAGGTTGCTTTAATTAATGAACTAGACATAGGTGCTCTATGCAATAAACCTCATGTTAAACCTTTCTTGATCTAGCCAAACATGTCATACTTTCCCCACTTGCTGAGTACGTAATGTACTCAAGCGTTGTTGTTTTCTTGTTTTGCAAATCTTGCTGCTGATCGGAAGCCAAGTACAAAGGTGGACTATTGACGATGATAAGGAGTGAAGAGCTAGGTTTGTGGTCTTCCGGTCGATTGCCTGTGGGAGCTGAAGGACACCAACGCTTAGATTATTCCACTGCATTGTAATCTTTTATTTAGACCTATGGGTCCTTGTTGTAATAAAATTATCAAATTTAATAAAGATATTGTTCTTTTACCATATTATTGTCCTGTGTGCGTGAAACTTGATCCTGGGCACGCATACGGATGAGTTCGCTTTTGTTCGTTAAAACCGGGCGTGACAAAGTGGTATCGAGCTATATCGATCTGTAGGACACAAGCCTAGTTAGAAATGGTCGTATGTCAAAATTATATTTACAAAAAAGACCATTTGTCGTAAACCTCCTTTTTAATATTACTTCCTTGGTTAATTGTTTTCTTGTTTTATATTCAAAATTAAATTGTTTTCACGATCAACCCCAACCATTAGACTGTATAAGATTTTATTTTAAGGTCCCCTTGTCCTAAACCTACCATAACTTATAATAGGAACAAGTCCTAAAAATAGTATTAGTTCTTCATGCTAGCCGCGATATATTGTTTGATCGTGTAATGCTTGTGTGATTGTTTTTAGTGTTTTAAATCCCTTTCTATTTTTGTTTGCACCCTTGCTCCTAGCCCAAATTGGTCCTATTTATTGTGTTTGCCGACTCCAAAACCTCTTCCGAGTTAGATTGGATCATCGTCATGAGGATCATCGACACCGACATCAACAACTTAAGCAAGAGGAAATGCAAGAGAAGATTGTCCTACGTGACGAAGCAAGGTTATCCTTCATGAGCAAGAAGCAAGGAGTAAATGAACCTTGGGAGTCAATAAGAGTTTGATTATTATACTAATGTTTGTTATGCTTGTGTGTGCTTTAGGTTTCTTTGAGCCTATCTTAACTTGACCATAATTCTTTCTTTGATACCAATCTTTCATCCTTGATGCATATACTCCGGTCATTTTCATTTTGCTTATTATTTCTCTCGAAGCGGTTTACCCATGTCATGTTTCGACCAAAGCTTACTCAAGATATCTTGTTTTTTTTCAAACTCCCAAACCCTAGTTGGTGTGGACTAGGGTCCCGATCTTCCGAAAGGTTCGGATAACTCTTGATTTGGCGAAGATGTGACACACGTCGATCCGGCTCCTGAACAATACGTTTGAACCCCGCAATCGCAGCACCACGTCCTCTATGGTTATCAACCGGCGTTGCACGGTTGACCTCTCCAAGAAGGCTAATCCCTGCCTGCGAATCAAGAACACAAGCAAGAACAAGAAAGAACGCAACTAAATTTGCAGATGTATGATTAATCTTACGAGTTGGGGTCTCACAAACCAATGAACGTCGAAACCGTCTAAGCAGAATAATCTAAGCAAAACCCAAACCCTAAGGAAGGGCGGCGGCTGCTTATGAGGTCCCTAGGGTCGTCCATCTCCCCCTGGACGCAGCCCTAAGTGGGCTCAACAAAATACACGGCCCAAAGGCCAAAAGACGGTGGTGCAACATTAGGACAGTTTCTGGACGTCATAGTATTTCGGCAATTCCTGACGACTCAGGAAGAATTTGGATATGAGACCAGCGCCAATGGAAAGGTTATAAAATTATCTTTCCATCCATATAAAGAACGTCCCAAACGGACTTCATATGAGACCAGGGCGTCCGTTTTGGTGCAGGCTGTTTCTGAACTCCGAAACAGAATCGAAGTCGACTTTGTTTGGGCCTCCAACTTGACATGGACGTCCTTGCTGGACCTCCAGGCCTCTAACCTCCTCCTTAACCATATTATCATCATCTCCATGGTTTCTAACAATAATTCACTCATTAGGTAGTAATATATTCTCAAATATAAATAAAGAGATCATTAGGAACATGCTCACCCGTAAATTCAATTGTTGTGCTCTAGTTTTTGTCCTTGAATTATGTATGCGTATTGGAGGAGTGTTGGTTATATCCGAGGGTGTGATGTTCTCATCACTAGTTCCCCAAATCTCGGGACGAGATTCCATTTAAGAGGGTAGGATTTATCACACCCTAAAATTTCCTATTTTGGGATGTGAGCTTTCCTAAACTTAAAATTTATTTTTTCATAAAATCTTCACTATTTTATTTCATATTAAAAAATTTCATTTATGTCTTTTTTATGGAATAACATGTCTTATATTTGTTTATTCAAAAGATCATGATTTGACATCAATTTGTTTTATTTCAATAAATTCAAATAAGAATTTTACTTATTTTTTTAATGAAATATCATCACAATCTATTGCTTGATTTATGAAAATGTTTTAACGAAAATAAAGGAACAGTATTTGTTAAGAAATTCCTTTAAGGCTTAGGTTTCATTTACATATTTACTGGCTTGTTCTTTTTAAATGATTCTTTGAAATAGCAAAACCACTCAATTTATTGGTCCCAAAATTTCTATCCAACGTAATAATTCTTTTCTTTCCTATCCTCACATCTTGAGTTGTACAAACACTCTTTCAAACTACTTCACTCGTTCTTTTTCCCATTGTGACATCTCCCAAAGAAAACTTGCTACCTCTACACCAACGTTTACACAACATTTGAATCCTTGACTAGCTAACTTTCCTTGTTTTATGTGTGACTTAACACCACATATACAAAGAAAGATTTTCTTGTCATCGTCATTCTTTGTCTTTGATCCCTCTATTCTCTTGGGCAAATAGCTGCAACCCATTGCAACACATGATAATGCCTTTTCCATTTCAGCCAATAGTGTTGTGCCATGTGTCACCATGCCACTCTCACCCTTGAACGGCGAAAGCCCAGCAGCCACACCATGGCGATACAGAAACACCTGTGTACAACCGCATTGCACATCCTATGGAAACATCAAAACAACACACAACCGCAACCATAACCATTATATGATTGCCCCTTCGTTCTATCATTAATCCCCACCAAAGGAGATGACAGAGTTCAAGATAACGACAAGAAATAAGTCCCGATCAAAGCACCTATCCAGCTCTCTTCCATGCCCACTCAATCCCCTTAAACACATGCTGAAACCGATGAGTTTATGACCTTAATTCGCCCTCCACTTTTGCTTCCTGTTCAGCAGCCCGCCCAGCCCTTTCCCCTCCCTCCTATGGCCTATAAAAGCAAGGGTGCACGCCCCATATCAGAGTTGACGATACCACTAGCCTCCCCTCTCTCTCTTCGACTTTTGGAGTCCATTCCGTCATGATCCATTTCGCTGCCATTCGCGAACAGCCGAGTGCACCAAGTTCATCTCCCCGTTCCCGAGGATCCACCCAACAAAACACCACCAAATTTTACCACTAGGTGCGTCATGATGTCTTCTACAACATACCCGTTGGGGGAAGATCACCACCTTACCCTAGTGGGCCGGCCCGGAGGGAAACAAGGCCCAACAAGGACTTAGAGCAAGCACCACAAGGCCTCGAAGAAGCACCTGGTGGGAAGGATTTGGCCCAACCAAGGCCCAGCAAGCACATGAAGAGGGGATTCGGCCCAAGAGTGGATAGAATAGGAAGGGCATAAGTGTAACTTGTCTGGGCTGATGGTGACAATTAGGGTTGAGAGAGTATGGGCTATAAATACTCTCTCGACCCATCACATCAGCAGATTTGATCCCTCCCTGTAACCCCGTTGTAAGAGAAATGAGAGATATTTCAAGGGGTCCTTCGTGACTCCTTCGTCACTTCTTTGAACTCCAACTTCCTTCGTAGTCTTTCTGTTCCTCTTCATTAGGCCTAGCCCGAGGACCTTCGTAGTCCCGCAGCTCCTCAAATCTCCGGGACACCTTGGGCTGGCCCAATTCTCGTTGCTTGTGGCCTTCGTAACCACAACAGTCGGCGCCGTCCGTGGGGAGCGAATAGAAAAGCCTACATTATGGCCGAAGGATATACCGGAAGTCGGAGGGTCGGTGACCCTTTGGGTTCCACGAGCAGCAGAGCCGGGAGGCATGATTGGTCAAGAAGAAGGTGTACTTGCCGACATGGTCGAAGGGGCGGCCAATGAAGGAACTTCAGCTGGGATCGAAGGAGGCCGTGAAGCGTTAGTGCGAGTTACACCGGAGGACCTCGGCTCGCAGCGGGATCGTCCGGACTTGGAAAGACAGAGCCGGGAAAGAGAGCGTGAAGAGCAAGCTCGAAGGGAAGACAATGCCGGGCTTCTCGCCGAGCGTGAAGAGCAAGCTCAAAGGGAAGACAACACCGGGCTCCTTGCCGAGCTCGAAAGTCAAGCTCGAAGGGAGCGGAGGCCGAAAGTCGGGATGAACCAGAGGACCCAATCTGGACAGTCTATACAAATGGAGCGTGGGGGTCTCCGGTGCCGGTTGTCTGCTGTCATCACATCTCCTAGTGGGCGAGACACTAAGGTACTCGGTCAAGTTGGCTTTTCGGACCACTAACAATGCAGCTGAATACGAAGGCATCCTCTTGGGGCTAAGACAGGCCAGGATACTGGGAGCACAAAAAGTGGTCCTGTATTGTGATGCGCAGCTGGCAGCAGAGCGAGTTAGCGAAAGGTTACAGAACGCTTGATCCGAGAAATGATCGCGTATGCCGGAAGGTCGGAGAGATGGATAAGTTCTTTGTAGGATTCGAGGTCGAAACATTCGAAGGACGAGAAAACAAAGAGGCTGACTTGCTTGCAAAGCAGCTGCTGGACAAGGTCCTCTTCGACCGGATGTGTTGCACGAAACGCTTCACCGGGCAGCCACCGCTAGCAATCAAACCAAGAAAGTCCTAGCCTTGGTCTCGGAGGATTGGCGTGTCCCGATACGGATGTTGAGCTTGCTCTTCCTATACTTTAGGGCGGAAACCGCGTTCATCGAGAAAAGATATACGCCAAACAACAGATTGGAGGAGCAGCGGACACAACATAGAGCAAGGGGCTATGTTATGATTGAAGGAGTATTGTACAAGGGGGAGTTTGTGTCCCATTGCTAAAGTGTCTCGATCAGCCCGAAGGAATACAACTCTTGCGGGAAATTCACGAGGGATCTTGTTCTTCTCACATAGCTCCAAGAGCAATGGTCGCAAAAGCTTTCAAGCAAGGTTTCTATTGGCCAACAGCCATAAGGGATGCGAGAGGACTTAGTGCGAGTATGTTCAGGATGTCAATGGATGGGAAGGTAGTCTCATATGCCAGCCAACTGCGTTACAGCTAATACCACCGGTTTGGCCGCTAGCAAGGTGGGGGATCGATATTGTTGGGGAACTCCCAGCAGCACCGGGGGCTTTCGGTTTGCGGTAGTGGCGGTTGAGTACTTTTCTAAGTGGGTTGAATCTGAGCCATTGGTACAAATCATGGCTAAGAATGTACGAAAGTTCTTCGGGAAGCATGTGGTGTGTCGCTTCGGGGTGCCAGTGGAAATTACAGTGGATAATGACAAGCGGTTCGAAGGACTGGAATTCCGATAATACTACCTTAGCATCGGAGTCAAGAAGTGTGAAATCTCAGTAACTATTCCAAGGGCAAATGGGGCTGTCAAACGGATGAATGGTAATGTGTTCACAACAATCTCGAAGGGTCTGGTTGGCCTTCCAAAAGGAAAGTGGGCCGAGGTCCTGCCGAATGTCCTGTGGTCAATCGAACAACCGCTACAAGACCAACTGGTTTCTCACCTTTCAGAGCTGCTTTACGGAGCCGAGGTTGTAACCTTCGAGGAGATTCAAGCAGGTTCCTTTCGTGCCACAAGGCCTCCGACAGATGATGAAGATGTCTCCAAAGACCTCCTCGAAGAAACCCGCTTGCAGGCTATGGCTAATCTACACAAGTACATTGCATCTATGGAAAAGTCATACAACTCCAAGGTGCATCCAAGAGAATTCCTGTGCTGGGATCTCGTCTTGAAGAGAAACCAGTGCATGTAACCAAATTGAACACCAAGTGGCTAGGGCCCTTCGTCATCGACAAGTCCATTTGCCAAGGAGCGTATCATCTGCTCGAGCTCGATGGAACTCCCATGCCACAAACATTCAATGCTGATACTCTCAAGAGGTTATACATATGAGGCTCCTCCGGAGAGCGAGGGTAGACGCCCTTTTTCCTCTTGGCTAAGTCTCTTTTTTAGTGGTCTAGCGGCAATTATGAAGCATGTCTTCGAGCATGTTGCCAACTTTAAGTTTAAGGTATGGTCCCCTGTCCCTTTGCATGACTCGAGTCCTTAGGTTGCAAGTTTGAGAGTTTTTGTTGCAAGGCAAGTCCTATGCAAAGATGTTTAGGTCTAGGGGCTGTCGTCCAAGAGTCCTTAGGTGTCTTCGTTTAGAGTCGAGTTACGGGTGTCGTGCAAGGGAGGTCGGTTTGTACATATTTGCTAGCAATGAAAAAGTTGCTTCCATCGGTCGGTTTGTTTTGCATGCATGCTTCAACATATAATACCAAGGTGTTTAGAAACCCTAACGCCTTGATGCTTGAGCAACTACGGCTCAATTCCTTGGAAAGATTCATCCAAGAAGTCTAAGATTGGAAACCCCAACTTAGAACCCGAAGCACTCGGGAAACCCCCATGACTTTGATGCTAGGCAACTACGGCCTAATGCCTCGGGGAATGTAGCACTGAGAAGGCTAAGTATGGAAACCCCATCTTAGATAACGAAAATGTGCACAAAAATATAAAAACAACTGTTTTATTCAATCTGACAGAAAGAGAGGCTCGAAGGCCCCTTCGTGAATTACAACTCTAAATTACATTCGGACTCTAAGTGTGAGCGCTCGGTTTCTAGCTCGACGGATGAGAGCGGCTCCGGATAATTGCAGCCTCCATCTCTTCAAGCTCCTTTTTGCGCCTAGCTAAATTAGCAACAATAGAAGTTCAACCCTCGGCCGAAGAGGCACGAGCTCGAAGGGCCTCGGCGTCCACGGGACCGGAGTCACTATCACTTGAAATGTCGATGGGCTCCGACTTGACCTTAACCTCTCGGTGATTGTCCCAAGGACGCCCAAAGGCCCTCGCGTTTAGTGCGTCGAGCAGCATGCTCCTCCGGGGTAACCTTTGAAAAGGCAGCCTTGATTCGGCCATCACGGTCGTTGACGAAAGCCGCGAATTCGCTAAGTGTCCCTTCCGGGTTATCCCGTTTCCCTCTGCGAAATTGAGTTCCGGCAACCCAAAAGGAACCCGGGGCTTCGGGGTCCCCTGGAATCAACAACCGGTGAGGTAGAGCGTCTTCGATGATAGCTTCTTCCGGAATTTCATGTGTTTTCTCAAAGCTAGAAAATTCCTAACAAAGGAAAGTGGGGCGAAATGGTTGATATATTACCACGAAACCTAAGTACAATAGATACCTTCGGAGCGCTAAATGCTTACGAAGGCAATTACATAGCGGAGAATGAAAACTACCAAAAAACTTAGAAAATACTAAGGAGAGATTCACACCTAAGGCCGCGAAGAAGGACTGTTGGTCCGAGGACCCTCGCCTTCGCGGGCAGCCTCGGGCATGTTTCCGGTTTCGGCCCGCTCCCGAGCTTGTTCATCCGCGGCAACATGGGAAGGTCCGGCCTCGGTCGTGGTGCCACCGGTACGGCCAAGTTCTGCCTTTGTTGCCTCCAAGGCGGCGGAGCGGGCAAGTTCCGGCCCGAAGGCGCCCAAAACTCGCGACCGAAGTACCGATCTGCAACAGCCACGTCGGCTTGGGCCTCCTTGAAGGCGGCATAGTCCGAGCCGCATACCTCGCGGAGTTCACGAGCGCCCTCCTTAACATGCTTGGAGGAGAAGGTGCCAATGGACTTCACCACTCGAAAGGCGCCTGTCCAAGCCACGCGGGCGCAGTGGTGGCCCCACTGGATCGAAGCGGCCTTCGCGGCAGCAAGCCGGAAGACATCCGGCGAAGGCTCGTGAGGCCATCCCCTTCCTCATGAGTTGGTTCGGGCGGACGACGCCTAGCGACGACAAGAAGTCCCGGAACCGGTTCACAAGTTCCCAGTTCCTTTGGCCAAGGGACTCCATCGCCGGCATGCTCTGCTCGGCCATTTCGAGGGCCTCGGCTTGAGTATTGATGGTGGCCTTGGCGTCGTAAAGCTCCTGCCCCAACCGGTCGATCCTTCGCTCCCGAGCCACTGCGTGCTCCGAAGACACCTGCTGCAATTCTTCGTGCTCGCGCAACAACTTGGCGTATTTGGCTTGTTCTTGGCGCGAGCATCGTCCGAGTTACTGAAGGCGCTCCTTCAAGTTGGCAACCTCCGTAGCAGGAGAAGCCTTTGACAAGCGGCGAGCAAGCAACGCCCCTGCCAACATAAATCAACGCGGCTCGGCGCAATAATTAACTTTGCCTTTGGTCAGCTAAAATAACTAGAAATACCTTCATGGTAATGCGGGAGAGGCTTTCCGAAGCTCCTTCCCATCCACCCCTTGCAGACTCCGGTCCGCTCGGCACGAGTCAAGCATGCGTCCCGCATACTCAAGGCCCCGGCAAGCTGAAGTCCCATCTTCAAAATCATTGAGCTTCAAGAACGACCCAATGTTATGAGGGGCTATCCCGCGTGGAAGCACCCCCATAAAACCCTTCCCAGCTCCATGACTTAGGGCACCTTCGTCCGGAGTGTCTTCTTCGCTGCCAAGAGGGTAAGTGGGAGCTGCTGTCCCTTCGTCGTGTGTTCGAGCGACGCTTCGCTCATGATGGTCGCCGGGGGCTCGGGGCCGAGGAGAAGGTGAAGCCCCCGCTCCCTACCGAGCGGTGACAGGACTCGCCGATTTCATCTCCTTCCTCCGATTGAGGTTGCTCATCCCGAGCGTCGTCGTCTTCGTCTTCGGAAGAGGAGGAGTTGGGAT
Source organism: Chloris gayana (assembly GCA_031894775.1). Lineage (NCBI taxonomy): Eukaryota > Viridiplantae > Streptophyta > Magnoliopsida > Poales > Poaceae > Chloris > Chloris gayana. The sequence continues at coordinate 390,487 of JAUNZO010001131.1, read as the reverse complement.
AGTTGAAGTTCAAAGAACCAACTCCAAACCCCATGCTCGGGAGTGGCAGTGGCCCCTCCGGTCTCGCCGGCTGAGTGGCAGCCGAGAAGAGGCCGTGCGTAGGGAGCTTCGAAGGCGGACTGCCGCGGGGAAAGCGAAGTCCCACCGGTGGGCGCCTCACCCTCTTCCTCTTCGTTGTCGGCATCGTCACCGTCCCCTTCGCGAACGGTGGGAAGAACGAATACCCGATCTTCACGCGCTTGGGGGCTGCCGTTCGCGGAGGGCCACGCGCATCTCCGGGGCAGCCTCATCCTCTCGTAGCGAAGTGTGGTCGGCCTCTTCGTCACTCTCATCATCATCGGGAACAAGAGGAACAAAACTTCTCCGCTTGCGCCGTCCTCCCTTCGGCGCAACCACCCGAGAAGGCAAAACAGCTCCCGAGTGTTTCATATGATACACCCGGTTCAAACGGCTAGTTTGCCCGCACGCCTCTATACGAGCCGGCTCGTCGGCTTTCACCCCACCAAGAAGATAGTACGAGCGCTCCGATTTCTTCGAGAGTTAGCTACGAAAGGAATATGATAGGCAGTAAATTCAGCAAAAAAAGCAATGCAAGTCGTTGGAAGACGCGAAAAGTCCTTCGGAGCACTTACCAAGAAGCGGACTAAGGTTGAAGTTCAAGGACTGCCCAGCCGCGTTAAGGGTAAAACAGAACCCCAATCTTATCGAAGAGGCATGATGTCTACTCGTCGGGAACTCCTCGCATAAGTCCCTCATTGATGCCTTGTGAGCAATGCGCCGCATCGGATCGATGCACCTTTGCACGGTGGCATCCACCACAACGTCCAAAAGACCAATGTAGCCGATGTCCGTATGGAGTGAGTGAAGGTTGCGGTTGGCGTCTTGGTCGTAGTAGAACCATTTTTGTATCATGGTCTTGCCCCAATGCCCCTTGTAGGCCTTTGCGGGCACGAGATGCTCCATGCCGTCGCGAGGCCGAAGGGCAACACATAAAACTTAGCCACATGTGATCCCCAAGCGGGCTATTCGGAGGCCGCCGAGTGGCCTCGGTGAGTTGCGGCGAAGGTCTTAGCACAAGGCACTGCCCCTTCCATCCGGAAGGCCCACTCGAAGATCGCCGACCGGATCATGCTCGTTGAGGGTAATTTGTCTGGATCTCCAACCCGAAGAGATCCGAGCACCTCTCCCACGAACGGGGAGCAAGGAAACCGAAGACCTCCCTCGAGTAGCTTGGCGAAAATGATGAGGCGGCCAGGTGTCGGGTACCTAGATTAGGGAACCCTAATCATGGTACTTAATAGCCGGCTAACAGCTCCGTCTTGTACGCATAAAGGATACGAAGTAGGGCCCGAAACCTCCGCCTCGCCCGAGCCCGAGTCGGGCGAGGTCCACGACTTCCGCCTCGCCCGAGCCCCGGGCGGGTGGTTCCATGAATCTCCGCCTCGCCCGACCCTGGGTCGGGCGGGCCCACGATCTCCGCCTCGCCCGACTCGGCGTCGGGTGGGACCGCAATCCTGCCGCGTTTGCCTTTGCTTCGCGGAGAAGCGACCTCACCCACCGGATGGGGAGGAGTTACGGCGGGCCGGTAGGCGCAATTGCGGCGCACGGGAACTCGTCTCACCAACGGGACGTGATGTGACCGGCGCGAGTACCCTCTGTCCCGTTCCGCGGCGCCGCACGCTAGCGCTAGCTTAGGCTGCAGAGCGGCGTGATCATTACCAAGCCCATGATGGCTCGTGGCCGGGACGGAGGCCAAGCGATTGACGAGACAATAGCACGTAGTCTGTCCTGGCTGACCAACGAGGTCCGCCCGGGCTCGTGAGGGCTACGAAAGCCGGGCCCGCGGCCTCCGCCTCGCCCGACTCCGGGTCGGGCAGGTGCACCACTTCCGCCTCGCCCGGCTCGGGATTCGAGGCGGGCCGGCGGTCCTCGCCTCTCCCGTCCGGGACTCGGGCGGGCTCGGCGGTCGCCGCCTCGCCGACTCGGGGGCAAATGGCTTCCTCATGAAGCCTCACGGGTGAACGAGGGATCGCCATAACTCCGCTCGGGAACTCACCAATCCACGGGGATCGGGTGAGATCGGCGCAGCTCCTCTTGTCTCATCTTCACGCGTCGCCGACACCCACGGCTCGACGACAAGACGGAGGCGCCAACACCATCTCTGCCGGAGCCATGATGAACGGGAGTGACGGATGGAGACCGCCATGCGACAGGACGGCTGCCACGGTGACGAGCGTGGCATTGACTCCGGCGCTACCAATCAAGACCGGCCGTACGCCGCACGACCGGAGCGCCCAAAGCGGCCCGCATGCGAGCGAGGGTAATGCACGGCGGCCCCGACCCCGCTTGGAACGACATGTAGTAACTCCGACCCCACCCGTAAGTGGCCTGGCCCTTGGACTATAAAAGGGACCCCACGCACACGCAAGAAGGGGGACAGACTCCACGGATCGAGCTAATCGAACTCATCATACACACATCCTAGAGGACATTGCACACGAGAGGCTTGGAGCAACCCTCCTCCCTCGCATCCTTTGTAGCTCTTTTCACAAGACGAAACACGAACAATCCTCGAAGCGGACGTAGGGCTTCGATTGCCCGAACCGAGTATAAACCACGCTCTCCTAAATCATCCAAGGCCCATCCGAGTAGTAGCGTCGATCCCTTCAAAACACAAATTTACTTGTCGGCCGGTTTCACAACACCGACGGTTGGCGCGCCGGGTAGGGGACCTCGACGCGTTCGACGATCTTGAAGATGGCGAGCCACACCGTCGGCCGGACTCGAGGCGCCCTCGTGACCTTCGGGAGCACGGAGTTCATCGTGACCGGAGCCGGGAGCACTGTCGCGCGTTCTCCCGCCGACCTCCCGGTCTCTACACCACTTTCCCGCCGTGTCCGCCGGCGCGGGCTCGCGGGCATGGCGGACTCGGCGGTGGGTCCGATACCGGCAGCCACCACCCCTCGCGGGAGTGCATGATGGTGGAAGACGGGGACACCGGCGACACCGACGGCATCAACGACATGGGCCGTGCGGCCCGGCGGCCGCCGGGCTCCGGCCGAGGCAGCGCCGCCGTCCGCGGCGGTAAACGCCGGCGGTGCCGGAACGCACAGCCGCACGCCGCGGTGCCATGACAGCAAACCCCTCCGGGAAGCCCCGAGCCCCGGGAGGAGGACGACCTAGAGCAGGCTGCTCCGACGCCGACGCGAGGTCGCGGAGACCGAGCGGCGATTGAAGGAGGAGCGCGAACGCCTCGAGTGCGAGGTAACGCGGCGCCGGGCGCAGCGCGAACTCGCTCGCCGGCGTGGGCGCGAAGCCCAAAGAAAGATCCTGGACGAGGCAAACCACCTCGTTCCCGAGTACGAGAGGCCCGACGGAACGTGGCTGCGGCCGCGACAGCGATGCGCGCGCTTCCGCAACCGGTCAATGAGGACCGGCGGAGGATCCAAGAGGAGGTCGGAGACCTCCTGGACTTGGCGGCCGTCCAACGGGCCGAGCGTGAGCGAGAGCTCCGCCGCGCGGCGGAAAGAGGCCGGTGCCTCCTACCACACGCCAAGCCGGCCCGGGGACCGAACGATTCGGCCCACCCAACCGGCGAGCAAGCGGAGCAGGAACTTCGCCGTCGGTTCGGCGGCGGATGGGCGAGTCGCGCGACGCACGCGATACCCGACCGCCGGCGCCGGGAACAAAACCGCGCTCCAAGGCGCGAAGCCGAGGACCACGGGTACGCCCCCGGCGCGGAGGGCGATTCGATCCGGAGGAGGATAAACCTCCGGTTATGACGGGGCCCAAGGCCTTTGGGCCTGCCATTCGGCGGGTTCCGGTGCCCCGGCGATTCCGGCCCCCGACAGCATCACCAAATACAACGGGAGACGAACCCCGCATTATGGCTGGAGGATTACCGCCCGGCATGCCAAGCCGGCGGCGCCACCGACGAGCGGTTCATCTTCCGCAACTTACCACTCTTCTTGGCCGATTCGGCCGGGATGTGGCTCGAGCACCTCCGGAGGGCTCGATCCACGATTGGTGGGACCTGGAGGAGGCCTTCATCGGCAACTTCCGGGGCACGTACACGCGCCCGGGAACCCGTGGGACCTCGGGACCTGCCGCCGGCGGGCGGACGAGTCCTTGAGGGACTACGTCAAACGCTTCTCCCGCAAGTGCAACACGCTCCCCAACCTCGCCGACGCAGAGGTGATCTCGGCGTTCATCGCCGGCACCAACAACGAGGGTCGGTGCACGAACTCGGCCGCAACAACCCGCGCACCGTCAAGGAGCTACTCGACGTGGCAACCAGCCACGCCTCCGGAGAAGACGCCGTGGATGCCCTCCTTCATCGAGCCAAGGGCAAGGCAAAGCGGAACGAGAGTTCCGGTGCGGGCCCGTCCGCCCCGCACGACAAGAAGCGAAGCGAGAAAGAGCGGCGACCGGTGCCGCCGCGACACAAACCTCGTCGCCGCCGCCGAGCGCAAGCCGAAGAAGCCGACTGGCGACGACGGCAACAAGGGCCAGCACTTCGAGAAGATGCTTGGAGGCGCCGTGTCCCAACCACGGCCGACCCGTCAACCACGCCCTCAAGGACTGCGGGCTGATGCTCAAGTTCCCGGGTACGAAGGCGAGGAAGTTCGACCCCAAGAACCCCGGCCCCAAGAACGACGACGGCGACGACAAGGACGCGGACGGCGGTTTCCCGCAAACCACCGGCTGCCTCATGATCTTCGGGGCGGTGGGACCGGCTCCTCCGGGCGGCACCACAAGCGGGAGCGGCGCGAGGTCTACGCCGCCGAACCTGCGACCCCGACCTACCTCAAGTGGTCCGAGGCGGCAATCACGTTCGACCGCGGCGACCACCCCGAGCGCGTTCCCCGACCCGGACGTTACCCGCTCGTCGTCGACCCCATCGTCTCCAACAAACGGCCGACTAAGGTAGCGATGGATGGGGGTAGTGGTCCGAATGTTTTGTATGCGAGAGACTCTTGATGCCATGGGGATCGGCCGCTCTCGGATCCGGCCATCGGGCGAGCCCTTCCACGGGGTTGTACCGGAAAGACGGGCTGTGCCGCTTGGACAAATCGACTTGCCCGTCACCTTCGGCACGCCGATCAACTACCGCACCGAGACCCTCACCTTCAACGTGGTGGACTTCCCGGCGCGTACCACGCCATCCTCGGGCGACCATGTTACGCGAAGTTCATGGCCGTTCCCAACTACATCTACCTCAAGCTCAAGATGCCGGGTCCGAAGGGGATCATCACTGTGAACACGTCGGTTCGGCGTGCTTACGAGTGCGAGGTGGAGTGCTGCGAGCTGGCAGCTGTTGACGGTCGTTACGGACCAATTTCGACCGTCAATTAGTCAAATAAATGAGAAGGACTAGGCATGTCTTGCATGCATTTTACTTAGAAATAACCTAGTTCCACGTGTACCTCTAGATTTTTAGTGTGCGGGTGGAAAATGATGAATTCCGGGCCCCGAGGCGACAAATCAACACTTTTACAAAACTTCCACTTCGCCGCGGGAATCAACTCCAAGATAAAAGGCCAACGACCACGAAATCCAACACAAATAAGGCCTCACGCACCTGGATCAAAGACCAACATCCGGTGGGGGAGCCAACCGCCAAAGCCCGACCCGGGAGGGGCGGTGGCGGTTCGGCCGAACCAACAAGGCGGTTCGGCCGAACCGTCATGGTGGCCCCCCGGCCCACTTTTCTCCGGCGGTTTGCCCACCGCCTCCGGAGGTCGGTTCCACGCGCATTAAATGCCACCGACCTACGAAACCGCCTCCGAGGAGCCGACCTTTCAAGCCTATATAAGGAGGGGTACCCCCCTCCTTAACACACACAACAACACAAGGATCATTCTCTCCTCACACTAGAAGTTTAGAGGCTTTCTAGGTAGTGCTAGGCTTAGTAGTGGGCTGCCTCATTGCTCCCAAAGTCTTGTGGAGAATTGGGTATAGCTCTTGTATCCTCTCTTTATGAGACTTGATCATTCATCTATGGAATACTTTCGTTCATATCCTTGTCATGAGCTTTATAGAGTAATCATGATCTTGTTTGATCGTTCATCGTTCGTTCATATAAGTTCGTCGTTCGTTCTTCGTTCTTCATTAATAGAAGATGAACTCATATCGAATGTTCTTCGTTCGTTCATACTTGATCACCGATTACTCCCGATCTTACTTGATTAATTGCCGTTCGTCGCTCATTCTTGAGCGACGAACGCCTTTGCATGACTTAGTGCTAGCTTTGATCCTTTCGTCTAGCGTATGCTAGTTAGGCTAGTGTTCTTATGAATAGGCTTCGGGTTCATCGTCCGCAAGGGTGCTCTAGATTTACCACCATGTCGGTGCCTCGAGGGATCTAGAGTTGTGGTTAGTGACGCCAGCACGGTGTCTGGGGTTATCTACCCACCGTTGAATGTGCTTCGTGTCCCACGGTTTGTAGAGGTAGGTGACAAGAAGTGACAGCCTTGTCATCCAAAGTAATCCTCCACGTTCGGGCATGGCATAGGAGTCTAAAAAGTCGGAGTCGCGAGGCGGACCTCGCGTAAGACGGATCTCCCGATGATGCCTAGGCATTAGACGCTTGCTTGCGCTTGCATGATCTTGGATGTTAGGTAGAAGCTGCGCACTCATATGAATGTTGTATCATTAGGAGTAGTGGTCTGCTAGTCTAGTTTAGCTTTATCTAGGATCGCCTCTATCCCTTTTATAAGAGAATGCATCGCCTTGGTGTGTGTCACACTATCCTCAACTTATTGCTCCTAACCCCTGCATTGGAATGTGAATACTTCATCATTCTTTTGTAACACCATGAACATAAGTACTCTTATCAACCATGTCTTCCTTTGGGAAAATATAAATACGATACCCTTGAATACTCTCGGGTGAAATGCTACAACGGGTTATCCGTCCGCTTGCGGATATTCATGACCCACCTTATAATACATATCTAGTACTTGTACTTGGATGTGGAATATTTGGTTAAATAGTGCAAGTGACTTAAACCCTTGGCTCTCCCGCGGTCACGTGTTTCTTTCCGCGTGACCTTAAGAGATGCCAACAGCAGCGGTGCTCATCAACAAGTCCGACTTCCCACAGGTCGCGACTGCGGAGTCGGAGGACACGCCGACCCCAAAGAAGGCGGTCGGCTCTTTCGAGCCGGCCAAAGACACCAAGATGGTGCCCCTCGACCCCGCCGACCCCGAGGGGAAGAAGGTCATCATCGGGTCCGCGCTCTCCGACAAATAGGAAAGCGCGCTCGTCGAGTTCCTACGCGCCAACAAGGACATCTTTGCGTGGAAGCCCTCGGATATGCCGGAATCCCAAGGAACATCGCCGAGCACTCCCTCAACATCAAGCCGGGATCGAAACCGGTCAAGCAACGACTCCGCCGCTTCGACGAGGAGAAACGCCGGGCAATTGGTGAGGAGTTAGCAAAGCTCCTTGCCGCCGGCTTCATCAAAGAGGTGTACCATCCCGAATGGGTTGCCAACCCTGTACTTGTAAGGAAGAAAAGCGGGAAATGGAGAATGTGTGTTGACTACACGAGTCTCAACAAGGCGTGCCCGAAGGATCCGTTTCCCTTGCCACGCATAGACCGGATAGTTGATCGGACCGCGGGGTGCGAAACCCTGTGTTTCCTAGATGCCTATTCGGGTTATCATCAAATTCCGCTAAGGATTGGTGATCAAGAGGCCACCGCGTTCATCACACCCTTCGGCACGTCATTGTTACATCACTATGCCGTTCGGGTTAAAAAATGCGGGAGCCACATACCAACGCTGCATGATCAAATGCTTCGGTGACCTCATCGGACGCATTGTGCGGGCATATGTGGATGACATCGTAGTCAAGTCCACTCGGACCGACGATCTAGTCGCCGACCTCGAAGCCGTGTTCCAGCGGTCGAGAGCCAACGGAGTCAAGCTCAACCCCGAGAAATGTGTCTTTGGGGTCCCGAAGGGGATGCTCTTGGGATACGGCGTCTCGCAACGTGGCATCGAAGCCAATCCCGAGAAAATCGAAGCCATCGCGAAGATGGGGCCGATAAAAACGTAAAGGGCGTGCAAAAACTCACTCGGCTGCCTCGCGGCGCTAAGCCGTTTCATCTCCCGACTCGGAGAAAAGGGGCTGCCACTTTATCGTCCGCTCAAGAAGTCGGACAACTTTGTCCGGACAGCCGAGGCGCAAGAGGCCCTCGACCGCCTCAAAGTCAAACTTTCAAGCGCGCCGATCTTGACTTCGCCGGTCGAGAAGGAGCCTTTGCTGCTCTACGTAGCGGCAACAAATCGGGTGGTGAGTACGGCGTTGGTGGTGGAGCGTGACGAGCCGGAAAGGCGCTCAAGGTGCAACGGCCGGTCTACTACGTCGGCGAAGTCCTCTCCGACCGCAAGACGAGGTGGCCGAAGATCCGGAAGGTGTTGTACGCGCCGATCGTCACTCGGCGCAAGCTTCGGCACTATTTCGACTCTCATCCGGTAATGATCGTCTCCTCCTTCCCGCTTGCTGAAATTTTGGGTAATCCGGAGGTAGCGATAAAAATCTCGAAGTGGGCGCTAGAATTAATGGACCAGGGTATAGAATACACGCACCCATCTGCCATAAAATCACACACTCGGTAGATTTCATAGCCGAGTGGACGAGAGACCCGATTGCTCGTGGTTCCGGGCGAAACGGATCATTGGCGGCTGTACTTTGACGGCTCCCTCACGAAGAGGGGTGCTTGGGAGCGGATGGCGGCTCATCTCGCCGAGAGGTGCATGCATGCAATACGTCATCCGACTCAACTTTCCGGCCTCTCACAATGTGGCCGAGTACGAAGCCTTGCTCAACGGCATGAAGGCGGCGATTGATCCGGGGATCCGTAGGCTCGAAGCCTTCGGCGATTCCCGGCTCGTCGTGGATCGGGTGATGAACGAGTCGACTTGCACCAACCCGAAGATGGCGGCTTATTGCGGTGAGATCCGCCGTCTTGAAGAAAAGTTCGATGGATTCCAAGTCAAACATGTCCTTCGGCGGGACAATGAAACGGCCGACTCATTGGCCAAGATGGGATCCAATCGGCTGCCAACACCGGAAGGCGTTTTTGCTTGCGACCGGGATGAGCCGTCTATCAAGGAGCCAACGGCGGCCGACCCTGCAAAGGGAGAACAAGAGCCGGCTCCGATCGAGGCCGCGGAGGTCCTGGTCGCCGAGCTTGGCGCCAACGACGACACGACGGGTCCGGTCGATCCGACTCCCGACCCCGAAGGGGACTCGGGGCTGCGCCCAAGTCGGCGAGATGATCGGCGGCAGCCCTACCTCGACTATCTGTTGCGGCAAAAATTGCCCCCGACGTCATGGAAGCGCGCCGAGCTCGCCCGACGCGCCAAAACCTTTGTCGTGATCGGCGATGAGTTATACAAAAGGGGCACACCGGCGTCCTCCAACGCTGCATCCCTCTCGATGAGGGTAAGCGGCTGCTTCGGGACATCCATGGTGGAACGTGCGGACATCACGCCGCACCACGAAGTCTCGTTGGCAACGCTTTCCGACATGGCTTCTATTGGCCGACCGCGATCGCCGACGCCGAACAAGTCGTGCGCACTGCGAAGGGTGTCGACATTACGCACGTAAAACACACCAGCCGGCCCGAGCCCCGCAAACCATCCCCATAACATGGCCGTTTGCCGTGTGGGGCCTAGACCCGGTCGGCCCGTTCAAAAAGGCACCGGGAGGCTACACCCACTTGCTTGTCGCCGTGGACAAGTTCTCCAAATGGATTGAGGCGAGGCCGATAGGCAAAATCGACTCGGACCGAGCCGTAAAATTCTTCACCGACATAGTGCATCGGTTTGGAGTCCCAAACACAATCATCACCGACAACGGTACGCAGTTTACGGGAAAAAGTTCCTAAACTTTTGCGACCACCGGGCATCCGAGTTGGTCGAGTCCGCCGTCTCACACCCCCAAACGAACGGGCGGTGTGAGCGCGCAAATGGCATGGTCCTCCAAGGATCGAAACCTCGGATATTCAGCAAACTCGGAACATTTGCCGGAAATGGGCGAAAGAGCTCGGTGCGGTGTTGTGGAGCCCGAGGACGACGCCGAGTCGAGCCACGGGTCACACTCCCTTCTTCATGGTGTACGGGGCTGAGGCCGTGCTACCCACGGATCTGGATTATGGAGCTCCGCGCGTGCAAGTTTTCGATCCGGAACTCAATAAGCGTTATCTCGAAGATGCGGCTGGACCAAATCGACGAAACAAGGGAAGCCGCACCGCTGCACTCAGCCGGATACCAGCAAGCACTCCGCCGTTACCACGACCGCAAGATCAAGAAGCGCGCCTTCGAGCCCGGCGACCTCGTCCTTCGACTTCTCCAGGGGAATCAAGGCCGGCACAAGCTAACTCCGCCATGGGAAGGGCCCTACACGGTAGCCGAGGTGCTCCGACCCGGCACGTACAAGCTCAAGGACGCCAACGGAAACGTGCTCACCAACGCATGGAACATCGAGCAGCTACGTCGCTTTTACCCTTAGCTTGTTGTTTCGATTATTTATGCAAATGAAATAAAGAGAAAACCTTTCTCTCTTTCTTGTTGTTTTCGACAAATGACGAATAAGTCCAAATTTGCCGGCCGCCGACCCCGACTCTCCCGAGTCGGGGCTCCACCGGCGGGTGTGCAAAGGAGGCCGTGTGCGGGTCCCGGTTGTGCCCACGGCTGCGGAACTCACACGAAAATCCCTCGGTGCGGGCCCGACTCGGACGAACGTAAGCGCCGACGATGGCTCGGCCGGTCCGATCGGTCGGCTCGGGACTCCGACGCCTCTACGGCTAGGAGCGGCCCGAGTTGTCGATCAACCGAATGAAAAATCTAAAGCAACTAGGCGGTCCGAAAGAGAAAGGAGTCACGAAAGGGCAAGAGTTTAAAATTTCGAACGAAGTTTAATCCCATAGTGCAAGTCCAACTCGGACAGGACCGGAACGCCAACGACCACTCGGCCGATCCAACCGGCCGACTCGGGACTCCGACGCCCGGCGGCTAAGAGCGGCCTAAGTCACCGATCAATCGAATGAGGAATCTTAGGCTACTAGACGGTCCGAATGAGAAGGAAGCCACAAAAGGGGAACATGTGAGAAATTTTGAACGAAATTAAAACAGATAACTTGTTTACAAAATAAGCGAGTTCTTCTTCACATCTTGGCCACCCGGCCGACTCGACTATCGGCCACTCGGCCGACTCAACTAACACATTACATTATCTACTCGTCATGCGGCGACGGCGGCGGCGGAAGGCGTGCGAGGCGAGGAGCTCGGCAAGCTTGGCGGCGATCGGCGCGGCTTTCCTCTTCATGTCCTCGATCTCCTGCTCGGAGAAGCCGGGCACCATGCCCGACCGTGCAAGCATGTCGAGGTCGAGGTTGTCCTCGAAGTGTGTCCGCTCCAGATGCCGAGTCCACAGGACCCCGGCTTCAAAACTCTCACGCCGCGAGCACCAAAACGATTGGTGATGGAGAGAAGGCGCGGCTCCAAATTGGTGGTCCCGGGCGGCTGTGGCACCTCCGACTCATTGCGAGAGGAACTCGGCACCGATGCGGATTCGGTCGAGCCGAACTTCTTCCTGCCGCAGCCCGTCCGGGTCCATCTTGAGCTACGAAAATGAAAAGGAAGAAGAAATCATGAGACATGACACCAATCAAAAGCAAAATAGGAGGAGGGATGAGAAAAAAAAAAAAAAAAAAACTTACGATTAACCTCACTCTCCAACGTCGAGAGTTGGGAAGTGAGCTTGGAGACCGATTGGGAGGCGGCCTCCTTGAGCTTGCGCTCGGTGTCCGTCGCCTCGCGCGCGCTCGCCGCGTCCTCCTCGGCCTTCAACGCCCTCACCACTGCCGCCTGGACCTCGGCCGGCCGGGACTCGGCCACCGGCGAGCGTTCGCGGCATCGGACTCGGCCTTCTTGGCCCTTTCTTCCGCCGCCTCGGCCCTCTTGGTGGCTTCGGCCGGGCGGGACTCGGCCGCCCTGCGCGCATCATTGGCCTCGGCCGCCACCCCGGCCGCCTCGGCCCTCTCCTTCTTCGCGTCCTCGGCCTCTCGGACGGCTCCGAGGGCTCTGTTCCGTGGCGCTCTGCGCCTCCCGATCAAGGCGGGCCCGTTCCCTTTCTTGGAAGCGGATGCGAGCATCCTTGGCCCGGTTCATCATATCCAGGGTCCGAAAAGGAGGAGAAAATCATGAGCGAAGCAAAAAGAGACCGATATTCCGCGAAGGAATGAACACGCGCTCACCTCGGCCGGCTCCGCCGGCGACCCGACGAGATGGAGCGCCGCGTCCAAGACGTTGGCGGCTCGACCGCGATCGTGGCGGAACGCGCCCCAAATTGTGCTGCTCCGCCGGCTCGTCAAAAGTGTGCGTCGGCCCTTGGGGTCCCACAACGTGCACGACCCCCGGCTCCGGCGCCGGCTGGTGCGGCGTGGCGGAGGAGCTCGGCGGAGGTCCCTGCGGCGGAAACAGCGCGGAGTTGGTAGCCGCCGTCACCGTGGCCATCGTTGGCGCCGCCGTCTGCGGCCGACCCCCGCCTTGGTGCTTGCCGGGCGAGGGCCGCCGGGGATGGCGCAGCGGGGGCCTCCGACCCCGAGGCCGCCGCTGCCGAGCCCCGGCCAACGGACCCTGCGGGATGCGCGAATCAACAAACCGAAAGACGAGAAAGAAGAAAGAAAGACGGAAGGAAGCAACACTTACCGGTACGGTTGTCGTTTGGGTGGCGGGCGACCGCCGACCCGAGACCCTCACGCCGCCTCTTGCCAAGTGCCGCCCGCGGGCACTCGCGCTGCCGCTGTCGCGGGGGCCGACGTTACCGAAAGACTCGGCGCCGTCGCCGGCTCGGCGCCGCAGATGAAGAGGCCATGGAGGCCGGCGTGGCCGTACTCGGACCCGACAGGGTTACGGCCACCGCCGGAGCAGAGCCGCCGGCGGCGCAGTCACCGGCGCTCGAACGGACACCGGCGAGGCCGCCGAGGCCATCGTCACCGGCGCTCGAACGGACGCCGACGGGGCCGCGGAGGCCATCGCTGCCATCGTCGTCGAGGCGAGCCCTCCCGCCACCGCTGCGCGGCGCTGCGGTCACCACGGTCGACGTCACCGCGGCGGCCGAGGCCATCATCGCCCCGCCATGGTCGTCGCCGCGGGGACCCGGTGTGCGGGCGGCGAGGGCGGCGTGGTGACGACCGCGGAGATCGGGGCCGCGACCCCGGGCACGGCGGCCGGGGCGGTCGGCGTTGTGGTGGTGGAGGGCGCCAAAGTCGGCGCTGCGGCGCCGGCATGCGCCTCGGCTCGCGGGGAGCCCGGCGCTCCTTCTCGGCTCGGGCCGGCGAGCGACGTGCCGACGTCGTCCGGCGGGGCCCACTTCCGGAGGGGCCGGCCGAGTCGGGCCCCTGCTCGATGTCCTCCTCCTCGGCGAGCTCGTCGATGGAAGGGGACATGTCGACGAGCTCCTCGTCGTCACCCCGATCGTTGTCGTCGGAGTCGGTCGCTGCTGCTCTCGGAGAGGACGATCCGGCCCGAACGGCGCCGGCGCTCCTTCTCCGCCTTCCGCTGTTGCCGCGCCGCCTTCCGGGCCTTCTTGGCGTCCTTTCGAGCTTTTTGCTCCTCGGCGCGCGCTCGATTGATGGCCCGGACGTCGGCATCCTCGGGCAATGGGGCGGGGGAAGGAATGAATTGCAAACCTCTCTGCAACACGTAAACAAGTGGGGGCGACAGCGCGAAATTAGAAAAGTAAGAGAGGTCGGAACTTAAAACCGACTCAACCGAAGGCGGAATTAAAAACTTACAAACACAATCGCCCCCGTTCGGGAGCATTGGTGGGTGATTGGGGACCGGCCAATCAAACCGATCCCACGCGGCGGCCGTCTTCGGCATCGCCTCCGCGAGTCGGGCCTTCAACTCCCGGAGCGAAATCCGAGGGTCCGCCCGGGGGTTCACCATGCAGGTTCCCTCCCGGTGAAGTCACTTCCCATCTCCGACATCATCCGATGCCGGGCTCGCGACGGTGCGAGCCGGCGCGGTGGTAGGAGCCAATGACCCCAACGCCGGTCACGCCGGCCTGGTCGAGCGCCTCGACCGCGTCCAACGACGCGGCGATCCCCCTCTTCTCGTCGCCGGGCACCCCGAAGTGCCACTTCTCCGCGCGGCATTGATGAGGTTGCCGGTGAACTCGGGGAGGGGTGAGGCAGCGGTGTTCCCGAGGTAGAACCACCGCTCGTGCCGGCCCTTGTTGGAGTCGGTGAGGGCGATGGAGATGTACTTCTGGACCGGCCGCCCGCGATCGGAAGCCGGCGCTGCCGATGGGGACGGCGCGAGGGTTCCCGGCCGCGTCCTTCTTCGTCACCAACCGGCAATCGAAGAAGTGCTTGAATAGCCTCGAAGTGGGGGCGATCCCCGGAAGCCCTCGCACGGCGCCACGAAGGCGGCGAGGTGCTTCGGATGGAGTTGGGGTTGAGGTGCTGCAGTTCCAGCCCGTAATGGTGGAGGATGCCGCGGAAGAAAGGGTGAGGCGGCATTCCCAAGCCGCGCTCGTGGAAGTGGCGGAAGGAGACGACGTAGCCGTCCGGCGGTGCCGGCGAGGCCTCATTCCCCGGCACCGGCCACTCCATGGCGTCGGTGCGCGGCATCGAGAGTCCGCGCGCGACAAGGGCCTCAAGGGACCCGACGAGTGCGGCGGGACGGAATCCAATCCGCCATGGCGAGGCTCGGATCGGATGCGCGACGGTGGATTGGGGAGAAGTGAGGAGGGCGGCGAGCGGCGGACGCGGCGAAGAAAGGCGAGTCGACGGAGCACGCGAGAACAAAGGAAGGGGATGGGTTTTTTGCGAGCGCGAGGCGAGAGAGAGGTAACCGGATGCGTTCCCCCCCCCTTTTTCCCCTTAAATAGCGGTCATGTCAACTGCCCCGCGGCGCTTCGACTCCCGCACCTCTCTCGTTCCGCGATTTAACCGGGTGCAGGGACCGAAGAGGCCGCCGCACGCGCCCGACGCGCAGCCATAATGCGAACGCAAGTTCCGCATCTACGACGAACCGCCGCGAGATGCGCGCCATCATGGAAGGCGAACCGTTGCGCTTCGACGGCGCTCGATGACGGGCCGATTGGGCTTGGAATCCCATGAGGCCCGCGAGTAGATAAGGCTAGGGGATGAAACGCCACGACGCCCGGTTTCCGACCCGGGGGTTCGAAGGGCGGCCCTGCGAAAGGGTTCGGACGCCCGCCCTGGACAAAATTAAGTGAGGGGTTGTTAGAGAGGGATCCTTAGCGATCAACACCCGTGCACCGTAGCACAATGGGCATCTATCGACGGCGTCCGAGTCCGAGTTGAAAAAGCCGTGGTCTTGAATCCCGCGAAGGGAGGGCAACGAGCCCGCCGACCCCGATCGAAAGGGGTCGGAGATCACAAAAGACGAGCACTCGGATATGAATGAGGCCGACTCCCGCTAGTCTCCATCGGATCCCCGCTAAGGGCACGCCGAGGCCATCACTCGGACATTCCCGTTTGGAGCTTAAACGAGCACCACGCATCGAACCATCGAGGAATGACGTGGCCGCTCACCGCACGCCTCGTCTTACCGCAAAGACGCGTGGGTGTGAACGAAATAAAAAGACGAAGCAGCCCTCGGACGGATCCGAGCAACGAGCGAAGACTCGGGGCTCGCTTTCGCAAATAAATGATAAACCGCTCAAAATTGTTAACCCTCGGCGCAAGTATTCTACTTGCCCCGAGGCTCGAGAGCTACACCGGCGGGTGCGCTCGCGCGCACCCACCGGAAAACAAATACACGAGGAAAATCGAGGGTTTGTCGGAAAAAGCCTCGACGGCGACCCTTTGCCCCCGGCCACCGCCAAGGCTCGGGGCTACTGTCGGGTACCTAGATTAGGGAACCCTAATCATGGTACTTAATAGGCGGCTAACGGCTCCGTCTTGTACGCATAAAGGATACGAAGTAGGGCCCGAAACCTCCGCCTCGCCCGACCCCGAGTCGGGCGAGGTCCACGACTTCCGCCTCGCCCGACCCCGGGCGGGTGGTTCCATGAATCTCCGCCTCGCCCGACCCTGGGTCGGGCGGGCCCACGATCTCCGCCTCGCCCGGCTCGGCGTCGGGTGGGACCGCAATCCTGCCGCGTTTGCCTTTGCTTCGCGGAGAAGCGACCTCACCCACCGGATGGGGGAGGAGTTACGGCGGGCCGGTAGGCGCAATTGCGGCGCACGGGAACTCGTCTCACCAACAGGACGTGATGTGACCGGCGCGAGTACCCTCCTGTCCCGTTCCGCGGCGCCGCACGCTAGCGCTAGCTTAGGCTGCGAGCGGCGTGATCATTACCAAGCCCATGATGGCTCGTGGACCGGGACGGAGGCCAAGCGATTGACGAGACAATAGCACGTGATCCGTCCTGGCGACCAACGGTGTCCGCCCGGGCTCGTGAGGGCTACGAAAGCCGGGCCCGCGGCCTCGCCTCGCCCGACTCCGGGCCGGGCAGGTGCACCACTTCCGCCTCGCCCGACTCGGGATTCGAGGCGGGCCGGCGGTCCTCGCCTCTCCCGTCCGGGACTCGGGCGGGCTCGGCGGTCCCCGCCTCGCCGACTCGGGGGCAAATGGCTTCCTCATGAAGCCTCACGAGTGAACGAGGATCGCCATAACTCCGCTCGGGAACTCACCAATCCACGGGGATCGGGTGAGATCGGCGCAGCCTCCTCTTGTCTCATCTTCACGCGTCGCTCGACACCCCGGCTCGACGACAAGACGGAGGCGCCAACACCATCTCTGCCGGAGCCATGATGAACGGGAGTGACGGATGGAGACCGCCATGCGACAGGACGGCTGCCACGGTGACGAGCGTGGCATTGACTCCGGCGCTACCAATCAAGACCGACCGTACGCCGCACGACCGGAGCGCCCAAAGCGGCCCGCATGCGAGCAGGGTAATGCACGGCGGCCCCGACCCCGCTTGGGACGACATGTAGTAACTCCGACCCCACCCGTAAGTGGCCCGGCCCTTGGACTATAAAAGGGACCCCACGCACACGCAAGAAGGGGGACAGACTCCACGGATCGAGCTAATCGAACTCATCATACACACATCCTAGAGGACATTGCACACGGAGGCTTGGAGCAACCCTCCTCCCTCGCATCCTTTGTAGCTCTTTTCACAAGACGAAACACGAACAATCCTCGAACCGGACGTAGGGCTTCGATTGCCCGAACCAGTATAAACCACGCTCTCCTAAATCATCCAAGGCCCATCCGAGTAGTAGCGTCGATCCCTTCAAAACACAAATTTACTTGTCGGCCGGTTTCACAACACCGACACCGAGGCCGCACCACGGGAGTTGTCTCCTCCGGTGCGGGGATGTGCGCCCATTCTCGAGCAAAGCGGTTGTGCTCACCGGCCCACTTGTCCAGCTGGGCTTCGGTCACGGTGCTTGATACCGGATACTGAACCGGGAGGCTTCGTGTTGCTTAGACCAACGGTTGGCCGGTGCGACGCCTTGCCATGTCAA
Organism: Chloris gayana; assembly: GCA_031894775.1. Lineage (NCBI taxonomy): Eukaryota > Viridiplantae > Streptophyta > Magnoliopsida > Poales > Poaceae > Chloris > Chloris gayana. The sequence goes on along the minus strand of JAUNZO010001131.1, from coordinate 372,957 downwards.
AGGTTGAACGTGGAGACCTTGAAACGAAGGGCGAGTCCTTGAATCGAAGGCTGAAGCTTCGAAACGAAGGCTAACGCTCGAAATGGAAGGCAAAGGCTTGAAAGTGAAGGTTACGGCTGCTAAGTGAAGGCAAAAGCTCGGTGAAGTGAGAGAGCAAGTAAGCCGGTGCGGTGAAAGTGAGGAGGAGGTTCGGGTTACCGCGGCCCCTCTATTTATATAGGCGAGTAAAAATAGATTAACATTAAAGACGCGACGCCTCGATAGAAGTGCATCCTATACGAGCGAGCACGTTACACGAGCAGATCACGCCTCTTCAAGAGTGGACGCGTATTTCGAGGAGGCATAACCGCGTGGATACCGCCGGTTAATGTGGTTATCCTTTAAGTACGCGTTTGCGAGCGGGACCGATATGTGAGCGATCGCGCCTCTTCAAGAGTGGACACGTATCCCGACGAACCATAACTGCGCGCGTAACTTTCGAGTTAACGCGGCGGTCCTTTAAGAGTGTGCCCGCTTAGGATTCTGCGTAACGGCCGGCGCATTGCTCCACGTATTTATTGCCAATGAACATGACCTGTTGTCCTCGGGAAACGTTCTTAGTAAAGGCACAAGGATAAGCCTTCGAGCGAAACTACCTCTGCCAAGGCCCTTCGTTGGAGCGATCATATGGTTCGGATTCACCGTATGCTTATCTCCTTCAACGGCCAAGTTGCCTTCGGGCATGATAAGTAAAGCCGAAATGATAGAGTCCAAGTGCTAGTAGGGCATAACGACACGTGAAGCTACGGCGATAAACGACAAGCCACCGTAGTGAAGGACAAAATAAAAGCAGTGTAGGCCCAAGTAACGGTGTAGGGATAAGGTGGAGGGTGTGGAAGGATAAGGGTGCTTACGTGGCACAACATCCTCTAACCGATCCGATACGCAATCTTATCTCTACTGGATTCCCCCTGCCACATAAGCAACGGCCGAGTCTATATAAGGGGACCAACGCCTCTCACTTTGAAAACACACAACAAGCATAGCAGCTCTTACAAACACTAGCAAGATGCAACGGTGGGCCTTTCGGTTTGCGATCAAGGGGAGCCCGAAGGACATAGGTCCATAGGCTTCATGCTTCACCAATCGACTTACGGGTGTGCAACGCGCTTTACCAAGCGACTTCACCGAGGTCACCGATCTGCTGCGCTTCCTAAGGAAGTGGCACACGAAGGCCGTATTCGGTCGGGCGGCATGGTAAAGCGCCGGCGTAGTCTCGGTTCTTCGCCGAAGGCTATACCATAGTATAGCCACGACAAGAAGAAACCGTCCGGTCGTGAGACCGATAGAGTAGGTCTCCTAACGTAACTTGAGGGTTTATTGTCACATCCTCGAAGATCTCAGGACCTATCTCGGATGGTTGAAGCCGTCAAGGTCGTCACGATAGCTAGAGAAAGCCAAGGTTGGTCGTCGCCTAAGCAAGACCATTTGGTCGGCAAAGGGCATCCCTTGATGACGAGTGACTAAGTCCTCGCGACCCGTCACCTAGGAGGGTCACCGGTATCCTCCGAAGGCGGGCGAGCAAGCGCATTCCTTCAAGTCAAGGGAACCCTTTTGGTTGGCCTAGTCGTGGCATTCGAGGCTGGTCTAAAGACCAACGCGCGTCACCCCTTGCTCTTTCTTTTTCCTTTTTGGTAGCGTCCTTCGATCCAACCGTAATCGGCTTCAACGACAATAATAAAGAATCGGCTTTGTTTTGAACCACCTTCGTCCGACATGTCTATGAATGTTACGTTTTTCTTGGTCCCTTTGTTATTTCAAGAGGTGCAAAAAGAAGCGCCCAACTTTTAACGTTGTCTTGTAGTTTCTCATTTCAAGCACAGCGAGCAAGGTAAATCGAAGAAATCGTGAAGACGAGTCGCCTCCGGGCAATCCCGAAAAGGGGGGGGGGCTAAGGTGGAGATCCTTTGGGATCACGGTTTTGGTCCTACCGAAGGCGGAGCTCACCCGTGAGGGGCTACTATTGGGGGAAGATCACCACCTTACCCCGGTGGGCCGGCCCGGAGGGAAACAAGGCCCAACAGAGACTTAGAGCAAGCACCACAAGGCCCGGAAGAAGCACTTGGTGGGAAGGATTTGGCCCAACCAAGGCCCGGCAAGCACATGAAGAGGGGATTCGGCCCAAGAGTGGGTAGAATAGGAAGGGCATAAGTGTAACTTGTATGGGCTGATGGTGACAATTAGGGTTGAGAGAGTATTGGCTATAAATACTCTCTCGACCCATCGCATCAGCAGATTTGATCCCTCCCCGTAACCCCGCAGTAAGAGAAATGAGAGATATTTCAAGGGGTCCTTCGTGACTCCTTTAAACTCCAACTTCCTCCGTACTCTTTCTGTTCCTCTTCATTAGGCCTAGCCCAAGGACCTTCGTAGTCCCGCAGCTCCTAAAATCTCCGGGACACCTTGGGCTGGCCCAATTCTCGTTGCTTGTGGCCTTCGTAACCACAACAATACCCAAAAATGGTGGCTAGATGAGCTATGATACCTCCGGGATCCGGATCGACATGGCCGCTGTTCCTCGTGTTAGGCGCATCCCGCAAGCATGTTGGTAATAAACTCAGCGGTCCTTCCAATTCCGATGTATAATTGATACAAAATGTGCTCCATGATATGTTCCACGTAATTACAAAAGTGTACATGGGAGGATTCACCAAGATCGTCCCGGATTACACCAGGAACGCAGACGGCATACCGAGTGTCGTTGTACACGCTCGTCACGACCCAACCCTTTGAACTTGTTTCTATGTCGTTTTCTGTCCATGATATCACGTGGTTATCATGTTCCCCACCATTTTCTCCATTCATGTTGAATTACCTTCTATAATATACCCGTAGTGATTTAACGGGAACGTGCATGTCCCAACCGTGGCATCTCGCACGCGGGCATGGATCCTCATCTTTTGAAGACTTGTAATGAGAACCATGATGATGATCCCGGAGAATGATCGCCTGTGTTGGAAATACTCCTAGATAAGAATCTAAGCAAGTGGTATGTGATGGATGGTGCCGAGGGCACAACGTGGTTTGTGGCATGCTTGCTCGTAAATTTAAGGACCGGTTCTTGGAGCGATTCAACCAGGACTTTCGTGCCAACACAAGGCTGATATGGGTAGGCTTGACTCGGTAGTTAGGGGAATCTCTCGGTATTGTTAGAATTGGTGGGATGGGTGATGAGGGACAGGGACCGATGGGTCGTCCCAAGACTCGCAAGGCACAAGAGGGGGCCCTTAGGAGGACGTACCCGAGGGGTAGTCTCCTACCGGTGAAACCTTAGTGCCCATTTACGATCCGGGAGAGGAGCCTAACGAAATGTCTTGCGGTGATCTCCCGGCAACACACCTAAGGAAGTGTGTAAGTGCTTGGCCGGCATAGCAAAATGGAGACTTTAGTCCACCCGGCAACGGGGACGAAATCACCGAGTTGTGGTACAGTGGTACAACCTTTGCAGAGTGTAAACCGTCATGACGATCGTGCTCACGGTCACGAGCGGCCCGGAATCCTCACTCGATTAGGGGGCATGGATGGGTGGTTATGACATGCATATGTTGGAGTTAATGGATCGGATGGTGATGTTGGACCATGGTTGGATCCGAGAGTGAACTTCACACATAATAAATAGGTTGCTTTAATTAATGAACTAGACATAGGTGCTCTATGCAATAAACCTCATGTTAAACCTTTCTTGATCTAGCCAAACATGTCATACTTTCCCCACTTGCTCGAGTACGTAATGTACTCAAGCGTTGTTGTTTTCTTGTTTTGCAAATCTTGCTACCGATCGAAGCCAAGTACAAAGGTGGACTATTGACGATGATAAGGAGTGAAGAGCTAGGCTTGTGGTTTTCAATCCGATTGCTCGTGGGAGCTGAATGACACCAACGCTTAGATTATTCCGCTGCATTGTAATCTTTTATTTAGACCTACGGGTCCTTGTTGTAATAAAATTATCAAATTTAATAAAGATATTGTTCTTTTACCATATTATTGTCCTGTGTGCATGAAACCTGATCCCGGGCACGCATACGGATGAGTTCGGTTTTGTTCGTTAAAATCGGGCGTGACACCGTCGCGAGACCGAAGGGCAACACACATGAAACTTAGCCACATGTGATCGGGCCGCCGAGTGGCTCGGTGAGTTGCGGCGAAGGCCTTAGCACGAGGCACCGCCCTTCCATCCGGAAGGCCCACTCGAAGATCGACAACCCGATCATGCTTGTTGAGGGTAATCCGCTAGATCTCCAACCCAAAGAGATCCAACACCTCTCCCACGAACCGGGAGCACGGAAACCGAAGACGCGCTTCGAGTAGCTTGGCGAAGATGATGAGGCGGCCGGGCCGCACCACGGGAGTTGTCTCCTCCGGTGCGGGGATGTGCGCCCGTTCCCGAGCAAAGCGGTTGTGCTCACCGGCCCATTTGTCCAACCGGGATTCGGTCACGGTGCTCGGAGCCCGGATAGGAACCGGGAGGCTTCGTGTTGCTCGGACCAACACGTTGGTCGGTGCAACGCCTTGCCATGTCGAAGGTTGAAGGTCGAGATCTTGAAATGAAGGGCAAGTCCTTGAGTCGAAGGCCGAGGCTTCGAAACAAAGGTTACCGCTCGAAAGGGGAGGCTATAGCCCGTAAGCGAAGGCAAAGCTCGGTGAAGTGAGAAAGCGGATGACCTGGTTGGTGCGGTGAAAGTGAGTAGGAGGTTTGGTTTACCGCGGCTCCTCTCCTTATATAGGCAGTAAAACAGACTAACATTCAAGACGAGACGCCTCGAAAGAAGTGCATCCTATACGAGCGGGCGCGTTACACGAGCGATCGCGCCTCTTCGAAGTGGACGCATATCCCGAGGAGGCATACCGTGTGGATACCCGTGAGTTAATGTGGTTATCCTTTAAGCACGTTCCGTGAATGCGAGCGGGCCCGATATACGAGTAGTCGCGCCTCTTCAAGAGTGGACACGCATCCCGAGGAACCATAATCGCACGGATAACTTTCGAGTTAACGCGGCGGTCCTTTAAGAGTGTGCCCGCATAGGATTCCACGTAACGGCCGGCGCATTAGTCAAGGCATTTATTGACAATGAACACGACCTGTTATTCTCGGGAAACGTATTTAGTAAAGGACAAGGATAAGCCTCGAGCGAAAACTAGCTCGCGAAGGCCCTCTCGTTAGAGAGGTCATACGGTTCCGATTCACCGTAGGCTTATCTCCTTGAACGACCAAATTGCCTTCGTGCATGATAATTAAAGTCGAAATGACGAGTCCGAATGGTAGTAGGGCATAACGACAGGTGGAGCTATCGCAACAAACGACAAAGCTACCGTAGCGAAGGACAAAATAATAGCAGTGAAGGCCCAAGTAACGAGTGTATGGATGAGGTGAAGGATGTGGAAGGATAAGTGCAATGACATGGCACAACATCGTCCAATAAATCGACACGTAACCTTATCTCTATTGGATTCCCCCGCCACATAAGCAACGACAGAGCCTATATAAGGGGACAAATGCCTCTCGCCTTGAAAACACACAACATCACTCCAGACTTTCTAAGAAACACTAGCAAGATGCAAAGGTAGGCCTTTTGGTTTGCGATCAAAAGAAGCCCGAAGGACAGAGGTCCATAGGCTTCGCGCTTCACCAATCGACTTCAAAGGGTGTGCAACGCGCTTTACCAAGCAACTTCACTCGGGTCACCGATCTGCTGCGCTTCCTAAGGAAGTGGCACACCGAGGCTATATTCGGTGAAGCGTCATGGTAAAGCGCCGGCGTAGCCTCGGTTCTTCCTCGAAGGCTATACCGTAGTATAGCCACGACGAGAAGGAACTGTTTGGTCGTGTGATTGATAGAGTAGGTCTCTTCACGGATCTTGAGGGTTTATTGTCACACCCGAAGATCTAAGGACCAATCTCGAAGGCTTTGATGGCCGAAGCCGTCAAGGTCGTCACGATAGGCTGGACAAGGCCGAGGCCGGCCTCCGCCTAAGCAAGACTATTTGATCGGCGAAGGGTCCGCCCGATGACGGTGACTAAGTCCCCGCGAACCGTGATCTAAGAGGGTCACCGGTATCCTTCGAAGGCGGGCGGTAGTCGCACTCCTTCAGGTCAAGGGAACCCTTTTAGTTGGTCTAGCCGTGGTCGGTCTTCGGACCAACGCGCGTCACCCCTTACTCTTTCTTTTTCATTTTTTGGTAGCGTCCTTCAGTCCAAGTGTAATCGGCTTCGATGCTAATAATAAAGAAGTGCCTTCGTTTTTGTATGTGCATGAATGATATGTCTCCCTTGTTGTTTCTCTTCATTATTTCAAGCAATGCAGGTCGAAGAACTTGTGAAGAGGAGGCGCCTCCGGACAGATCCCGAAAAGGGGGTGTAAGGTGGAGATCTCTCGGGATCACGGTTTCGATCCTACCGAAGGCGGAGCTCACCCGTGAGGGGCTACCGTTGGGAGAAGATCACCACCTCACCCCAATGGGCCGGCCCGAAAGGAAACAGGCCCAACAAGGCCTCGGAGCAAGCGCCACAAGGCCCAAAAAAGCACTTGGTGGGGAGGATTTGGCCCAACCAAGGCCCAACAACGGCATGAAGAGGGAATTCGGCCCAAGAGTGGATATATTAGAAAGGGCATAAGTGTAACTTGTGTAGGCTGATAGTGACAATTAGGGTTAAGATAGTATGGGCTATAAATACTCTCTCGATCCATCACATCAGCAGATTAGAACTCTCCCCGTAACATCGCTCGTAATGTAAATGAGAGCCATCGTATGGGGTCCTTCATGACTCCCCCAACCACTTGATTCCTTCGTAGTCTTCCTGTTCCTCTTTATTAGGCCTAGCCCAAGGACCTTTGTAGTCCCGTAGCCCACTAATACCTGCGGGACACCTTGAGCTGGCCCAATCCTCGTTGCTTGTGACCTTCGTAACCACAACAGAATCCAAAATCAAAATCCAACCCTTTGTTTCGACTTTTGGATTATAGAATTGTATTAATCCGGAGGGGAAACAAAGGAAGCCTAAATCACCACGAATGTCAACCTTTTCTTTCTCTCTTTTGTTTTTGCTGTTAAAGAAAACCGGACAAGGTTTTGATGCTTGCGCAGAGGCCGAAACACACGTTGTATTTGTACTTTGTTATTGTAATTTTTCTTCCAAGAGGTCATCAAGGTTTTAATGAAAAATTCTTCAGGACGTTGGGAAAGTTGTTTTGCATTATATTTCAAGAACCAATTTTCTTTTGTAACTGTTGAGAAACAAATTCGTTAGCACTCAATCTACGTTCATTTGTATTATATCAGTTCTTGGAGAGTCATCGGATAGTGATTGAACATTGCAAAATGGAACCATTTCTCGTCATTTTTTCCTGCATTGACCAATGCAGCATTAGAACGTAGAGCCCTTGTTGATGATTTTATAAATAAATATAAATGTATTATTTAGAAGAGTAAATTTCATAAACCTATAATTATTTGTATCAAGTAATAGAAAACCGCGACATTCAAGATCAACTTTAGAGAAGTACGACCTTTAAAGATGACCTCATTTATCAATGACACTTTCATTTTATTGAAATGTATGCCTGCCGTGATTCGGATTCAAATGTCGCAGTTTTGTGTTATAAATGGTACAAAAATAGTGGTAGCTTTCTGAAATTCATCACAAAAGTCATAGTTTTTTTCTTACTTGGTTGCGTATAGTCAAATGTTTCTAAAACTATTTAGAAATCGTCAGATAAAGTTGGAACATGGAAATGAAATATGAGTATTTTAAACCAGACAACAGTTCTCTTTAGAATTTGGAAGATTTTATTGAAAGATTTCTTTTTTATCTTATTATTGAAAGATTTTAAAAGCCTGGTTTGTATATTTTTTTGCCGGATAATTCAGCAAACAAAAAGAAAAGAAAAATGCTGAACTTGGAGCCTTAGTGGGCCCAACTGGCTCAAAAGGACTTCCAAACGGGGCCCACCACATCTCCGAGCCATTACAAGAGATCCAACTCTTCTTCCCCAATCTCCTCGTTCTGGCCGCTAATCCCCCCACACTAGGGTTTACCGCATCAACCCCGCGTCGATCCAATCTTTGCGGCTGCCATGGCGACGGCATCGAAGGGCGGCGAGAAGCCGGCGCTGAGGAAGCCGGTCTTCACCAAGGTGGACAAGCTCACCCCCGGTAACGACCGCCACACTCTCACCGTCAAGGTTGTTAGCTCCGCCCCCGTCGTCGCCCGTGGCCGCGTCGGCGGTGGTCCCGCTACCGTGGTCGGCTCCCGGCCTACTCGCATCGCGGAGTGTCTCGTTGGCGATGAGACCGGCGCCATCCTCTTCACCGCCCGCAACGAGCAAGGTAACGGTCTCTTTGGCTTCTTTTTTTAACCTTTTGTTTGCATGTTGTTTCCTTGTATGTGCTCGTGGTTAATTCGTTAGTTCGGGGCATCAGGCATCGTGACTTTCTATATCAGCCAATATGTCTATGGTGTACTAAATTTAGTAAGGATAATGTATGAAGGCTTTTGGAAAGGAAGCGAGGATTTGTTTACATTGCCATCTTCATTGCACTCTTATTTTAATGTTTTCTAGATCTGATGTTTCATTGAATTTTTTTGTAGTATCGGTGACAATATTAGTCTTTAATCTGTGTGTAGAACAATTTGGTAATGACAATTATATAACAACAGCACATATTAAAGTTCACATATTAAGAGCATCTCCACCAGTTTAGCCAAATGATTGTTTTTTCCTAAATATAGCCTTTTTCCCTCAAAACACCCTTCCAACAGATTAGCTAAACATGAAGGAAATAAGGATTCGCCTCCACCCCGCACTGCTCGCGAGCCATCGTTGGCTAGGCAGCCTCCTCGCTAGCGCCGCAGCATGCAGCAGCTGATTCCCGCGCAAGATTTCCGCGGCTGGCGTCATTCTTCCGCACAGGGCTATGCGGAGCACGCACCAAATAACTCATCTCCCTCATCAAATCGGGAGCGCTCATTCTTCCGCGCAGGGCTCCTCCCTGCGAGCGCACACACTCGTGCATCCTTAATCCTCGGAGCCAACGTTCTCCTCGCCTGCAAGATCCTCATCAAATCGTGATTTGGCTTGCCGGCGTTAATGCACGACGTTCTAATCAACGTTTTTGCAAGAGATGGGCAACGAAGGGATATGAGATAGGATAGATCTGTGTCACTGCGTGAGTAGCATCGCTGGAGAGGAGAAAGACTCATTCCTGGCGTTTTGGATAGGAGCGAGGCAACTCGTTCATGGAGAATTGTGCGAGATGGAGTCGAGGCGACTTGTCTTGGCCGTTTTTGATCGGAGACTTTTCGTGCCCTGGGAGAAACAAAAAGATCCCACCTATGACGTGGCAAGTGTGAAAATATATTTGGAGTCGGTTTTGGCTAGTCTGTTGGTTTTCATCAAATTTTTTTATGGTTTCTATTTTACATTGTAGCTTAAAAAGATAAAATTAGAATTTATTTTGGCTAGGCTGGTGGAGATGCTCTAACACTGGAAAGCTAACATTCAAGTTGCAAGTGGGGCAGGTACCATACAGCCCGCGGGCCACAAAGCTCGCTGTTAAGCAACAACGCTGGCTTTGTAGGAGGCCGGCAGCCGTAAACTCCTCAAGCCACATTGCTCGTGGTTCTGGCGGGTTGAACGCTCCAAGCTGGTCACGTCCCGCCTGCATGTGTTGATAGATAAACGTCTGTAGTTGTTTTTTAGTAAGAACTGGAGAAATTTTGTTTGTCTAACCGTGGTGCTTATCACAACTTTGAAGACACATATGCATGTATATACATATTTAAAAAATGGATTTGTGAACACACGTACATGCAAGCACTCTAGCTTAATAATTATCTCGTACATGCACAGTTTTGTGGGTCATTGTGGATGCAACGCCCACTTCTTCTGTGGGCTTGGTGGGCTGGACGGTGTTAGGCCGCATAGAATTTGCAGCTATGCCACATGCGCCACAAACATCAATTTTGTGGGGCGGGTATGTGGGTTCATGGTGGAACCAGCCCCACCTGCAACTTGAGCTAACATATATATCTGATTCATTCCATTGTCAAGCAGTTAGGCATGGTTATCAGATCCAAACTAATCCAGCCATCAGTTAAAAAACAAACAAACCCTGAGCATTGTTGGTTTTGCCTCTAACACTGACACTGAACTTTTTCTGCAATTTAATCATGGTTACGATGGAAGGCAAGGTTCAACTGGCAGGATTTAACCTGTTCTGGCAGTTGACCTGGCCAGTTCCATGACAACTGGTTCTGATAAAATTGTTCAAATGTACATTAGTTTCCACTGGAGCTGCCAGTGCATTGGCAGTTGTTCGTAATCCAGTACCGTATTGATTCTGAAACTGGAATAGCATACAACTATAAAAGAAAACCAAGTATTTCTAGTTTTATTTTGATATGCCTGGGAACTATAATGTAAGGAATCACCTATTGATGGCCTGGATGCAAATTTGCTGTTGCCCACCTACAATCCTTATACTTTCTACCCACACTGACAGCTTACATTTCTGTGAAAAGTTGTGGAGCTCTCTCTTTAGTTTTTGTTTATAGAATGATTCAGCTAGTAATGCACAATGACAAGTTTACAAGAAAATAAGCTTGATTGCGTAATTTGATTTCTGCCTATGCAATTCAATGAGCTTGCACTCTAATTAATATTTAACAAAAAACTACATTTGCTTTCAGAGTACAACTGAGCTAACCTTTTGCAACATCCAGATGTAACTAACATCTGTTCTGTAATTATAGCCCAACAGTTATGATACTTTGTGGACTTTGTGTCTGGGATTCAAAATCGAAGAAATAGTAGTACGGCCGCATTGAAAAATGCTTGCGCATACTAAATGGCATTATGAAACTGCTTAAACATCTTGTTATCCATTATATTCTAATATGTCTTTTAAAAAGTTATTGTAATGATTGCGCTGTTGGTTTTCTCATTGAACAAACTAATGTAACCTGACACGTCCATTAAGAAAAGGGTCCAATATGCAGATCAAAGGTATTCATAGGCATTTTCCTTACAATAAGCTGTCTGTACAGAATTATATACTTAATTGATCATTGTTGTTGAACTTTGAATGAGACATCTGTTTTCTATTTCATTGGTATTTCATAGGATGGAGTTTCTACTGTTTTTTTTTTTACTGGTTCTTCACCAAATGTAACCAATGTGCATAACCTAAGCACTTATGTTTTTACCTAGGCAAGGATTTTATGGAGAGGAGTGACCAAGTTATAGATTCCACCTAGGCACTTAGAGGATCTGAATTCATTTACAGTTAATTAGTATGTATAACCGATTAATTGTTCCTCATTCTGCAGTGGACCTACTGAAGCCAGGAACTACAGCTATTTTGCGGAATGCTAAAATTGATATGTTCAAGGGGTCTATGAGACTTGCAGTGGACAAGTGGGGGCGCATTGAGGTCACGGAGCCTGCTACTTTCACAGTGAAAGAAGACAACAACATGTCGCTCGTGGAGTACGAGCTTGTGAATGTGACCGAGTGATTGATCTGATCACGGCTTGTCCTGCTGCCATAAGCATTCCAAACATTACAAGTTCTTATGTCGTTAATTTGCTGTGGTGTTGTGGATCTGGGCAAGCATGCAGGGGTCTTCTATTAGAACAATATGATCGAATCGAATTTATAATATCCTTGCATTTGTGATGAGAATATGATTATTGTTGCTGGCTATTTTGTTATTTGCATGCTATAGCTTTTATTGTAGTTGTAGGGGTGCAGCTGCTGCAGAGGATCAAACAGACACGTGCTGCAGTCTGAGAAATTGGTCCTTTCATGGATAATTCCGAAGGTATAGCATTTCCCATGCAGGCATTTCTCTGCTCTTCTGGAGAAGATATGCATTGTACGCTACGGTTTGTAGGGGACAACTTCCAATGACTCAGCTGTAGTACGCTGGATCGGACTAAAGTAAGGGCCTATTTGTTTGAGCTTATGTATTATATTATCTAGATTATAGGTATAGATTATATAATCTGAATTATAGATTTAGAGTAAATAATTTGGATGGGGTTGTTTGGCAATCCAGATTATTTGCTCTCAAATGTGAGGAGATTACTTTGCACCATTCGTAGGCCACCGTAGTGTGTCTCATCACCTTCACGCCTAGGGTTCATCCGTAGGTTGTCGGTGTCGTCCTTCGCGCTTGAGCACACGAACTCCCATAGACCCTTTTGACGGACTCGCTGGGTGGTGGTAGATGTTGCCGCCCATGCTGTCCCGGCGAGGAAAATCTGGTCCCCGGCGGTCGAGAGCGTCCACTTGAGCGTAGCGAGGGTGTCCTCATACGCGGTAGGGAGAGGGTGTTTTGACATGAGGCGGTAGTCCACGAAGAGCGTGACGGCGGGGCACATCATGGCCGGGTTGTTCACGAAGTGGTGGTAGGCCGTCGCGGCGGTCGAGCGGACCACGAACCCGTTGTCGTGGAAATTCGTTGAGAAGAAATAATATTCGTCATCGGCACCCTCCACGAGCATTGGATTTGGTCGGATTTGGAGGAGATTTGGGTTTGGGTTAGAAGTAGAAGAGATGAAGGAGAAATAACGGAGAAGAAGCGGTTGGAAGAAGGGTCGTGTGTGCGGGATGGCCATGCGTGCCTAAAGTTCGTGGTGGCTCGCGGAGGTCGGTGTTGCGCGTCCCGTAGGCCGGCGGCGAGAGCGATGGCTGCGCGGGCGGGGAGCGTTGGCGGCGCGAGACGGGGAGCTGCAGCGTAATGGCGGATGGCAGCATGGATGCGATGGGTGTGAGGGCGAGGGCAAGCACGGCGGGGCGCGGGGTGGAGGGGCGATAGCGTGAGGTAGGGCTGCCGGCACGACACATGCGGTGAATAATCCGGATGGGGCTGTTTGGCAGGGGAAAAATTTAGTGCAAAAGAATATTTCGAGTGCAAAGGTGCAAACTTGCATCCTGGACCCTAAGATCGTGATCCGGCGTCCGAGAAAATCAGCCCGGATCCCTTGATCCCAACTTAAACAATCATACGGAACCCCCCCCCCCCCCCAAACACTTCCTCCACGTCGTCTCCTCTCTCATGATCCCTCTCTTCCTCAATCTGTTCCTATCTGTTCTCTGTTTCAATAGCCATGGTTCGCTGCAGCAAGCGAGGGCTAGGTTTCTACGATCATTTTCCTGTGCCCCATCCTCGCTCTAAGCCTCTAATTCTGGTCGCGCGCTCAATTTATAGCTTGATTATCCAGATCGTTCTTGCCTTCCTTTATGAACATCAATCCGGAAAGCAACAGGAAAAACAACTCATGGGCTATCTAATGGGTGGATGGGTAGATGCGCCTTCCGCACCTGCTCCGGAGGGTGTGTGCGCTTGTGGAGTCCGTAGCTACCAAACTACAATGCCTATGCCTCTTGAGCATGTCGTGCTCCGAGCTCCGAGAACGACATCGGAAGCGACAGCGACGAGGGAGACAAGCAACAGCCCGTCGTGACCAAGCGACATCGATGGGGGACGACGCGGTCAAGCAGGAACCAACACCGGGGCAGCAGGACGCCACGCCCACGGAGCTCATTTGGAATCAAGAGGCGAGCCGCGGTAGCTCGTGCATGCTTCTTACGCGCAAACAACGCGTGATTTTGTCCTTCTCCTTAGGAAACGACGCCATTGTGCGGCTAGCTCGATCGCTGAAATCGGTTGCCTTTGAATTGTTTGTAGCCTTGTAGGATCCTGGCTAACCAGCGAGTCGTTGCTCATCGACGCAGGACGTAATATTATTTTGTAACCTTGCAAAATAGTGGCTCCTCGATCCCCTCCTCCACCATGACCGAGCATCCTTCCCTTTCTCGACGGCGAGCCGCCTCTTTCTCGACGAAGGACGATAAGAAGTTGTGGAGGGATCTTGCGAGAGAAGACGTGGACGAAGTTTTCTATTCGAGTTGTATTTCTCGCAGGGAGTTTTCCGTAAGATTGTTTAAGTTGGGATCGGGGGATTCGCTGCTGATTTCCTGGATGTCGGATCATGATCTAAGGACGCGAGGATACAAGTTTGCGCCTTTGCACTCGAAATATCCTATTGCACCAAATTTTTCCCCTGTTTGGCAACCCGATTATTGGTACTCGAGTATTGCTCTCAAATGTGAGGAGACTACTTTGCACCCTCCGTAGGCCACCGCAACGCGTCTTCATCCGCCACGCACGCCATCACCTTCGCGCGCGCGAGGGTTCATCCACGGGTTTCGTCGCCATCCTCGGCACCGGGCAAACGAACTCCCATAGACCCTTTTCGACGAACTCGTCGCGTGGCTCCCGGGTGGTGGCAGATGTTATCGCCCGCACTATCCGTGACAAGGAAAACCTGGTCAAAGTCTCCGTGCGCGGTGAGGCAAGGGCCGGCGGCCGAGAGCGTCTACTTGAGCGCAGCGAGGGCATCCTCCTACGTGGCGAGAGCGGGTGTTTTAGCGCGATGTGGTAGTCCATGGAGACTGCGATGGCGGGGCACATCGCGGCCGGATCGGTCGGAAGCGATGGTAGATCGCCACGGCGATCAAGCGGATCACGAACCCGCTGTCGTGGAAATTCGTTGAGAAGAAATAATGTTCGCTATCAGCACCCTCTGCAAGCATCCCTTCCGGTCGGATTTTGGTTGGATTTGGTCAGATTTGGAGGAGATTTGGGTTAGGGTTAGAAGAAGAGGTGAAGGAGAAATAACGAGAGAAGAGGCGGTTGGAAGAAGGGGGTCGCGCGTGGGGGATGGCCATGCGTGCCTAGAGTTCACGGAGGTCGCCGCTACGCCCCTACGGGTCGGCGACGGAGCGGTGGTTGTGCGGGCGAGGGAATGATGGCGGCACGGACGAGGAGCAGCAACGCAGTGGTAGGCTGTCGACACAGGTGCGGGCGGCCTCGACGAGTGCGGTGGGTGCAAGGGCAAGGGCGAGGACGAGCACGGCGAGGCATGTAGCGGATGGCCAACGGTGTGAGGCGGTGGCTGCCGACACGATCCAGGCGGTGGGAGCTCGAGTAGAGAAGAAGAACATTGGGAATAGAACGAAACATTTATTTATGTAACCTGTGGCAATTACGATTAATTTCAACGGAGTGCGGGAGGCGGACTAGGGAGCCCTTAAATTGTGTCTGCTACAAATTGGGGACGAGAGAAGGAGCGGAAGGCGCACGGAATCACGCGTGGGAATAGAGAGGCGGGAGGTGCACTAAATTGCATACGGGAATTGGGAAGCGGCGGGAGAAGGGCGCATGGGAGGCGTGAGGTTGGAGAAGGGTGGGGGGGGGCCTGGATGTGGGAGCGCGCCGACATTCGGTGTCGCGAATTTAGGGGAGGAGATTCATCCGGGTTTCGTATTTTTAGAAACACCGGCCGGATCGTCGCTGGGATGAAACAATGTTTCTCTCTCTTCTATTAAAATTCCTACCACATCATCAAAAGACGCAGATATAACACCTAATTAATACCAAATGAAGCCGAGATCGAGACCGAGACGGACCTAGTCGGTCTTGAATGAGGCTGACCCCAACAGGGAGAGGCAAATCCATTTATGCCTTTGTCGGGATACTGTGGATGTCCAAAATGGACTCCAACAGAAGAGGCAACGGTTGATGCATTTTTACAATGGAGGAGAGAGAGAGGATGCAAATATACATCTCCTCTCTCCTCCAATGCATCCAACACTAAGGAAGAGGCGACGCGTGGCCGGACAGAGTAGCAATGAGCAGCCGCGGTGCGCGTGCAGGGGAGAAGCGCGGCGAGAAGGCGCGAGGCGAGCTGCAGCGACGTGATGGTGACGCGAGCGCGATGCGGTGATTTGTCTCCCTCAAATCGAGGTGCTTCTTGTGTTCCTCGTGCCGTCGGCGTGAGCTGGGTGGGTTGGCGCTGCGAGGTCGAGTGCGACAGGCGGGGCGAGTAGCGACCAGTAGTGGCGGCGTCAGGCGAGCAGCAGTGGGAGCAACGGCGTGATGCGGCGCACGAAGCGCCGATGGGTGTGCTACTGCTCCACCTCGTCGTCCGTCTTAGCCCAGGGTCGCGACGCCGGACAGAGGCGGGCCGCGCCGACGGCTGCATCAGCGTTGTGGGGTGCGGCGGGAGGGCGATGGTGTTGGTGCACCTGTTGCCGCGCCCCGGTGTTCTCCTCGTTGGTGGCAGGGCGGAGGTCCCCCGCGCGCGCCACTGGTGAGCAGAGTGGTGTTCGAGCGGTTCACGAAACGGGCGAGCGCGGGCCCAACTACGGACGAGGGTGTGGGTGCAACGACAGCAGACCAGCGCACGACGACGACGGGCGTGCAGCTGGCGAGCGCGAGCACGGGCTCAGCGGCGATAGACCAGCGCGTGGCGCAGTGGCAGCTGACGCACGGCTGGTGAGATCACGACGCAGCGGTGGGCGCGGGGGCGACCAAAGGCTAAATACACTGCTGTGTTGGAGATGGCATCGGATGTACTGCTGTGCTGCTACTGTGCACCCTAGGCAAAAGTAGTTTTGCCTCTCAAAAATAGCTCCTTTTTTAGAGTCAGCCTGACAAGTGTATTTGGCAGTACAAACTACAATCACACTTGTCTTGTGTTTGTGTATACCCAGAGCGCTGTACCCAAAACACGAAGCGAGCGGCCAAAACGCGGGGGCCAAAACGTGGCGAGGCTAGATGGTGCCCCTGCAGGTTTGCCACCGTTTCGCCCACCTGCGCCGCTTCGGCTCCATGGCGGCGCCCCAGCAAACCGGCAAATCCTTCCGCCCCAACCCCTCACGTGCGTCCCCGTCCCACTCCCATCCACTTGAATCCCGGAACGCATCTCCTACTCGCCTCAGTCTCCGCGATCTCACTTTCGTCTGCTCTCTCCAGCTTCCTCCGCCGCCGGCTCGGCCCCAAGAGGTCCAGGACGATGGCCACGGATGCGCCGGCGGCTGCGGTAACAGGAGAGTCGAAGGGCTGCCCCACGATGAAGGCTGAATTCGCCAAGCACGCTGAGTACCTCAATGCCCTGGTACGGTGCCCTCTTCCGTTCCTTGCCTCAGTCCGATGTATTCCTGTGCTTGCGACGACGCATTCGCTGCTCGAGTTATTTGTGCCGCGCAACACGCTCAGGGAGCGGAATTTCTTGTCTGTTAGATTTTGCTGTTATTCGTGCAGCATCATACACTTGCCAGGTGTTCGACGAAATTCCTATGGAATCTTTACGATTACTTACTGATTGTCACAGTGCAGTTCACCTTAGCAAAATGCTAGTACAGCGAGATATTTGAGAGTCAAGTTCGCTGACCTAAGGCTGGAATTAATTCCTGTTGAGCGACCTGATATCGAGAACAGGTTGTAGCCTGGTGGCAAGCAACTCGGCTATGAGCGCTGCGAATCAAATCCGGGAGAGCTAGCTCCCTAGTAAAATTGTCTGCCTCTCGCGTGGTGCCACTAAGGGACTGTGATATCCGCGTCACCTATGGTAGAGTGCTTCATTGATATCCGGAAGGACACGATTTCAAGCTGCCTGTAGTTGTAGATCTGGATGAGTGCATATTGGTGTAGGTGGGAGCATGGTAGTGTGAGTATGTACGCAGCTGAATGGATTCTACAGTTGTGCTCAGTATGAAAGGCCTAAAAAAAGGGTAAATTAGATTCATGCCATTATAAATTTCGCGAGTTGGAAATTTGCCACTAAACTTTCAATTACCTGCTGGGTGCCATTAAACTTTTGCACAAGTTGGAAATATGCCAATACATACCTTTTGAAATGTTTTAGACCCTCCAACAGGCATCTGTATTTTTGTTCGTCCGATTTTGCCCCTTCCTCATCCCGTTGACCCCTGGAAACGAAAAAACGAAACCTTTCCGAAACAATTTCTGGCAGCTCGTTGCAACCCTAGCAGGCTTGCAGCGCCCACGGGGTGAGGCCATGGGTCGAAAGCGGCGGCGTGCACGCCGGCTGCGGCTGGTAGGCGGCTGCGGTGGCGGCAGCTTTGGCTTGCAGGCGGCGGCGCGCACACCGGCTTCGCCTTGTTGGCGGCTGCGGTGGTGTCGGCTTCGGCTTGCAGGCGGCAAGGCGGGCGCGGTTTGGGTGGCAGATGGCTAGGCGGCGGTGGATTCAGGCAATGAGACGACGGCGGCTGGCAGGCACAAGGTGTGATGCAGGCATATTTCTAACTTGTGCAAAAGTTTAATGGCACCCAGCTAATAACTGAAAGTTCAGTGGTAAATTTCCAACTCATGAAATTTATAATGGCATGAATCTAATTTACCCAAAAAAGAAACTGATGTCTACTTCTCACTGGGTACTCTACACTTGTGCTTCAGCAAAAGCACAGCCATGGCCCAGTTGACGCAGGATGCATTTTCTTCTTCGCTTTGATTGAAGTTGCACTTCGTTCAGCAATTTTTAGTTATCCATCCCTGTGTAGGAGCTTTATGATTGTACACATGCATGCATATGTCTCATTGTATCCATAGTTTGTACAATGCTAGAACGTCTTGTCTTATGTCATATTCTTGCCAGAGTTAACAGCATATTAAACCTACTGCAGACCATTTTAGCTGTTGAAAGGCAAGCTATTCAAAGACACACTGAGTATATGCTTAATGTTTGCTTAACGTGAAAATGGACTCTGGGTTTTGTATCGTTACTCTACTTTTATATTAGGTCAATATACTCCTTATGCAATCTGAATGTGTTATCTCGTTGTGGTTTCAGAGAAGTTCACATGAAAATTAACTCGTGATGCTTTCTGATTTTTGTTCCATTCGTTCTAGAATGACAAGAGAGAAAGGCTAGTGAAAGCAAGTCGGGATATCACAATGAACAGCAAAAAGGTCATCTTTCAGGTCCACAGGTTAGCTGTACGGAGCTATACCTCTGAGCATTTAACAATTTACTCTGTTGCATTACTTTATTTTTTTTGCCAAAAGAAGTAAGGAAGAGAAAAACATAATATGATTCTTATAATAATTTTGATCACCTCATGCCAATTACTCAATATGAGCTTAAGATATAATTGCACTTTACTCTTTTTCTTTCTGAAAGCATTACTCTTGAGTTACTGCTTTGCAGTACTTTGTTCTAAAAGAAAAGAGAACAGTATATACTTGTATTTTGAGTCTTACTTAGACTACTCACACCCACTTTAGTTGTTTTGAAGTATAAACCTTGATCAGACATAGAAAAGTATATCATGTCATCAGTTAGATCATAAATCTATGTACATATTGCATTCTGTTTTCTTTATTGTGAAAACATGACTCTTATTTTAAGAAACCAACCCCGATTTGCAAGTTTTACTATATGTACAATCCAGAAAGTCTAAATGAATTAAGGCATTTGGAGCTCAAACAAATATATTAAGAATCAGGATCCTCAGCTCCGTTATATAGCATATTTATGAAATTCTGAATATATGCTCTCGAATTACATTGAGAGTGGTATGTTAAACACTTCCTTGTGTAAGTTTCCTCAAATGTTGAACTTGCCCATGTTGCTGGATCAAGGTGCATTTTGGTCAAGGCTTTATACAAAAGTTGTATCACTTTGTTGTTAGTTTCTTTGTTCTTGTTACACTTCATCAGTATTCATAAACCGTCGACTTCTTTCAGAATTAGCAAAGTTAACAAGGAAGAAGTTCTTTCAAAGGCAGAAAATGATCTTGACAGAGTGGTTAACCAGTATATTGGAAAGTTAGTAAAAGAATTACAAGGGACCGACTTCTGGAAGCTCAGAAGGGCCTACACATTTGGTGTTAGTACCGACCTTGCTCTTTTACCAGACCCATATGTTTGCAGTTAATATATAACAGATTCCATATTATGTTTGTCATGACTGTTGCAGGTACAAGAATATGTTGAAGCTGCAACATTTTGTAGATTTTGCAAGACTGGCACTCTATTAACTCTTACTGAAATTAATGAATCCTTATTAGCCCTAAGTGATGAATCTGTGGAGCCCTTACAGATAAATGTACTTGACTACTTTTTAGGGGTAACAAAATATGCTGATACTTATATGATTAATCTAATCTCCCATTTCCTCCTTCCTTGATTGATATTGGTAACAGTTTTCCTGCATTTTTTTTACCATCTTAGGTTGCTGATTTGTCAGGAGAGCTGATGAGACTTGCAATTGGCCGTATATCTGATGGGGAAGTTGAATATGCGAAGAACATCTGTTCATTCGTACGTGACATTTACAGGGAGCTGACCCTTGTGGTGCCTCTAATGGATGAGAACTCCGAGATGAAGAAGAAGATGGAGGTTATGCTGCAAAGTGTAGTGAAAATTGAGAATGGTAATAGTTTTTTGGTTCCCAAAAATTTTATTATTGTGTTTCCCTTGTCAAATTAGAGTATAACCTTGACCAGAAAACTTGAGGCACACCTTGGCTAAAAGATAAAACAAAAAAAAATTGTTTATATTTAAAGCTCACTTGTGATTTAATTCTACTGCTAAAAGTGTTATAATGTGACTATCACTATCTTTTTGGGTATGTATTTTTTCTAGTTTAATTATTTTTGTTGTGACATGTTTTTGGCAGATAGTATTTCCTTATTCAGAAACATTTAACTCTGTATGTTTATGTTTCAGCCTGCTTCAGTGTTCATGTGAGAGGATCTGAGTACATTCCACTACTGGGATCATCTGCTGATCCAGATTATTCCTTCTTCGGTGTGTCAGAGTTTGACCAATGACCAGCTACTGAAATGTCGCATGAGCTTATATCGCCTAACGTAAATCAGAAGAGAGTAGTTTAGGTCTTATCTTTTGTTTAGGTTTTGCTTGCTGCCTTGCTGGTTTGTGTTGCACATGATATGGAATCTTTAAATCTTGCCTCAACTTGGTAATCATGATACAAGATCCTGTATTATCTTTATCTTAGTAGTGATGATTGTTCACATGATATGGAATCTTTAAATCTTGCCTCAACTTGGTAATCATGTTACAAGATCCTGTATTATCTGTCTTAGTAGTGATGATTGTTCTCAGGCTTTCCGTGGTGCCTGTTTCACCTGTGTCGACATAATGCTTGTACAAGCTCAGGATTTTCTCAATGTGTACAAGCTCAGGATTTTCTCAATGTCCTAACGCCATAAAAAAAGAATGGAATGAGTAGTCCCTAGGGCTGCCAGCGCATCTGCTACTTATTAGTTATTACAACTTCTAGGGACAAAAGTAAACTTTGAACTAAGAAAGATAACCGACGCTCCGAAACCAAGCTACCCGCCGAGGTAAGTCATACAGCATGGATGTGCACGCCTGAACCACGTAGGGCATCAGTCTCCACAATCTCATGTCCGATTCCCAGGTCTGCTGCCGCCTGTGCTCCCTGGAGGCACGCAACCACTTCAGTCTGAAACGGCTCCAGCACATGATCTAGCTTTCCCCTTCCTGGGGAAACAATATCGCCATCCGCATCTCGAATCACACATCCCCATCCTCCATTCCGTCCGGCTTCGTTGAAGGCTGCGTCATAATTGATTTTCAGATATCCCTCTGGCGGTTTGCACCATCTCTTGTCGCTCACAGGCGTTCTTTGTTTTTGTTGTCGGAAAATTTTCAAAACCTCTATCCTGTAGATAGCTACGCAATGAGCAATACTTGCCGCAGACCTCGACATATCCCCTTCTCGCACTCGGTTTCTCTCCGCCCACCAGTTCCACATAAGCACTGCCATTTTAGTTTGTTACTCCTTTGCTGGAAGCACATACTCCACTGCTCCATTTGCAGTCGGGAGTCGGGATCGCTGCTAGATCAACTCGCTGTCTCTCAAGACATAGCTCCCGCCACACTTGTTTGACGTGTTTGCACTTAAAAAACAGATGCCCTCCATCCTTGTCAGCTCGTTGTATAGAGATCCATGCCTCTAAGCTGCAGGTTGTTTTTCAGGGCATGGCTGTTGTGAGACACTCTCCACATAAAGTGAGCCTTCCTATTCCAAATCCTCGTCCAGCCGCTGTCCCCAATAGTTAGTATTGTGTACTGGCTGACAAAGAGCCCTTCTGCCTCTTGTTCGACCTGATCTTGTCATTTCCAAAGACCTTATAAGCGAGAAGCACCCCTTATTGTCATAGTGCCATGCAAGCACATTACCACGCCCGACGTGTATAGTGAGCTCAAGTATGAGTTTTGCACATCCTTCCTCCCAAAAGATATCCTTCACCAGTTCCATATCCCATTCTCATGTGATTCCGTTGATCAAGTCTGACACATGTGTGATCAAAGATTGTCCTCGCGGTGTAATTGGCCACCTTGGGTGATCTCTCAGCAACCAAGGGTCCCTCTAGATGTCAAGGTTCTCTCGGTCTCCTAGCCTCCACACAACACCCATTTTCAGAACCTGCATTCTTCGTAGTATGCTTCTCCAAGTGTATGAAATTCCCTGACTTGGCTTCGCTACAAGACAGCACGAACCTAGGAAATATTAGCCTTCACAATTCTAGCACATAAGGACTCCGGGTTCTGTATCAGCCTCCAGCATTGCTTAGCTAACATAGCCATATTGAATGCATATATGTCTCAGAATCCCAGTCCCCCCATCTTCTTCGGCAGTATCATCTTCTCCCAGGCCCTCTTGTTGTTTCCACCAATAGCGACAAATGAGAGTGCTGATTTTATCACAAATGGTTTTGGTGATGTCAAAACAACCGATCACAAATGTCGGTATAGCTTGAGCCACAACTTTAATCATTATTTCCTTTCCATCCCACAAAAGGGTTTTCTCCTTCCAGCCCTAGATACATTTCTACACTCGATCCTTAAGATAAGAAAAGATTTTTGTCTTCTCCCTCCCCACATAGACCGGTAGACCGAGGTATTTCTCATTCATCGTTTCCCTCTCCACACCAAGGATATGTCTGACATCAGCTTTACCCTCCACCCCTGTATTGCGGCTAAACATGACAGTTGATTTCAGTTTGTTGATCATTTGGCCCGAACACTACTCATACAAGTCCAGAATCTTCTGTATTTGTACTGCATCCTCCTTTGTTGCACAAATTAGAATCAAAGAGTCATCGGCAAACAAGAGATGATAGACGTTAGGAGGTGTTGGGCACACTTTCACACCTGAAATCAAACCTTCTGCTTCTGCCTTCTAAAGGAGTGCAGAAAAACCTTCCGCACACAGGAGAAAAAGGTATGGAGATAAAGGGTCACCCTGACGGATCCACCTTTCCGGCTTGAAACTTGGGGAGAGATCACCATTAATCTTGATGCTGTAAGACATCTTTTGTGACACATACCATCATTAAGTCCACCCATCTTGCGTGAAAGCCCATATGAGTGAGAATATCTTTCAAGAACGAACATTCCACTCGATCATAGGCTTTGCTCATGTCTAACTTGATTGTTACATAGCCTGTACCACCTTCCTTCTTGTGTCACATATAGTGTGTCATTTCATAGGCCACCAGGATATTATCATAGATGAGCCTACCAGGGACAAATGCACTATAGTTGGGGGATATAATCTCAGGAAAATTTTTCTTTAAACGGTAGCAAGCACTTTTGACATAATCTTGTAGGGTACGTTGCAGAGATTGATAGGTCTGAGACCAGTTACCTTCTCCGGGTTGCTAACTTTCGAGATTAAAGGTATTGCAATATCATTCCATCCTTCCGGCATCGCTTCTCCGTTCCGCACCTACATGACTTCCTCCACTACCCGGTTGCCCACCACATCCCAAAAGCTCTTGCGGAAGAGGGATGGCAGGTCGTCCGGCCTTGGAGCCTTCAAGTCACCAACTGCACCTAGTGCCGCCTTGATCCCCCCCCGCCCCCGAGTGAACTCCGCAAGGAGCGCATCGTTCATGTCATCCATCACACACGACGCGACTAATTCTAGCAAGGGGGTATTATCACCGTCGGCACACGATTTGTGCATAAAGTAGTTAGTGATAAAAGCCTTCTTCTCTACTTCATCTTCCACCCATCCCCCATCCTCCTTCTGTAATTTCCTATTCTAATCCTCCTCTTCTCCTCTTCCGCTTTGAACACGACGTATAAAAGAAGGTCGTATTCTGATCCCCCTTCTGCATCTAGTATACACGGGCTCTCTGCCTCCGGAAGATGTCGGTCTGCTCATATATTCTATCCACCTTAAACCTAAGCACCGCCTCCCTCCCCACTCGCTTCACTACTCACTGCCCCTCTACGTCACAGCTCCAAGTCTTTTATTTTTATTTTTTTTAGCCTCTTTTCCAGATCACCAACCATGCAGCTCTAATATTTGAGGCTCGCTTCCACACCTTGCAATGCTGCCATCACACCACCCTCATGCATCTCAGCTATTTCCCCATGAACCCTCCACCACACTCCGACATTGCTCCCCCTCCGGCCAAGCTGCCTCAAATCTAAGGGGTTTCGGCCCACCACTCCCTCTTCCCTCCTTCTTCTCCATCGATATGATGATTGGTCCGTGGTCCGAATGGAATGGATCGTCATTTCGTAAATGCACAAAAGGAAAGCTATTCCGCCATGCATCCTTGGCTAGTGCACGATCCAACCATTCTCCCATGTACATTCACCCCGAATTGGTTATCATGCCGGGTAAACATATCTCTTGTGAACCCGAGATCATGAAGCTCACAGTCTTCGACCACCTCTTTGAAATGATCCATACAACTTTATGCCCACGGTACACCATCTTCCTTCTCATGTCTGGTGAAGAATTTAGTTGAAATCATCGGTGCAAAGCCAAGGGATATCTCCGGCTGCGTGAAGATTGAGTAGAAGAGTCCAAGTAAGGTGCTTGTTCTCTGTCTGCGGTTCCCCATACATTCCATTAAAATCACCATGTAGCCTTTGATACCCCTCCCGGGAGGGGTATCGTGCATCTTATACCAATCTCTAGATCGAGTAGTTGGTACGTACAAACAGATAGTCTCAAATCCATACAACACTAAAATAGGAGGATATATGGGGAGCTTACCAAACATTGCTAAGTCACAATCCAAGAGTAAGCGAGTGGAAATGGGTACGAAAATTGATCTCTCCAATCATCCACATGCAACTTGAGCGTACGACGAAACCTAGTTGTCTCTATCTCTTCTAGAGTTTGTCCACTAAAAACTACAATGAACAAACCGTGAGTACTTAAGGTACTCGAGCAAGATCTAACACTACACAAGAGGTAGGATTATGCATTGAGGTTGTAGCAAGGATATAGGCAAGGGGTTTGATATTTGAGCTAGCAACTAAGCAATGCGAGGTTCACTAAGAATAGGTATTAAGGAAAGAGGGACCTGTCAATATTTTAGTTGGTAGGCCCTAGGGAGAGCATAAATCATTCTCGCAGTTCTGAAGTTTTTAATAGGGATGGATCTCCAATATCCATACATGACACCTTCCAAAAACACGGACACAAGGCCACCCACTCACACATCAAGGAGGTTATTATATGTGGCAAATCGATGTGAGCTCTAGGTTTGGCATGTCAATATACCGTGACAACGAATATCCGGTAATTATACACTATGGAGAGGTTGATACACTTTACCCACAAGCTATGCACTCTTTGCAAGTAAGCACATAATGCTTCTACCGCAACTAGGCATGCCTACAAGTCCACTACGAAGTCCACGGGTCCGACGGATATGACACCAAGGCATACCGTCCGCCAAAGTATTGCCACGTCATCGGACTTCACCAAGAGTGACCTCCGGAGGTCCGTAAACTACTACACCCGGTGGAACTTATTGTTGCGTAACCTAAGGTTTGGTTTCGATCCTGCCCATAACGAGTTATGTGGTTGTACACTAAATCACCAACTTAGGGTCCAAAGAATCGGTCCTTATATGGGGCAAACACTCATCCATACCAAATGGACGTACACCTAAACACCAAGTACTCTACACCGAGTACTAAGGAGTTTCACCCACGTCCGGTAATCTTCCACCCAACTTCACCTTAACACGGTTGATGTATCACCAACCCAATTAACACACACCACCAAGCTTGTTTTACACATTTTGGCAAAATAGATATATGGTATGATGTGGCGATGAGTTTCATCACAAGGTTCCTAAGCGCTCCTTAGCATACTTGTATTCTATACACTAGGGATCCAATGTCGGTATAAGTCGAGTTTATGAGGTGGCGAGGGTAAGGCAATCAAGGCGGGGTTTTGGTAACAATAATGGAATTACAAATAAGAAAGTAGGTATTATTTCATGCAAAGCAAACAATGACACTCAAGAGAGCATGCAATATAGAGCTTCTTTGGCAAAGCTGTATCCTTAATATTCGGCTTGGCGTCAAAATCCGTCTTGAGTCTTGGGCCGTCGAGCGTCGTCTCTAGCTTGGGACTCCTTCGCATTCTCCATCTCCATGGTACGTGAAGCTAATGCGAAAAGAAAAGAAAATAAATAAGAAAACAATCAAGCTCCAATTAAAACTCCGTTGAGATCATAAGGTTTGGTGTATACTAGTGGGTAGCATGGATAGGTCGGAGTTTGGGAGGGCAAGATCTAGGTTGGGGGATTAGGTTTTGGTATGCCGAACTTAGAGGTTCAACGGCGAAAGAATCGAGTGGAAATAGAGTTCGAACGGTGGAGTTGGGAGATTAAGGGGGGGGGGCAAAAGATTATGACGGAATGAGATTATGGTGGTTGCCAAAGGATTCCTTATGTCGGGATGATCGCGTGAGCGCAAGAATTGCCCGAAAGGAAGATCCGGATCAAAAGATATGAGTTTCGGAAATTGTAGGGACCTTTTTGTAAGTACTTTCAAGGTCATAGGGACTTGTTTGTAAATATATAAAAGTTTGAGGGACCTTTTTGTAAAATGTTAGGGACCTAAAATATAATTTCTTGAAAGCTTTGGGTCTTTACGTAAAAATCTAGGGGCCTAAACATAATTACGAGGAGAAGATCGGGGCTTAAATGCAAAAGTGCATAAGCTTGGATTTTCTGAATTGTTTTTGTTTTGGAAATGGAAAAGCTGGACCGGGCGCAATGGGGCGGTGGATCGAGTCCATAGGGTGGTGTATGGGTTTATGAAGAACGAAAAGATCTTGACCATTGGATCGGGCATGGACGGAGGGGATTAAATAGGTGAATGGGTATGTTTGGATCTAATTGTTACCGTTCATCACGGATCGGACGACCAAGGGATTTTGGGGGCGAATCGCGGTAACGAGGCAGCGGGCGGGATCACGCGACCGGGCCTTGCCGGAGTGGCCGAACGTGGAGCGAGGCGGCGGCACGGTCGCTCGGGCACGCGAGGAGCAAGAGGATGGGGTGGGGTGGACGGGCGGGGGGGGGGTGAGGATGCGCCGATGCACTCGGCGACGGTGGCTAGCCGGGGAAAATGAAGGTGCCGACCGACATCGAGAGGGAGCGGCGGCGGCGACGGCGCGGGACGTGGGTGCTCCTACGACGCCGGAGTCGGCTCACGGGCGTCCGAGGCGGAAGGGGAGGGGAGGCGGAGCTCGGGCCGATGCGAGCTCATCATCTTGATATTTATAGCCGCGACGGTGTGCGGAGGCCATGGTGGATGGGGACGACGGCGGTGGCGGCTAGCACGGAGGTAGCATGGCTCCGTAGGCACGCTCATTTAGGAGCGAGAGCAGGAGGGGGTCCGGTATGTCCGGCCATCGGTACGCGTCACGGATGGCGGCGACATGCGGTGGATAGGGGAGGACGACGGAGGGCGACATGGCACGTCGAGGGCTGGCTCGGCCGGGTGGACCGTGGAGGGAAGGGACGGGACGGAGCGACTTGGCTTGTTGGGCCGGGGAGAAGGAAAAGAGGCAAGTTTCGGCCCGAGGGAAGGGGGTAGGGGGGGGGGGAGGTTTTATTCCTTTGTAAATTTCTTTGTATTTGGTTTTGGTTTCAAATCATATTCGGAGTTTTAAAATGGAGTAACAATCACCCAACGAAAATAAAAGAAATAAAACCAACAAACACTCTTCATAGTTGTTCTTATTAATTTCCCAAAATTTAAGTTCCTCTCCAACTTATTTCATTATTGGGGTTTTGTTTTTCGAAAAATTCATGAATCGTAAAATACAAATCCTCTAATTTAAATTTGCCTTAAATTTTGTATTTGATTTAGGTTTTCAAATTTTGGGGTGTTACAAGGCCCCTCTCCTTCCGCCACATCCATGTCGATATGGTTCTTGGACGAATCCTTCACTACCACATCAACTCCTCTCCTCCATAACACCGCAATTGCCCCCCCCCTCCCCCTTTCCTTGTTTGGACTTTTGGCATTTCAAAAGCCCCCGAAAGCGCATGTAGGCCCCTAATGGTTTTGAGTGATTGACGTCAATACAATTAAAAAGGACTAATGTTTCAAATAAGCTTGTACGTAGTTTATATTTAAAATTCATATGAGAGCAAAGAAGCACAAAAAGGAAGTGGTCAAGAGCTATCAAAGTTGCAAAATTTGGAAAAAGGACCATCTATGCTCAAGATCAAGATTTGAGGTTTTTATTTTATGTCTTGAGTATAGAAAACACCGTACTATCAAGAGGGACACACAAGAATGAAGCGTGAGAAATCAAGTGCTCAAAATTTCCTCTCAAAGTCAAAAATCAAATTTCCACTTCCCGGAGTCGGACAATGTTCGAGTCGGTCGGACATTTGAGTTGGACTCTAGAGACAATGCCATTCAAGTCCAAACAGGTGGAGTCGGAGAATGTCCGACTCGGTCGGACATTGGAGTTGGACTCCGCAGGCGTGCACTTTGTGCAACAGCCTCGGGAGTCGGACAAAGTATGACTCGGTCGGACCATATCTACTACCGGAAAGTCCGACCCCTCTAGGATGTTTTCACTCGGACTCTAGAGCGTTGCACACCTCCTAAAACCCTAGGAGTCGGACAATGTCCGACTTCTCGTTCCGCAGCACAATATCCGACTATTAGATTTATCGGTTAGACTCCGGAGCTGAAACCTTCAATGAGTCGGACAATGTCCGACTTAGTCGGATAAAATCCGAGACAGATCAAGCCCAACGGTTCTTTTTTGTGCCCCGACTATAAAAGGGGGCTTCTTCCTCCTTTGGCCGGTTGGCAACTACCCCATACTCAAAAACACCCCCAAACTCACCCGAGCACTCCTCCTCTCCCCATTGCCTCCCTTTTGTTTGTTGTTAATCCTGTGGTTGTGTGCTTTAGTTCTAGCTTGTTCTTGCTTTAAATTTCTAGATTAACTTGTGTAGGAGGCTTGCTAGCTAGTACCCTTGTTGCTTTAGCTTTCTTGTGTTCCTAGCTGCTTGCTCTTTGTTTGTATTGCGTTAATTTGTCCATCTCGACTACTGATCTACTTTCAGCATGAGGTTGTCGGACTTTGTCCTACTCTAGTCGGATATTTATCCGAGTCGGACTTTATCCTACTATAGTCGGACATTAGAGTCGGACAAATCATTCCCGAGTTTCTAATTTGTTTAATTAAGTGATTTTTAGGATTATCACCTATTCACCACCCCCTCTAGGCAACTTTCACCCTCGCTGTCGGGGCATTTCCTAGGCCCCGACGGTTCCACACCATGATCTTCATTGCTACCAACAGAGCCGGTCCGTCGGCCCTGCTTTCGCTTCGTTGGTTGCTGCATATCCTCCTTCTCATATTGACCTTCCGAGTGTTTGGCTCAACCACCTCCATTCTATTCTCCTTAGAGAGCTCCTCCTTCTTCTCTTTCTTTTCCTTTCCTCCTTTGAACCGCCCTCGCCATTCTTAACAGATTTTGTATGTGGATACACTTGAAAGTGTGTCCTTTATTTCTACTATCCTCCTTTACTACCTTCTCGCTTAAACTGCAGTACCACCGGTAGTTCCACATGGGCTTGCCTAGTCGTCGGCTTTGGTTTTCCCTGGTCTTGGAGTGGGATCACAACAACCGCTTCTCCTGCCAACTCTACACCATTTTCTCTCCCTGCATGCATCTTCCGAGCATCATTTCCCTGGCTTGCTTCGTCCTCAAGACTAAAAGTTAGCTCTTTCTTTACCTCTCGTCCCCTTACCGGACCCCTCATCCGAGTGTGAATTCCGATGTTCTTTGAGCGCGCTCGTCAACCTCTTCCCCATCTTCTCCAACCCTTGTTCCCCCACTCACCGATGATATGTTCTTCCTCCAAGACGGGTCATCACCACCAAACCGACAACCACCACTCAAGTTGTTCTTGGTCCCCGAGCCCCCAGGGCGCCGGTTCCGGCTATACCCCCGCCTTCCATAGTTGTCCTCAAGAAACTTCTTCTTCTCCTAAATGAATCGAGCTAACTGTTATATGGCTTAGCTTCGCCCCACTTCGGTACCACTTCACACATCGTGTCTACATGCCCGATCACTCCACGAGATGTAGCGAAAGCAGGTATGAATTCGTAAGTGAAGGGGCACCACACTTCCTTGTCTCCTCCATCCCGCGCCACTCGTTAGAGTAACACTTCTCATAAGTGGCTTCTTGATGTACCACTTAATCTTGATCGCATGAATTGTCCCAGCGCTGACTCTCCATCACCAGTATCTATCTCCATAAACGTCCCCACCGGATTACCTATCACCTCCCCATACTCCTTATTCATAAGGCTCGGCGGCATTTTCGTCACCCCGATCCATATGGGGATCGTCTTGAATTGCATTTCCTCTATAGTCTTTGAACCATCAAAATCCTCTATGACCACCGGATCTTTTCCAAACATCCATGGCCCATCCTCCAAGACACGTCCACCAAACATCCATGGCCCATCCTCCAAGGCATGTCTCTTCCCTGTCGCTTGTAGAAAGGTGAATAGGAAATGATTGTAACCTAGTTCCTTGCACTCCACACCCCGGATCGGGCACCAAATCTTCCCCTTCAATTGCATCTGCTCGCACTTGTTTCTCCGAGAGAACCTTCCCCACCGCATGTGGATCCTTTGATGCACTCCTCCCCAACTGCGATTTCTCGATCCTGTTGACGTCAAAAGTCGTCGACACACCGTTGTCCGGAGAGTCCACCGAAACCCCGGCCGACGCAGAGCCCCGTGCTCCCAACGGACCGGCTCGGCTCGCCGATTCTCGTGTGCTGCTGGTGCGTGCCGGATGGTTTTCCTGCAAACCAACAAAGACAATAAAAGGTGTAAAATTCCGGGTCATCGGCCCGGATAGATCGATGTGCGGTCATGGCCGATTATGGCGTAAGATAAACAGAATCGGCCATCGACGAGGGAACAGCACGGCCCATCCATTTATATATTAAATGCCAGGCGAACGAACCGTGATACGAACGATACGGAATCGGCCGACGCTATAACATGCAATCGGTGGCTAGCAGCCGATTTCGTCGGTAAGCGATCAAATCATTAAGACTTTGCAAGGATGCATTATCGAATGAAATGTAAACAAGGTAATTATTAATAGGATGTAATTCGTTTGATAGCAAGAAGATGGTTTAATCATCAATCGGATCCAATCGGCACCCTAGCCAATCGGCTGCATGCGCCTAGGACAAGTCAACTATCGCAAAGGCAAACACAGGACACGTCAACTGAATCCGCACGATCGAATCGGCCAAGATGTAAAAGAATTCTCATAGTGGCTATCGTGACTCGAACGACCAGATCCGAGCCAATCGGCGTTAGGAACAAAAGGCTGGAACGGGGAGGCGGGACAAGTCAAACTACCTCCACCACGAGCCCGGACCGGGTCAACTTGACTCATCCCGGCCGATACTCACTACGCCGATCGAGAACAGATCTAGTCGCCGGATAACTAGCAATTAAGCCATCTAATTACGAACAATGCACCGAGAACTAGATAACATAATTACCTTGTCAAGCCAACTTGTTGTCGACCGGAGCCCCGAAGATCCCCGCGCAAAACAGTAGAGACTTGACAGAAAATTAGGGTTTGGCGATGCGCCGAAAGTTGTATTGGATGTGAATCGAGTTTACATGTTACATCCGAGTATGTATTTATACTCGGCACAAAGAATCCTACTCGGACCCTCTTCGGGCCGATTTCCTAACCGACTAGGATCTTTTCCCAAAATTAAACTATTATTTCTAATTTTACGACGTGGGCCAGGCCCATTAATGTTATGCTCTTCTGTTGGCGTCCGCGCACGATTCCCGGGAGGGACGCGCCTTTACTCGCCCAAGCGGCCGTCGGCCTTCCGCCCACCGGCCCTCTTTTGACCTATAGTCACCGACAACGGGTCCCTTGGTCAAAAACCGGCGTCAACACATGTCCCCCGGTCCGGGGTATGCAACGCATGCGTCGGACTGTTTTATCCTCTTTTATCGCGCCGGTTTTATCGCCCGTCACTTCTCCATAAAACCCGGGGCCACCCCCGGTCATTTCCCATCTGTTTCTTCTCCTTGGCTTTCATCTTCCCCTGTTCTAGCGACCTTTGCCTTCTCGAGCCTTTTCAACTTCTCACCGCGCCGCCGCCGTTTTTTTCTTCTCCGGCGACCATGAATCCTGCTGTTGCTGCTGCTGCTGGCTGCCGCCGCTGCGGCCGCGTCGTCGCCACCACCAACGCCGTTCCGGAGGTAATGTACATTCGAGCATCCCTCTTTTCTACCTTTGCAATCTTCTTCGTGTTCTTGTTCTTGTTCATTTTCACAATTTATTTCTGTTTCGCTTCTCATTTTAGCCCTATTCCTTGTTTTTATGAGATCCGGAACCAAGTTGTTATTCCATCCAATATCCCAACTCATTTCTTCTTGGGTCCTATGGGCGATCCCGACCCCACAGATCTCATCCGTGCCGAAACGAACCGGGTTCCGTTTCGGCAACGAGTCTCCTCTATCGGCCGAGTGGGCCAACAGCTTTCGGTCATGGCCGACTCCCGTTGCGGGATGGCGCGATTGGTATAACCGGGTATCGGCCGTCCATCCGCAAGGTTGGGCCAACATCGACATCGCCCACGCCATCAAACTTTCTCCGGCCGATCACCACAAGAATGAGCCGTTGCTGGCGGCAGCTTCTTATCTCCGGTCGGATGCCCCGAACTCGCTTCATGTTCGGCCACGGCCCGGCTACCATGACCCTCCCGGACACGGTCATGTTGGCCGATTTGAATATCACGGCGGAGGCCACCCCGGACGCCATCCGCATTAAGTCCTCCCATCGGATCAACCCTAAGGACACCAGGGGTTGGAAGGTCTACATCCGGACCTACAACAAGGGGCACGGCACGGTCGATCGCCGCGAGCACGTTGCCTTCCTCAACATGTGGCTTGACCACTTCTTCTTTTGTGGGGTCGGCGTGAGCCCCACAAATAATTTTCTCGCCGATAGCCGATAGGCTGGCCGACAGCCTACGCCCTTCCCATGGGCAAGTATCTTCCGGGATCGGCGTACCTCCTTCTTCACCGGGTTTCGGTGGAGTTGCGCTCCGCCGATCGCTCAAGAACCCGGGTGGCCCTTGGTGGTTCATCCAAATGTGGTTGTCCCTTCATACCACCAAGGCCATCGATCCGGACCTCGGTGTCCTCACCTTCCCCGGCAACTATGCCGAATCGGCCACGCCCGATCCAGCCGATGTATCTCTTTCGGGAAGCGTTATCCATGGCACCAGGGGCGGCCATGTCGGATGACAACCTGGCGTATTGGTTCGCCGCCCTATACAAGGGCCTCAACAACGAAAGTACGGATTGGTACCCGTACATCGATTTCTTCGAGAAGGGGTATGACACTCCTTTTCCGATCGACCCCACCTTCCCAACGGCCGACGGGGAGGCGGTCAAGATCTTCACCACCCGCCTCCGCCCTCGTCCGCTGCCGACGGGACTCATTGCTCGGGAGCAAGGCTTTCGCTCCTATGAGTTCTACCACCCATCGGTGGCGGCCCGCCAACTCGGCTTCGGCCGGTTGCCCCCGACCTCTTCTATGTGGGGCAAATAAAGGCGCGGGCTACCGTCGACAACGCCATTCGGTGGAATTGGCTAGTCGGCCGCACCGCCGATGTCATCACCGGCGAGTTAGCCGGATTTTCCCGGCGCCCGGAGTACCCGCCTTTTGACCGTTGGTGGGGCGAGTGGAACCGGCACCTCCGCAGCCGGAACACCGCCTCCTTCTTCTCCGGCTTAGTCCCGAGAGAAGCTTTCTCCGAGGTACGTGTAGCCGATTTATTTTGTAAGGCCGATTTTGTAAATGAAATCGGCCACTCCAAATGCTCACCCTTGTATATTACTTTTCGATCGGACACGGAGGAGCCGCCGATCCGGAGTATCGGTGGCCGGCCGATTGCATACTTAATGCCGAGCCCAATTGCTCCAAATATCGGCTTCACCGATCGCACTCCTGCCCAAGCTTTTGCGGCGATGAGTCGAGGGCACCAGCTGCCCGCAAGGCCAAGACTAAAACAGCCACCCTTAAAAGAGGAAGGCTAATGTGCCAGCTGCAGGGCCGACTCAAGCCCCGAAGCGACACCGCGCGCCGCTAAAGCAGCCCGTGCGCCCGTCCGACCCGGACTACTTCGATGAACCATCTCCGCCGCGTCGAGTTATTATTGCATGATTGCCGATTCCTTTTTACTTTACATGCTGTCTAACTATGAGTTCTTAGCAGGAATCGGCGGTTCTTCCTCCTCGGGCCCGGACGCCAACGCCCGATAGGCCGATCCGCCCGTCGACTCCTCCACGGGCCAGGACGCCGACGCCCGAAAGGCCGATTCAAACAGCTCCGGAGCTTGAAGTCATACCAAGCCAGGCCGATCCAAACCCTACGGAGAGCCCAACTCGCTCGGATCGGCCTCGCGTCTTCCGAGGCTGCCGCCGAAGTTGAACAAGCTGTCCATGCGTTGCCCATCGCTCCCCCAAAGGCACTATTGCTCGTCGAAGAATCGGCCGGCCAGGAGCCGCCCGCAGCTTCTCCTCGTAGATACCGCTGCCGATGAGCCCGCCGATGAGCCCGCCGAAGCCGAACAAGCTGGCCATATGCCCGATGCCGCCTCCGAGGATGCCGCCGGTGAAGGGGGATCGGCCGGCCGAGAGCTGATTGGAACACACGAACCTCGTGGGTTCAATGGCGCAGCCGATAGACGTCCGGCCGCTTCGCATCGACGCTTCGCAGGTTTGTTTTTACTATCTCTTTTTTGATTCGCCGCTGGTCATTAGCTTCACTTTATTTCTCTTGGTATTTCGTGCGCTCAGCCTTCCCTCGTCCCGCGCCGATTTTGGTATCTCGCTTCTGGTCTTACCACCATGACCGAAATCGTGCGCAGGCTTGAGGCTTCTTCGGTTGATCGCTTGGTGGCCGACGCCCACCCCATAAGGGCCCGGTACTTGGAGGTCCGGACCGAGCTCCCGGAGGATGTTCGCGACGCTCCGCACCGTGTGGCATACATGGAGTACCGGCAAATGGACTTCATCCGTGCCCAGCAGCGTCCGGCTCGCCATGCGGAGCAGCAGCAAGCCGCGTTACTTGCCGAGGACTCCATCAAGCGTTTCGAGGAGGAGGCCCACAAGACCCGGGAGATGCAAGAGCAACTCTCAAATCGGCAGGATGAACTGCAGGTAATCAACCAAGAGATTGCCGATTTGAGAGCATCGCCGGTTCTCAAGGAGAAGGAGGCGGCGGCCTTGGAAGCCACCATTGCACAGCTGTCGGTTGACGTGGCGGCTCAACGGAAGACGACGGACGAAGCAACTCAAGCGGCCGAGAAGATGGCTGCCGCGGCGCACGTGTTGACGGTCGTTACGGACCAATTTCGACCGTCAATTAGTCAAATAAATGAGAAGGACTAGGCATGTCTTGCATGCATTTTACTTAGAAATAACCTAGTTCCACGTGTACCTCTAGATTTTTAGTGTGCAGGTGGAAAATGATGAATTCCGGGCCCCGAGGCGACAAATCAACACTTTTACAAAACTTCCACTTCGCCGCGGGAATCAACTCCAAGATAAAAGGCCAACGACCACGAAATCCAACACAAATAAGGCCTCACGCACCTGGATCAAAGACCAACATCCAGTGGGGGAGCCAACCGCCAAAGCCCGGCCCAGGAGGGGCCGGTGGCGGTTCGGCCGAACCAACAAGGCGGTTCGGCCGAACCGTCATGGTGGCCCCCCGGCCCACTTTTCTCCGGCGGTTTGCCCACCGCCTCCGGAGGTCGGTTCCACGCGCATTAAATGCCACCGACCTACGAAACCGCCTCCGGGAGCCGACCTTTCAAGCCTATATAAGGAGGGGTACCCCCCTCCTTAACGGACACAACAACACAAGGATCATTCTCTCCTCACACTAGAAGTTTAGAGGCTTTCTAGGTAGTGCTAGGCTTAGTAGTGGGCTGCCTCATTGCTCCCAAAGTCTTGTGGAGAATTGGGTATAGCTCTTGTATCCTCTCTTTATGAGACTTGATCATTCATCTATGGAATACTTTCGTTCATATCCTTGTCATGAGCTTTATAGAGTAATCATGATCTTGTTTGATCGTTCATCGTTCGTTCATATAAGTTCGTCGTTCGTTCTTCGTTCTTCATTAATAGAAGATGAACTCATATCGAATGTTCTTCGTTCGTTCATACTTGATCACCGATTACTCCCGATCTTACTTGATTAATTGCCGTTCGTCGCTCATTCTTGAGCGACGAACGCCTTTGCATGACTTAGTGCTAGCTTTGATCCTTTCGTCTAGCTTATGCTAGTTAGGCTAGTGTTCTTATGAATAGGCTTCGGGTTCATCGTCCCGCAAGGGTGCTCTAGATTTACCACCATGTCGGTGCCTCGAGGGATCTAGAGTTGTGGTTAGTGACGCCGGCATGGTGCTCGGGGTTATCTACCCACCGTTGAATGTGCTTCGTGTCCCACGGTTTGTAGAGGTAGGTGACAAGAAGTGACAGCCTTGTCATCCAAAGTAATCCTCCACGTTCGGGCATGGCATAGGAGTCTAAAAAGCCGGAGTCGCGAGGCGGACCTCGCGTAAGACGGATCTCCCGATGATGCCTAGGCATTAGACGCTTGCTTGCGCTTGCATGATCTTGGATGTTAGGTAGAAGCTGCGCACTCATATGAATGTTGTATCATTAGGAGTAGTGGTCTCGCTAGTCTAGTTTAGCTTTATCTAGGATCGCCTCTATCCCTTTTATAAGAGAATGCATCGCCTTGGTGTGTGTCACACTATCCTCAACTTATTGCTCCTAACCCCTGCATTGGAATGTGAATACTTCATCATTCTTTTGTAACACCATGAACATAAGTACTCTTATCAACCATGTCTTCCTTTGGGAAAATATAAATACGATACCCTTGAATACTCTCGGGTGAAATGCTACAACGGGTTATCCGTCCGCTTGCGGATATTCATGACCCACCTTATAATACATATCTAGTACTTGTACTTGGATGTGGATTATTTGGTTAAATAGTGCAAGTGACTTAAACCCTTGGCTCTCCCGCGGTCACGTGTTTCTTTCCGCGTGACCTTAAGAGATGCCAACAGACACGCCGATGTCGGCCCCATCGAGGATGACCCGTTGGTCATGGCCAAACTCGATTCCATGCTGGCCCGTGCACTATCTGCCGTCCAAGACTTCTTGTCTCGTGCTTGAGGCCGTCAATTATGTTTAGGTGTAATAGGACCTTGAACAAAAATTTGTTATAAATATTTTTTGCACTAAGGGCGATATACAATCATATCGGCCATCCGAAGACGATGTTTAAAACATCGGCTAATTTATCGTTGACTTCTATGTTTTTCTTTCATATTTTTTTTTGCTAAGGGCGATACTCTCGGTATCGGCCGTCTCAAGGCGATGTGCATCGACATCGGCTGTAGTCTCTTTTAGGCCGAACACTATGAGTTAATCCAAATACTAGGATAATACTCGCTTCAAATACTTCCCATTAAGTGCTCGGCCGAATTCTTCTCCTGCTAACTCTTTCAAAATATATGCGTTACCCGGTGCCGATCGGCTAATCAAATAGGGTCCTTCCCAATTAGGCGACCATTTACCAAACCGATTGTCTTTCACACCGATCGGCATCCTAAGCTTCCGGACCAAATCGCCCTCTTTAAACTGTTTCTGCACAACCTTCTTATCATAATGGCGGGCAACCCTTGCCTTATTCTGCTCTATTTTTTCCAATGCATCCAGCCGATTTTGTACTACATCTTCTAATTCATCCATCATTAATCCGTGGTACCGATCGGCCGAAAGCTTTTTGTCGGCGTTGTGAAACCGGCCGACAAGTAAATTTGTGTCCGGAGGGGATCGACGCTACTATTCGGATGGGCCTTGGATGTTTTAGGAGAGCGTGGTTTATACCGGTTCGGGCGATCGAAGCCCTACGTCCGGCTCGAGGATTGTTCGTGTTTTGTCTTGCAAAAAGAGCTACAAAGGATGCGAGGGAGGAGGGTTGCTCCAAGCCTCCGTGTGCAATGTGCTCTAGGATGTGTGTGTGTGATGAGTTCGATTAGCTCAATCCGTGTTGTGTGTCCCCTTTTTCTTGCGTGTGTGTGGGGTCCCTTTTATAGTCCAAGGGTCAGGCCACTTACAGGTGGGGTCGTAGTTACTACCTATCGTCCCAAGCGGGGTCGGGGCCGTCGTGCACTACCCTCGCTCGCATGCGGGCCGCTTTGGGCGCTCCGGTCGTGCGGCGTACGGTTAGTCTTGATTGGTAGCGCCGGAGTCAATGCCACGCTCGTCACCGTGGCAGCCGTCCTGTCGCATGGCGGTCTCCATCCATCACTCCCGTTCATCATGGCTCCGGCAGAGATGGTGTTGACGCCTCCGTCTTGTCATCGTGCCGTGGGTGTCGGCGACGCGTGAAGATGAGACAAGAGGAGCTGCGCCGATCTCACCCAATCCCCGTGGATTGGTGAGTTCCCGAGCGGAGTTATGGCGATCCCCGTTCACCCGTGAGGCTTCGTGAAGAAGCCATTTGCCTCCGAGCCGGGCGAGGCGGGGATCGCCGAGCCCGCCCGAGTCCCGAGTCGGGCGGGGCGGAAGTGGTGCACCTGCCCGACCCGGAGTCGGGCGAGGCGGAGGCCGCGGGCCCGGCTTTCGTAGCCTTCGTAGGCCTAGGCGGATGCCGTTGGTCAGCCACGGGACGGATTACGTGCTATTGTCCCGTCAATCGCCTCGGCCTCCGTCCCGGCCACGAGCCATCATGGGCTTGGTAATGATCACGCCGCTCTGCAGCCGAGCTAGCGCTAGCGTGCGGCGCCGCGGAACGGGACGGTTAGGTACCGCGCCGGTCACATCACGTCATGTTGGTGAAACGAGTTCCCGTGCGCCGTAATTGCGCCTACCGGCCTCGCCGCAACTCCTCCCCTATCCGGTGGGTGAGGTCGCTTCTCCGCGAAGCAAAGGCAAACGCGGCAGGGATTGCGGTCCCACCCGACGCCGAGTCGGGCGAGGCGGAGATCGTGGGCCCGCCCGACCCAGGGTCGGACGAGGCGGAAGTCGTGGACTCCGCCCGACTCGGGCTCGGGCGAGGCGGAAGTTGTGGGCCCGCCCGACTCGGGTCGGGCGAGGCGGAGTTGTGGGCCCGCCCGACTCGGGCCCGGCGAGGCGGAAGTTGTGGACCTTGCCCGACTCGGGGTCGGGCGAGGCGGAGGTTTCGGGCCCCACTTCGTATCCTTTACGCGTACAAGACGGAGCTGTTAGCCGGATTAAGTACCCCGATTAGGGTTCCCTAATCTAGGTACCCGACGAGAGCCCCCGAGCCTTGGCGGCGGCCGGGGGCAAATGGTCGCCGTCGAGGCTTTTCCCGACAAATCCTTAGATTTTTCCGTGCGTTTGTTTTTCCGGTGGGTGCGCGCGAGCGCACCCGCCGGTGTAGTTCCCGAGCCTCGGGGCAAGTAGAATACTTGCGCCGAGGGTTAACGATTTTGAGCGGTTTTATCGTTTATTCGCGAAAGCGAGCCCCGAGTCTTCGCTCGTTGCTCGGATCCGTCCGAGGGCTGTTTCGTCTTTTTATTTCGTTCACACCCGCGCATCTTTGCGATAAGATGAGGCGTGCAGTGAGCGGCCACGTCATTCCTCGATGGTTCGATGCGTGGTGCTCGTTTAAGCTCCAAACGGGAATGTCCGAGTGATGGCTCTCGGCTTGCCCTTAGCGGGGATCCGACGGAGACTAGCGGGAGTCGGCCTCATTCATATCCGAGTGCTCGTCTTTTGTGATTTCCGACCCCTTTCGATCGGGGTCGGCGGGCTCGTTGCCCTCCCTTCGCGGGATTCAAGATCACGGCTTTTTCAACTCGGACTCGGACGCCGTCGCAGAGGCCCATTGTGCTACGGTGCACGGGTGTTGATCGCTAAGGATCCCTCTCTCGACAACCCCTCACTTACTTTTGTCCAAGGGCGGGCGTCCGAACCCTTTCGCCGGGCCGCCCTTCGAACCCCCGGGTTGGAAACCGGGCGTCGTGGCGTTTTCATCCCCTAGCCTTATTTACTCGCGGGCCTTATGGGATTCCAAGCCCAATCGGCCCGTCATCGGCGCCGTCGAAGCGCAACGGTTCGCCTCCCATGACGGCGCGCATCTCGCGGCGGTTCGCCGTAGATGCGAAATTTGCGTTCGCATTATGGCTCCGCGTCGGCGCGTGCGGCGGCCTCTTCGGTTCCTCGCACCCGGTTAAATCGCGGAACAGCAGAGGTGCGGGAGTCGAGGCGCCGCGGGGGCAATTGACATGACCGCTATTTAAAGGAAAGGGGGACGCATCCGGTTACCTCTCTCTCACCTTGCGCTCGCAAAAACTCATCCCCTTCCTTTGTTCTCGCGTGCTCCGTCGACTCGCCTTTCTTCGCCGCGTCCGCCGCTCGCCGCCTTCCTCACTTCTCCCCAATCCACCGTCGCGCATCCGATCCGAGCCCTCGCCATGGCGGATTGGACTCCGTCCCGCCGCACCGTCGGGTCCCTTGAGGCCCTTGTCGCGCGTGGACTCCTCGATGCCGCGCACCGACGCCATGGAGTGGCCGGTGCCGGGGAATGAGGCCCCGCCGGCGCCGCCGGACGGCTACGTCGTCTCTTTCCGCCACTTCCACGAGCGCGGCTTGGGAATGCCGCCTCACCCTTTCTTCCGCGGCATCCTCCACCATTACGGGCCGGAGCTGCAAGCACCTCAACCCTAACTCCGTCCGAAGCACCTCGCCGCCTTCGTGGCGCCGTGCGAGGGCTTCCCGGGGATCGCCCCCACTTCAGTGCTGTTCAAGCACTTCTTCGATTGCCGCTGGTGACGAAGAAGGACACGGCCGGGAACCCTCGCGCCGTCCCCATCGGCAGCGCCGCCTTCCGATCGCGGGGCGGCCGGTCCAGAAGTACATCTCCATCGCCCTCACCGACTCCAACAAGGGCCGGCACGAGCAAGTGGTTCTACCTCAGGAACACCGCTGCCACACCCCTCCCCGAGTTCACCGGCAACCTCATCACCGCCGCGCCGGAGAAGTGGCACTTCGGGGTGCCCGGCGACGAGAAGAGGGGGATCGTCGCGCCGTTGGAGGCGGTCGAAGCGCTCGACCAGGCCGGCGTGACCGGCGTTGGAGTGATTGGCTCCTACCACCTGCGCCGGCTTGCACCGCCGCAGTCCCGGCGTCGGATGATGTCGGAGATGGGAAGTGACTTCGCCCGGGAGGGAACCCGCATGGTGGACCCCCGGGCGGACCCTCGGATTTCGCTCCGGGAGTTGAAGGCCCGACTCGCGGAGGCGATGCTCGAAGACGGCCGCCGCGTGGGATCGCTTTGATTGGCCGGTTCCCAATCACCCACCAATGCTCCCGCAACAGGGGCGATTTTGTTTGTAAGTTTTTAGTTCCGCCTTCGGTTGAGTCGGTCTTAAGTGCCGACCTCTCTTACTTTTCTAATTTCCGTGTTGCGTAGAGGTTTGCAATTTATTCCTTCCCGGCCCCATTGCCCGAGGATGCCGACGTCCGGCCATCAATCGGCGCGCGCCGAGGAGCTAAAAGCTCGAAAGGATGCCAAGAAGGCTAGGAAGGCGGCGCGGCAACAGCGGAAAGCGGAGAAGGAGCGCCGGCGCCGTTCGGGCCGCATCGTCATCTCCGAGAGCAAGCAGCACCGACTCCGACGACAACGATTGGGGTGACGACGAGGAACTCGTCGACATGTCCTCTCCCATCGGCGAGCTCGCCGAGGAGGAGGACATCGAGCAGGGCCCGACTCGGCCGGCCCCTCCGGAAGTGGGCCCCGCCGGACGACGCCGGCACGTCGCTCGCCGGTCCGAGCCAGAAGGAGCGCCGGCTCCCCGCAGCCGAGGCGCATGCCGGCGCCGCAGCGCCGACTTCGGCGCCCACCACCACCACAACGCCGACCGCCCCGGCCGCCGTGCCCGGGTCGCGGCCCCGATCTCCGCGATCGTCACCACGCCGCCCTCGCCGCCCACACGCCGTGTCCCCTTGGCGACGACCATGGCGGGGCGATGATGGCCTCGGCCGCCGCGGTGACGTCGACCGTGGTGACCGTAGCGCCGTGAACGCTGACGGGAGGGCTCACCTCGTCGGCGATGGCAGCGACGGCCTCCGCGGCGCCATCGGCGTCCGTCCGTGCGCCGGTGACAATGGCCTCAGCGGCTTCGCCGGCGTCGGTTCGAGCGCCGGTGACCGCGCCCGCCGGCGGCCCTCGCTCCGGCGGTGGCCGCAACCCCGTCGGGTCCGAGTACGGCCGCGCCGGCCTCCACGACCTCTTCATCCGCGGCGCCGAGGCCGGCGACGACGCCGAGTCTCTCGGCGACGTCGGCCCCCGCGACACGGCAGCGCCGAGTGCCCCGGGCGGCTCTTGGCAAGAGGCAGCGTGAGGGCCTTGGGTCGGCGGTCGCTCCGCCACCCAAACGACAACCGTACCGGTAAGCGTTGCTTCCTTCTCGTCTTTCCTTCTTTCTTGTCTTTCGGTTTGTTGACTTGCGCATCCCGCAGGGGTCCGTTGGCCGGGGCTCGGAAGCGCCTGGCCCTAGGGTCTGGGGCCCCGCCGCGCCATCCCCGGCAGCCCCTCGCCCGGCAAGCACCGTGGGGGCGGCCGGAGACGGCGGCGCCAACTACGGCCATGGTGACGGCGGCCGCCGCCTCCGCGCTGTTCCCGCCGCAGGGACCTCCGCCGAGCTCCTCCGCCACGCCGCACCAGCCCGGCGCCGGAGCCGGGGGTCGTGCACGTTGTGGGGCCCCAAGAGCGGACGCACACGTTTGACGAGCCGGCGGAGCGCACCCTTTGGGGCGCGTTCCGCCGCGATCGCGGCCGGGCCGCCGACGTCTTGGGCGCGGCGCTCCATCTCGTCGGCCGCCGGCGGAGCCGGCCGAGGTGAGCGCGAGTTCGTTCCTTCGCGGAATATCGGTCTTTTTCGCTTCGCTCATGATTTTGTCCTCCTTTTCGCACTCGGATATGATGAGCCGGGCCAAGCATGCCCGCATCCGTTTCCAAGAAAGGGAACGGACCCGCCTTGACCGGGAGGCGCAGAGCGCCACGGAGCAGGCCCTCGGAGCCGTCCGAGAGGCCGAGGATGCGAAGAAGGAGAGGGCCGAGGCGGCCGTGGTGGCGGCCGAGGCCAACGATGCGCGGAGGACGGCCGAGTCCCGCCTCGGCCGAAGCCATCAAGAGGGCCGAGGCGGCGGAAGAAAGGGCCAAGAAGGCCGAGTCCGATGCCGCGAACGCTCGTCGGTGGCCGAGTCCCGCCGGCCGAGGTCCAGAGCGGCAGTGGTGAGGGCGTTGAAGGCGGAGGAGGACGCGGCGAGCGCGCGCGAGGCGACGGACACCGAGCGCAAGCTCAAGGAGGCCGTCTCCCAATCGGTCTCCAAGCTCACTTCCCAACTTTCGACGTTGGAGAGTGAGGTTAACCGTAAGTTTTGTTTCTCATCCCTCCTCCTATTTTGCTTTTGATTGGTGTCATGTCTCATGATTTCTTCTTCCTTTTCATTTTCGTAGCTCAAGACGGACCCGGACGGGCTGCGGCAGGAAGAAGTTCGGCTCGACCGAATCCGCATCGGTGCCGAGTTCCTCCGCAACGAGCTGGAGGTGCCACGACCGCCCGGGACCACCAATTTGGAGCCGCGCCTTCTCTCCATCGCCAACCGCTTTGGTGCTCGCGGCGTGAGAGTTTTGAAGCCGGGGTCCCGTGGACTCGGTACCGGAGCAGCACACATTTCGAGGACAACCTTGACCTCGACATGCTTGCGCGGC
The DNA here is from genome assembly GCA_031894775.1 of Chloris gayana. Taxonomy (NCBI): domain Eukaryota; kingdom Viridiplantae; phylum Streptophyta; class Magnoliopsida; order Poales; family Poaceae; genus Chloris; species Chloris gayana. The sequence goes on along the minus strand of JAUNZO010001131.1, from coordinate 328,913 downwards.
TAGGCATGGTGCCCGCTTCTCCGAGCAGGAGATCGAGGACATGAAGAGGAAAGCCGCGCCGATCGCCGCCAAGCTTGCCGAGCTCCTCGCCTCGCGCGCCTTCCCGCCGCCGTCGTCGCCGCATGACGAGTAGATGATGTAGTGTGTTAGCTGAGTCGGCCGAGTGGCCGTAGTCGAGTCGGCCAGGTGGCCAAGATATAAAGAACTCGCTTATTTTGTAAACAAGTTATCTCGTTTTAATTTCGTTCGAAATTTCTCACATGTTCCCCTTTCGTGGCTTCCTTCTCATTCAGCACCGTCTAGTAGCCTAAGATTCCTCATTCGATTGATCGGTGACTTAGGCCGCTCTTAGCCGCCGGGCGTCGTAGTCCCGAGTCGGCCGCCGGATCGGCCGAGTAGTCGTTGGCGTTCCAGTGTCCCGTCCGAGTTGGACTTGCACTATGGGATTAGACTTCGTTCAAAATTTTAAACTCTTGCCCTTTCGTGGCTCCTTTCTCTTTCGGACCGCCCGCTTGCTTTAGATTTTTCATTCGGGTGATCGACAACTCGGGCCGCTCCTAGTCGTAGAGGCGTCGGAGTCCCGAGCCGACCGCCGGACCGGCCGAGCCATCGTCGCCGCTTAGGTTCTGTCCAAGTCGGGCCCGCACCGAGGGATTTTCGTGTGAGTTCCGCAGCCCGTGGGCACAACCGGGACCCGCACACGGCCTCCTTTGCGCACCCGCCGGGTGGAGCCCCCGACTCGGGAGAGCCTGGGCCGGCGGCCGGCAAATTTGGACTTATTCGTTATTTGTCGAAAACAAGAGAAAAAAGAGAAAGGTTTTCTCTTTATATTTTTTTGCATAGATAACCGAAACAACAAGCTAAGGGTAAAAGCGACGTAGCTGCTCGATGTTCCATGCGTTGGTGAGCACGTTTCCGTTGGCGTCCTTGAGCTTGTACGTGCCGGGTCGGAGCACCTCGGCTACCGTGTAGGGCCCCTCCCATGGCGGAGTTAGCTTGTGCCGGCCTTGATTCCCCCGGAGGAGTCGAAGGACGAGATCGCCGGGCTCGAAGGCGCGCTTCTTGACCTTGCGGTGGTGGTAACGGCGGAGTGCTTGTTGGTATCCGGCTGAGTGGAGCAGTGCAGCTTCCCTTGTTTCGTCGATTTGGTCCAGCCGCATCTTCGAGATAACGCTTATTGAGTTCTGGATCGAAAACTTGCACGCGCGGAGCTCCATAATCCAAATCGGTGGGTAGCACGGCCTCAGCCCCGTACACCATGGAGAAGGGAGTATGACCCGTGGCCCGACTCGGCGTCGTCCTCGTGCTCCACAACACCGCACCGAGCTCTTTCGCCCATTTCCCGGCAAATGTTTTGAGTTTGCTGAATATCCGGGTTTCAGTCCTTGGAGGACCATGCCATTTGCGCGCTCGCATTGCCCGTTCGTTTGGGGGTGTGAGACGGCCGACCGACCAACTCGGATGCCCCGGTGGTCGCAAAAGTTTAGGAACTTTTTCCCGTGAACTGCGTACCGTTGTCGGTGATGATTGTGTTTGGGACTCCAAACCGATGCACTATGTCGTTGAAGAATTTTACGGCCTGGTCCGAGTCGATTTTGCTTATCGGCCTCGCCTCAATCCACTTGGAGAACTTGTCCACGGCGACGAGCAAGTGGGTGTAGCCTCCTGGTGCCTTTTTGAACGGGCCGACCAGTGTCTAGGCCCCACGTGGCAAACGGCCATGTTATGGGGATGGTTTGCGGTGGCCCGGGCCGGCCGGTGTGTTTTACGTGCGTAATGTTGACACCCTTCGCAGTGCGCACGACTCGTTCGGCGTCGGCGATCGCGGTCGGCCAATAGAAGCCATGTCGGAAAGCGTTGCCAACGAGACTTCGTGGTGCGGCGTGATGCCCGCACGTTCCACCATGGATGTCCCGAAGCAGCCATTTACCCTCGTCGAGAGGGATGCAGCGTTGGAGGACGCCGGTGTGCCCCTTTTGTATAACTCATCGCCGATCACGACAAAGGTTTTGGCGCGTCGAGCGAGTCGGCGCGCCTCCACGACGTCGGAGGGCAATTTTTGCCGCAACGGATAGTCGAGGTAGGGCTGCCGCCGATCATCCGCCGACTCGGGCGCAGCCCCGAGTCCCCTTCAGTGGTCGGGAGTTGGATCGACCGGACCCGCCGTGTCGTCGTTGGCGCCAAGCTCGGAGACCAGGACCTCCGCGGCCTCGGTCGGAGCCGGCTCTTGTTCTCCCTTTGCAGGTCGGCCGCCGTTGGCTCCTTGATAGACGGCTCATCCCGGTCGCAAGCAAAAACGCCCTCTCGGTGTTGGCAGCCGATTGGATCCCATCTTGGCCAATGAGTCGGCCGTTTCATTGTCCCGCCGAAGGACATGTTTGACTTGGAATCCATCGAACTTTTCTTCAAGACGGCGGATCTCACCGCAATAAGCCGCCATCTTTGGGTTGGTGCAAGTCGATTCGTTCATCACCCGATCCACGACGAGCCGGGAATCGCCGAAGGCTTCGAGTCTACGGATCCCCGCATCAATCGCTGCCTTCATGCCGTTGAGCAAGGCTTCGTACTCGGCCACGTTGTGAGAGGCCGGAAAGTTAAGTCGGATGACGTATTGCATGCATGCACCTCTCGGCGAGATGAGCTGCCATCCGCTCCCGGCACCCCTCTTCGTGAGGGAGCCGTCAAAGTCTTTGGCCGGCTCGAAAGAGCCGATCGCTCTTCTTTGGGGTCGGCGTGTCCTCCGACTCCAAAGTCGCGACCTGTGGGAAGTCGGACTTGTTGATGAGCGCCGCAGCCAGCTCGCAGCACTCCACCTCGCACTCGTAAGCACGCTGAACCGACGTGTTCACGGTGATGATCCCCTTCGGACCCGGCATTTTGAGCTTGAGGTAGATGTAGTTGGGAACGGCCATGAACTTCGCGTAACATGGTCGCCCGAGGATGGCGTGGTACGCGCCGGGAAGTCCACCACGTTGAAGGTGAGGGTCTCGGTGCGGTAGTTGATCGGCGTGCCGAAGGTGACGGGCAAGTCGATTTGCCCAAGCGGCACAGCCCGTCTTTCCGGCACAACCCCGTGGAAGGGCTCGCCCGATGGCCGGATCCGAGAGCGGCCGATCCCCATGGCATCAAGAGTCTCTCGCATACAAAACATTCGCACCACTACCCCCATCCATCGGCACCTTAGTCGGCCGTTTGTCGCCGACGATGGGGTCGACGACGAGCGGGTAGCGTCCGGGTCGGGGAACGCGCTCGGGGTGGTCGCCGCGGTCGAACGTGATTGCCGCGTCGGACCACTTGAGGTAGGTCGGGGTCGCAGGTTCGGCGGCGTAGACCTCGCGCCGCTCCCGCTTCGGTGTCGCCCGGAGGAGCCGGTCCCCCGCCCCCGAAGATCATGAGGCAGCCGGTGGTTTGCGGGAAACCGCCGTCCGCGTCCTTGTCGTCGCCGTCGTCGTTCTTGGGGCCGGGGTTCTTGGGGTCGAACTTCCTCGCCTTCGTGCCCGTGAACTTGAGCATCGCCCGCAGCTCCTTGAGGGCGTGGTTGACGGGTCGGCCGTGGTTGGGACACGGCGCCTCCAAAGCATCTTCTCGAAGTGCTGGCCCTTGCCGCCGTCGTCGCCAGCCGGCTTCTTCGGCTTGCGCTCGGCGGCGGCGACGAAGTTGGTGTCGCGGCGGCACCGGTCGCCGCTCTTCCTCTCGCTTCGCTTCTTGTCATGCGGGGAGGACGGGCCCGCACCGGAACTCTCGTTCCGCTTCGCCTTGCCCTTGGCTCGATGAAGGAGGGCATCCACGGCGTCTTCTCCGGAGGCGTGGCCGGTTGCCACGTCGAGTAGCTCCTTGACAGCGGCGCGGGTTGTTGCGGCCGAGCTCATGCACCAGCCCTCGTTGTTGGTGCCGGCGATGAACGCCGAGATCACCTCTGCGTCGGCGAGGTTGGGGAGCGTGTTGCACTTGCGGGAGAAGCGCTTGACGTAGTCCCTCAAGGACTCGTCCGCCCGCCGCCGGCAGTCCCGAGGTCCCACGGGTTCCCGGGCGCGTGTACGTGCCCCGGAAGTTGCCGATGAAGGCCTCCTCCGAGTCCCACCAATCGTGGATCGAGCCCTCCGGGAGGTGCTCGAGCCACATCCCGGCCGAATCGGCCAAGAAGAGTGGTAAGTTGCGGATGATGAACCGCTCGTCGGTGGCGCCGCCGGCTTGGCATGCCGGCGGTAATCCTCCAGCCCATAATGCGGGGTTCGTCTCCCCGTTGTATTTGGTGATGCCGCCGGGGGCCGGAATCGCCGGGGCACCGGAACCCGCCGAATGGCAGGCCCAAAGGCCTTGGGCCCCGTCATAACCGGAGGTTTGTCCTCCTCCGGTCGAACCGTCCTCCGCGCCGGGGCGTACCCGTGGTCCTCGGCTTCGCGCCTTGGAGCGCGGTTTTGTTCCCGACGCCGGCGGTCGGGTATCGCGTGCGTCGCGCGACTCGCCCATCCGCCGCCGAACCGACGGCGAGTTCCCTGCTCCGCTTTGCTCGCCGGTTGGGTGGGCCGAACCGTTCGGTCCCCGGGCCGGCTTGGCGTGTGGTAGGAGGCACCGGCCTCTTTCCGCCGCGCGGCGGAGCTTTGCTCACGCTCGGCCCGTTGGACGGCCGCTAAGTCCAGGAGGTTTCCGACCTCCTCTTGGATCCTCCGCCGGTCCTCGTCGACCGGTTGCGGAAGCGCGCGGATCGCTGTCGCGGCCGCAGCCCACGTTCCGTCGGGCCTCTCGTACCCGGGAGCGAGGTGGTTTGCCTCGTCCAGGATCCTTCTTTGGGCTTCGCGCCCACGCCGGCGAGCGAGTTCGCGCTGCGCCCGGCGCCGCGCCACCTCGCACTCGAGGCGTTCGCGCTCCTCCTTTAATCGCCGCTCGGTCTCTCGCGACCTCGCGTCGGCGTCGGAGCAGCTCGCTCTAGGTCGTCCTCCTCCCGGGGCTCGGGGCTTCCCGGAGGGGTTTGTTGTTGTGGCACCGCGGCGTGCGGCTGTGCGTTCCCCGCACCGCCGGCGTTTACCGCCGCGGACGGCGGCGCTACCCCGGCCGGGAGTCCAGCGGCCGCCGGGGCCGCACGGCCCGTGTCGTTGATGCCGTCGGTGTCGCTGGTGTCCCCGTCCTCCACCATCATACACTCCCGCGAGGGGTGGTGGCTGCCGGTATCGGATCCACCGCCGCAGTCCGTCATGCCCGCGAGCCCGCGCCGGCGGACACGGCGGGAAAGTGGTGTGGAGACCGGGAGGTCGGCGGGAGAACGCGCGACGAGCTCCCGGCTCCGGTCACGATGAACTCCGTGCTCCCGAAGGTCACGAGGGCGCCTCGAGTCCGGCCGACGGTGTGGCTCGCCATCTTCAAGATCGTCGAACGCGTCGAGGTTCCCCTACCCGGCGCGCCAACCGTCGGCGTTGTGAAACCGGCCGACAAGTAAATTTGTGTCTGGAGGGGATCGACGCTACTATTCGGATGGGCCTTGGATGTTTTAGGAGAGCGTGGTTTATACCGGTTCCGGCGATCGAAGCCCTACGTCCGCCTCGAGGATTGTTCGTGTTTTGTCTTGCAAAAAGAGCTACAAAGGATGCGAGGGAGGAGGGTTGCTCCAAGCCTCCGTGTGCAATGTGCTCTAGGATGTGTGTGTGTGATGAGTTCGATTAGCTCAATCCGTGTTGTGTGTCCCCTCTTTCTTGCGTGTGTGTGGGGTCCCTTTTATAGTCCAAGGGCCGGGCCACTTACAGGTGGGGTCGTAGTTACTACCTATCGTCCCAAGCGGGGTCGGGGCCGTCGTGCACTACCCTCGCTCGCATGCGGGCCGCTTTGGGCGCTCCGGTCGTGCGGCGTACGGTTAGTCTTGATTGGTAGCGCCGGAGTCAATGCCACGCTCGTCATCGTGGCAGCCGTCCCGTCGCATGGCGGTCTCCATCCATCACTCCCGTTCATCATGGCTCCGGCAGAGATGGTGTTGACGCCTCCGTCTTGTCATCGTGCCGTGGGTGTCGGCGACGCGTGAAGATGAGACAAGAGGAGCTGCGCTGATCTCACCCAATCCCCGTGGATTGGTGAGTTCCCGAGCGGAGTTATGGCGATCCCTCGTTCACCCGTGAGGCTTCGTGAAGAAGCCATTTGCCTCCGAGCCGGGCGAGGCGGGGATCGCCGAGCCCGCCCGAGTCCCGAGCCTGGGCGGGGCGGAAGTGGTGCACCCGCCCGACCCGGAGCTCGGGCGAGGCGGAGGCCGCGGGCCCGGCTTTCGTAGCCTTCGTAGGCCTAGGCGGATGCCGTTGGTCAGCCACGGGACAGATTACAGTGCTATTGTCCCGTCAATCGCCTCGGCCTCCGTCCCGGCCACAGGCCATCATGGGCTTGGTAATGATCACGCCGCTCCGCAGCCGAGCTAGCGCTAGCGTGCGGCGCCGCGGAACGGGACGGTTAGGTACTGCGCCGGTCACATCACGTCATGTTGGTGAAACGAGTTCCCGTGCGCCGTAATTGCGCCTACCGGCCTGCCGCAACTCCTCCCCTATCCGGTGGGTGAGGTCGCTTCTCCGCGAAGCAAAGGCAAACGCGGCAGGATTGCGGTCCCACCCGACGCCGAGTCGGGCGAGGCGGAGATCGTGGGCCCGCCCGACCCAGGGTCGGACGAGGCGGAAGTCGTGGACTCCGCCCGACTCGGGCCCGGGCGAGGCGGAAGTTGTGGGCCTCGCCCGACTCGGGGCTCGGGCGAGGCGGAAGTTGTGGGCCTCGCCCGACTCGGGCTCGGGCGAGGCGGAGTGTGGACCTTGCCCGACTCGGGCTCGGGCGAGGCGAGGTTTCGGGCCCCACTTCGTATCCTTTACGCGTACAAGACGGAGCCGTTAGCCGATTAAGTACCCCGATTAGGGTTCCCTAATCTAGGTACCCGACACTTTTGTTGCAATTCAATCCTTCTAGAGCCGATAGTCTGTCTCCCATGGCAGTACGGCTTCGTGCCCATATACAAGCCGATACGGCGCGACTTGCATGGCCCCATGCCGTGACATACGATAAGCCCACAAAGCGTCCATCAATTTCATGTGCCATTTACGAGGATACTCCTCGTATTTTCCGCTTGATCAACTTGATCGGACTCTTATTTGCCGCTTCAGCTTGGCCATTGGCTTGGGCATAATACGGCGACGAATTAATCAACTTAATCCCCATCTCCTCAAGCAAAAGATTGAAATTCGTCCGACGTAAATACTGATCCTTGATCCGTCGTGATTGTTTCCGGAATCCCAAATCTATAAATGATATGCTCTTTAACAAACGTTATCACGTCGGCCGTCGAAACTTTACGATAGGGCGCCGCTTCAACCCACTTCGTGAAATAATCTGTAGCTACCAATATGTATTGATGTCCTTTGCTTGATGCTGGATTTATCCGGCCGATCATATCCATGGCCCAGCCTCCGAACGGCCAAGGTTTGATCACCGGATTCATAGCCGACGCAGCGCCCTCCGTATAGGCCCGAATTTCTGGCAATCTTGGCAACTTTTATAATATTTAAAACAATCGGCCAACATTGTCGGCCAGTAATAACCAGCTCGCCTTAGCAGCCACTTCATTTTATGGGCCGATTGATGCGTTCCGCAAATCCCATCATGTACTTCGCTCATTACCACTTTGGCCTCGGTATCATCAATACACTTGAGAAGCACCCCATCAATTGTCTTGAAAAATAATTGATCATCCAACAGAACATACTTCAAGGCTTTATATCTTATCTTCTTATCTCGTAGGTTGGGATGGATTGCTCAAAAATTTTCGAATTTCCGTACGCCAATCGGCTTCTTCAATATCAGCTATCTCTAAGCTGTTTTCGGCGAGCCGATATCCGGATGCTAGCTGAGCCAAGTTATTTGCTTCGAAGTTCTGCTCTCTTGGTATATGGCTGATTTTAACACACTTGAACCTTTTCATTAACTTCTCGGCACTTTCTATGATATCGTAACAATATTTCATCTTTACACTCATACTCATCGGCCAGCTGACTCACGACCAATAAAGAATCGCCGAAAATTTCCACAAAATCAGCCCCGGCATCGATGAGTAACTCCAGTCCTTTTAATACTGCCTCATATTCGACTTGGTTGTTGGTGTGCGCCTCTACTGTAATAGAGTATCCACGTATTGCCCCCGAGGCGACACAACAACCAAGCCGATTCCACTTCCTTCCTTGCAAATTGAACCATCAAAGAATACCGTCCATGGCACCGGTTCAACGTATCCGGCCGAGTGCTCACCGTGCTGCACTATTAAATCAGCCAATACTTGTGCTTTTACTGCTTTGGCCGATTCATAGCCTAGATCAAATTCCGCAATTGCCAACATCCATTTGCCCAACCGGCCTTTGGGGACCGGGGCCGATAGCATATATTTTACGACATCGGCCTGGCAAACCACAAGTGCACTCTTCGGCTAACGGATAATGCCTTAGTTTTGTACATGAAAAATACAGACAGAGACATAACCTTTCCACCTCTCGGATACCGTGTTTCTGCATCAATCAATTTGCGGCTGAGATAAAATATAACCCGCTCTTTTCCCTCCTCGTTCTTGAGTCAACGCTGAGCCGATGCACCTATCATCGGCCGATAAATATAACTTAAAGGGTGTGCCCGACTTTGGCGGAACCATCACCGGTGGGGACACCAAATACTTCTTGATATCTTCTAAAGCCTTTTGATGGATCGGCTCCCACCGAAATTCTTGATTGGCCTTGAGCTTTAATAATGGCGTAAATACATCAAGTCGACCGGACAAGTTTGAGATAAATCGCCTAATAAAATTTATCTTGCCGATCGGGGACTCGGAGCTTCGTCTTGTTCGTCGGCGGTTCCAGCTTTCGGATAGAATCAATACTCTTAGGGCCGACTTCAATTCCCTTTTCATGCACAATAAACCCCAGAAATTGCCCAGCCGAGACACCAAACGCACACTTGAGCGGGTTCATCTTCAAGCCGTATTGTCTTGTTCTCTTCAACACTTCTCCGAGATCAGCCACATGACTTCCAACCGATTTTGATTTCACCATGACATCATCAATATAAATTTCCACCAATCGGCCGATCAAATCGTGATATATAAAATTCATGGCTCTCCGATATGTAGCACCAGCATTTTTTAGCCCGAAGGTCATGACAACCCACTCATATAGTCCCAACGCTCCAGGGCACCCGAACGCCGTCTTCGGTATATCCTCTTCGGCCATAAAAATCTGATTGTACCCAGCATTTCCATCCATAAAGCTCAAAATTTTGTTGCCGGCGGCTGCATCAACTAACAAATCGGCGTTTGGCATTGGGTACTCATCTTTCGGGGTTGCTTTATTCAAATTTCTGAAGTCAATGCAGACCCGCATCTTTCCATTTTTCTTTTCCACCGGCACAATATCGGAAACCCACTCCGCATATCGGCATGGCCTAATGAAGCCGGCTTCATATAATCTAATAATCTCTTCTTTGACGGCTTCATAATACCTAGGGTCAATTTTCCGAGCCCCCGCTTATATGGCCGATATCCGGGTTTGGTGGGCAACCGATGTTCAACGATCGATCGGGCCGAGTCCAGGCATCTCGCTATAATCCCAAGCAAAACAATCTTTAAATTCTTCCAATAAGGCCACTAATTCATCTCTTACTTCTTTACACAATTTCTTGCTAATATATGTCGGCCGAGGCTTGTCTCCATCCCCTATATCTACCTCTTCTAACTCGTCGGCCGACACAAAACCGTGACCTAGTTTCCCATCTTCTGTTTCGTTAATCGGCCGACTCATCATATCCTCAATGCGTGTATCGATCGGCCGATTATCCGCCAATTCTCCCGTGGGGCCCATCGGAGCAGCCGGGGGTACCGACCCCCGGTCACAATAACTCCGTCGTCCGTAATGTTTATGGCCTCCGCATCCCAATATGTGCCCGATAAACAAGGCAAGCTCTCCGGACCGGCAAACTCGAAATCGGCGGTTGCAATGGTTACGGACTTATCGGCCCGCACGATTTCAACCTTGTTGCCGACCCATTGAATCAAACACTGGTGCATGGTCGATGGGATGCAACAATTGGCATGAATCCAGTCTCTCCCCAACAAAGTTGTGTATGCACCTTTCCCGTCGATGATGAAAAAAGTGGTGGGTATGGTTTTGCTGCCCACAGTGATCTCCATTATTGCGGCCCCACGCACATCTTGGCTTCTCCCGCTGTAATCCTTGAGCGTCGGATTAGCCTTCATCATTTCTTCCGGCGTCTTCCCAAGCTTGCGGTATGTAGTAATCGGCATGACATTGACCGCTGCTCCTCCGTCGACCAACATCTTCCTCATCGGTGACCCGTTGACGTAGCCGCTAATATACAATGCCTTGAGATGCAAATGATCGGAGTTGATCGGCTTATCAAATACCGCCGATTCCGGCGTCCAAAGAATCTCTCGAAGTCTCCCCAATCGGTTCTTCTTCGCCCGAATTTTCATCGGCCGATCCGACAATCCCGGGCATCGTGGACATCATATTCACCGCGGCTTCAGCTTGGACCACCCGAGACCGCACTTTCGGCCTCCATTCCTTCTTGGGCTTGGGCTCATCATCTTGGTCATCTCTATGATGCCGTCCACCCTTGATTTCTCGACAACGCATTCTTTGAAGCCTTCTCTTTTGGGTTTTGTCGAGCAAACCACCGGGGCACCACTGTCCTTCGTTCTCGGTTTGATCACCTCTCGAATCTTCATGGTATTGGTAATCAAACCCTTCTTCATCATTGATTGGCCCCGACCGATCGTGAACGGAGGTTCTCTTTGGCACTACGTATCTTCGTTCATCATATCCGTGATCATAGCCGATTGCTCTTCCGGGGGCCGATTGTTGTGATTCGTAGTTGCGACCAATCGGCCGTCCCCGGTAACTTGATGACCCGCCATCACGATACTCTTTCCGGCCAGTGCACTCGGGCAGTTCTCGATAGATGGAAGCTTCATGTTTTGGTCCCAGCAGATCGAAAGAAAGGACAATCCCGAGTGTGGGTCAAAATCTTCTCGGCGGATCACGCCTTGCCCGTACCGCCGACTTTGACCGATAGATTCCTGTTCATGTGCCATCCGATCTCTTTCTTCCCTTTCTCTCTTCCTCTCATATCGGCGTATGAAACCAGCTGATCCACCGCCGATGGTATTGATGTACATCGTATTAGCCGGGAAAGGGTGCCCATCAACTTTCATCTTCTTCTTTACATCAGCTGCTCGCAATACCCCACTCGTCAATCGCCTTCCGGATCTCATCTCTCATAGCATAACAATCAACGGTGTTATGATGTGAATTTCCATGCCACTTGCACCACTTAGCCATTTTCTTCAATTCCTCCGCGTAGGAATTTTGTGATGAGGGGAAAGCTGGATTTTCTTTTCCCGCAGCAGCTGATCAAATATCTCGTCGGCCTTGGATAAATCAAAATCATATTTCTCTCTCCTTAGGATTGACATGTGGAGAAAATATCGGCCGTTTGTTATTAGTCCACTCAACCGCATTAATTCCCTCTTCATCATCCTCACCGTCGAAATCAGCATAAGCTACCCGATACCGCCGATTCCTCGGTGAGCTGGAGATTCTCTTCTCGGCCAACCGCCCTTCGTGTCAGCTGTGCCAGCCCATCAAACTCATGTGGGGTAAACTTTTCTTTGATGTTGGAGAATAGCCCCGCATAAGCAATTTCGGCCAACCGTTGCTCGTCGGGTTCGGGTTGTAGCATCGTCCCCTCGTAGTCCTGAACCTCTCGTATATAATCAGCCACCGATTCCCCGCTTTCTGTTTCACCGCCATTAAATCGGACAAACTAAGCTCGGTAATGCCCGTGAAGAAGTACGAGTGAAACCTTTTCTCCGGATCGGCCCAACTCGAATAGAACCAGGCGACAATGAAGCAAACCATGAAAAGGCCGATCCGGACAATGACAGTGGGAATAGCCGAACCCGCAAAGCCTCCCGAGTAGACGCCTCACCAAGCTGTGCGTCATATCGGCCGATGTGCTCCATAGTTGATGTGTTATCTTGCCCAGAAAACTTGGAAAACTCAGGAATTTTATACTTATTGGGTAAAGCCACGGAATCCATCCAATCAGGGTAAGGTCGCCGATACAATGCACTCTTCTCTTTAGGCTTCAAATCGAACCGATCTTTCATCATATCGGCGATCTTAGCCATGAGGCTATTCATATCATTGGGTCCAGCAGTTGCTGATCCGGTCCCCGTCATATAAGCGGTGTTGGGCTGTCCCCGCCGGGTGTATCAACTGGCCGTTCCCGGAAATCCCAGTGCCGTAGCCGGGAACGGTGTACTGCGGCGCGATTCCATAATTCATGGCCGATTGTATCGGCCGTCCGATCATGAATCCCTGTCCCCCAGCCGATGCGGTTGGCTGTGGAATACCAGTATATCGGCCGTACTATAGTGGGTGAGTTCTCAATTCTACTTGGGCCGGTATTTGGTACGTAGAAGAAATTGGGCTGTCTGTGCCATCCGCGAGGACCGCTGCCACATTGGTTGCTGCCCCTAACTCGGAAGTCGGCTGTTGTACATCTTGTCCGTCGCCTTCTTCCGTTACCGACTTCTTGGGGCCACTCGTCATCCTCTTTGCCTGGCTGGGTTGCACCGGTACTTGCATTTGCATTGTCCTTGCCAGGCCATAGGTGAGGTGGCATGCCGTACAGGGGCTGAAACCCTGCTCGCGGTGTGGTACTCGGAGGCTAATTCCCCGATTCGACCGTACAGGAGTGCCGAAAGGCCGAGTGTATGCAGGTCCGTAATACCCTTCGATGAACAGCCTCGCCATCAATTGTGTCCTTGATCAAATTCCCGATGGTGTTGGTCAACACGCCCGATTGATTGATTAAGGCCCGATGAACGGACGAGTTGACCATATCACCGAGTTGGTTGGCATCCGGCAGTCTCTCGGGCTTTGATTTGGTCTAGTTCTTCCGGATGCGGAATCCGAGGGAAGTCTCCTTTTGTGGCCACTCGCCACGTGTCACCGTCAGGGCTTGAAAGTACTTTTTCATTGCTTCGGCCAGGTATTCCCGGTACTGCAGCTTTTGTTCTGTCGTCATCTTTCCCCAGTGCCGAAACCCCGTTATCATCGAAACTTCTCCATGCCCTTTGCCATCCGTCCCGAGAGGTACTGGAACCAAAATCGGCCGATTTTCAGCATCGACCATTGGTGTTCCGTCCTCCCCGACAGCCTCGTATGTATGACATCTTGATCTTGGTTGCTTCGGTCCCACCGGGCGTGCCAAAAAGTGTGTTGACGTCAAAAGTCGTCGACACACCGTTGTCCGGAGAGTCCACCGAAACCCCGGCCGACGCGAGGCCCCGTGCTCCCAACGGACCGGCTCGGCTCGCCGATGTCTCGTGTGCGCTGGTGCGTGCCGATGGTTTTCCTGCAAACCAACAAAGACAATAAAAGGTGTAAAATTCCGGGTCATCGGCCCGGATAGACCGATGTGCGATCATGGCCGATTATGGCGTAAGATAAACAGAATCGGCCATCGACAGGGAACAACACGGCCCATCCATTTATGTATTAAATGCCAGGCGAACGAATCGTGATACGAACGATACGGAATCGGCCGACGCTATAACATGCAATCGGTGGCTAGCAGCCGATTTCGTCGGTAAGCGATCAAATCATTAAGACTTTGCAGGGATGCATTATCGAATGAAATGTAAACAAGGTAATTATTAATAGGATGTAATTCGTTTGATAGCAAGAAGATGGTTTAATCATCAATCAGATCCGTGAATCGGCCGATCGGGTATTCGGCCGATTCTCGCCATTGATTATAGCAATGAATTATTTAGATCTATCTAAATAATGTAATGATGATCAATAAAATCATACTAATAACTCAGATTCAAAAGCAGCTTTAACAGATTTGGCACTAATTAAACATAAAACAGCTAATGAACGTGATAAGCAATCGGCTAAACACTCCGAAAGAACAAGTAAGACAAATACAACCACGCAGATCCCAAATCGACCAGTCGCTCCAACAGGACAAGTCAACCGATGGCACGCGATCGGACCAGGTCTAACGGCCGCGCACGCCCGGCCGATTCAGGACAAGCACAATCATAAACGCCTTAACTATGAAAGTAAATCTACACCCTAGCCAATCGGCTGCATGCGCCTAGGACAAGTCAACTATCGCAAAGGCAAACACAGGACACGTCAACCGAATCCGCACGATCGAATCGGCCAAGATGTAAAAGAATTCTCATAGTGGCTACCGTGACTCGAACGACCAGATCCGAGCCAATCGGCGTTAGGAACAAAAGCTGGAACGGGAGGCGGGACAAGTCAAACTACCTCCACCACGAGCCCGGACCAGGTCAACTTGACTCATCCCGGCCGATACTCACTACGTCGATCGGGAACAGATCTAGTCGCCGGATAACTAGCAATTAAGCCATCTAATTACGAACAATGCGCCGAGAACTAGATAACATAATTACCTTGTCAAGCCAACTTGTTGTCGACCGGAGCCCCGAAGATCCCCGCGCGAAAACAGTAGAGACTTGACAGAAAATTAGGGTTTGGCGATGCGCCGAAAGTTGTATTGGATGTGAATCGAGTTTACATGTTACATCCGAGTATGTATTTATACTCGGCACAAAGAATCCTACTCGGACCCTCTTCGGGCCGATTTCCTAACCGACTAGGATCTTTTCCCAAAATTAAACTATTATTTCTAATTTTACGACGTGGGCCAGGCCCATTAATGTTATGCTCTTCTCGTTGGCGTCCGCGCACGATTCCCGGGAGGGACGCGCCTTTTACTCGCCCAAGCGGCCGTCGGCCTTCTCGCCCACCGGCCCTCTTTTGACCTATAGTCACCGACAATGGGTCCCTTGGTCAAAAACCGGCGTCAACGGATCCTCAATCCCTTCTTCTCCTTGTTCGTTAAACGCGTCTTCTCCAAAGCATCCCCGAAACCCTCTCCATCTTGCTTGGGGTGATCCCGTGGCCCTCCGCTGCCACCCCCACACCAAGACTCCTAGCGCAAACTAGGGTTTTGGCTAGCGGATCCCGGTTTGGCTCCATTAGGAGAATTTGACGTGGACATAAATGATGGATAGGACGTGTTCTCGAATCCCGATCGCCGAAGCACGATCGAAACAGGCAAAGGCAAAATATTTGGAGAAGAAAGACGAAGAAACTCTTGTCGCTCGAAACCCTAACTCGAGTCGCCTAGAGACCTAGGCGTCGTGACTCAATTCTTCGTCCGACATGAGATAGAAAAGAAGAGATAGAGTGTGTTGTCCGTAGCACTTAATTAATCGATGGAAATCCGCAGAATGCATTGAAACGGACGAGACTCGGAGCGGACAAATCTAGGCACATGTTTCAATCTGGTGAGAGGAGAAGAGCTGGCTGCCATAGGCCCACGATCCGTGAGAAACAAGGACCACTCCACCATCGTTTCCGCTCACCGGATGGACGCTTCTTTTACTCACGAGAGCACGAGCACCCATCGAAGCATCCAAGAGCATGGTGCTTCCTTCACGGTACGGCCAACCGCGTCCTCATTGCTGGCGTGCGTGCGATACCTCTTTCTTACCTGCCACCGGCGGCCGGCATGCACTCCGGTACCTCGGAGGTAATAGCAAAGTGTTTAAAGTCCACTACTGGAAAAGATCCCTGCAATAGCGGGCATTTTGGCCCTGCAATAGCGGCCATTCCGGGCGCTATTACGCACACGTTATTGCAGGGTCGGACCAGCAATAGCGCCCACGACCGCCCGCTATTGCAGGAAACCCTGCAATAGCGGGCGAGGTGATGTCATCCGCCCGCTATTGCAGGCAACCCATCAATAGCGGGCAGCTGACATCAGCCTGACCGCTATTGAAGGGTCACCCTACAATAGCGGCCAGATGACATCACGAAGGCCGATATTGCTGTGTGACCCTTCAATAATGGGCAGATGACATCACAGTGCCCGATTTTGCTGTGGTTTTGCCAATATCGTGCACGATGATGTCATCTGCCCGATATTGCTGGCCTGGACAGCAATATCGTCTAGTGACATCATCGTGTCCGATATTACTAGCATTTTCCGAACTGACACAATTATTGCTATTTGTTTTATTTTCCAGGTGACAAATTCAAATATTTTTACAGAACTGAAAATACATTCACACTATATACGCAAGACAATAGAAATAATCATTAAAGCATTTATATGTACATACGACATAGTTGTCATTCATTTTACAATATCCACATACATATACATCATGTTTCTAATACATAATATTCATCCATCAAAACACAACTAAATTACAATTTATCCGGCCACTTCGGCTCTAGTGCCTTCAATCTCTGCTCCTCTGTCTTTGAATTTTGCACAATTGCATCTTGGTGGCCCTTTTGACCGCTGTAGCTATACAAGTCTTCATGCATTGCAACATCACTTAGAGGATCAAAATACTTGCCTCTTTCATTACAAAACTCACGAATCATGAAGCGGAGGAGTTTGGCTGCAATGAGCTCGAGCGTGCTTTCTTCTAAGTAGGAACCTGTTTTTGGCTTTTCATAGCGTTGCTGCCACAAATAAATTATGGAATTAATACATGTTTGTTAAGTAATATAAAACTAATATACTAATGCAAGAAAATACACACTAAATACTTACATCTTTCCATGGGGCCGGTTCTTCCGTAGGGAATGTAGTATATTCCCCATTTCCGACGCTTATGTATTTGCACACATAGTAGCCACGAGGTCACGGTCCCGGGACGCTGTTTTGAACACTTTACAAAACAAGGAAATGGTTAAGTTACTTTACAAATAGAGACATTAATTAATTGAATAAAAGAAATGACCATGATATGAGATAATAGTACCGGATAATGCGTTTTGTATCCAAGGTTGGTCCGTTTGGGATGAGGGTCACCACCAAGCTCGAGATAGTATTTATAGGCACTAATATAAAAAAGCAAATGAGCAACGAGCATAATGCAATCTATAAAAAATGATAGTTCATTGAATATCTGAAATTACCTATTAAGGGTGTCCATGAAATCCTTATACCTCTTAGGATCATAATCCAAAGAGTCAAACACCCAAACTCCCGCGAGTTTCGGATGTATCATGAAAGCAATCCAATGGTCACTATAAAATATGTCATTATGTTATTATCTAATTGAAATAATGATTTGCACAAGAAGTAGCAGGTTACGAAAACTTACTCAAAGTTATATGGAGCCATAATGCATCGTCTCTCTCTCCATTCGTACATGCGTCTCCCAATGTAGGTTGCTATACATCTCCTTGCATCCTTAACCGCTTGAACATGTACTTGTTGCCTTCGGCCTTGGTCACCTTCTTTCCGACCAACAGGGGATGATTATCGGTAATCTTTGGATTCATAGCGCTTTGGCTAATGGCGGTTGGGTTTAGATATCCGACTTCATTTGAGGCACCGGAGTGATGACACATTCGAGCGATGAAAAAGGGTAGTCGGTTGAATTCATGTGCCATTTGCTTGGAAATATAATAAAGGTGGAAAACACTTACGAGGCACCGAGACGGTAACGAGAGTGGCATCCATGCGTTGGAGACGGTACTGAGCATGGATCTCCTCAAAAGGCACATTTAAGTCAAAATATCCCTCTTGTCCAAAAACCTCTCCGGGGATCCTTGCCGCGATAACTTGGACACCCTTACTACATGCATTTAAGTACCATGGATGAAAGTACTTAAATATCCATGGCTTCTTTTTCAATACATCTGCTGGTAGTAGTGGCATGCCATGCTTATAGGTAGGGAAGTCTTCTTGTGTGAGATCCCAACCTCCTTACGGGACGCCGGGAGGCGGAACGAGAACATGTGGGACCACTTCCTTATTCTCGCTCCTATATGCTTGCCGCCACGCCTTTATGCCATGTTGCGGCTGCATGTCAAGTCGTTAATATATCGGTAACTATATACATAGTCGTGAATTCATAAGTACTACAAAAGTGTACTTACTTATTTCCGCGCTAGATAACTCCTTCCTCGGAGGCGGAGGTGGAACGAGGCTCGATCAAAGGTTCATTGTTATTAGGCGGGGTGGACGAGCTACGAATCGCCTAGCCCCTTTGTCACGTGGTGTCGGCTGGAGCCGGAGTCGATGTTGTTCGAAGGAGAGCTGCCTCATTCCCAACATCCGGACGAGGCGGCGTGGAGAAGCCATGTTCCGGAGGGATCTGGTCCTCATGCGTCGGAGAAGGCCGAGGTGAAGGTAGTGGCTCAAAAGAAATCTCGGGGTCAACCGGTGCTTCTTGAGTAGGAGGAGGCGTAGGTGCGAGGCGAAGAATGCGCTAGAAGAACGACGATCTCGCGTCGAAGCCAAAGGATGATATGATTAATCGCATCCTCGAGTGTCTCAATACCATCATCCTCCTCTGGATAATCAAGGTCGCAAGCAAGATAGTTGTCCCGAACCTTGATAACTTGGACTCTAGCACACTCCTGCGGAATTGGTACATCGTTAAATGTACGTCCGGGGATCGCAATGCCCTCTGCTACCTTGACGGTCTTCCCTCTCTTGCCGAGCGTCATGTGCAGCTCACAAGGTGTATTCTCCGTGATGTCATCCACGGGGTACCTGGTGGCATCGAGCGCAGAGCCATGATTGCTTGGAGGCCGAGCATACGGACTTGGGTTGTCAATGTTGAGTTGAAATTCCGGTACCACGATAGGTTGGATGACGAGCTTGAGGATTATTCTTCATGAATTCGTAGAAGTTTTTACCCACCATTCATGATCGATACCCTGTTGCTCTCGTGGCCCACACCTACTACATTCTTCACTCGTGGCAGCAGACGACACTTCTTTCAATCGTGCCGGTGAAGAGACCCCTCTTGTACGACCCCGATGTTCATCGGTCCCGATGGCAACGATCAACTCATCATGTCCGTGGATTGAGAGTACCTTCCTTCGTTGGGCGGCTACTTGCTTTGCTTTTTGCAAGACTTCGGTAACCCCAGAGCTTTTCGGCACCAGCTGCCCATCGGCAGTGGACTTTGAACGCCCAAGCACCCAATTTCGGGTTCGTTCACTGCATCCTTCTAACGGGTGCGGGATTCCAGCTTGTCGGCGTTGTTCTTCCATACTCCTCCATTTCTTCACTTTAGCCTTGTATCCTCCTGGTCCCAGATTAGGACGCAACTTGTTCTTTCTACTCAAGCTTTGGAAAATCTCGCTCTTCTTTTTAGCATCATCGGAGGAGACTTTCTCGACGAACGAGTTCCAATCATTAGGCGTGATAAAACCGTACTTCGGAACGGTGTGAGACCTTTCCGGACAAACTTCGTATTAAGGGTTGTCCTGAATGTCCTTAGGCACCTCCCCATGGTTTTCGGAGTAGCATTTTTGGTCCGCTCGGAGACTTCGGGTGGAAAAATGTAGGTTCTACTCAAGTTCTCCCATAACGTGTCCTTTTCATCTGGTTGGCACGTCAAGCCAGCTGTCGTACTTAATGTTGATTGCGGTTCGGACTAATACACCGCAATCATTGCGCCGGTTCGCGTTGACGCCTTGAGGCTCAACCGGAGCCCCATCCTTGTCTATTGCCGTAACGGCTTGAACGGCAGTATGCAGCTTGTTTGTATTTCTTTGCCCTTTGTTCCGTCTTTCTACGGTGGACGCTGTTGCAGCAGCGGCCTCCGACGATGTGGGAGGAGCATCTTCAAGAAATAAACGTCGAGCACTACGACGTGTTTCAACAACCTATTGAAAATATAGTTAGAGGATGTTTTAATTAAACAATAATTATTGTCCATAAAATATGATTTTGACGATGCGATACCTCATCATCTACGTCATCGTTTGGGTTGTAATCAGGGTCAGGTTGCTCAACCCGTTGCCTTTTACCGCAAGGAATCTCGAGAGGAGAAGGTTCCTCAAATGATGTTGAATGATTGGAACCGTTCTCCGATTCATGCGCCGACACGGGGCTACGAACAGGTTCAGCTTCTTTGCCTTGATCCATTGTTAAGCTTGCTAAAAGAAAAAAATAGATACGCATATTGTTAAGCTTCTTTACGTTGATAACACGTAAGAATATCGCTACAAAAGTGTTTAAAAAGGCCGTCAATTAACGGCTCTCACTATTTAAAAAGGCCATCAATTATTGGCAGAGACAATTAAAAGAAAAAAAAAGAAAGAAGGGATAGCATCGGAATCATATAGTAGAGGAGGTAGACGAGATAGAAGGACATACAATGTAGAACAGTTTCATAAGAAAGGCAGGTGCACACTATGCAATGCATACCATAATTTATACGACCTCGGGATAGATAGGTCAAGATACTTGGGTATCCTCCGGAAAATCAAATATAATGTGCCATACACATCACAAAGATAATCCGGAGAATACCCAAGCATCCGACCATGTCTACCCCAAGTCGTACGAGTTGCGGTATGTCTTGCATTTTATTGTACCAACCTTCCTAATGGAACACACCCTACATTCTACATTCTTCCACCCCATCTACCTCGTCTCCTATTAAAAGTCATCATCTGCGAGAAAGATGCTCTCGGTGCGGGTTGCCGAATCAACGGCCATCCAACGCTATCATTAAGTTCATCGACTCGTATGGCAACTTGTTTCCAACATCCGAGGATGCGGTCCATGCTGCCACGCTCATCTCACTTTGCCCGCTTTCATCATCGAGCATGGCTAGACCAAGGAGAGAGACAGAGAGAGAGTAAAGATAGGATAAAAGAGAGAAAAGAGAGGAAATAGAGGAGAAAAGAGAAGAGAGTAGAAAAGAGAAAATAGTTTTTATTTTCAAAAGGTGGCCTAGCCATGAAACGAGAGGAAGAGAGGAGAAAAGAGAGGAAAGAAAGGGGGAAAAAGAGAAGAGAGTAGAGAAGAGAAAATAGTTTTTATTTTAAAAAAGTGGTCTAGCCATGAAAGAGAGGAAGAGGAGAAAAGAGAGGAAATTGAGGGCTTATGAAAATATAGAGGAAGAATAGGTGCAACATAGGCAGTTATATTTATTCTTTCTGCCTAGATTGCCTCAATATATCATCAATCATCGATCAACAGAAATGACCGAGGGAAAAAACAGATGTGACTAAATCAGGTAAGAAGTAAGCGGGCATGACTGATCCACATGAGCAGACTGAATATAGCGGGAACCAGGCAAAATTCAGTGATAGAGAATAATACAGTAGGCAACAAGGGAACAAGTAGAGGAGAACATATAACAGATGGCATAATGAAACATAGGCTAGTAGGAGATGAAATAGAGCACAACAGTGAGCACATAATTCACAAAATTAGCCACTTTAAAACTAGCATGAATAACAATAGCAACAATATTTATAATATGACCAGAGCAAACGCCAACACTTCTCGATCATCTAGAGGAACGACAATAGGAAACATGCAACCATACAAAGAAAGAATGAGGGCCAATGCATAATCTGAAGTCGTACAAGTACTGAGGATGAGCAGGAGAATTGCAACATATATCGAGCCATATATAAAAAATTGGTGCATACAAGGTTTAAAGAGTTCAGAAACATTTATTGAACAACAACAAAGCACATCGATACATGTACAGTGGCAAAAAAGATTCATTGATCAACCCTATGTTAATATACCAACCCTATCGACACAACAAATGCAAATGCAGATTAAATAATTAATGATATTAGAAATAATATACCAATCTCCCGAGCATAGTACAAAAGACAATAACAAAAAATGACAGCACAATGTAGACTAATGAACAAGGAAACAGGGTCCGTGCAAGACACAATTGCACAACCTAAAATGAAAGCCAATGGGTTTTATTTAAGATGAGCAATTCACAGCGAGGAAAATTAAACATCTTTACCAATTGCTCATATCATGACACAGAATTCATTTAATTTATATAGACAACAACATATAATTCAGATTAGGTGTATTGAATGAGCCCGACGGGGAGGTCGGGGAGGAGCTCAAGCTCGAGGAGGGGAGGAGACAGCCGCATGCTCGGGGAGGAGCCCGAGCTCGACGAGCGAGAGGAGGGGAGGGGGAAGGGCCATACCGGGGAGGTCCGACGAGCGGGGCCGGCGAGAAGAGGAGGGAAAGGGGGAGGGGGAAGGGCCGTACCGGGAGCAGGGCCGACGAGCTCGAGGATGGAGGAGGGCGTCGATGAGCTCGAGAGGCGGCGGCGGCCGGTCGGCTCGAGGAGGGAGGCGGCGACGAGCTCGAGGAGGCGGCGGTGGCCGATCAGCTCGAGGAGGGAGGCGGCGTTCGGGGAGGGCCGGCGAGCTCGTGGATGTCGAGCACGGTGGCGACAACGACGGGGCACACGACGTGGCGACATCGGCTAGGGTTCGAGGCGAGAAGAGCAGGAAAGGGGGAGAGGGAGCCGGAGTTGCGGGAGGCGGCGACGGCGCCCGGACGGGACTCATAGAGAGACGGGGCGGCGGCGCTAGGGTTTGGCGGGCAGAGAGACGGGGCGGCGGCGCTAGGGTTTGGCGAGGCGAGAGACGGGGCGGCGGCGCTAGGGTTTGATGGGCGAGAGACGGGGCGGCGGCGCTAGGGTTTGGCGGGCAGAGAGACGGGGCGACGTCAAAACGGCTAAGTCCCGGGAGGGGACGGGAGCTATTTATTGGCGAAGCCTATAATATCGGGCAATGCGACATCGGCGCCGCCCGGTGTCACGAGCTACCCTATACTATCGGCCCGCCGACGTCATCGGAGCCCGTAATATCGCTCGGATGACGTCGGCACGGATAAATGTCATTTTTCTTTTATTTCTTACATTTTTATTTTCTATGCTATATTTTTTTTGATCTGAAATGTGGCATGAAATTGTTTCCATTATTTTCAAGCACAAATATATTTTTTAATTATTTTTTATCATATTATTTCACTATTATATTTAAACCAGGAGATGAAGTCTTATGAGTTTAACATGAATTAAATATTTCAAATAAATCTACAAAAATTACAGTAGTTTGTAATTTTCATATAAGTTGTGTATGTCAAATATTAGTTCAAAACTAATAAGAAAACTACACATAGAAAAAAAAACAAAAGAAACGTCGGCTTTGCAATAAATTTGACCATTTTATTTTTGCAAAGTACAAGTTATTTTGACCTCATTTTTGGCATGACACTATTTCAACACCATTCCAACCCAACTATATTTTATATATATTTTTTTGAAAGATTTGTATGAAAAAACATATTCAAATGGGGCATGTAGTCCTAAGTGAAATGAGTTTCGGACGTAAATTCTTGTTGGTTCGACTCCTAACATTTTTCTACTTTTCAAAAAAAAAAACCAAGAATAACATGTGTATATTGGAACAAGTTAGGCATTCAAACAAAAAATTGTTGTAAAATTCACGACGGTTTTCAAAATAAAAATGTTTAAATAAATGTCAAACTTGGACCATGATTTCGTACATAGGTACGTAAAGAAAATAATATTAACTGTGGAAAACTAACTCTCCTGTGTGATAGGTATGAATTTTAAAAAATTTTAGAAAAAAATCGCTCAATTTGGACAATATTTGACTAATATAAACAAGTTTGAAAAATTAAATACGAATCAAAAGAAGAAAAGAGACTTATCCTGACGAACCGATTGCATGAACTAGGGCCAACATGTGGGGCCCACGTGTCATTGAACTAGGGGCCAGTGGTTTTGGAATTCATTTGAGTTATTATGAATTGATTTGAGTTATTATGAATCAAAATATTTTAAAAAAATTAAATTATTTTTAAATTTTAATTTTCAAGATTTTAGTTTTTTTACTTTTTAATTTTTATTATTTTTAACTAATTTATTTTTTTGGGCCTTTTGAATTCAATTAGTTTATTATTAATTATTTTGAATTATTTTCATTTATTTTGATTTATTTTTTATTATTCTGAGTTGTTTTCATTTATTTTTTATTATTCTGAGTTGTCTTCATTTTTTCTGAATTATTTTTTAGTTTATATTTATTTATTTTTGTATTTTTTTAATTATTCTTATTTTTTAATTTATTTTAAATAACTCGGAAGAAATTTAATTTAGTTAGGTCGGACCAGCGTGTAATAGCGGAGTCTGCGACGTCGCCGCCCGCTATTACAAGCTGCACTCGCCCGAGCGGATGTGGTTTAGTACCACATCGCCCGCACAACGGCGCGTTGCCCGTTTATAAGGGACGTCGCGCCAGCCCAATCGATCTCCGTCAAACCTGTTGGGCTGCTATTTGTGGCCTGTTTGATTTGATGGGCTTTGTTGGTCCTCGGGCCCGTGAAGTTGGGCCACTTATGAACCCGTTTGAGACCGGTTATGGGCTTGGAACCAAATTTTTTTAATTTTTGAATGATGAGAAGATTAAATTAGATATATAAAATAATTTTATTTATTTTTGTATTTTTTTAATTATTCTGATTTTTTAATTTATTTTAATAACTCGGAAGAAATTTAATTTAGTTAGGTCGGACCAGCGTGTAATAGCGGGTCGTCGACGTCGACCGCCCGCTATTACAAGCCGCACCCGCCCGAGCGGATGTGGTTTAGTACCACATCGCCCGGACAATGGCGCATTGCCCCGTTTATAAGGGCGTCGCGCCGACCTAATCGATCTCCTCTCAAACTCGTTGGGCTGCTGTTTGTGGCCTCGTTTGATTTGATGGGCTTTGTTGGTGCTCGGGCCCGTGAAGTTGGGCCACTTATGAACCTGTTTGAGACCAGTTATGGGCTTGGAACCAATTTTTTTAATTTTCGAATGATGAGAAGATTAAATTAGATACATAAATAATAAGAAAAATTAATAAGGTTAAAATATATAAATAATAAGAAAAATTAATAAGGAACACATAGTAAGAAAATAAATAAATAATACAATAAAATGTGGTTATATGTATATCAATATAATGAGAAGATTAAATAAAATATATAATTAAAAAGAAAATATAATAAGGAACACAATCAGAAAATAAATTAAGAATTAATAAAAAAATGATTATATGCAGATCAATATAATGAGAAGATTAAATAAAATATTATATTAATATGAATAAAAGTGGATAAAAAAATTTAAATTACATAATAATTTTTTAATTAGAATAACCAACAATCTTAATTAAGTCATGGCCCGCATATATTATATGAATATATCAATAAAGTGGATAATAAAATACAAATTGTATTTAATTAAAATTCCATGATATGTCACAAATACCAAATTTTTTAATTTCCGAATAATGATAAGACTAAATAAAATATATAATTAAAAAGATAATTAATAAGGAACACATAGTAAGAAAATAAATTTAAAAAATAATAAAAATATGATTATATGCATACCAATATAATGTGAAGATTAAATAAATATTATGTTAATATGAATAAAAGTGGGTAAAAAAATTTAAATTACGTAATAATTTTTTAATTAGAAAAACCAACAATCTTAATTAAGTCATGGCCCACATATATTATATGAATATATCAATAAAGTGGATAATAAAATACACATTGCATTTAGTTAAAATTCCATGATATGTCACAAATACTAATTAGACGTTACACCACAATACTATATATCAGCCATTAACCAACTTTCCGTTGCGTTCATCGTCATCAGCACGCATGTTTGGTGCCATTGATGTATAACCGAGCTGTGTTTGAATGAGTTTTAACTTTTTCATGTCCGCAAAGAGGGAGACCTCGTCAAACCGGTTGTGCTCTTCTGGATCTTTCACATTTTGAAGTCCAATAATTCTTTGTTTCCCGGAGAGAACAATATGCTTCTTTTCATGCTCGAGGCTCGACTACATAAAACACTTGTGCAACACGTTCCCGGAGTACCCAAGGATCATCTTTGTGGCCTACATTATTGAGGGAAACGAGAGTGAAGCCATATTCATCTACCTCAACACCTTGCGGATGCTTGACCCATTGACACTTAAATATGGGTATCCGTACGGTAGTCCCAAAGGTGAGTTTCCAAATTTCTTCAATATAACCATAACAGGTGTTCTCTTTCAAGGTGTTGTCCTGTGCTTG
Source organism: Chloris gayana (assembly GCA_031894775.1). Classification (NCBI taxonomy): domain Eukaryota; kingdom Viridiplantae; phylum Streptophyta; class Magnoliopsida; order Poales; family Poaceae; genus Chloris; species Chloris gayana. The sequence continues at coordinate 302,857 of JAUNZO010001131.1, read as the reverse complement.
TTACACTAATACCACTATTTTGATTATGACTCTTCTTGTCCTTTTCTCTAGTGTAAAATGTAAAACCATTAATATCATAGCCTTGCCATGTTGTAACTAACTCGTTACGGACCTCGTAGCCAATAGATGCATTGTCTTTTCATCCCTTATTTCACCGATTGGAATGTTTTGATCCTTCAACCACCCCGTAAAAGTTTTTTTGTGCTCTCTCATGATCCGAGTCGTCGGTGCAATTTTCATTTTCTGCACGTAGTTGCTCTAAGTGTTGCTTGGATGTATGGCTCAACAAGTTGTAACTGCTGCAGGAGGCTGAAATGTGCTTGACTCACCAATTGATAGTTCTCGTCGTTATATGTTTTCTTTCCTGTGGTTCCTTGACCGAAAATTCTTCCTTCATGGCGTGATTTCGGTAGACCAATTGTTTTTCCATCTTGATTGTAATCATTGTAAAACTCAAGAACCTCTTCGATCGTATATCCCTCTATCATGAAACCCTCGGGGTGAGCCCGGTTGCGAACATGTCCCTTCATAATGGACATAAAGCGCTCATACGGAAACATATGATGCAAGTAAGCGGGGCCAAGAACAACAATCCGATCAGCTAAGTGAATCATGTAGTGCTCCATCAAATCAAAGAAAGACAGTGACATACACATCTCTAGTTGGTACATTGTCTCTATCATCTCTTTACGTATCGTGTCAAGCTCAGGAAGGCTTATCACCTTCTTAGATATGGAATTCCAAAAATGACACATCCGGATGATAGCTAACTTGATATGAGGTTGCTTAACAACCCTAATTGCGACTGCGAGAAACAACGAAAGCATCATATGACACTCATGTGTGTTGTAGCCACTTATCTTCAAGTCACTCATTGATACGAGCTTCTTTATGTTTGAACGAAACACTGTGGGGACTTTTATCCCTCGCGGACACTTGCAAAATGTCGTTTTCTCCTCGATGGTTAGGTTCCAACAAGCTGGTGGAAGGTAATACTTCCCATTCCCTCTTGGCTTAGGGTGAAGCCCATGCTTTATATTTAACTTCTCTAGGTCTCTTCATGCCCGCAGTCCATCCTTTGTCTTACCGGGAATGTCCATAAAAGTGCCATTTCAATTGTCAAAGACACCCTTTCCGAGATGCATAGGGTCCGTGGCATGGGCGATCTCCAATTCTTTCCAATAACTTAAATACCGATGAAAGATCGATTGTTTTTTAAAAGGCACGCCCGTATCGGCAATGTTTCCTTTCTTTCCCTTCTTCTTTTTCCCATAGGTATATTTCATATTTCTCACCATTTCGAATACAAATTGACCGTCTCGAAGTTTAGGAGTCAACTCTGTCTCAACTGTTCCATCAAATTCATCTGTCTTTTGACGATATTGGTGCCTTTTTGCTAACCATCTTCGATGTTTTACATACACCAACTTACGCGAGAAAGGAAGGTACAACGATGCAGTCTGGTCCACACATGTTGAACATGCTGTCTTCCCTTTTATCTGCCCATTGAGATCCGAGCGTGCCGGGTTATCACTGGCGGTGCAAAGAAAGATGGCGTGCGAGTGAACTCTTCCCGTCCGTACGCATCATAAACCTTCACCCCTTGTTCCCATAATAGCTTCATGTCTTCCATCGGTGGTTCAAGAAAGACATCAATATCGATTCCAGTTTGTTTCGGACCAGAAATCGGTGTAGTTAGTAGAAGGTACTTCCTCTTTTGCACAACCATGAAGGAATATTGTAGAAGCAACAAATCACCGGCCAAGTATCTGTGCGGGTTTGTCATCTCTCCGAAAGGATTCATTCCATCCGTACTTAAGACCATTCTTAGATTCCGCTTTTCCGACGCAAAATCGGGATGGTTAATGTCGAAGTTCTTCCACTATCGAGCGTCAGCAGGGTGACGAATCATCCCATCCTTCTTGCGCCCGTCAACATCATCGTGCCATGTCTAGCGTCTCTACTGTTGGCAAAAAGACGCTTCAAGCGATCGATTATTGGAAGGTACCACATCACAAGGGCTGGCACTTTTCTTTCATCAACCACATCTTCCTACACATCATGAGGAACACGATCGGTATTGGTTTTCTTCCTCTTCTAGCCAGCTTTCTTTCTACTTCGGACTTATCCATGATGTCCGTATCATCGGTTCCATCATTAGTTTTGTATCGACGGGCGTTGCACGTTGGACATCTAGTCTTATTGGCATGCTCTTTACGGTACAATATGCAGTGGTTGTTGGTATTTCTTACGTCACGAATAAATCCGCAAGCGCACGGAATACCGTTGTAGCACTTCACCGGGAGTATTCCAAGGTATCGTATTTATATCCGCAGGGAACGGAGTATTTCTGCAACAAGGTTAGTTTACCCAAGGACAACCAAGACAACGAAGCAAAATAGGGTCGAGAGGGTGACTCTTATCTATTTATCCTTTAAAGGTAGACGAACGCAAGCTAGACTTGTTTACTTCGGGCACCGTCTTAGGCTTGGTCCGCCAAGCCACTCCGGTCTACGAAAGCTCTACTATGTACCCGAACGTGGAGGGTTCCTTTGGATGACAGGGCTGTCACTTCCTGCCACCTACCTCTACAAACCGTGGGGCACACAGCAAACAAAGGCGATCTCCAGCCTAGACACCACGTCTATGCTATTGACCACTACTCTAGCCTCGGCCTTAGAGCTGAGTTCGGAAAGCTAGAGTACTTCTTGCGAAGCGATGATCCCGTAAACAAGTATAACAAGAATTACGTCTAACACAAAGATATGTCACGATAGATAAGTAGATCACCACGTATAAATCACCAAAAAGAGTGTTTATACGCCAAGGTAAAAGAAAAGGAAATACTACTCCACTTTACAAAAGGGAGGAATACTCCTTCCTCTTCCTTGCCCTCTCTCATATTCTACTAAAATACAAGAGGCCCTTGGCCTAAGGATGAGAGTTTTGTCTTGTATCTTGATGTTGGTGGTGTCTTGAGAGAGGGGGTGTAGCCCTTTATTTATAGCCTTGGAAGGTCGGCAACTTGGAGGCGGTTCCGGACGTCGGTGGCATTAATTGCAGGTGGAACCGACCTCCGGACGTCGGTGACAAACCGCCGAGAGAAAGATGGGCCGGGGGGCCCACTCGTCGGTTCGGCCGAACCCACTAGGGTGGTTCGGCCGAACCGGCCTGGACTCCCCGGGCTTGATTCTTCTCCGGTGCCTTCCCCGGCTGTGTACTTGGCCCAATCCACTTGCTTGGTTTGATGTTGAGGCTCTGTTTTGTGGTTTTGGGCTTTTGGACTATATTCTTTAGTCCGGGAAAATCCGTCGATTGCAAAGTCCATGTTTCGTGCATGTTTTCCCCTGTTTTCATATGAATTGCACCTGCATTCATAATTTCACCAAGACTAGTGGAATTTGTTAGAAATAATCCCTATGTCTATTCTTGGTGATGGTGTTTGATTCAAAAAGATGCAACATGTTGACGGTAAAATTGGACCATAAGGACCGTCAACAAGACCCCCACACTTAGCTCTTTGCTCGTCCTCGAGTAAAGGTGGGAGCGTAAGTTGAGAGATCTCTCCCCTTAGAGACCTGCACACATGTTATTACAAGCCACACCGTTTTACTTGTGAACATGATGGTGGCTAACATGCATTCTTGGATGATTGATAAGTGGAACAGCTCATGACTCAAGTCACTATACTTTTGCTCACTAAGCACCTTGGGTTTTTGAAAGTTTTGAAAATAAACAACATGACTCCCGCTCCTCTTCGATTCTCTTGAATCGCTCAAAAAGTGTTTTCCTCCCCAAGGCATTGTGTTGCCTCTCTTTTTCCTACTTCTTAGGCTTGTATGTGGAGCTCGGTAGGGAATGAGAGAGGCATACTTGTATCACAAATATTGCTAAGCCAAAAGAAAGGATCCATGGAGAAGCCAAGTCATGTAACCTTGATCAAGAAGTGCGTGTGTGTATGGATATGAAAAAGTGACAACTCCTATTGCAATTGACCTCTCTTTATTTTGCATTTTCGAGACATGGCTATCTTTTTATTTTCTTTCTTTTCTTTTCTTGCTCTATGCTTGAGCATCTCTTTTCTTCTCTCTTTTTCATTGCTCATCTTTGTGAGCTTTTCTTTTTTTTTTTCTTTTTTTTTTTTTTACATAGCCATGTCTCGTTTATGCGTGATTTGAGAGAGAGAGAGAGAGGTAAAAAGAGGTGCAAACGAGGAGTGTCTTTATTTTGGTGGGGTGCTAGCTCCCGGTGTAGGAGTTCAGCCCTTTTTTGGTGGAGTGTCTTTATTTTGGTGGAGTGTACGTGATCTTGATCAAGAGAGCATGACAAGTTTCTCTCTAGGGTCACTCGATTTTTGTAAAGCTCATTGCAATCACAAGCAGCATATGTATGTAAGTTTTGCAAGGTATGATCATCATATGGCATTGGTAGGCATTTTTGTATCAAGAGAGGAGCATGAAGCCATGGTATTTTTGTTTTGTGAAATAAAATTCCCAAGGACTCGGTAAGCTAAGCATAAGATCATTTCGTCGAGCCATATCACACTTGCCAATAATCTAGAGAAACATGGGTCCTATGGATTTGATTATTTGTTCACGGGCAAGTGGTGATGAAGCGAGTAATAAAAAGTGTGCAAGATCATCATGAGAGCATTAGGGAGAGACTTGGGAAAAGGTATTCAAAAGAAATCTTCCCAAGTTTTAGTTGGTCAAGTTTTAGTAATTGTTTTTCGCGTCTCGGAATGAACTTGACAAATAAAGTAGGCGAAAAGGAAGTGTGGGAAACAAACTCAAGTGCCACGAGGAAGCGGGGCTGAGTGGGACCTACCGAGGTTCGGCCGAACCACCCTTGTGGGTTCGGCCGAACCGCTGGGCCCCACCGGTGCCTCTGTTTCGCGAGGTTGTGTTTGTGTTGTTTTCCTTGTGATGTTTCTGCGCGCTACGCGTGTGTTTGTCTTTGCTTTCCGCGATGTCCCCCCACACTTGCCTTTTTGCTCGTTTTCTTCAAAATAGACAAAGATATTTCGAAACAAAACTTGCTCTACCGGTAAGGGAAGACCGGGAGCACTAATATGATTAAAAATTTAAAAGAGCAGGCGCATTATAATTTTGAGGAATTGAAAAAATGAAAAAAAAGGAAATTAAACTAAATGCGCTCGCGAGAAATGATGAACGCGGGAAGGTTCATTTTAAACGTCGTATTCGTCCTCCTTCCCCGCGTCCTTGAAGAGACGCTTGATCTTGGAGTTGGTGCTTGCGGCGATGGCTCGCCTGGGCATCCTTCAAGTCTTCAATAGCGTCTTTGATCTCCGCGACATTGTCACGTAGGCGTTCATGGGCTTCGCGGAGATCAACGTGTTTAGCGAGGAGGATTTGGTAGGGGCTTTTTTTAGGAGTTTTCTCCTCCTCGCTTTCGTACATTCCCCCTGCCCTCTTGATGGGAGAGGGAGAGAGACGCCTCCTTATCCTCTTAGGAGGAGTGTCGCCCACGGATTCGCGGGCGTCTCTCTTTTCCGCCGAGGTGAGCGGCGGGATGAGCTGCTTTCCGCCACCGCGGATTCCCTTGATCTTGAACCTCTCGCCGGGCTTCTTGATGGGGCTAGGCAGGTTGCGCCCCTCATATTGATGGTGCACCACCTGCCCGCTCTTGGTAGCGAGGGTGCCGACGTACTTCTCTCCGGGAGGGAGAGCGTTGTCGGTGGCGTCGGCGCTCTTCTTCTTGGGGGTAGATTTCCCCTTCTTTTGGCGAGGTGCCACAGCAGCGGGAGAGCTCTTGGAGGGTGTTCTTGCTGCTGTGGGTGGAGGTTCAATAGCGAGCGGTAGATCATGGATCATCAAGGCTTGCTCGCTGGGAATGGAGACATGATCAAGGATGTCTTCGAGGCCGACTTGGCGGCAAAGCTCGCCGGTGGTGACGGAGACGTCGAGGCTTGGGATGCTGCTGTCCATGGTGCTGGGCAAAAGCTTTTTTTTTGTGCGAAATGGACAAGGTGGAAGAAAGGTGCAAGGGAAAAATGAAAGAAAACACCTTCATTTATAGATAAAAGCATGGAAAGAATTAATTTGATTTTTCCCGCAGCATGGAAGGCACTAAGCGGGGAGATTTGATCTTGTGACCGTTGGAGACAAAAGATGAAAGAAAAAAGTGACCGTTTGGGGTTCAGTACTTGGTTCGGCCGAACCAGCAAGGGGGTTCGGCCGAATCGTAGTGGGCCCCTACTGGTCCCCTTCTTTTTCGGTTGATTGCTTGCTAAAATTATTTCGGGGAAAGAGCTACTACGGGATATAGATAAGAAAGAGCTATCATGAGAGAAAATTTAAATTAATCAAGTGCATGACATCAAATTCTTTATCTTTATCGGGCTCGAAATAAATTTTAAGGCGCTGACCATTTACCTTAAATATTTTACCTTCGTCGTCTTGAAGTGTGATTGCTCCATGTGACGAGGTGTCAATAACCGTGTATGGTCCGTCCCATTTACTTCTTAATTTTCCATGCCCGAAGAGTTTCACCCGTGAATTGAATAGCAAGACCTTATCTCCAACCTTAAATACCTTTATCTTTATCTTTTTGTCGTGCCACCTTTTTGTCCTTTCTTTGTATATAGCTGAGTTGTGGTAAGCTTTGTCTCTCCATTCTTCTAACTCAGCTATCTCCATTTTTCTTTTGCGTCCGGCACCATTAAAGTCCATGTTCCATTTCCGGATGGCCCAATACGCTCGGTGTTCCATCTCGACGGGTAAATGACATGTTTTCCCGTACACGAGCTGGTATGGGGACATGCCTATGGGTGTCTTGTATGCTGTACGGTATGCCCATAGTGCATCGGGTAGCTTGTCCTTCCATCCCTTCCCCATTTCTGTTACGGTCTTTTGCGGGATCCGCTTGATTTGCTTGTTTGAGGTCTCGGCCTGCCCACTGGTTTGAGGGTGGTATGGAGTAGCGATATTATGCCTTGATCCAAATTCTCTTAGGAAGCTTCGGAAGGTCTTATCAATGAAGTGAGACCCTCCGTCGCTTATCACTAGCTTCGGTGTTCCAAACCTTGGGAAGATAATTTCGTGGAACATCCGGCGAGCATGCTTGGCATTTGCGGCCCTGCAAGGCATTGCTTCCACCCACTTAGATACGTAGTCTACCGCCACCAAGATGTATTCGCAGTCATGTGACTTGGTGAACGGTCCCATGAAGTCAATGCCCCATACGTCGAAGAGCTCGACTTGTAAATTGTAGTTGAGGGGCATTGCATCTCTTGCCGTGATGCCTCCAACTTTTTGACATTCCGGGCATCGCTCGACAAATTCCTTTGTGTCTTCGTACATGGCTGGCCAAAAGAAGCCACTTTGCCATATCTTGGCCTCGTGTACGAAACACGCCGTAGTGTCCCCCGTATGGCGATGCATGGCACTTCTCAATGATTCGTGTGCTCTCGGGTATGGGCACACATCGCCTTAGCAATCCATCGGCGCAGACACGGTAAAGGAAGGGCTCTTCCCATAAGTGACGGCGACTCTCATAGATGAGTCGTTTCTTGCTCTTTCCGGGTGGTACGTACCCGTTGCCATGAAGTTCACAATGTCGGCGTACCATGGATGTGAGTCCCTCACTAGGAGCAGCATGTCATCGCGTAAACAATGACTTTTGCTCCAGTCAAGTAGGATCTAAACTTATCAAAAGCAAAAACAACAGCAAGGAGCTCTTTTTCGGTGGTAGTGTAATTTAACCGAGCTCCGGTCAAGGTTTTGCTTGCATAGGAGATTGCATGATGCTTTTTATCTCTAGTTTGGCCAAGAACAGCCCCCACAGACAAAATCACTAGCATCACACATTATCTCAAAAGGCAGCGTCCAATCGGGGGTTGGATAATTGGCGCCGAGATGAGTGCATTCTTAAGGGTAGTGAAAGCAATCATGCATTCATCGATAAACTCAAAGGGTGCATTCTTCACAAGCAGATTTGTAAGGGGTCTAGCAATTTGAGAGAAATCTTTGATAAAACGACGATAGAACCCCGCATGTCCCGAAAGCTGCGAATGCCCCTAACATTCACAGGAGGTGGAAGCTTTTCTATAACTTCTAATTTAGCTTTGTCCACCTCTATCCCCCTTTCAGAAATCAAATGCCCCGAACTATGCCTTCTCTAACCACGAAATGGCATTTCTCCCAATTGAGCACTAAATCATTTTCTTGACAACGTTGCAAGACTTTGTCTAAATTTTCTAAACAATGATCGAAGGTTTTTCCATAAACAGAGAAATCATCCATGAATACTTCCATAATCTCTTCGATCATGTCGAAAAAGATAGACATCATGCAACGTTGAAAAGAAGCAGGTGCATTGCAAAGCCCAAAAGACATTCGTCGATAGGCGTAAGTTCCATAGGGGCATGTGAAAGTGGTTTTACTTTAATCGTCGGGATGGATGGGGATTTGATGATATCCTGAAGACCCATCAAGGAAACAAAAGAAAGAATTGTTTGCCAGCCGTTCCAACATCTCATCGATGAAGGGCAGCGGAAAATGATCCTTCTTTGTAGCCTTGTTAAGTTTTCGGTAATCTATGCACATCCTCCATCCCGTGACGGTGCGTTGAGGGATCAACTCATTTTTGTCATTATGGACGACCGTCATTCCTCCTTTCTTGGGTACAACCTGCACTGGACTCACCCACTCGCTGTGTGGAACAGGATAGATAATGCCAGCATGTAAAAGTTTTAAGACCTCCTTTTTAACGACCTCCCGCATCGCATTGTTCAACCTCCTTTGAGGTTCCCTAGATGGTGTACTATCGGGGTCTATGGGAATGCGATGGGTGCAAAGAGCAGGGCTGATTCCCTTGAGGTCTCCAAGCGAGTACCCAAAAACGGAGTGATGTTTTTCTAGCACGGCTAAGAGTTTTGCAGTTTCCTCCTCCGAAAGCTTGTCACTTATGATGACAGGGGTTTCGGGATTTCCGTGAAGAAAAACGTAGCGCAAGCCTCGGTGGAAGAGTTTTGAGCTCTACGGGAGGTGGCGTAGGTGTAAAAGTTTCGGGCAGCTCAAAAGTTTCCGCCGAATCATCCTCTTCTAAAATGAAATCAAGAGCATCTTCATCCAAGGATGATTCGGGGTTTTCATGAGGAAAAATTGCCATAACCTCCTCCGTGCATTCTTCTTCCACAAGCGGCTCCTCGGCAAAAGAGTTTTGTGCATGAATGATAGGAAGAGAAAAAGTTTTCTTGCCGAGGGTGAAGTCTAAGGTTCCTGAAGGTGATATCCCTAAGAAAAGCTTTTCTATGGGATGACCGACCAAAACATCGAAATCCAGGATTCCGAAACGTGAAAGTCCAAGGAAACCTCCGCTTCATTACGCTTAATGCAAACATCTCTAATGATCCCCAAACTCTCAAAAAATTGCCCCGGTGGGGTTTTAAGGAGTTTGTCGAAGGTGCCCATGTCTCGTTTCCAAATAAAGTTGAAGCAAAAGATTCGGACATGATGTTGGCACCTACTAGAGGATTATAGAGAACATCTACCATTACTCCCCGAATTGAGCCACGAATGGTTGATCTAGGATGATCAAGTTGAAGAACTTCCGAAGAAAGTTCGTTTTCCATCAACCATTCATCGCTCATAATTGCTGTCAACTTCCGAACAATTTTTGAGAGAAGAGATTTTTCAATAGGTTCGGGGTTGGTGCAGGGAGTGCTGGTTTCTTTTGATAGGAATAGTTCAAGGTGTTTCCAAAATCTTCAAAAATTTCTTCCTTGAACTCAAATGGGAAATCAAGAGGTTCATCTTCCTCTATCATTGTTCTTGTGTTAGATGAGGACTCGAGTGCTAGGTGCTCCATCATGGGCACCAAGTGTTGTGTCTCTTGCACAACGAGTTCCTCATCTTCCGACTCCGGCTCTACGAGTAAGTCAGCGGAAAAGGTGTGTTTTCCACAATTCGATCCAAAAGTTCGTGTGCTTCCGCTATGGTCTTATGAGAAAAAGATCCACCCGCGGCCGTGTCAAGATAAAGTGCGGTATCGTTGCTCAATCCCGAATAAAAGTGTTGTAATAAAACGGGTTCGGGGAGCAATAATTCTGGTCCGGAGTCCGTTAGAGAACAGAACCGAATCCATGACGCACTTAAGGTTTCCTTTTCTTCTTGTCGAAAGCCTATTATTTCCGCTCGTAGAGAAGTGATACGAGATACGGGGAAGAATGCTAGACAAAATTTGTCTCGCAATTCCTTCCAATCACCGTTCACTCTCTTAGCGGTGTAAGTGTACCATTGCTTCGCCTTCTCATTGAGAGAGAAGGGAAACAACTTCCACTTCAATGTTTCTTGTGTCATGCCATGGATCAATCGGCATGAACACAAATGTTCAAACTCTCGCAAGTGTTCATAAGGATTTTCATGTTTAAAACCCGAAAAGGATAAACCTCTAATCATCGAAATGTAATCGGGGAGAACTCATAGCCAGGTGAAGAAATAGGTTGTGATGATGATGGTGGCTCTAAGAGTTCACCCCGTGGAGTGGAGAAAGATTGGATGGTTGGGTGTGACTCCATGATATGTTTTTGTGAAATTTTGAATGTAAGGAAAAAAATAAAAACAGAACGGTAAGTAAGATAGATTACGAGGGCAAACCTGATTCGTTACAAAGATAACAACCGTTCCCGGCAACGGCGCCGGAAATGCTTGTTGGTATTTCTTACGTCACGAATAAATCCGCAAGCGCACGGAATACCGTTGTAGCACTTCACCCGGGAGTATTCCAAGGTATCGTATTTATATCCGCGAGGAACGGAGTATTTCTGCAACAAGGTTAGTTTATCCAAGGACAACCAAGACAACGAAGCAAAATAGGGTCGAGAGGGTGACTCTTATCTATTTATCCTTTAAAGGTAGACGAACGCAAGCTAGACTTGTTTACTTCGGACACCGTCTTAGGCTTGGTCCGCCAAGCCACTCCGGTCTACGAAAGCTCTACTATGTACCCGAACGTGGAGGGTTCCTTTGGATGACAGGGCTGTCACTTCCTGCCACCTACCTCTACAAACCGTGGGGCACACAAGCAAACAAAGGCGATCTCCAGCCTAGACACCACGTCTATGCTATTGACCACTACTCTAGCCTCGGCCTTAGAACCGAGTTCGGAAAGCTAGAGTACTTCTTGCGAAGCGATGATCCCGTAAACAAGTATAACAAGAATTACGTCTAACACAAAGATATGTCACGATAGATAAGTAGATCACCACGTATAAATCACCAAAAAGAGTGTTTATACGCCAAGGTAAAAGAAAAGGAAATACTACTCCACTTTACAAAAGGGAGGAATACTCCTTCCTCTTCCTTGCCCTCTCTCCTATTCTACTAAAATACAAGAGGCCCTTGGCCTAAGGATGAGAGTTTTGTCTTGTATCTTGATGTTGGTGGTGTCTTGAGAGAGGGGGTGTAGCCCTTTATTTATAGCCTTGGAAGGTCGGCAACTTGGAGGCGGTTCCGGACGTCGGTGGCATTAATTGCAGGTGGAACCGACCTCCGGACGTCGGTGACAAACGGCCGGAGAAAGATGGGCCGGGGGGCCCACTCGTCGGTTAGGCCGAACCCACTAGGGTGGTTCGGCCGAACCGGCCTCGGACTCCCCGGGCTTGATTCTTCTCTCGGTGCCTTCCCCGGCTGTGTACTGGCCCAATCCACTTGCTTGGTTTGATGTTGAGGCTCTGTTTTGTGGTTTTGGGCTTTTGGACTATATTCTTTAGTCCGGGAAAATCCGTCGATTGCAAAGTCCATGTTTCGTGCATGTTTTCCCCTGTTTTCATATGAATTGCACCTGCATTCATAATTTCACCAAGACTAGTGGAATTTGTTAGAAATAATCCCTATGTCTATTCTTGGTGATGGTGTTTGATTCAAAAAGATGCAACATGTTGACGGTAAAATTGGACCATAAGGACCGTCAACGAGTGGTTTGGACAAGCGTATATTTTCCGTACGCCTTGGGTCAACGGTGCCAATACTTTCTTTGCATTGTATGTGTTGGTGGGCAAAGAGTTTGGTTTTGGTAAAATTTTGGCTAACAGCTCTAAAAGTTGGTTGAAGCTTGTGTCCGACCACCCATTCTTAGCCTTAAGTGTGACAAGCTCTAGCACTGTCTCGCAAGACCGTGCAATCCTTATGACACCCCTTGGATTCCTCGTACAAAAACTCCTTTGACGCCTTCTCCAATGCATTCAAGTTATCCAAAGCTCGCCTTTTCTTTTGGACCAGGTTCTCGTTGTTAATGTGCATCAACAATTCTTCCACATCGAGACCGCCGTCAAAGTCCTCGCTTTCATTGACAAGTTCCGGACCATCCGTGTGACCCGATGTCGTTGCATATTCTGTGCTACTTTCACCCCTCACCCTACGCTCGTCGTGGTGAGCTCTTGCTCTTATCACCTCTTCAATGTGGTCACCTTGTGCATGAGGTCCTATTTCGCCGTGTTTTATCCGAGATATAGTAGTCCTTGATAAATCCTTTCTCCAACAAGTGCTCACGAATAGTCTCGAGTGTCTCAAACATAAACATATTCTTGCAACGGGTACAAGGACAATAGATATATTGTGTACCCCTTCTTCTTGCGTGTCGCTTCGCTTCTTCAACGAAACCCGTGACCTTTGGGAAATATACAACAGCATCACCACACCCACCGAGTGTACATCCAAGATCGATCTTCCATCTTTCTACGGACATGTATCGTAAATAAAGAAATGAATAATAATTAAAAACTAAGTTAAAATGGAATTATATGCTAAAAAGCAAAAGTAGTTACACAAGAATATTACATACTATAGTTACGTGTGATTTAAAAGTTAATAGAAAATCTCTACATAAATTACTTGTTAAAAAAAGATTTATGAATAAAACATAGATCCCAAACTAGGTCTAGATCCAAAACTAGATCCCTACATATAAAAGCCTACATATTGTATGGAGAGGATAAGTTTAAGTACTAAACACCCTATGATATGCATGAGGACCACTAACCATGCCATTTATAGGTAAAAAAATAGATCCAAACCCTAGGAAAAGTAACCATGAAAAAAGAGACTAAAACTATGGTTAAACACAAAAAAAAATACATGGAACGGTATGGATTTACCTCCTACGACAATATCCTTCTAAAAAAACAGGTTCAAAACCTTCCCCCTTCTTTTTTGGCTTTTTCCGCCCTCCGTACGGACAGCTCGTCCGTGAGCTCGCAAAACAGAGCTCCTGTCGGGAGGCCGGATGACGTCACCAAGGAGACGATATTACAGGAACCCTGTAATAACGGTCGAGGTGACGTCACCGGCGACCGCTATTGCTGGCTGGCCCGAGTAATAGCGGCCGTCGCGTGACGTCATAGCACGCCCGCTATTACTCGGATCGTCCGAGTAATAGCGGACAAAAGATGGCGTCACCGGCGTCCGCTATCACCGTGTGACCCCCATCCGTAATAGCGTTGCCTCCGATGACGTCACCCGCGCCCGCTATTGCAGGGGTCTCCGTAATAGCGTTGCACCATGACAACGTCGGCGATGGCACCCAAGCAATAGCGTTTTTACGTGTGCCCGCTATTGCTGGAAAATGCCCGCCGATATTGCTGGCTCTTTCCGTAGTAGTGGTCCTCTCGCTCGTCTATAAAGGTGAACTCATCCTTTTGCCTTGAGAATCATCCGGAGGAGAATTTTGCTTAAAGCTGTCAATTTTTATAAAAGAAATTAGGATGTACAGTAGTTCTCTTGGACTTGTGCGTGGTAACGATAGATAGATAGATGGATCCAGTGATCCGATCCATTGCGGTTGGTTAACTCGTGCAAGCATGTTATGGCTTGCCGATGGAAGGATCCGCGATCGCCTTCCAACAATGGCATTTGACATCTTCTCTAGCTTACCCACTCATCGGCGTCGGCGTCTCTACTCACCGAAACAACCCAGCCCACCTTTTCCCTTTATATATATAAGCGAGCATGCTACCCTGTTGAAAGTGCATCTAGGCCCCTAATTATGCTTTTGAGTGATTGACGTCAATACAATTACAAAGGACTAATGTTTCAAATGAGCTTGTGCGCAGTGCATAATTAAAACTCAATTGAGAGCAAAGAAACACAAAAAGGAAGTGGCCAAGTACGTCATATTTGCAAAATCTAGAAATTGGTCACTTTACGCTCAAGATGAAGATGTGAAGTTTTTTTGTTTATGTCTTGAGTATAGGAAACACCGTACTATCAAGAGGGACACACAAGTATGAGGTGTGAAAAATGAAAGTGCTCAAAACTCCTTCAAAATCAAAAATCATCTTCCCATCTTATAGGGGTCGGACAATGTCCGAGTCCCTCGGACTTTGGAGTCGGAATCCGGAAGGTTGCCAAATAAAAAATTCCTATGGAGTCGGACACTCGATCGGACAATTCACTCGGACTCCGGAGAGCTCGCCATTCTTTTGAAACCCTAGGAGTCGGACAAAGTCCGACTCCGTCGGACAATATCCGACTCTCCTTTATACTCGGACATATCCGACTCTTGTCGGATTTATCAATCGGACTCCGGAGCTAAAACATTCAATTTGAAACCCTAGGAGTCGGACAATGTCCGACTCACTCGGACAAAATCCGAGTCGGATCGAGCACAACGGCTCTTTTGAGTGCTCCAGCTATAAAAGAGGACTTCGTCCTCTTTTGGCCGGTTGGCACCCTCCCCACACTCAAAAACACTCCCAAACTCTCTCAAGCACTCTTCTTCTTCCAATTTGATTCCCCACTCCAATCCTTGGCGGATTTGTGAGAAGATTGAGGAGAAATCCGTTGAGCTTCATAACCATCTCAAGAGCACTTGATTCATTCTCATCGCCGGTACTTGTTGTGTTTGTTACTCTTGGAGATTCATCCCCTAGACGGTTAGGCGTTACCCGGCGAGCTCTCAAGCTTGTGGTTGAGACTCGGGTCGTTTGTATTGCCCCTCCCTTCGTGGAGCTTTGTTTTAGTGGATTTTAAGCCGGCCTTTGTGGTGGCTTGAAGAGGTTTAGGGTTGAGAGCAACCCGGTCCTTGGTTGACTCCTCAACGGAGACGTAGGTTTCTTGGTGGAGCTGAACTTCGGTGAAAAATCATGTGTCTCTTTGTCTCCCTTTAGTTTCTTGCAATTTGTGTGCTATAGCTCTATGTCGTTCTTGCTTAAATTCCTAAGATTAACTTGTGTAGGTGGCTTGCTTGCTTGTGCCCTTGTTGCCCTAGCTTTCTAGTGTCGCTAGCTGTTTGCTTGTTGTTTGTTTCCCGTGGATTTGTCCAACTTGGCTGCCGATCTACTTTCCGCACGAGGTAGTCGGACTTTGTCCTACTCTAGTCGGATATTTGTCCGGAGTCGGACTTTGTCCTACTATAGTCGGACATTGAGTCGGACAAATCTTTCCTGCGTATTTAATTTGTTAAATTAAGTGATTTTCGGGATTATCGCCTATTCACCCCCCCTCTAGGCGACTTTCAATTGGTATCGAGTAGGTATCTTCATTGAAGCCTCACCGCTTGGAGATTAAAGATAGGAAATGACAAAGATGCAACGGCTAGTGGTAGTGGTAGTGGTGAAATTCCACCGAGACCAATCGGTGAAGTAGGCAATGAAAACTCACCGGATGAGACAAGAAATGAGAGTGGAAAAGGAATTGCCAAGGATGGAGATGTGTTTAGTGCTTTGCCGATACACTACAACAAGATGCCATACACCTATAGTGATGGAAAGGATGCGCACATTGGACCCGGCTCCGGAAGACTTCCCTATTTCGATGGTCAATACTTCGATCATTGGAAAACAAAGATGCTCCTACACTTGGATTCCATGCATCAAAATGTGAGGAATGTCACTCAAAATGGATTCTTGTGGGAATGTAGAAGCAAGCCAACCGCACAAGACTTGTTCAATGTAAGGTGCAATGTGACGGCGGCAAGTGCTCTTGTGTCCGCACTTAGTCCCACCGAGTATGAGAAGATAGCCGGATTGGAGGATGCTCATCAAATTTGGTTGAAGCTATAATTAGTTCATGAAGGCAATGATAGTGTAAAGGAATCTAAGCTAGAAGGGCTTAGAGAAGATTTTAACTACTTTGTCATGAGGTCGGATGAAGGGCCAAAGGAAGCACACGAAAGAATGATGAGGATAGTAAACAAGAGAAGAGCACTTGGAGAAAAGGTGTCGGACTTCGAAGTGAATAGAAGGTTGCTACAAGCCTTGCAATCATGGGATGCCAACATAGTGTCCAACATAAGAGACAAAGATGGCTTTAGATACTTCACCACCGATGAAGTAATTGGAAAGGTGCTCTCCCAAAAACAGCAAATTGACCAAGGCAATAGGATCAATGCTTTGCTTAAGGACAAGGAAAGAGCTGGCGGGAGCAAAGGTGATTTAGCTCTAAACACCGAGCAAGAAAAGAAAAAGAAGGTGGTTGAGGAGAGTGATGATGATAGTGATGATGAGATGGCTCTTTTTGTAAAGAGGTTCAACAAGCTCATGTCAAAAAGAAGCTTCAAGAAAAATGATCAAGACAAGAGCAAATTGAGGAAGGCCAAAAACAAGTGCTACATTTGTGGAGACAAAGGTCATTTCATGGCGGTGTGTCCGGAGAACTACAAGAACAAGAAAAACAAGAAGGGTGACAAGAAGTACAAGAAGCATAGAAAGCATCGTCGGGGTGAAGCACACATTAGACAAGAATGGAACTCCGATGGATCATCCTCCTCCTCCGAGTCGGAATCCGATGAAGAGAAGGGAGGCATTGCATCACTTGCTATTGGACTCACACCGACCAACTCCTCCTTGTTTGGAAGCTTGACCGATGATGAAGATGACACCGGGCACAAATGCATGATGGCCAAAGGCTCCAAGGTAAATGCTAATGGAAGTTCTCAAATTCCTAACATGTTTGATTTGTTGAACATCATTGAGCAGGAAAAGGAGACTAATGAGAGGCAAGGGGAGCTTCTTGAGAAACAAGAGGAAATGCTTGTTCAAGAGAAGCAAAGGGTGCTTGAACTTGAGAAGCTCCTAGAAGTTGAGAGGAAGAAAAATGAGGACTTAGTGAAGTCTCTCAAAGTGGTTGAAAAAGATAGTGAGACACTTAAAGTCACAAATGTGTCACTTCAAGAGAAGTGTGATAACTTGCAAAAGGATCACAACTCTCTTAAAGTGCAATTTGAGGAAATTAAGTGTAACACTACTTCCTCTCAATCTTCGTCTTGCCCCCCATCTAGCAATGAGTGTGCTAGGTGTCACAAGGTTGATATTGAAGCTTGCACAGGAAACGTCAAGACCATTGATGACTTGAAAAAGCAAGTGCAAGTGCTTGAAGAGCAAGCACGAAAGAAGATGAAGGCCATTGATGATGTCAAGGTCGACTATGCAAGGGGTGCATACACCAATGCAAGACGGCCACATGTGAAGGATGGACTTGCTTACAAGCAAGGTGACAAGCACAATGCAAGAATCAACAAGAATGGCACCGAGTTCATCAAGTTGACCAAGGAGGGTGAATATCAAAAGAAGCAAGTCAAGAAGGAGAAGCAAATCAAGAACACTAACAAATCTTCTCTTACTTGTGATTTGCGTACTAACGTGCCTAACCCCTCTTGTGCTCTCTTTTATGATTTCAATGCAACCTATGTGCTAATGAGAAACAAGCATGGTGGTGTCTATGCAAAGTATGTTGGGCCACACAACAAGACCCACAAGTCTTGTGTGTGGGTGCCCAAGGCACTTGTTACCAATGTTAGAGGACCCAAGCAAGTTTTGGTACCTAAAAACAAAGCATAAATTGTTTTGTAGGAATACTCCTCCGGTGGCTCATCATGGGTGGTGGATAGTGGATGCACCAATCACATGACCGGAGACAAGAAAATGTTTGAATCATTTGAGCGAAGCAAAGAAAGAAATGAGTACATCACCTTTGGAGACAATGGAAAAGGCTATGTGTTGGGTTATGGTAACATTCCTTTAACTTTTCCGCATTCGCTTTCGAAGGTTATGCTTGTGGATAACGTTGACTTCAATTTGTTGTCTATCTCACAACTTTGTGGAATGGGCTACAATTGCTTGTTCAACGACAAGGGTGTGATTGTCTCAAGGAGAAGTGATGGCTCGATTGCTTTTGAGGGTGTGCTCAAAGGAAAGCTTTATGTTGTGGATTTTTCCGCGGATAAAGCAAAACTTGACACATGCTTAGTTGCAAAGTTCGACATGGGATGGTTGTGGCATAGACGACTAGCCCATGTCGGTATGAGAAATCTTCACAAACTCCAAAAGGGCGGTCACATTCTTGGACTAACGGATGTTTGCTTTGAGAAAAATAAGATTTGCAAGTGCATGTCAAGCCAAAAAGCAAGTTGGAGCACCACACCCATCCAAGAACATCGTGACGACAACAAGACCATTGGAGATGCTACACATGGATCTTTTCGGTCCCATTGCATACATTAGCATTGGCGGTAACAAATATGGACTTGTTATTGTTGATGATTATTCTCACTTCACGTGGGTATTCTTTTTGTGTGATAAAGGTGAAGTGAAGGATGTACTCAAGACATTCTTGAAAACACCACAAAATGAATTTGAAGTGAAGATCAAGGCCATAAGAAGTGACAACGGTATCGAGTTCAAGAACACTCAAGTTGAAGAGTACCTTGATGAGGAAGGCATCAAGCATGAGTTTTCGGCACCCTACACCCCCAACAAAATGGTGTGGCCGAAAGAAAGAACCGCACTCTCATAGAGATGGCAAGAACCATGCTTGATGAGTACAAGACCTCCGATCGCTTTTCGGCCGAAGCAATCAACACCGCATGTCATGCATCTAACCGGTTATATCTCCACCGACTCTTGAGGAAAACTCCATATGAGCTACTAACCGGTAAAAAGCCTAACATCTCGTATTTTCGTGTTTTTGGGAGCAAATGCTTCATGCTCAACAAGAAACCCAAGGCTTCAAAGTTCTCCTCTAAAGTTGATGAAGGTTTCTTGCTTGGGTATGGATCAAATTGTCACGCCTATCGTATCTTCAACAAAACCTCCGGTTGTGTTGAAGTTGCACGAGACATGACGTTTGATGAATTTAACGGCTCTCAAGGAGAGCAAGTTGTTATTGACAATGTAGATGTTGAGGCTCCTAGACAAGCAATCAAGAGGATGGCCATTGGTGATGTGAGACCGCAAGAACCGCAAAATGATCAAGATCAACCTCCTCCCTCAAGTCAAGACCAACCATGCACAAATCATGATCAAGTTGATCAAGATCAAGAAGTTGGTAATGAAGATCATGCTCAAGCACAAGATGATGAACCCATATCGCATGATCAAGAGGTTGAACAAGATGGCGGTCAAACAAGCTCACATCCACCACACCCAAGAGTGCACCAAAGTGTGCAACGTGATCACCCCGTGGAACAAATTCTTGGAGACATAGAGAAGGGGGTAATCACTCGTTCTCGTGTTTGCAATATTTGTGAAAATTACTCTTTTGTCTCTTCTTTGGAGCCATTCAGAGTAGAAGAAGCACTCGAGGACTCGGATTGGGTGATGGCCATGCAAGAAGAATTGAACAACTTCACAAGAAATGAAGTTTGGACATTGGAAGAAAGACCAAGAGATAAAAATGTTGTGGGCACCAAGTGGGTGTTCCGCAATAAGCAAAATGAAGACGGTGTTGTAACAAGGAACAAAGCAAGATTGGTGGCAAAAGGATATTCACAAGTAGAAGGATTGGATTTTGATGAAACCTATGCCTCCGTGGCAAGGCTTGAATCAATAAGAATACTACTTGCCTTTGCCACTCATCGCAACTTCAAGTTGTACCAAATGGACGTGAAGAGTGCATTCCTAAACGAGCCAATCAAGGAAGAAGTGTACGTGGAGCAACCACCGGGCTTTGAAGACCCCAAACATCCTAACCACGTGTACAAACTCCATAAGGCGCTCTATGGGCTTAAGCAAGTACCAAGAGCATGGTATGAATGCCTTAGGGATTTCCTTTTGAAAAAGGGTTTTGAAGTGGGCAAGGCCGATGCAACCCTCTTCACAAAGCGCTTTGACCATCGTATCTTTGTGTGCCAAATTTATGTCGATGACATAATATTTGGTTCCACTAATCAAATGTTTTGTGATGAGTTTAGCAAGATAATGACAAAGAGGTTCGAGATGTCCATGATGGGAGAGTTGACATTCTTTCTAGGATTTCAAGTGAAGCAACTCAAGGAGGGCACCTTCCTATATCAAGCCAAGTACACTCAAGATATATTGAAGAAATTTGATATGGACAAGGCAAAGCTCGCCAAGACACCCATGGCTACAAATGGCCATCTCGACCTCACCAAGAAGGACAAGCCGGTTGATCAAAAGGTATATCGTTTTATGATCGGCTCCTTGCTTTACCTTTATGCATCTAGGCCCGATATCATGCTTAGTGTGTGTATGTGTGCACGTTTTCAAGCCGGTCCTATGGAGTGCCACATGGTGGTAAAAGAATCTTGAGATATTTAGTGCACACACCCAACCTAGGGCTTTGGTACCCCAAGGGTTCGAAGTTCAACCTTATAGGCTATTCCGATGCGGATTATGCCGGGGACAAGGTAGATAGAAAGAGCACCTCCGGGACATGCCAATTCTTGGGTAGGTCCCTAGTGTCATGGTCATCCATGAAACAAAACTCCGTTGCCCTATCCACAGCCGAAGCGGAGTATGTGGCAGCCGGTAGTTGTTGTGCACAACTATTGTGGATGCGACAAACTCTAAGGGACTATGGCTACAAGTTGAACCGTATTCCACTCCTACGTGACAACGAGAGTGCCATAAAGCTAGCATATAACCCCGTTGAGCATTCGCGCACAAAGCATATAGACATTCGTCATCATTTCTTGAGAGATCACTCTATCAAAGGGGACATTGAAGTGAGCCATGTGAGAACCGATGAGCAATTGGCCGATATTTTCACCAAGCCGCTAGATGAAAGCCGATTTTGTCATTTAAGGAGTGAGCTAAATATCCTTGACTCTAGTAATGTGTCTTGAATGCTTGCATATCTCGCTGTGAATTAGAGTAATTGCTTTGAAAAATGAAATTCTTGATTCTTGTATGTATTGATTTTCAAAATCATTTGGTTCTTGATCTTTGGATCATGCGGAGTTGGATGTAATCATTGTTGGAGTGATTTGTGACATCCTTTCCGGGACACCCAGGAATCGGAACGAGAGGGACACTCGGCGAAGCGAGTTACAACGAGTGTATCATCTCATACAAGCCGAATATATACATCATGGTATAATACAACCAGGTTTTCGAAATACAAACACCGGTGCAGCGGAAATAGAAATCTTATTGAAGTTTAACAACCTACGAGTATTGCGAGTGGAAAAAGTACTTTATACAAGAAAAGATTATTAAACGAACAACGTGATGCACTCGAGCCCTTCGTACATCACGGTCCTCCCTCTTCACGATGTCGGGATCCGTTCCCACTCGGTGGGAACCACCCTCGGGACACCTGCTCCACTTCCGGAACTACCGTATGAGTTGTGGAAGTACGACTCGATTCTCGAAAAGCATAATGAACAAACCCCGAGTATTCTAATACTCAAGCAAGACCGACCGTCAACATGGCACGCTAAGGCCGACGCCTAGTATGCAAAGGCTTTCCGGTCGTGGGGTTTACTCCTTTGCGAAAACAACATTACAGAGTTGGATCCTTACTTTCAATGTTTTAGCTCGAGCATTAAGTTCATTAACCTCTAGGTTTGCGAGGCTATCACTATTGCAATCAAGTTTGCAGGAAAAGATCAATTCCAAACAAGCTGTCCTTTCATCCCTCTTCCTCCATCTTTCACTTGATTAACTACGATGTGACACGGTGAACAAGCGGTACTCATTACTGCGAGGGACAGTGATTCGAATCGATTTCATCAGCTGGGAAAACCCGTTTACACGACGTATACGCACCCCGTTGGTCGCATACGATAACCTTTCATGCTAACTCCTGACGGTGGCCGGGTTAGTCTCCCATCCGCCCGAGAACCCGGGGACCCCACGCGATACCCGTCCTCGACGTTATCCATGAGCGACCACCCATTCCCCTCCCTTTGAGACATGAGGCCTCGCCTCACTCTCCGACCAATTAGGGGATGGGCTACGTCCAACCACCGAGGCAATTAGGTTACATCGGCTTCCTGGCCCCATAATCACCGGTATGTAAATTGGTACGTTCAATACTTGCTTAGTAGGGCCAACAACGGTACGGTCCTTGATCGACACGGATTGGGCTACCACCTTGCAAGACCTCGTCTTTGCCCTTTCTCCTACAGGGCCCGTCCGGTCTCAAATTCATCTTCATCTTCATCTTTAACTTCGACTTGAACGACATCAAACAACTTAAAGCCTCCATGCTTTAAGATCGGACCAGTAACAGCTCGCGAGTGTGCTCAGCACCACTCGACTTCTACCGTAGTCCTATGAATTAAGCGTAGCAACTATCGAGATACAAAACCAACATGGGATAAACAGATAACATAGGAATTCTACTCATGCATCTAGGGTGTCAAGCAATTCCTATAACCTAATGCACAATCACGACGCATTAACCGTGATAAAAGAAAAGACTTTAAAAACATAGGTGGGATGCACCGGGGCTTGCCTTGATTCGAGTCGGGGTTAGCTTCCTCAATGGGCGGGTCGACTTCGACGCTTCCGTCTCCCGCCTCGACCTTGGACGGGACTTCGATCACGCCACGACCTAGGTCGACCAACAATGACGTTGCGAATCAATGATCATGCATGCATGAATGTACATGAGATGATATGCAACGATTTTATTAACCAAGATCGTTAACTAGCAATTAACCATTACATAAGTTCATTACTTTGCAATTAGTAATTAACAATTAATAATTCCTCGGGTTTATTAATTAGCAATGTATAATTAATCATGTTCATTAAGCAATAAGTAACAATTGATCATGCTCATTAATTATTGCTTAATCATGGTTATTAATTATTAATTAATCATGCTTATTAATCAACAATGAATAATTACCTAATGACATGTGATAATACATAAAGTACTAAATTGGGATCACATGAAATGACGGTGTTTATGTTTAATTTTGGAAAATAAACTTAACAAAAACTTTCGTCTGCAGTATCTCTAATTTTTAAAGAAATTCATTTCTCAAAATCAAATAATAATTTACATAAAATAATGGATTTTCTTTATTAAAGGAAAGTAATTAATTAAACTATGAAATTATAATCTCCCAAAATAGGCATTTAAACACATTAATAAATAGGAAATAATTTTATGAGTCTAATGAACTTTGTTTGATATTTTTCTGATTTTTGTGGAATTTTCTACGAATATTTGAAGTTTGGATAAAATCTGAAATTGAATAAATTCGTAAAAGAATTACGGAGCCTTTGGGCCAAAATCGGCCAGGCCCACCGGTGATGTGGCGGCCCGGTGACTGCCCAAGCCCACCGGCCCGCTCACGGCCCAGCCCGCGCCGAGCGCTGCGGCCATGGCCACGGTGGCCGGAGCCGAGCGGCGCCACGCCGAAGCGGCGCGGAAGGAGGGGAGGTGACGAGTTACGTGGCTCCGGAGGCTCGGTGTGACGCGGGAATCGATGAGTGGGGTCCACGGTGGAAGGGATGGCCGGAAAAGACGCCGGCGGCGAGAGGCGGCTCGACCGGAGATTCGGCAAGGTCGCACGCGGCCTACGATGCACCAAACCTCCTCCCGTTTCTTCCTACAGTACCACAAGGATGAGGACTTCAACGGCGTCAACGTGGTTGATGTCCGGGATGACCGGAAATCGAGGTGCACCGCGGAGGCGGAGGCGACGGCAACCGGAGCCGAGGAAGATTGGCTAATCCCGCACCGACAACTCGACGGCAAGTGCACCGGAAAGTAGGGTAGTCCGTTGCGCACACCTGGGAAGAGAAGAAGGGCGAGACGGCTTACTTGACGAGCCGAATTTGTAGGCGCGGCCATGGCGACCCGGTTTGGCGTCCGGTGAAGATGAGCTTCGATCTCACGAACGGAGGGAACTTGGTGCTAGCGGGCGGCACAAGTAGTTGTAGTGGTGGTCGGCGAAGCCGTGGGGGGTGGTGACTGGAGTGGGTAGGGGCCGGAGGCGGCCGGACGGTGAAGGACCGGAGGAGCGGACGGTGGGTGGTTCTTCGGGTGTGAGCCGGGGAGGAAGAAAAAGAGTTGGGCTTTGGTTTTTATCCGAACCGGCGCCAAGGGGTGAGGTGGCGAAGAGCCGCTGCGTGGCACGGGAGTACGGGGGCGCGCAGCCGAAGCCTCGCCGCTGCGGCGGTAGGGAGGCGGTGCGGTGAGGGAGAGAGGAGAAAGAGAGAATGGCCACCGGCCCTGTCCCGCAATTTTACACAAAACCCCCTCATCTTTTGGTTATTTGAAAAACGTATTTCTAGCACTCGAAAAATTCTGCGAAAATTCAGGGATGTAAAAGGAAGTATTTTAAACACTTTTCCCATTAAGTCCAGGTTAAGATTTCAAATTATTTTCGGATTAAAAATTCATAGATAAATTAATAAAAGAAGCTTTGTTATTTCCTGCAATTAATTTTACAAAGCAAAATAATTTCAGGGAACTTTTATAAATCTTTATTTAGGATGTTTAAGCAATAGAAAATGTAAACCCATTATTTTCTCTTATTTCAATTCTTTTTAAGCATTTCCTTTAATCTCTAGCTAGTTTGATATTTTATGTGCAATTCTTTATCACAAAAGTAGATATTTTCACAAATGCACATGATGACATGCTCATGAATGACATGAAATGCATTTATTTCTAAGAGTTGTTACATGATTGAATGTGGCTGGTTACATCCAATGAAGTTTTAGCACATGTCCATGAGTTTAATTGAGGTCAAGGGAGAAAAGATTTGGAGAAATTTTCTGCGTTTGGAGCAAGTCCGAATTCCTTAGAGAGTCGGATCGTGTCCGACCCGATCGGATAATGTCCGATCGCTCGTGAAGAGTCGGACTTTGTCCGACTGCACGGGATTTCTGCCCTATAAGCCCGAATCCAACTTACCCCTTCACCCTAACATCCTCATTGAAACACAAATTTTCTCTCTCCTCACCCAACCGGCGGCTCAAGCTCCCCTCCGCGATCTCCCTTCTCCACCGGCGTTTTGGAGTGTTTTGTGGGGGACAGGTTTCTCCTACTCGGACTCTATCCAATCCCATCGTCGGCTTCAAGGTTTTTCCCCTAATCTCAACTTCTCACCTAGGGTTTAAAGTCTTCCTCCATGGATTAGGAGTTCCCTTGTTTCCCTAGCTAGATGTTGCATAGAAGTTGTTCCTAGGATGCTATACATGTCTGTAGATGCAATATGGCTAGGAATGTGCGGTAGATCTATGCGGAATAGCAAATTTGGTGAAATTTCTGTAGTAGTCGGACAATGTCCGAGTGAGTCGGACAATATCCGACTCCCTCCGACTAGTCGGATATTATCCGACCCAGTCGGACAATGTCCGACTCCAACAGAATTTTCACTAAGTCTGAAATTGCATATCGATCTCCCTCAACTTATCTATCTATGCTATCCATCTCATACCATTCCTTGATTCTCTTTTGTCAGCATGGGTCGTTCTTCCACCAACCCCAACTCGGAGAAGAGGGCAAAGCTTTCTGGAAAGAAAAGGAGTCGGCCTAGGGCCATCGACCTTCCTATTGTTGAGCCAAGGGAAGAGGAGGAACCCACCGAGATTCACCGGGAGATGAGGGATGTGGTAGTCCATCCCACACTTGACAGGGTAATGATCAACTATGTGAAGGGAGTTGAGTCAGCGGCCATAGAGGCTAGAGAGGTCAACCGGTTTGAGATGGACCGAGAGTCTCTTGATAACAGGTTTTGGTCCCATTTCCACATAGATTGGTACATGTGTGCATACATGAGCAAGGTCAAGCCCACAGTACCCATGCAGTACATTGATCGGGATTACATGGCAAGCAAGCGCACAACTTTATTTGATGAGATCATTGCCATGTGTGAGTTTCATGGGGTCAAAGGAATCATGGGGTTCAAGTATGACTGGAACAAGGAGATCGTGTGTCGGTTCTACTCCACGGTGTACTTTGACAAGACTGCAGGGAGAATGTGGTGGATGACAGATGGAGAGAAGCTCTCATGTACCTTCTCAAGGTTTGCCAACATTCTTGGTTTGAGGGACACTATGATTAGGGATGTTCGCCTTCATGATTCAGATTCTCTCAATCCCGAGCTCATGAGGTATATGTACACGGATGAGGACCTCGTGCAACCCACCTTATGCTAAGGATCTCAAGCCTCTTTATGTGGTCTTGCATAGGATGCTTCGCCTCACTCTCTCTCCTAGGGGTGGCAATGCAGATCATGTTGCTTCTTATGCCAAGGATCTCTTTCATATCTTGCCGACCGAGCGAAAATTCAATGTATGGGATTTCATCTTCGAGTGAGATGTGGCATAGTTCGAGTGGATGCTAGGCGTGCTTGTGTGTATGGGCCGTTTGTGATGTGCATGATTGAGAGGATCTCCAAGAAGACTTTCAACAAGGACTGCAAGCATACTCCTCTTCAGCCTAGGATGCCAGCAAATGCCCCTCGGACCCCCTCACAGGTTATACCTCCAGCTGCTCCAGCCTTCTAGTAGTGCAGTTCCTCCTAGCACTAGCACTGCTCCTCGCCCGGATAGGGGCCGTGGTCGTGGTCCTAGCACGAAGAGCAAGAGTGCGCTCTTCAAGATGCTTAAGGGTATATTCAACATTTGCCGGAGGATGGATGCGAGGATGGAAAATACTAAGCAGCGTCGGAATGTGCTAAATGAGAGGCAGAAAATTATCATTGACCATCTCCGGATCACTACTCCTAGAGCTCCTTCTCCGGAGCCGGTCCCTGTTCCTCCTCCAGTTGAGTATCCGTGGGACTCATTCACACCGGATGAGTCTTATTACTTTGGCTACTTTCCACCTCCACCTTTCTCTTCGGGTCCAGGTATCACCACTGCTCCTACCGGCCCTAGCACCGGTACCTCCACTCACACCAGGTTTCACTATGAGGAGGATGAGCCCGTGGATGCACTCGAGCATGAGGCAGCTGCGGCTTTCGAGGCGGAAGAAGAAGATGAGACCGAGGATGAGGATCCCAAAGGGAAGGGGCCAGCTGCTGTTGAAGAAGAAGATGATGACGACGACGATGACGAGGATTGGGGCGATGATGAGTAGACCCCTCTCTCTTCCTTTTTGGTATTTTGATGCCACAGGGGGAGAAGTAAAATTCAGCTTTAGTTGTGAGTAGAGCAAGTGAGAGTTGCTCTTGTATCTGGTTTTATTTATGGACATGTTGCTAGGATTTGTGGTTTGTGATGAACTATGTGGTGTGCTTCGTGAGTAGAGCAAGTGAGAGTTGCTCTTGTATCTGGTTTTATTTATGGACATGTTGCTAGGATTTGTGGTTTGTGATGAACTATGTGGTGTGCTCTTTATTTGTATAACTCGGTTTTAAATTCTTATGTGATGAACTATGTTCTATGGATGATGAATGGTGTAATGTTATTTGTGTCGTTTCTAGTTGCATTTGTGTGATTCATATGTCATATGCATTGTTGTTGCTCTTCTTTTATTTATATGCCTTGTGGATCAAATGCATGGAAATAGGGGGAGCTCTCTTGTTTTTCTCGCAAATATGTGCACTTGGTTTTGAAATGACAAAAATTGAATTCAATTCATGCACACATTTAGGGGAGCTCTCTTCTATTTGCTCTCTTCGTTCTAGCTCTTTTTATACTTAATTGTGAATTTTAGTTGTATTGTCATCAATCACCAAAAAGGGGGAGATTGAAATTGCATCTAGGCCCCTAATTATGGTTTTGAGTGATTGACGTCAATACAATTAAAAAGGACTAATGTTTCAAATGAGCTCGTGCGCGATGCAGATGCATAATTAAAACTCAATTGAGAGCAAAGAAACACAAAAAGGAAGTGGCCAAGTACGTCATATTTGCAAAATCTGGAAATTGGTCACTTTATGCTCAAGATGAAGATGTGAAGTTTTTTTGTTTATGTCTTGAGTATAGGAAACACCGTACTATCAAGAGGGACACATAAGTATGAGGTGTGAAAAATGAAAGTGCTCAAAACTCCTTCAAAATCAAAAATCATCTTCCCATCTTATAGGGGTCGGACAATGTCCGAGTCCCTCGGACTTTGGAGTCGGACTCCAGTAAGGTTGCCAAATAAAAATTCCTATGTAGTCGGACAAAGTCCGACTCGATCGGACAATTCACTCGGACTCCGGAGAGCTCACCATTCTTTTGAAACCCTAGGAGTCGGACAAAGTCCGACTCCGTCGGACAATATCCGACTCTCCTTTATACTCGGACATATCCGACTCTTGTCGGATTTATCGATCGGACTCCGGAGCTAAAACATTCAATTTGAAACCCTAGGAGTCGGACAATGTCCGACTCACTCGGACAAAATCCGAGTCGGATCGAGCCCAACGGCTCTTTTGAGTGCTCCAGCTATAAAAGAGGACCTCGTCCTCTTTTGGCCGGTTGGGACCCTCCCCACACTCAAAAACACTCTCAAACTCTCTCAAGCACTCCTCTTCTTCCAATTTGATTCCCCACTCCAATCCTTGGCTGATTTGTGAGAAGACCGAGGAGAAATCCGTTGAGCTTCATAACCATCTCGAGAGCACTTGATTCATTCTCATCGCCGGTACTTGTTGTGTTTGTTACTCTTGGGGATTCATGCCCTAGACGGTTAGGCGTTATCCGGCGAGCTCCCAAGCTTGTGGTTGAGACTCGGGTCGTTTGTATTGCCCCTCCCTTCATGGAGCTTTGTTTTAGTGGATT
This sequence comes from Chloris gayana, assembly GCA_031894775.1. NCBI lineage: Eukaryota > Viridiplantae > Streptophyta > Magnoliopsida > Poales > Poaceae > Chloris > Chloris gayana. The sequence goes on along the minus strand of JAUNZO010001131.1, from coordinate 273,972 downwards.
TTAAGCCGGCCTTTGTGGTGGCTTGAAGAGGTTTAGGGTTGAGAGCAACCCGGTCCTTGGTGGACTCCTCAACGGAGACGTAGGCTTCTTGGGGGAGCTGAACTTCGGTGAAAAATTGTGTGTCTCTTTGTCTCCCTTTAGTTTCTTGCAATTTGTGTGCTATAGCTCCAGGTTGTTCTTGCTTAAATTCCTAAGATTAACTTGTGTAGGTGGCTTGCTTGCTTGTGCCCTTGTTGCCCTAGCTTTCTAGTGTTGCTAGCTGCTTGCTTGTTGTTTATTTCCCGTGGATTTGTCCAACTAGGCTGCCGATCTACTTTGTCCTACTCTAGTCGGATATTTGTCCCGAGTCGGACTTTGTCCTATTATAGTCGGACATTGAGTCGGACAAATCTTTCGTGCGTATTAATTTGTTAAATTAAGTGATTTTTACGATTATCGCCTATTCAGCCCCCTCTAGGCGACTTTCACCTATGCATATCGCGTCCCGTGCTTTGCCTAGTGCGACAAGATAGCTGCTGGTACCGGCTAATGCCAATGGGTCACTACAATGGAATCCGGCTCGTGAACCACCCGTGTCTCCTCGTCCTCTCGTGCCTCCCGGCTCTACACTCTATGCCACGCCGGAGGACGCCGGCGGTGAAGGCGTCCGATAGCCCGACGGCGTACCCGGCCTTGTCCACTCGAGTAGCGTGCCTCCGCGGGTGGCTCGTCACGGAGGGCTGGATCCTGCCCCCACTCTTCGGTGACATTCCAAACAATGATATCCCGGTACCTCATTTCCGAACATTTTTCCCTTTTTTATATAATTACTCCCACTCGAACATTTGCTCACGGTTCCTTCGATTCGGTGCCCTGTTCGTCATGATCGGTTCTCACTCCCGGTTTGACTTGCGGGATGGCACGCAGCTGCAGTTCAAGTCGGCGCTGGGAAGACGTACATCACCAATGACCAGGGCGGCGCGGTCACGACCAACAAGACGCATGCCTCCACCTACGAAATGTTCAAGGTTTGTTGCTTGGCTTGTCCCTTTGACTACTGCTTAATTAATTGCTCATGACCCTCCGTGTTTTACTCGAACAAATAACAAGCAAAGCTGTGACAGCCCTATCTTGCAAAGCAAGAGGGATTGTTGCACAAGACCGCCTCGGGAGACATTCGGTGAAGCGAACGTCATTGCACATACATCAATGATACATCCATAATTTACATAAGCATTATCGGGTACATGAGTAGCATATTTCATAGAGTTCAAGTTCTGATTTTTACATCTCAATATTATACATGCGGAGGCGTAAATTAGTCTCGACGGTAGTCGCCTAAAATGCAACACATCGAGCCCATAGATGTGCCCATTCTTCTAAATAAACTCACCTGCACGAAATGTAAATAACAAAGCCCCGAGTATCTAATATACTCCACAAGTCTTACCCGACAAAAAAGGTTTCTAAAACCGACTCCTAGTATGTAGGGGGCTGACCGGGCTTGCTAGAAATTGCCAAAAACATCACCTGTTTTCAAGTCTACAATCCATATTTTAGCCATATTAAGAGGGTTGTGACATAAACATAAATTTAGTGAGCAAGACTAGCTAACATGGTTGCAATACATGAATTTAATACTTCAAAAACAGCAAGTTCATCATTATATTCCATGTCATTACGACGATGTAATCTGCTCGAGACAAGTGGTACTCATAACCACGAGGGACGGCGATAATATATCGATTTCATTCCTGCAGAAGAAACCCAAATGCACGACGTACGAATCATTTAAGAACACTTATGGCCACGTTTCACGAGATCATCATAGCTATGAGCCGGGTCAACCCTCCGAGTGTATGCCTCCCCCCTTGCAACCACGGTTCGTCGAGTCCAAGGATAAACCACACACCGTCCATCTACTCACAAACCCGTGCATCCACCATGACTCGACACTATGACCGTCCAACACTATGACTCTCAAGTTACATCAGTTTACCAACTCTCATACGAAGGTATGCATTTGGTACACAACTGAATACTTGCTCGCGGAGTCACAACGAACGGTCCTCAACCGACATGCACGGGGATATGGCGAACAAGGGCCAACCTTGTCACCGCATCCTACACATGCACTTCCCCGTACGGTCTCGAATTAATTCCATGTGAGAGGGTAACAATATTTTGATCCTAAACCGAGTGTTCTCCAAACCGCTCGGTGTTGGTACCGATGACTCCATTAAGCATAGCCATTCTAACGAAATGGATTATACCTATCCAATAACCATAGGCATAGGGATCATAGTGCAACTAGGGTTACGATCAACTTCTAAACGTAAATGAACAATACACAACATAGACATATGTGAAATTAAAACCGGAAACTAAGCAAGTGGGTTTCTGCACCGGGGCTTGCCTTAGGACGGGTCGAAGTTAGCACTCTCAACCAAGTTCAATTCAGCGGTATCCTCTTCGTGATTTCATTCTCTAGTCGGGATCCCTATATGGATGCAATGCATGATGTGAGTATGGATGCATACACAGATATATAGTTCATGGAACTTTCTCAATAATGAATTAAAATGATAATGTGTTCATGAAATGAACATGCTTATGTATGAAATATGATGCTTGCATATGGATGATAAATCATGATTACATGTCAATAGGACAAACTTCTAATTAAGAAAAACATGGATAAAGAAATACATAAGCACATTGCTTAGAAGCAAATATAAGAATTTATCCTCTCCTAGCTGAATAAAGCATGGTACACAAGTGAGAGTATTTAAACTACTAACTTTTTATTATGGTATAGGGTTATGTATGGACATAAACATATACATGGGGTATGTCAAAATATATATGCACATGCTATGCTCCTGCCATAATGAACCATATGGCCCATGACAAATATGGTATAAGGGTATATGACAACATGTGATGCAACTAATATTAACTTAACAATCCTAAATGAAGCAAACGGTGCTACAAGCAATTTCATACATGATCTCTGTGCAAATACATAAAAGAATCATAAACAAGCATAATAAACATTTATGCACCAAATGTAGACTTTTACATGAATGAATAAACAAGTAATATGGCAATATGACATGCTACGTCAATATGAACTTGACAATTTCAAAATTAAGCAATATTTTTACCAAGCAAGTCAAATGCATAATCTTCTGTGGAAATTCATAAAGGAGCAATAAAAAGCATAATGGACAATTGTGCATAATTTTAGGACAAGATTTAAATAATTTTAACCCTAGAAATTTATAGACTACCAAAGCAAATAATACTAAATATCATGAAAACATGTATGAATGCATCAAAATCATGCACTAGGGGTTCAACATGTTATGAAAAGTGCTCATATCAATTTTCATGAATTTTTTATTTTCCAAGATTTAAATATAGATTTTATAGGCTTAACAAGGTGTCATTTCTTTTTAGTTAAAACTTCATTTTTTTTGCACAGAACCCTAGGTCAGAACGTTGACCATTTCAAAGTTTATGTTTCAAGGTTTCCAAAACATTTTAGTTTGCATTTTTATCACTTTTAAATCGGAAGATATGAATTTGATTTTAGTAGCTAACAGATTTTTTATTTTCTCCATATAGGGCATGAATATTAAAAAAAAACCAAGAGCACATGTGTAGCTTTGGATCTTCTATTTTCCCTAGCTAGAGCTGTGAGTTGAGCATGAGAGATGGTTGCAAAAGATGGATAAGGAAGTGATGCAACCATGGTGAGCTTAAGTTCAAGCAAGAGCTCACTGGAGAAGCAAAACTCGACGATGAAACTAGAAATAGTGCTGATGACATTCCTAAGGAAGAGCTTGAGGATCAACAAAAACGCACCATGCAAGGGTGGGAGGGAGTCCAAGTGAACCCTCTTACTACCCTTGCTCATGCCAAGGTGAACCATGGCATGGAGTTTCAAGGTGAGAAGCCATGGTGGTTGCTTTTGGAGAGGAGAAAGAAAAGGAGGAAGAGAGATGGAGACTTAACTTGGGATCTTGACCAAAGAGAGGATGAGGAAGAGTTTATGGAGGTTGTTCCTGCCTTGGGCTGGCTACTAGGTGGGTTGCTTGGTAGAGATGGAAGCAAAGAGATAAGAGAGAAAGTGGGTCCCATAAGATGGGAAAATCCGCCAACCCTACAGCTGCAGTCAAGAGAAAGTCAACCTAATTTTTGTTGGGGTTGCCAATTTTTGTGGAGGTGTAGCATCAAATTTGGGACAACATTTATACAAAACGTTTCTTGAGATTCGGCCTAGAAAAATTAATATAAATCATACACTAAAAATTGTTTTCTGGTTTTACTGAATTTGTAGGGTTATTTAATCTTTACCAAAAATTATGGTAAAATTACTAAAATTCCTATTTTTGAATACCGTTCATGATTATGCAAAAACATTGTTATGGTTATGTTAAGATTTTTGAAGTGTGTGCAACCCTAGATTAAGCTTTAAATTTGATATTTATTTGCAAATTCAATTCAAAGTTTAAATTTGAATTATTTGAATTTCAACGGTTCACTTCATTTATTTTTTTCATACATTTAATGTTAGTGACATCGGGGATGTCACAAAAACAACGTAGCCATGGAGGATCAACGAAACGACGTTCAACTTCAGGACGGCGAGCAGCCAATTATGAATGTTTTATCCATTTTTGTTTGATTTTGGAACCCCTTTGAAAGTCTTTCAAAGGGGTTCCAAAATCAAACAAAATAGATTTAATTAAACTTTTTTAGTTTTTTCAGATTTTTTTCTCGGGCATCGACGCCGGCGACGGTATCATCGTCGCCATCGCCACCATGCCGGGCCTGCCGGAGACCTTCCGGATCGTATGGAGCCCATTCGATAAGAACAGATGTGGATCAAGGCGGCAAACGGGTACTTCGTATAGGTAACTTACTTGTGCACACAAGTAAACCGTCCCCGACCATGCACTACTAACTACAATCCGGGTGGCGAGTGCGAGCGATTGGAACCGGTGAAGTGATAGCAGATTACGGTGAGCCCACCAAGTGGTCGGACTTCGACGCGTCGGTAATCCTCATGACCGTAGTCGACAAGCGGATGCAAGGGGAGTACCAGCTCTGCAACGGCTACGGCACGGACAAGGCCGCGCGGATGCTCGGGGTAAGATCACATGTCTTTCCCAATAGAATGCTCTCCTTTTTCCCTCTCGATGGCCGCGTTCACCGGAGACGAAAGGGAACGCAACAATTGGCATTACTTCACGGATTAGTCGAGGTTGGTTTGGAGCGTACGATTGCGAGACAACACTACAACATGTGATCGAGAGGCGTGCAATCACATGTCATTGTGATCCGGCACCAAAACTTCTTTTTAAGCACTTCAAATGCCAAATCGGAACAAACATACATCTCCAAGGGGAAAGAGAAAACAAATACTTCCAAGGATCATGTTCATATTGCTTTAGGATATGTAGAAGTCCCAAGCTCCGTTTCGTGAAAAGTCTGTAACATCCTGGCCCGGGGCTTAATTAGATTGATAGAATACTCATGTCAACAAGTGGCAACTTCTTTTCGGAAGCTCACCTCCAAAGAAGTCTCAAGTTAAGCGTGCTTGGCATGGGGCAATTTAGGGATGAGTGACCGATCGGAAAGTCTTTCTCGGGTGTGCTCCAGTGAGGATGAAAGTGCACGGAAAAGACTAGTGTTGATCCGTGAGGGAAGTCTTGAGGGCCTATTAAGCTGCCGGGCATAAGCGGGCCCGACCTGGAGTGGCGGGACGTTACAAAAGCCATGTCGTTTGACGAGGTAGCCTCTATTATTTTACGAAGTTCATTTGGGCGCTACAAAATCTTAATCTCTGTACTTGTGTTTCTCCTCTAATTAGGATGATGCATTACGAGTACTTAACTTTATTGACTTTTGTCATTGCGAAGCACCGGAACACATACGTAGTTGAAGATGATTTCAAGTTCCTCTCGTCAAGCAGGCTTACAGCAGTGAGGATCCCTGTTGGATGGTGGATCGCCGATGACCCCAATCCTCTATCTCCATGTTCCCTCCAAGCCTTGGACAACGCCTTCAAATGGGCTGAGTAAGAGATCATTGGTTCATGCATTGTACCTCTCATTCGATCAGCACCAAAGAAATGAGACCATAACATATTATTGCTCGAATGGTTGGTTCCTCGATCTATGGCTATGGATGCATAGGAAATACAAGATGGGTGTCATCATCGACTTGCACGACGCCCCTGGTTTCTAGAACCCATGGGAGCACAACTCCTCTAGGGACGGCACCCGGGAGTGGGGGAAGACAGGACGACAACATCGTGCAAATTGTGCGAGTCATCGATTTCCTCGCATCCAGGTCAGATCATGAGATCTTCATTCACCGAATAATAACTCTAGAAGGAATTCAACTTCATGTTTGAAACAGAGGATTTTTCCTAATTGTTGTGGAAGTTTTTTGTTTTGTGTGTTTTCACTATGATTTGTAGATATGCCAAGAGCCCGAGCCTCGTTCGCGGTGGAGCTGATGAATGAGCCACCGGCTCCACACTCATCACTCGGAGAGCCTAACCAAGTATTACCGCGATGGCTACAACATCGTGAGGAAGTACTCGTCGACGACTTACGTTATCATGCCAAACCGGCTGTCGTCGGGGAACCCAACGAGCTCCTCCGGTTCGCCAACGGGTACCTCAGGGCCGTTATCGATGTGCACTACTACACCATGTTCAACAACATGTTTGACAACTTCACCGTGCAGCAGAACATCGACTTCATCAAGCCCAACTTCTCCGTCGAGCTCAGCACCATCACCACCCAAAATGGCTCGCTTTCTTTTATAGGTGAGTACCATATTCTCTTCTTTCTATCAACTTCATATATGGCATAAAATCCATAACATTTGTTCACAAAAATTTCCATAGGAGAGTGGGTAATAGAGTGGAAGGTGCCCAACGCAACTAAGGAACGAGTACCGGACATATGCAAAAGCGTGGATGGATGCATATGGACAGAGCCACATTTGGATGGTCCTATTGGACCGTGAAGAACATCAACCACTATTTTGGAACATGCAGTGGATGATCAACAATGGATACATCTCACCGAAAAGCTAGGATCGAGTGTGATCCATCGTTAAGTTTGATGGTGAGTAGATTCAAGTTAAGTAGAAGCACATATCTCGGTTGTCGTATACTTGCCCTATGGGTATACAATTGTCGGAAGAATGATTAGTCGGAGATATGGTGGCCTACCGATGAAGATAAGACTGGTTGGGAGGGCCCACGAGTGGAGCCCGACCGATATAGAATAATAGAAGATCTTGTATTACCGATAGGGAAGCAAGGCGGATTGCAATACCGGCGTATGATGACTTGATTGACAAGTAAAGGCGCAATATTAGTCCGATAGGACTCTTTTTCAACAAGGAAAGTTTAGAGATAGAGCTTTCGAGTATGTATTCTTTGTAACCGACTAGGACTTTGCATGTAACCCTATCTCTCCGGATATATAAGGCGGAGAAGGGACCCTCGAAAACTCTCCGACAACTTGCGGTTAGCAATCTGCTAAAGACAATACACAACATACAAGACGTAGGGTATTACTCTCAATCGAGGGCCCGAACCTATCTAAAATATCGTGTTCTTGTGTGTTTTGTGTGTTGCACTATTGAGTTTTGTACTTGTGAGGGACCGGGTAGTTGTAGTGCCGAGATTAAGAATCGATAGTTGTAGTGCCGAGATTAAGAATCGACACTTGGTGTGTCGGGTAGGGGTCCCGGCGAGTTTCTTGGCGAGTTCGATGGCTCTTTCGTTCAACATCAACTTTGCGCTCGGCTTCGCAATCCGCTTCGGGTCCTTCGACTTTGAGGCTGATTACATCGGCAAACTTGACTCGATGAATCCTTCTCGCAATCTGCCATCGTTGTTGGAGCACGATCACCGATGTCACACCCCTATCCCGAAAGATAGTTAAGTGTGGTACGGATCGCCTTGGGAGATGATTGACGAAGCAACCATGCATAGCATCACATTAACAAACATACACGATTTGCAAGGTTACATAATTAAGTCTTGATTACAACATAGAGTTCGAATAAAAGATACATTAGGTTCGAGATTAAGTCTTACATGACCATGATCTTAGTTCGAATTTAAAGTGCGGAAGCGAAATACAACTCGACGATACATAGATAACTTAAGGAACCATGCCGGCCTAGGCCATGGCTCACTCATCATGGGTCGGAGAGCTCGGAACCCATTCAATGGTCCACTCTTTGGGCTCTTCTCCGTCCCAAACCACCTTACCACAACAATCACAAAAACCGGCTTGCGGAAACCCGTAAATCGACAAGTAGTGGCAAAGCCCGAGTATCTAACATACTCCGCAAGTCTTACCCATCAAATTGGCCATCTAAGACCGACTCCTAGATGCATGGGGCTTGACCGGTTTAACTTGGCATTCTTGCATAAATAGCACCTATGCTAATTAGGTTGGCAATTTTTATTACTTAGCCAAATTAATAGGGTTGTTGCATAAGAGAAACTTTAGTGAGCATACTAGCAATACAAGAGTTTGCAATACAATTTAATATCAATATAAAACAGCAAGCTATTCAATCTCCTTTCATTACTACACATTGCGAACTGCTCGAATCAAGTGGTACTCATTAACCGAGAGGAAAACGGCGATAATTATCGAATTATTAATCCTGCAGGAAAGAACCCAAATGCACGACATACGCATCATTTAAGAACACGTATGGCCACCGTTCGCGAGTTCATCGTAAAGTAAAACACGGGGCCACCGACCCCGAGTACACGTCCCCCTTGCGACCGTTCAACAACGCGCCCAAGGCTTAACCCATGTACTCTCCAACGGTCCTCAACCCGTGCAACCACCGTGCCAAACACATCACCTCCGGGTCGGTGAGATATCCGGCTCACTTTACAACTTACAAGCTACATAGGTTTACCAATCCCCATAAGAAAGGTATGCAAGTGGTACACAACTCAAACTTGTTCGCGGAGCCACAATGGGGTGTTCTCAATTTTAACCAAATTCATCATGTTCACCTTTAATCATAAGCCATGAGTGAGATCCCCAATCTATCGTTGACTCCATAAACATAGCATAGCAATTCTAACGAGGATATGACACATAAGCGACATAGGACATATAGGAATTTATGCATGTGGATTTCCAATCAACGCCTAAGAACTTAAATGCACATTCATCATCCTTAATATAGTGATAAAAGAAGACATTTCAAAATAATAGGAATGCACCGAGGCTTGCCTTGAGAGTGATCGAAGTTAGTACTAGCTTCACAAGCGTTGAGAGTAGCGACGGCTTCTTCCGGCGGAATCAATTCGGCGTCGTCACCTAAGGAATGAAATGCAATGCATAAGTCATATGAGCACAAGGTCGATGATGAGAGAAATGTATGTGTGCTGTTTTGTAAAGATACCCCTGAACATATTAATCACAAGTGTGTTTGCTCAAACTCTAACAAGCATGACACGTCTCTTGTTTTATTTAAGTGGGGTCTAAAGACATGACAAGCATGGTCATACTAGTGTAATGAGTAATGACTTGATGGCATAGACATGAGTGCTGTGGTTAGTGTAGGTTTAGCACTAATAATTTAGCAAGTCTTCATGGTGCAATACGAAGAAATCTAGGCCTATGCATTTTTGACATCACATGCGATGACGATTCCCTTTTAGAATAGAAATTTGATTTCAAAATTCATACATAGGTGAAATACATAAAACCTTTTGACTAAACCTGCCATAGGGTGCCAAAGTGCATAATGAACAGTAGACATTACATAAACATGCATGAACATGATTTTTAATGACATAAAACCATTTATGTATGTGCTGAAAACGCCTTTTAGAATTTTAGATCTAGGGTTTGCAAAAATCATTACTTAACATGCTCCAAATTTATTATGGGATTTTCTACATGTGTACAGTACCAAAATGAAATTAATGACCAAGTTTCATGCAAAAATAATTTATACAGATTTAATTAAAAATTAAATACAGAGAATACAAGAAATGCAATATCTTGAAAAATATGAAATGAAATGCAGATCTTCCAGTGCCAAAAATTCATGTGTGTCAGGGTGAAGACTTTGGCCAAGTGGCTTTTAATTTGGATTTATACTTTTAAAGTTATGGCTTAGTTAAGTTTTCAGGGGTTGACTTTTGTCATTTTTATAAAAATGTGAAAATGACCAGATCTGAGGAGTTCATGTTACTTTTATGAAAGTACAGGTCTTCTAGTTTCCAAAACATTTTAGTTTGCAATTTTTGGACGATTCAAACGCCAGATATGGATTTTTCAAACTCAAACGAAGTTCTGACTTAATTACGAAAATGCCATCGGCCGATTTTTAAAACAGATCGGCGCGCGCTCCGGCGACGGTGGCCGGCGCCGGCGAACTTCGCCGCGGCGGCGCTGCACTGGAGCGCATGCTCCGAGACTCGGCGGAAACGATGTACGCGGTGTGGGGAGCACGCCGGTGGGGTCGGCGGGACCCGCGGTGGCCGGGAGAGGCGGTGCGGCGAGCGGCGGCGATCGGGAGGCTGCGCGGCGGCGCGCGTGCAGTTCGAGGGATGAGAGAGGGAGGGGTTTGGCCGGAGAGCATCACCTGAGCACGGAGGAGAGCGGCGTGGGGTCAGCTGGAGCAGGGGCGGCCGGAGAGGGGGTCTCGACGGAGAGGTGCCGAGGCCGGCGGCGGTGGCGGTCGGTTTTCTCCGAAATGCCGGCGAGTGGCTGCAGGACAAGGGGAGCTGATCAGGGGGAAAGAAAGGAAGGCTCTTGCGCGCAACTTGGCGAAAGAAACTCGGGCGCGCGACTTGCCTAGGCGAAGCAATCGGCGGCGGCGTTCTCGGCGGCGTCGATGGAGGGCGGCGGCGATTTCCGGCCGTGCGCGAGCTATGGCGGCCGAGGGGAGGAGCTGGTGGTGCGGGGAGGAGCCAAGGGAGCTGGGGCAATTATTTGAGGCGAAAAGGGGGCGATGGGAGCTTGGCCTCCGTGCCATTTTCTAGGCGCGGCCGGACGGGGAGCGGCGGCCGGAGCGGGCGCCATTACTCCCGGCGCTCTACCGTTGGCCGGCAGGTACGGAACGGTTGGGAGGTGGCCAGGAGGCTTGCGTGGCGATTAGACGGGGCAGGGCACGCGCGGGGCGGCCGCGGTGGCGCCGGACCGGCGGTCGGTCCGCCATTGCCCACCGGGCAACCGTAGCTCGAGGAGTGTTTTTGAATTTCAATCTACAGTTTGAAACTTCGACAAAAATTCATATTTCTGGGCTTCCAAAAATAAAACCAAAAATATAGGGAGGTTCAGGATGATTCACTTTAATTTTCATCTTAAAGTTTGAAGTTCCAAAAATGCTTCCAAAAATTCATATAAAATTCACAAGTAGCAATGTTTCAGATTTAAATTTGAATTTTTGGGGTTTCAAAACTTTATCCAAAAATTTGGTAAAAAATGTTGTAAATTCACCTTTTTACATGAGCAATCCAGTGGTGCAAAAATATGTGGGTAGTGTTTTTATAATTTTTGCATTTTGGTTAGGGCTAGGGTTTAGGAGTGGTTTTTCCTTTTTTTTCCTTTTTTTTTATTTTTCTTCTTTTCCTTTGGGTAATTAGGGTTAGTACTTTATGAGCGAAGTGTTTAAGGTACTACTACGGAATTAGCCTTAATCGTGACACGGGATGTCACAGCCCTCCCCCTTAAAGAAATTCTCGTCCCGAGAATCGCTACGAATTAAGGAAAGGGAGTGCGAAAATTTACCGATTTGTGTGACGCGAGGAACTCGGGAAAATTCTTCTCTAGAAAATCCTCTTGTTCCCAAGTTGCTTCTTCTTCGGTGTGGTTACTCCATTGCACTTTATAGAAGGTGATGGTGCGATTGCGAGTTACTCGGTCGCTTTGATCGATAATCCGGACGGGGAATTCGGGGTAGGAGAGATCTTCTTCTAGTTGATCGGTGTCGGAAATGACCACATCTATCGGAGGCTTCAAACATTTCTTGAGTTGAGAGACGTGGAACACATTGTGCACTCGAGCAAGACTTTCCGGTAGTTGCAACCGGTAAGCAACCGCGCTATGCTTTTCCACAATCGGATAGGGTCCGATATAGCGGGGTGCTAACTTTCCTTTAATTCCAAACCGAGATACGCCCTTATTCGGAGAGACACGAAGATAAACGTGATCTCCCTTCTCGAATTCCAAGGGGTGTCTCCTCTTGTTAGCGTAGCTCACTTGACGAGATTGTGCGGCTTTCATGTTGGCTTGAATTTGTCGAACCTTCTCTTCGGCTTGGGTGACAAGATCGGGACCAAAAGTGGTTCTTTCTCCCGCTTCCGACCAATTTAATGGTGTACGACAAGAGTGACCATACAACGCTTCGAATGGTGACATTCCCGAACTCTCTTGATAGCTATTGTTGTACGAGAATTCGGCGAATGGAAGACAATCATCCCAATTTCCTCTATTTTCCATAGCACATGCTCTCAAGATATCCTCCAAATATTGATTCAATCTTTCGGTTTGTCCATCCGTTTGAGGGTGATATGCGGAGCTTCTAATGAGGGTGGTACCAAGACAAGAATGCAATTGCTCCCAAAAGCGAGATACAAATTGCGGACCTCGATCGGAAACAATAGTTTTAGGTACTCCATGCAAACACAACACTCTTGAGATGTATAGCTCGGCATACTTCTTGGTATTGTAGGTAGTATGGACGGGGATGAAGTGTGCGGACTTAGTTAACCTATCCACAATAACCCAAATTGAATCGTGCTTCTTTGATGTGAGAGGCAATCCAACGATAAAATCCATAGCAATGTCCTCCCACTTCCAAACGGGAATCTTTAATGGGTTCAATAATCCGGCTTTTCTCAAGTGGTCGGCTTTCACTCGTTGACAAGTATCACACTCGGCCACATACCGTGCAATCTCACGCTTCATGCGTGTCCACCAAAACTTTTCTCTTAGGCCTCGATACATTTTGTTGCTACCGGGGTGTATGGAATATTTAGACAAATGTGCCTCATCCATTATTTTCTTCCGTAATTCCATATCCTTCGGAACAACGAGACGTTGGTTGAACCATAATACACCATTGTCATCTTGTCGAAAACATGTAGCTTCGTCTTTCTCAATCTTTTGCCGAATAAATTCCATACCTTCGTCCTTCTTTTGCGCCTCAATAATTTCCTCACGAAGGGTAGGAATGAGAGCTAGATTATATAGCGAACCATAGGGAATGACTCGAAGACTTGGTTCACTAAAATCTGAAATTTCCGAGCTTTCCATAGAGCAACCGGTAATATGATTGCATTGATCCTTGCGACTCAAAGCGTCGGCAACCACATTAGCTTTACCCGGATGGTAATGGATTTCCAACTCATAATCCTTTATTAATTCCAACCATCTACGTTGCCTCATATTCAACTCTTGTTGGGTGAAGATATATTTGAGACTCTTATGATCGGTGTAAAGATTGACAAGATTTCCAAGTAGATAATGCCTCCAAGACTTCAAAGCAAGGACAACCGAGGCTAGCTCCAAATCATGAGTGGGGTAATGTTGTTCATGCTTGCGAAGTTGACGAGAAGCATAAGCAATGACACGACCTTCTTGCATTAACACACATCCTAGACCGGTGCCGGACGCATCACAATACACGTCAAACGGCTTGGTGATGTCGGCTTGTGCTAACACCGGAGCGGATGTCAAATGCCTCTTGAGAGTTTGGAAGGCTTCTTCACATTCACGGCTCCATTTAAACTTAGCATCTTTCTCCAACAATTTTGTCATGGGCTTGGCTATGCTTGAAAAATTGGGAATGAATTTCCGATAATAGCCGGCAAGACCTAGAAAACTCCGGATTTGTCTCACCGACCTCGGGGATTTCCAAGCAAGCACGTCTCCCACTTTACTTGGGTCAACGGCGACACCTTCCGCGGAAATGATGTGACCCAAGAAAGGCACTTGCTTCAACCAAAATTCACATTTGCTAAACTTGGCATACAATTGATGATCACGAAGCCGTTGGAGAACAATGCGAAGGTGTTCGGCATGTTCTTCTTCGGACTTCGAATAAATAAGAATGTCGTCAATGAAGACCACGACAAACTTATCCAACTCGGGCATAAATACCGAATTCATCAAGTACATAAAATGAGCCGGGGCATTTGTGAGCCCAAAAGACATGACGAGATACTCAAAGAGACCATACCGCGTAGAGAATGCGGTTTTTGGAATATCTTCGGCTCGGATCTTGATTTGATGGTAACCGGATCGGAGATCAATCTTAGAGAAAACCTTGGCACCAACTAATTGATCAAAGAGAATATCAATCCGAGGGAGCGGGTATTTATTCTTGATAGTCACCGCATTGAGAGGGCGGTAATCCACACATAGACGTAGCGTCTTGTCTTTCTTCTTCACAAAGAGAGCGGGACATCCCCACGGAGATGAACTAGGGCGAATATATCCTTTATCCATAAGCTCACTCAATTGCTCTTTTAAGATTGCTAGCTCATTGGGAGCCATCTTGTACGGCCTACGGGAAATTGGTGCCGTACCGGGTTGGAGCTCGATTTTAAACTCGACATCCCGATCGGGTGGCATGCCCGGTAAGTCATCCGGAAAAACATCGGGAAACTCACATACCACGAGAATATCCTCAATCCGTTTTCCCTCAAGATGGTAGATTGTTGAAGTGGAGAATTTTGGATGGGGCAATCGGAGAATAGATGAACCATGGAGTGGGGAGTTTAGGTGAACTTCACGAGAGTCGATATGTAAAACGGCTTTATGGAGTTTCATCCACCTCATACCTAGAATTATATCTATTCCTTGCCCACACAAAACTATGAGAGATGAGGGGTATATTTTTCTTTCTAGGTGTAGTGGGACTTGCCTCAACTCTAGGTTTGTTTTTATCTTTCCACCGGGTGATGTGATGATATAGGGAATATCCAAAACGGTAGGAGTGAGTTGTAAGGTTTTTGCACATGCTTGACTAATGAAATCATGAGTTGCACCCGAATCAAAAAGAACCAAAGTGGAGTGGTTGTTGACCGAAAACATACCCGAAAGTACCGGTTCTCCCGCTTGAATCTCTTCGGCCGTGGTATAGTTGACTCGGCCATTCTTAGCATTTGGAGTGGAGGATTGATTGCGGTTCCCATTTCCATTATTCCCATTGTGGTTTTGATTGTTGTTGCCGCTTTCGGAACCATTGTTGTTGTTGTTGCCCGGGTTACGTGTCGGAACACGGCAATCCTTTGCGAAATGACCCGGACGTCCACAATTAAAGCACGGACCTTGAGGACCGGGCCTAGCACCTTGGTATTGCTGCTGTGGAGGGCGGAACGAGGTGGTATGCTGCTGATTTCCACCGTGGGAGTGGTGGTGTTGCTGCGGCACAAATTGACGTGAGCCCCCGTTGGCGGCAATGCGGCCCGAAACTTCGTCCGGTCGGGGAAGTGATAGCTAGCTTGTACTTGGGCGGAGCGGAGCCGGATGGATTTCCTACGGCACGCTTCCTCTTCTTGTCCTCTTGGTGAGCACGGATAGCATCTTCTTGCACAATTGCGGCACTCATTAAGTCATTGAACGTGC
This sequence comes from Chloris gayana, assembly GCA_031894775.1. Lineage (NCBI taxonomy): Eukaryota > Viridiplantae > Streptophyta > Magnoliopsida > Poales > Poaceae > Chloris > Chloris gayana. The sequence continues at coordinate 258,337 of JAUNZO010001131.1, read as the reverse complement.
CGGTAGTGACTTGAGCCAAGCGATCTTGTAACTTCGGGCTTAGCCCCGAACGAAAGCAATCCTTCTTCTTGTCATCCGTGTCGGCATGGTAGGATGCATATTGAGCCAAGTAGTTGAACTTCCGTGCATACTCTTGCACGGTTTAGGCACCTTGCTTCAAACTAAGGAACTCTTGCAACTTGCACTTCATGAGACCGGCGGGAATGTGATGCGCGCGAAATGCGATGCAAAAGTCCGGCCAGTTCACTTGAGTACCGGCGGGAAGTGCGGCGGTGAAACTTGCCCACCATGCACTAGCGGAACCACGAAGTTGTTGAGCCGCAAAGAGAACCTTTTGCTCCGATGTGCAATTTAGGAGAGCAAACTTCGACTCAATGATGCGGAGGAAATTATCCGCCTCCAACGGATCGGTAGTAGCTTCACCAAACTTGGGCGGCTGAGTGGCCCAAAAGTCGGCATAGGTGAAATTCCTCGGCCCTTGGGGTGGCGGTCCTTGGCCTTGTCCTTGGTTGGCTTGACTTGCAAAGAACAAGCGGAACATCTCGTTTTGGTTGGACACGAGTTGTTCCAACGGCGTGAGAGGTGGAGGGTTAGGGAGTTGCTCTTCCCTCGCACCATGCCCACTTCCGGAAGCTTCACCACGGCGGGTATTCACCATCTGTCATGCATGAAAAAATTTTCATCACGTTAGCTCATTAGACCAAGAGCTAAAATAGCAAGAAAACATGACATTGGGCATAAGGGACCAAAAATTTCAGATTGCATGTACGAAGGAAATATTGATGAAATAAGCATAAGGCATTGGCAACACACATATTCCATAGATTCCAACATAGTAGCAACATGATAGAAATTTTTGATACACGGGAAACCACGAATCCGATAAAACACGGTCTTAGGTTACATCACATGTGACCCACAAACAAACACAAATCTCGGAGAGCTTAATTAACAACACGCGGATCGTTTCCAACACGGTTACATGCCTCACGAGATTACCAATCCTACACACATAGAGCTACGACCACCGGTCGTGACAACTACTCGTCGTCATCGCCGTAGTAGTCGGCGTCATCCCTCATGGGAGAGGGTGGTGCTCCGTCCTCGACGTCGGAAACATCCTCGCCATCACTCATCTCCACATCCTCCTCGGGTGGGATGATCTCAAGTGGCTCGGGAGGTCCGCCATTAAGGATGGCGTGCAGGGCATTGTTGGCGGCTTGGAGATGCTCAATGGTAGCGTTGTTATGCGCTATGGTCGCTCGGGCGTTCGGAGGTCTCCCTCCAAAGCATCCCTAGCACCCCGAGTCTCCAGGAGGGTAACATCCAACTCATCCTTCTCCTCGAGAAGGGCATCCACCTGGCCGGAGAGGACGTAGTTCTCCTCATTCGCGGCGGCGAGCTGGGCATCACGCTCATCAAGCGTGGCCTGCAGAGCGGCGGCTCCATTGCCCTCAAGGGCAAGGTGGGCGTCGTGGAGCTGCTCGAAGAAGTTCCAACGCTCCGTCTCGCTATACTCGAGCTGCGTACGGAGGTTGTCCACCTCGGTAGTGCGCTCGGCTAGCTCGGCGGTGCGGGCAGCAAGCTCGGCGTCGCGAGCGGTGAGCTCGGCGTCGCGGGTGGTAAGCTCGGCGTCGCGGGTGGCGAGGGTGGCCTGCAGGGCAGCACGCTCCTGCTCCAACTCGAGCACCCGCCTCGCGAGGTTCTCACGGTCCAACATGAGCTTGCCGGGGGCCATCTGTCGGAGAATTTTGAAACGTAAGTCAAAACTCAAGATCCAACAACAAAACATGCCAAATAAGTAAAGCATGAATGATGGAATGGCACCAACTTAGCAAAAGAATGCAACAAAACTTTTCGCACAATCCTAACACGGTTCCATTTTCCTGGACAGATTTGACACGTTACGGAAACTCGACAATTACTCCTGTTTCTGGGCTGAATCAAGCTTTTATTTTGTTACGAAAGTTTTAGACAATTTCTTAAGCTTTCCAACGCATCCTAGAACAGCTCAATCCGACTTGTCGTTTGAAAGTTATGCACGATCTACGACAGGAACAGAACCGGAGCACATTCTGGAATTCCAGAACAGCTCTCTGTAATGGGCAATTCTAGCTACGTTCCAGATTTTTACAAGACCTGAGACTAGGAGATTGTTGTAGTTCATAATACAAGCTTTCCAGAAAGTCCTTATTTGCCTTATTTGGATAAGTAACTTGAAAGTTATGCTCATTTTTGTGAAAGTCAAGAAATCTGCCACGGTTTGTCACGTTTTAGTGTTTCGGTTTTCAACTTTTTGTGAGAATTAAGCTAGGTGATCAAATTTTTGGTGATTGTTCCATTTATGTGAGTTCACATGCATATATTTGACATGATGAGATGATATGCAATTATGATGGATGCTCAATATGTCGTCTCGTACGTCCTCACAAAAATTAAAAGACCGCGCCCGCCGATACGAATATCGGACAAGCGCATCGGTGGCACACACACACCTCTCACACGATACTACACGAGCTAAAACGTTGTTATGTACCTGCAAGAGACGGATTCCAGAAACATTTCATCAAATTCAAAAGAAACAAGCCAAAAATAAATCCATGTCACCTCGCCTCACATGGAGAGCTCTCGAATAAGAGTGTATTCGAGTCACACCAATAATATCATGCGAAAATTGACAACACTCAATCACATACCTCTGCTCAAGCCGTAGTTGCAAAATATTTAACAATCATAACACGGGGTTAGTTTTGCCACCATTCTATATAGTCCTTATATTGGCCTTTCTATCTAGACTCGTGCCTCACCGTGACTCAAAAACGGGTTTTAAGATTTTTAGAATGAGTGTTAACGTGACGCGAATCCCAAGTCGGCTCGATACCACGTGTCACACCCCTATCCCGAAAGATAGTTAAGTGTGGTACGGATCGCCTTGGGAGATGATTGACGAAGCAACCATACATAGCATCACATTAACAAACATACACGATTTGCAAGGTTACATAATTAAGTCTTGATTACAACATAGAGTTCGAATAAAAGATACATTAGGTTCGAGATTAAGTCTTACATAACCATGATCTTTGTTCGAATTTAAAGTGCGGAAGCGAAATACAACTCGACGATACATAGATAACTTAAAGGAACCATGCCGGCCTAGGCCATGGCTCACTCATCATGGGTCGGAGAGCTAGGAACCCATTCAATGGTCCACTCTTTGGGCTCTTCTCCGTCCCAAACCACCTTACCACAACAATCACAAAAACCGGCTTGCGGGAAACCCGTAAATCGACAAGTAGTGGCAAAGCCTCGAGTATCTAACATACTCCGCAAGTCTTACCCGTCAAATTGGCCATCTAAGACCGACTCCTAGATGCATGGGGCTTGACCGGTTTAACTTGGCATTCTTGCATAAATAGCACCTATGCTAATTAGGTTGGCAATTTTTATTACTTAGCCAAATTAATAGGGTTGTTGCATAAGAGAAACTTTAGTGAGCATACTAGCAATACAAGAGTTTGCAATACAATTTAATATCAATATAAAACAGCAAGCTATTCAATCTCCTTTCCATTACTACACATTGCGAACTGCTCGAATCAAGTGGTACTCATTAACCGAGAGGAAAACGGCGATAATTATCGAATTATTAATCCTGCAGGAAAGAACCCAAATGCACGACATACGCATCATTTAAGAACACGTATGGCCACCGTTCGCGAGTTCATCGTAAAGTAAAACACGGGGCCACCGACCCCGAGTACACGTCCCCTTGCGACCGTTCAACAACGCGCCCAAGGCTTAACCCATGTACTCTCCAACGGTCCTCAACCCGTGCAACCACCGTGCCAAACACATCACCTGCGGGTCGGTGAGATATCCGGCTCACTTTACAACTTACAAGCTACATAGGTTTACCAATCCCCATAAGAAAGGTATGCAAGTGGTACACAACTCAAACTTGTTCGCGGAGCCACAATGGGGTGTTCTCAATTTTAACCAAATTCATCATGTTCACCTTTAATCATAAGCCATGAGTGAGATCCCCAATCTATCGTTGACTCCATAAACATAGCATAGCAATTCTAACGAGGATATGACACATAAGCGACATAGGACATATAGGAATTTATGCATGTGGATTTCCAATCAACGCCTAAGAACTTAAATGCACATTCATCATCCTTAATATAGTGATAAAAGAAGACATTTCAAAATAATAGGAATGCACCGGGGCTTGCCTTGAGAGTGATCGAAGTTAGTACTAGCTTCACAAGCGTTGAGAGTAGCGACGGCTTCTTCCGGCGGAATCAATTCGGCGTCGTCACCTAAGGAATGAAATGCAATGCATAAGTCATATGAGCACAAGGTCGATGATGAGAGAAATGCATGTGTGCTGTTTTGTAAAGATACCCCTGAACATATTAATCACAAGTGTGTTTGCTCAAACTCTAACAAGCATGACACGTCTCTTGTTTTATTTAAGTGGGGTCTAAAGACATGACAAGCATGGTCATACTAGTGTAATGAGTAATGACTTGATGGCATAGACATGAGTGCTGTGGTTAGTGTAGGTTTAGCACTAATAATTTAGCAAGTCTTCATGGTGCAATACGAAGAAATCTAGGCCTATGCATTTTTGACATCACATGCGATGACGATTCCCTTTTAGAATAGAAATTTGATTTCAAAATTCATACATAGGTGAAATACATAAAACCTTTTGACTAAACCTGCCATAGGGTGCCAAAGTGCATAATGAACAGTAGACATTACATAAACATGCATGAACATGATTTTTAATGACATAAAACCATTTATGTATGTGCTGAAAACGCCTTTTAGAATTTTAGATCTAGGGTTTGCAAAAATCATTACTTAACATGCTCCAAATTTATTATGGGATTTTCTACATGTGTACAGTACCAAAATGAAATTAATGACCAAGTTTCATGCAAAAATAATTTATACAGATTTAATTAAAAATTAAATACAGAGAATACAAGAAATGCAATATCTTGAAAAATATGAAATGAAATGCAGATCTTCCAGTGCCAAAAATTCATGTGTGTCAGGGTGAAGACTTTGGCCAAGTGGCTTTTAATTTGGATTTATACTTTTAAAGTTATGGCTTAGTTAAGTTTTCAGGGGTTGACTTTTGTCATTTTTATAAAAATGTGAAAATGACCAGATCTGAGGAGTTCATGTTACTTTTATGAAAGTACAGGTCTTCTAGTTTCCAAAACATTTTAGTTTGCAATTTTTGGACGATTCAAACGCCAGATATGGATTTTTCAAACTCAAACGAAGTTCTGACTTAATTACGAAAATGCCATCGGCCGATTTTTAAAACAGATCGGCGCGCGCTCCGGCGACGGTGGCCGGCGCCGGCGAACTCGCCGCGGCGGCGCTGCACTGGAGCGCATGCTCCGAGACTCGGCGGAAACGATGTACGCGGTGTGGGGAGCACGCCGGTGGGGTCGGCGGGGACCCGCGGTGGCCGGAGAGGCGGTGCGGCGAGCGGCGGCGATCGGGAGGCTGCGGCGGCGGCGCGCGTGCAGTTCGAGGGATGAGAGAGGGAGGGGTTTGGCCGGAGAGCATCACCCGAGCACGGAGGAGAGCGGCGTGGGGTCGAGCTGGAGCGAGGGGCGGCCGGAGAGGGGGTCTCGACGGAGAGGTGCCGAGGCCGGCGGCGGTGGCGGTCGGTTTTCTCCGAAATGCCGGCGAGTGGCTGCAGGACAAGGGGAGCTGATCAGGGGAAAGAAAGGAAGGCTCTTGCGCGCAACTTGGCGAAAGAAACTCGGGCGCGCGACTTGCCTAGGCGAAGCAATCGGCGGCGGCGTTCTCGGCGGCGTCGATGGAGGGCGGCGGCGATTTCCGGCCGTGCGCGAGCTATGGCGGCCGAGGGAGGAGCTGGTGGTGCGGGGAGGAGCCAAGGGAGCTGGGGCAATTATTTGAGGCGAAAAGGGGCGATGGGAGCTTGGCCTCCGTGCCATTTTCTAGGCGCGGCCGGACGGGAGCGGCGGCCGGAGCGGGGCGCCATTACTCCCGGCGCTCTACCGTTGGCCGGCGGGTACAGAACGGTTGGGAGGTGGCCAGGAGGCTTGCGTGGCGATTAGACGGGGCAGGGCACGCGCGGGGCGGCCGCGGTGGCGCCGGACCGGCGGTCGGTCCGCCATTGCCCACCGGGCAACCGTAGCTCGAGGAGTGTTTTTGAATTTCAATCTACAGTTTGAAACTTCGACAAAAATTCATATTTCTGGGCTTCCAAAAATAAAACCAAAAATATAGGGAGGTTCAGGATGATTCACTTTAATTTTCATCTTAAAGTTTGAAGTTCCAAAAATGCTTCCAAAAATTCATATAAAATTCACAAGTAGCAATGTTTCAGATTTAAATTTGAATTTTTGGGGTTTCAAAACTTTATCCAAAAATTTGGTAAAAAATGTTGTAAATTCACCTTTTTACATGAGCAATCCAGTGGTGCAAAAATATGTGGGTAGTGTTTTTATAATTTTTGCATTTTGGTTAGGGCTAGGGTTTAGGAGTGGTTTTTCCTTTTTTTTCCTTTTTTTTTTATTTTTCTTCTTTTCCTTTGGGTAATTAGGGTTAGTACTTTATGAGCGAAGTGTTGTCGGTGTTGTGAAACCGGCCGACAAGTAAATTTGTGTTTGGGGGGATCGACGCTACTATTCGGATGGGCCTTGGATGTTTTAGGAGAGCGTGGTTTATACTCGGTTCGGGCGATCGAAGCCCTACGTCCGGTTCGAGGATTGTTCGTGTTTTGTCTTGCCAAAAGAGCTACAAAGGATGCGAGGGAGGAGGGTTGCTCCAAGCCTCCGTGTGCAGTGTGCTCTAGGATGTGTGTGCGATGAGTTCGATTAGCTCAATCCGTGTTGTGTGTCCCCCTCTCTTGCGTGTGTGTGGGGTCCCTTTTATAGTCCAAGGGCCAGGCCACTTACAGGTGGGGTCGAGTTACTACCTATCGTCCCAAGCGGGGTCGGGGCCGTCGTGCACTACCCTCGCTCGCATGCGGGCCGCTTTGGGCGCTCCGGTCGTGCGGCGTACGGTTAGTCTTGACTCGGTAGCGCCGGAGTCAATGCCACGCTCGTCACCGTGGCAGCCGTCCCGTCGCATGGCGGTCTCCATCCATCACTCCCGTTCATCATGGCTCCGGCAGAGATGGTGTTGACGTCTCCGTCTTGTCATCGTGCCGTGGGTGTCCGGCGACGCGTGAAGATGAGACAAGAGGAGCTGCGCTGATCTCACCCAATCCCCGTGGATTGGTGAGTTCCCGAGCGGAGTTATGGCGATCCTCGTTCACCCGTGAGGCTTCGTGAAGAAGCCATTTGCCTCCGAGTCGGGCGAGGCGGGGATCGCCGAGCCCGCCCGAGTCCCGAGTCGGGCGGGGCGGAAGTGGTGCACCTGCCCGACCCGGAGTCGGGCGAGGCGGAGGTCGCGGGCCCGGCTTTCGTAGCCTTCGTAGGCCTAGGCGGATGCTCGTTGGTCAGCCACGGGACAAATTACGGGCTATTGTCCCGTCAATCGCCCGGCCTCCGTCCCGGTCACGAGCCATCATGGGCTTGGTAATGATTACGCCGCTCCGCAGCCGAGCCATCGCGCCGGTCACATCGCGTCATGTTGGTGAAACGAGTTCCCGTGCGCCGTAATTGCGCCTACCGGCCTGCCGCAACTCCTCCCCTCTCCGGTGGGTGAGGTCGCTTCTCCGCGAAGCAAAGGTAAACGCGGCAGGGATTGCGGTCCCACCCGACGCCGAGTCGGGCGAGGCGGAGATCGTGGGCCCGCCGACCCAGGGTCGGACGAGGCGGAAGTCGTGGACTTCGCCCGACTCGGGGTCGGGCGAGGCGGAAGTTGTGGGCCTCGCCCGACTCGGGGCTCGGGCGAGGCGGAAGTTGTGGGCCTCGCCCGACTCGGGCTCGGGCGAGGCGGAGGTTTCGGGCCCCACTTCGTATCCTTTATGCGTACAAGACGGAGCTGTTAGCCGATTAAGTACCCTGATTAGGGCTCCCTAATCTAGGTACCCGACAAGTAGCTCCCGAGCCTTGGCGGCGGCCGGGGCAAATGGTCGCCGTCGAGGCTTTTCCCGACAAATCCTTAGATTTTTCCGTGCGCTTGTTTTTCCGGTGGGTGCGCGCGAGCGCACCCGCCGGTGTAGTCCTCGAGCCTCGGGGCAAGTAGAATACTTGCGCCGAGGGTTAACGATTTTGAGCGGTTTTATCGTTTATTCGCGAAAGCGAGCCCCGAGTCTTCGCTCGTTGCTCGGATCCGTCCGAGGGCTGTTTCGTCTTTTTATTTCGTTCACACCCGCGCATCTTTGCGATAAGATGAGGCGTGCGGTGAGCGGCCACGTCATTCCTCGATGGTTCGATGCGTGGTGCTCGTTTAAGCTCCAAACGGGAATGTCCGAGTGATGGCCTCGGCTTGCCCTTAGCGGGGATCCGACGGAGACTAGCGGGAGTCGGCCTCATTCATATCCGAGTGCCTGTCTTTTGTGATTTCCGACCCCTTTCGATCGGGGCCGGCGGGCTCGTTGCCCTCCCTTCGCGGGATTCAAGATCACGGCTTTTTCAACTCGGACTCGGACGCCGTCGATAGAGGCCCATTGTGCTACGGTGCACGGGTGTTGATCGCTAAGGATCCCTCTCCGACAACCCCTCACTTACTTTTGTCCAAGGGCGGGCGTCCGAACCCTTTCGTCGGGCCGCCCTTCGAACCCCCGGGTTGGAAACCGGGCGTCGGGGCGTTTTCATCCCCTAGCCTTATTTACTCGCGGGCCTTATGGGATTCCAAGCCCAATCGGCCCGTCATCGGCGCCGTCGAAGCGCAACGGTTCGCCTCCCATGACGGCGCGCATCTCGCGGCGGTTCGCTGTAGATGCGAAATTTGCGTTCGCATTATGGCTCCGCGTCGAGCGCGCGCGGCGGCCTCTTCGGTTCCTCGCACCCGGTTAAATCGCGGAACAGTAGAGGTGCGGGAGTCGAGGCGCCGCGGGGGCAATTGACATGACCGCTATTTAAAGGAAAGGGAGGACGCATCCGGTTACCTCTCTCTCACCTTGCGCTCGCAAAAACTCATCCCCTTCCCTTGTTCTCGCGTGCTCCGTCGACTCGCCTTTCTTCGCCGCGTCCGCCGCTCGCCGCCTTCCTCACTTCTCCCCAATCCACCGTCGCGCATCCGACCCGAGCCCCGCCATGGCGGATTGGACTCCGTCCCGCTGCACCGTCGGGTCCCTTGAGGCCCTTGTCGCGCGTGGACTCCGATGCCGCGCACCGACGCCATGGAGTGGCCGGTGCCGGGGAATGAGGCCCTGCCGGCGCCGCCGGACGGCTACGTCGTCTCTTTCCGCCACTTCCACGAGCGCGGCTTGGGAATGCCGCCTCACCCTTTCTTCCGCGGCATCCTCCACCATTACGGGCTGGAGCTGCAGCACCTCAACCCTAACTCCGTCCGAGCACCTCGCCGCCTTCGTGGCGCCGTGCGAGGGCTTCCCGGGGATCGCCCCCACTTCGAGGCTGTTCAAGCACTTCTTCGATTGCCGGTTGGTGACGAAGAAGGACACGGCCGGGAACCCTCGCGCCGTCCCCATCGGCAGCGCCGGCTTCCGATCGCGGGGCGGCCGGTCCAGGAAGTACATCTCCATCGCCCTCACCGACTCCAACAAGGGCTGGCACGAGCGGTGGTTCTACCTCGGGAACACCGCTGCCACACCCCTCCCCGAGTTCACCGGCAACCTCATCACCGCCGCGCCGGAGAAGTGGCACTTCGGGGTGCCCGGCGACGAGAAGAGGGGGATCGTCGCGTCTGTTGGAGGCGGTCGAAGCGCTCGACCAGGCCGGCGTGACCGGCGTTGGAGTGATTGGCTCCTACCACCTGCGCCGGCTTGCACCGCTGCGAGCCCGGCGTCGGATGATGTCGGAGATGGGAAGTGACTTCGCCCGGGAGGGAACCTGCATGGTGGACCCCGGGCGGACCCTCGGATTTCGCTCCGGGAGTTGAAGGCCCGACTCGCGGAGGCGATGCTCGAAGACGGCCGCCGCGTGGGATCGCTTTGATTGGCCGGTTCCCAATCACCCACCAATGCTCCCGGAACGGGGGCGATTTTGTTTGTAAGTTTTTAGTTCCGCCTTCGGTTGAGTCGGTCTCAAGTGCCGACCTCTCTTACTTTTCCGATTTCCGTGTTACGGAGAGGTTTGCAATTTATTCCTTCCCCGGCCCCATTGCCCGAGGATGCCGACGTCCGGGCCATCAATCGGGCGCGCGCCGAGGAGCTAAAAGCTCGAAAGGATGCCAAGAAGGCTAGGAAGGCGGAGCGGCAACAGCGGAAAGCGGAGAAGGAGCGCCGGCGCCGTTCGGGCCGGATCGTCATCTCCGAGAGCAGCAGCACCGACTCCGACGACAACGATTGGGGTGACGATGAGGAACTCGTCGACATGTCCTCTCCCATCGGCGAGCTCGCCGAGGAGGAGGACATCGAGCAGGGCCCGACCCGGCCGGCCCCTCCGGAAGTGGGCCCCGCCGGACGACGCCGACACGTCGCTCGTCGGTCCGAGCCAGGAAGGAGCGCCGGGCTCCCCGCAGGCCGAGGCGCATGCCGACGCCGCAGCGCCGACTTCGGCGCCCACCACCACCACAACGCCGACCGCCCCGGCCGCCGTGCCCGGGTCGCGGCCCCGATCTCCGCGATCGTCACCACGCCGCCCTCGCCGCCCTCACGCCGGGTCCCCTTGGCGACGACCATGGCGGGGGCGATGATGGCCTCGGCCGCCGCGGTGACGTCGACCGTGGTGACCGTAGCGCCGGTAACGGTGGACGGGAGGGCTCACCTCGTCGGCGATGGCAGCGACGGCCTCCGCGGCGCCAACGGCGTCCGTCCGGCGCCGGTGACCGCGCCCGCCGGCGGCCCTGCTCCGGCGGTGGCCGCAACCCCGTCGGGTCCGAGTACGGCCGCGCCGGCCTCCACGACCTCTTCATCTCGCGGCGCCGAGTGCCCCCGGGCGGCTCTTGGCAAGAGGCGGCGTGAGGGCCTTGGGTCGGCGGTCGATCCGCCACCCAAACGACAACCGTACCGGTAAGCGTTGCTTCCTTCTGTCTTTCCTTCTTTCTTGTCTTTCCTTCTTTCTTGTCTTTCGGTTTGTTGACTTGCGCATCCCGCGAGGGTCCGTTGGCCGGGGCTCGGAGCCGGCCGGCCCTAGGGTCGGGGGCCCCGCTGCGCCATCCCCGGCAGCCCCTCGGCCGGCAAGCACCGTGGGGGCGGCCGAGACGGCGGCGCCAACTACGGCCATGGTGACGGCGGGCTGCCGGCTCCGCGCTGTTCCCGCCGCAGGGACCTCCGCCGAGGCCAACGATGCGCGAAGGACGGCCGAGTCCCGCCTCGGCCGAAGCCATCAAGAGGGCCGAGGCGGCGGAAGAAAGGGCCAAGAAGGCCGAGTCCGATGCCGCGAACGCTCGTCGGGTGGCCGAGTCCCGCCGGCCGAGGTCCAGGCGGCGGTGGTGAGGGCGTTGAAGGCGGAGGAGGACGCGGCGAGCGCGCGCGAGGCGACGGACACCGAGCGCAAGCTCAAGGAGGCCGTCTCCCAATCGGTCTCCAAGCTCACTTCCCAACTTTCGACGTTGGAGAGTGAGGTTAACCGTAAGTTTTGTTTCTCATCCCTCCTCCTATTTTGCTTTTGATTGGTGTCATGTCTCATGATTTCTTCTTCCTTTTCATTTTCGGAGCTCAAGACGGACCCGGACGGGCTGCGGCAGGAAGAAGTTCGGCTCGACCGAATCCGCATCGGTGCCGAGTTCCTCCGCAACGAGCTGGAGGTGCCACAGCCGCCCGGGACCACCAATTTGGAGCCGCGCCTTCTCTCCATCGCCAACCGCTTTGGTGCTCGCGGCGTGAGAGTTTTGAAGCCGGGGTCCCGTGGACTCGGTACCGGAGCGGACACATTTCGAGGACAACCTTGACCTCGACACGCTTGCGCGGCTAGGCATGGTGCCCGGCTTCTCCGAGCAGGAGATCGAGGACATGAAGAGGAAAGCCGCGCCGATCGCCGCCAAGCTTGCCGAGCTCCTCGCCTCGCGCGCCTTCCCGCCGCCGTCGTCGCCGCATGACGAGTAGATGATGAAGTGTGTTAGTTGAGTCGGCCGAGTGGCCGAGTAGTCGAGTCGGCCAGGTGGCCAAGATATAAAGAACTCGCTTATTTCGTAAACAAGTTATCTGTTTTAATTTCGTTCGAAATTTCTCACATGTTCCCCTTTCGTGGCTTCCTTCTCATTCGGACCGTCTAGTAGCCTAAGATTCCTCATTCGATTGATCGGTGACTTAGGCCGCTCTTAGCCGCCGGGCGTCGGAGTCCCGAGTCGGCCGCCGGATCGGCCGAGTAGTCGTTGGCGTTCCGGGTCCCGTCCGAGTTGGTCTTGCACTATGGGATTAGACTTCGTTCAAAATTTTAAACTCTTGCCCTTTCGTGGCTCCTTTCTCTTTCGCACCGCCCAGCTTGCTTTAGATTTTTCATTCGGGTGATCGACAACTCGGGCCGCTCCTAGCTGTAGAGGCGTCGGAGTCCCGAGCCGACCAGTCGGACCGGCCGAGCCATCGTCGCCGCTTAGGTTCTCGTCCAAGTCGGGCCCGCACCGAGGGATTTTCGTGTGAGTTCCGCAGCCGTGGGCACAACCGGGACCCGCACACGGCCTCCTTTGCGCACCCGCCGGGTGGAGCCCCGACTCGGGAGAGCCGAGGCCGGCGGCCGGCAAATTTGGACTTATTCGTTATTTGTCGAAAACAAGAGAAAAAAGAGAAAGGTTTTCTCTTTATATTTTTTGCATAGATAACTCGAAACAACAAGCTAAGGGTAAAAGCGACGTAGCCGCTCGATGTTCCATGCGTTGGTGAGCACGTTTCCGTTGGCGTCCTTGAGCTTGTACGTGCCGGGTCGGAGCACCTCGGCTACCGTGTAGGGCCCCTCCCATGGCGGGGTTAGCTTGTGCCGGCCTTGATTCCCCCGGAGGAGTCGAAGGACGAGATCGCCGGGCTCGAAGGCGCGCTTCTTGACCTTGCGGTGGTGGTAACGGCGGAGTGCTTGTTGGTATCCGGCTGAGTGGAGCAAGTGCAGCTTCCCTTGTTTCGTCGATTTGGTCCAGCCGCATCTTCGAGATAACGCTTATTGAGTTCCGGATCGAAAACTTGCACGCGCGGAGCTCCATAATCCAAATCGGTGGGTAGCACGGCCTCAGCCCCGTACACCATGGAGAAGGGAGTATGACCCGTGGCCCGACTCGGCGTCGTCCTCGTGCTCCACAACACCGCACCGAGCTCTTTCGCCCATTTCCCGGCAAATGTTTTGAGTTTGCTGAATATCCGGGGTTTCAGTCCTTGGAGGACCATGCCATTTGCGCGCTCGCATTGCCCGTTCGTTTGGGGGTGTGAGACGGCCGACCGACCAACTCGGATGCCCCGGTGGTCGCAAAAGTTTAGGAACTTTTTTCCCGTGAACTGCGTACCGTTGTCGGTGATGATTGTGTTTGGGACTCCAAACCGATGCACTATATCGTTGAAGAATTTTACGGCCTGGTCCGAGTCGATTTTGCTTATCGGCCTCGCCTCAATCCACTTGGAGAACTTGTCCACGGCGACGAGCAAGTGGGTGTAGCCTCCCGGTGCCTTTTTGAACGGGCCGACCGGGTCTAGGCCCCACGTGGCAAACGGCCATGTTATGGGGATGGTTTGCAGTGGCCCGGGCCGGCTGGTGTGTTTTACGTGCGTAATGTTGACACCCTTCGCAGTGCGCACGACTCGTTCAGCGTCGGCGATCGCGGTCGGCCAATAGAAGCCATGTCGGAAAGCGTTGCCAACGAGACTTCGTGGTGCGGCGTGATGCCCGCACGTTCCACCATGGATGTCCCGAAGCAGCCATTTGCCCTCGTCGAGAGGGATGCAGCGTTGGAGGACGCCGGTGTGCCCCTTTTTGTATAACTCATCGCCGATCACGACAAAGGTTTTGGCGCGTCGAGCGAGTCGGCGCGCCTCCACGACGTCGGAGGGCAATTTTTGCCGCAACGTATAGTCGAGGTAGGGCTGCCGCCGATCATCTCGCCGACTCGGGCGCAGCCCCGAGTCCCCTTCAGGGTCGGGAGTTGGATCGACCGGACCCGCCGTGTCGTCGTTGGCGCCAAGCTCGGAGACCAGGACCTCCGCGGCCTCGGTCGGAGCCGGCTCTTGTTCTCCCTTTGCAGGTCGGCCGCCGTTGGCTCCTTGATAGACGGCTCATCCCGGTCGCAAGCAAAAACGCCCTCCGGTGTTGGCAGCCGATTGGATCCCATCTTGGCCAATGAGTCGGCCGTTTCATTGTCCCGCCGAAGGACATGTTTGACTTGGAATCCATCGAACTTTTCTTCAAGACGGCGGATCTCACCGCAATAAGCCGCCATCTTTGGGTTGGTGCAAGTCGATTCGTTCATCACCCGATCCACGACGAGCCGGGAGTCGCCGAAGGCTTCGAGTCTACGGATCCCCGCATCAATCGCTGCCTTCATGCCGTTGAGCAAGGCTTCGTACTCGGCCACGTTGTGAGAGGCCGGAAAGTTAAGTCGGATGACGTATTGCATGCATGCACCTCTCGGCGAGATGAGCTGCCATCCGCTCCCGGCACCCCTCTTCGTGAGGGAGCCGTCAAAGTACAGCCGCCAATGATCCATTTCGTCCGGAACCACAGCAACCGGGTCTCCGTCCACTCGGCTATGAAATCTACCAGAGTGTGCGATTTTATGGCGGATGGGTGCGTGTATTCTATGCCCCGGTCCATTAATTCTAGCGCCCACTTCGAGATTTTCATCGCTACCTCCGGATTGCCCAAAATTTCAGCAAGCGGGAAAGAGGAGACGATCGTTACACGGATGAGAGTCGAAATAGTGCCGAAGCTTGCGCCGAGTGACGATCAGCGCGTACAACACCTTCTCGGATCTTCGGCCACCTCGTCTTGCAGTCGGAGAGGACTTCGCCGACGTAGTAGACCGGCCGTTGCACCTTGAGCGCCTTTCCCGGCTCGTCACGCTCCACCACCAACGCCGTACTCACCACCTGATTTGTTGCCGCCGTGTAGAGCAGCAAAGGCTCCTTCTCGACCGGCGAAGTCGTGGTCGGCGCGCTTGAAAGTTTGGCTTTTAGGTGGTCGAGGGCCTCCTGCGCCTCGGCTGTCCGGACAAAGTTGTCCGACTTCTTGAGCAGACGATAAAGTGGCAGCCCCTTTTCTCCGAGTCGGGAGATGAAACGGCTTAGCGCCGCGAGGCAGCCCGTGAGTTTCTGCACGCCCTTTACGTTTTTTATCGGCCCCATCTTCGCGATGGCTTCGATTTTCTCGGGATTGGCTTCGATGCCACGTTGCGAGACGCCGTATCCCAAGAGCATTCCCTTCGGGACCCCAAAGACACATTTCTCGGGGTTGAGCTTGACTCGTTAGCTCTCACCGCCGGAACACGGCTTCGAGGTCGGCGACTAGATCGTTGGTCCGAGTGGACTTGACTACGATGTCATCCACATATGCCCGCACAATGCGTCCGATGAGGTCACCGAAGCATTTGATCATGCAGCGTTGGTATGTGGCTCCCGCATTTTTTAGCCCGAACGGCATAGTGACGTAACGAAGACGTGCCGAAGGGTGTGATGAACGCGGTGGCCTCTTGATCACCAATCCTTAGCGGAATTTGATGATAACCCGAATAGGCATCTAGGAAACACAGGGTTTCGCACCCCGCGGTCCAGCTCAACTATCCGGTCTATGCGTGGCAAGGGAAACGGATCCTTGGGACACGCCTTGTTGAGACTTGTGTAGTCAACGCACATTCTCCATTTCCCGCTTTTCTTCCTTACAAGTACAGTGGTTGGCAACCCATTCGGGATGGTACACTTCTTTGATGAAGCCGGCGGCGAGGAGCTTCGCTAACTCTTCACCGATTGCCCGGCGTTTCTCCTCGTCGAAGCGGCGGAGTCGTTGCTTGACCGGTTTCGATCCCGGCTTGATGTTGAGGGAGTGCTCGGCGATGTTCCTAGGGATTCCCGACATATCCGAGGGCTTCCACGCGAAGATGTCCTTGTTGGCGCGTAGGAACTCGACGAGCGCGCTTTCCTATTTGTCGGAGAGCGCAGACCCGATGATGACCTTCTTCCCCTCGGGGTCGGCAGGGTCGAGGGGCACCATCTTGGTGTCTTTGGCCGGCTCGAAAGAGCCGATCGCCTTCTTTGGGGTCGGCGTGTCCTCCGACTCCAAAGTCGCGACCTGTGGGAAGTCGGACTTGTTGATGAGCGCCGCAGCCAGCTCGCAGCACTCCACCTCGCACTCGTAAGCACGCTGAACCGACGTGTTCACAAGTGATGATCCCCTTCGGACCCGGCATTTTGAGCTTGAGGTAGATGTAGTTGGGAACGGCCATGAACTTCGCGTAACATGGTCGCCCGAGGATGGCGTGGTACGCGCCGGGAAGTCCACCACGTTGAAGGTGAGGGTCTCGGTGCGGTAGTTGATCGGCGTGCCGAAGGTGACGGGCAAGTCGATTTGCCCAAGCGGCACAGCCCGTCTTTCCGGGCACAACCCCGTGGAAGGGCTCGCCCGATGGCCGGATCCGAGAGCGGCCGATCCCCATGGCATCAAGAGTCTCTCGCATACAAAACATTCGGACCACTACCCCCATCCATCGCACCTTAGTCGGCCGTTTGTTGCCGACGATGGGGTCGACGACGAGCGGGTAGCGTCCGGGTCGGGGAACGCGCTCGGGGTGGTCGCCGCGATCGAACGTGATTGCCGCGTCGGACCACTTGAGGTAGGTCGGGGTCGCAGGTTCGGCGGCGTAGACCTCGCGCCGCTCCCGCTTCCGGTGTCGCCCGGAGGAGCCGGTCCCCCGCCCCCGAAGATCATGAGGCAGCCGGTGGTTTGCGGGAAACCGCCGTCCGCGTCCTTGTCGTCGCCGTCGTCGTTCTTGGGGCTGGGGTTCTTGGGGTCGAACTTCCTCGCCTTCGTGCCCGGGAACTTGAGCATCAGCCCGCAGTCCTTGAGGGCGTGGTTGACGGGTCGGCCGTGGTTGGGACACGGCGCCTCCAAGCATCTTCTCGAAGTGCTGGCCCTTGCCGCCGTCGTCGGCAGCCGGCTTCTTCGGCTTGCGCTCGGCGGCGGCGACAAAGTTGGTGTCGCGGCGGTACCGGTCGCCGCTCTTCCTCTCGCTTCGCTTCTTGTCATGCGGGGAGGACGGGCCCGCACCGGAACTCTCGTTCCGCTTCGCCCTGCCCTTGGCTCGATGAAGGAGGGCATCCACGGCGTCTTCACCGGAGGCGTGGCTGGTTGCCACGTCGAGTAGCTCCTTGACAGCTGCGCGGGTTGTTGCGGCCGAGCTCATGCACCAGCCCCTCGTTGTTGGTGCCGGCGATGAACGCCGAGATCACCTCTGCGTCGGCGAGGTTGGGGAGCGTGTTGCACTTGCGGGAGAAGCGCTTGACGTAGTCCCTCAAGGACTCGTCCGCCCGCCGCCGGCATGTCCCGAGGTCCCACGGGTTCCCGGGCGCGTGTACGTGCCCCGGAAGTTGCCGATGAAGGCCTCCTCCAGGTCCCACCAATCGTGGATCGAGCCCTCCGGAGGTGCTCGAGCCACATCCCGGCCGAATCGGCCAAGAAGAGTGGTAAGTTGCGGATGATGAACCGCTCGTCGGTGGCGCCGCCGGCTTGGCATGCCAGGCGGTAATCCTCCAGCCATAATGCGGGGTTCGTCTCCCGTTGTATTTGGTGATGCCGCCGGGGGCCGGAATCGCCGGGGCACCGGAACCCGCCGAATGGCAGGCCCAAAGGCCTTGGGCCCCGTCATAACCGGAGGTTTGTCCTCCTCCGGGTCGAATCGTCCTCCGCGCCGGGGCGTACCCGTGGTCCTCGGCTCGCGCCTTGGAGCGCGGTTTTGTTCCCGACGCCGGCGGTCGTGGTATCGCGTGCGTCGCGCGACTCGCCCATCCGCCGCCGAACCGACGGCGAAGTTCCCGGCTCCGCTTGCTCGCCGGTTGGGTGGGCCGAACCGTTCGGTCCCCGGGCCGGCTTGGCGTGTGGTAGGAGGCACCGGCCTCTTTCCGCCGCGCGGCGGAGCTTTGCTCACGCTCGGCCCGTTGGACGGCCGCTAAGTCCAGGAGGTTTCCGACCTCCTCTTGGATCCTCCGCCGGTCCTCGTCGACCGGTTGCGGAAGCGCGCGGATCGCGTGTCGCGGCCGCAGCCCACGTTCCGGCCGGGCCTCTCGTACCCGGGAGCGAGGTGGTTTGCCTCGTCCAGGATCCTTCTTTGGGCTTCGCGCCCACGCCGGCGAGCGAGTTCGCGCTGCGCCCGGCGCCGCGCCACCTCGCACTCGAGGCGTTCGCGCTCCTCCTTTAATCGCCGCTCGGTCTCTCGCGACCTCGCGTCGGCGTCGGAGCAGCCGCTCTAGGTCGTCCTCCTCCCGGGGCTCGGGGCTTCCCGGAGGGGTTTGTTGTTGTGGCACCGCGGCGTGCGGCTGTGCGTTCCTCGCACCGCCGGCGTTTACCGCCGCGGACGGCGGCGCTACCCCGCCCGGGAGTCCAGCGGCCGCCGGGGCCGCACGGCCCGTGTCGTTGATGCCGTCGGTGTCGCCGGTGTCCCCGTCCTCCGCCATCATACACTCCCGCGAGGGGTGGTGGCTGCCGGTATCGGATCCACCGCCGTAGTCCGCCATGCCCGCGAGCCCGCGCCGGCGGACACGGCGGGAAAGCGGTGTGGAGACCGGGAGGTCGGCGGGAGAACGCGCGACGTGCTCCCGGCTCCGGTCACGATGAACTCCGTGCTCCCGAAGGTCACGAGGGCGCCTCGAGTCCGGCCGACGGTGTGGCTCGCCATCTTCAAGATCGTCGAACGCGTCGAGGTCCCCTTCCCGGCGCGCCAACCGTCGGTGTTGTGAAACCGGCCGACAAGTAAATTTGTGTTTGGAGGGGATCGACGCTACTATTCGGATGGGCCTTGGATGTTTTAGGAGAGCGTGGTTTATACCGGTTCCGGCGATCGAAGCCCTACGTCCGGCTCGAGGATTGTTCGTGTTTTGTCTTGCCAAAAGAGCTACAAAGGATGCGAGGGAGGAGGGTTGCTCCAAGCCTCCGTGTGCAATGTGCTCTAGGATGTGGTGTGCGATGAGTTCGATTAGCTCAATCCGTGTTGTGTGTCCCCCTCTCTTGCGTGTGTGTGGGGTCCCTTTTATAGTCCAAGGGCCAGGCCACTTACAGGTGGGGTCGAGTTACTACCTATCGTCCCAAGCGGGGTCGGGGCCGTCGTGCACTACCCTCGCTCGCATGCGGGCCGCTTTGGGCGCTCCGGTCGTGCGGCGTACGGTTAGTCTTGATCGGTAGCGCCGGAGTCAATGCCACGCTCGTCACCGTGGCAGCCGTCCCGTCGCATGGCGGTCTCCATCCATCACTCCCGTTCATCATGGCTCCGGCAGAGATGGTGTTGACGTCTCCGTCTTGTCATCGTGCCGTGGTGTCCGGCGACGCGTGAAGATGAGACAAGAGGAGCTGCGCTGATCTCACCCAATCCCCGTGGATTGGTGAGTTCCCGAGCGGAGTTATGGCGATCCTCGTTCACCCGTGAGGCTTCGTGAAGAAGCCATTTGCCTCCGAGTCGGGCGAGGCGGGGATCGCCGAGCCCGCCCGAGTCCCGAGTCGGGCGGGGCGGAAGTGGTGCACCTGCCCGACCCGGAGTCGGGCGAGGCGGAGGTCGCGGGCCCGGCTTTCGTAGCCTTCGTAGGCCTAGGCGGATGCTCGTTGGTCAGCCACAGGACAAATTACAGTGCTATTGTCCCGTCAATCGCCTCGGCCTCCGTCCCGGCCACAGGCCATCATGGGCTTGGTAATGATTACGCCGCTCGCAGCTGAGCCACTCGCGCCGGTCACATCGCGTCATGTTGGTGAAACGAGTTCCCGTGCGCCGTAATTGCGCCTACCGGCCTGCCGCAACTCCTCCCCTATCCGGTGGGTGAGGTCGCTTCTCCGCGAAGCAAAGGTAAACGCGGCAGGGATTGCGGTCCCACCCGACGCCGAGTCGGGCGAGGCGGAGATCGTGGGCCCGCCCGACCCAGGGCTCGGACGAGGCGGAAGTCGTGGACTCCGCCCGACTCGGGCTCGGGCGAGGCGGAAGTTGTGGGCCTCGCCCGACTCGGGGTCGGGCGAGGCGGAAGTTGTGGGCCTCGCCCGACTCGGGCTCGGCGAGGCGGAAGTTGTGGACCTGGCCCGACTCGGGCTCGGCGAGGCGAGGTTTCGGCCCCACTTCGTATCCTTTATGCGTACAAGACGGAGCCGTTAGCCGATTAAGTACCCCGATTAGGGCTCCCTAATCTAGGTACCCGACAAGTGTTTAAGGTACTACTACGGAATTAGCCTTAATCGTGACACGGGATGTCACAACCGAATGCGATCTTGTCTTCTACTTCGGATCCCGACCACTCGGCGTTGCCTATCTTGTGGCGCGACCAATCGGATCGGTCAAATTTCCTTTTGGTCCGGTCGATCAGGCCAAAATCTTAACCGCTACCCAGTCAGTAATGATGATTGGCTCTTGTGAGCCCGGAAGCGACTTTGAGGAAGGCCCCTAGACCCTCTTCCAAGTCTTCACGCTTGGATTGGTCGTTGTCCAGCCTTGATCCCGCTCGAAGCTGCGGCTGAAGCCGAGAGATTGGCCAAGCAAGCGGAAGATCAACGTCTATGTGAGGAAGAAGCGGTGAACGCGGATAACGATGACGACCAACCACCTCCGCCCGGAACAGCACGATGCCCTCTCCCGGATACTAACGCTCCGGGAACTAGTCGACCGGAGCCCTTGAAACGGGAGTACCAGCCGAGTAGAGCGGTTGGGGCAACCGACCGTGCAGCTAATGCGCCGGAAAATTCACCTTCATACAACGATATCGTGGGAACCGCCGTGAGAGAAATCGTGGCCGCTCGAATAGGTCTCCGAACATGAACGCCCTACAAGTTGAATTGAACGGCGATCGGGTATTCACTTCACCGTTCCACAATATTGTGGGGGTTAAGCAAATCTTGGAGACTATCCTAGAGGAAGTATTCAATCAAACACCCAGATTGAGACGAGCTCGAATTTGGTTGATACGATCGCTTTGCAAACAAATCGGCTCGTTCAGGACTCGGGACAATCTTCCAGCGAGATCACATTCTCGCTCGGAGCGGTATGGCGAGAACTCGGTGTGAGGGCTCTTCATCCGGTGAGAGAGCCGGGGTCGGACATACTTCGATTGCGGATGAACATGAACGAGCTCCCGACCGAGACCTGCGAGGCTCGATTAACGTGAACCACGATGCAAGGAATATTTTGGTTGACCGCCATGCCGAGCGAGCTGAAGAGCGATTCGAATAGGAAGAACATGAACGTCGTCGGATCGGTCATATCGATGACCGTTCGACAGCTCCAATGCCGCCACCACCGTTGATCGGTCGAGGAAAATCCTAGGCAGAGCTGCTCCGGCGCCGCTACCAGTTGGCAATCGACATGCAAATAATAATCGAGGATATGATAACCGTCCGTCGCGATGTGGTGACTGGTCAAGGAAAGATAACCGTTACGATCAAAACCAACGGGATCGACGAGGCGTGATCGTGACGATATAGACAGAGAGCCGGGACGAGGTGACAATGATATACAAGCTCCGCCTCCTCCTCCGCTTCCGCCTTCGTCACAGCCACCCCAGGCAAACAATGATCGCCAAACTAGCCCTAATGCTAGACAAAGGAATAATCATCATGATGATAATTCTGAAGATGATCGTGCTCGAAATTACCGTCATCGCGATCGCCGCTCACCATCACCGGTCCGGACCGGCCTTAAAGATGATGAGTATTCCGTGATCCTAGCATTCACGTCGGGTTTACGCATATGCAAATACCCCAAAGGTTTTAAACCTGGGAGCATTGATAAGTATGATGGCAAAGCCCCTCTCGCTGAATGGCTCCGCATGTACACGATCGTCGTCCGGTCCGTGGGAGCCGATACCTTTGTTATGGCTAATTATCTTCCTATGTGCATGGAGCAGGCTAGTCGCTTATGGTCACATTCTCTTTCCGGGAATCTATTTCATCTTGGGGTGATCTAACTCAAAAGTTCATTGTGAATTTTTAGGCGACCTCAACAGGATCGAGCGGAAGCCCGATGAGTCGCTCACGGACTACATCAGGAGGTTCTACGACAAGAAAGCCTTAATCCCCGATGTTCTTGATCAGCACGTGATTGTTGCGTTTCAAGTCGGGGTCCGAATGAAGCATTGGTACCTAAAATCGCTCGTAAAAACCAAAATCTTACCATGACGGCGTCGTAGTGCTTCAAGATAGCAGATGATTATGTCTGCTAGAGAATCCGACGTGATGAATCTGCGCGGGAACAAAGGGAAAGAGCAGAAGCAAGACCATGGGAACCGGTCCGGCTCCAAGAACAACAAGCGCAAGGCCGACAACCTCGTTGCGGTTGTGGGACGAGTCTCATGGCGGGGACCGCCTAGCCCCTCCTAAAAGTGGGCCGAGGGAAAGAGTTTTGTTTGAAGACCTGCTCGAAGGGCCTTGCATGATTCACAATGGCTATCATAAGAACAAGGAGTGTTTTCTATTAAGGCACTATGCCTCGTACACTTTGAAAGTGGCTCCTCGGTCTAGGCCACGTAACCATAAAGAAGACAAGGGGAAAGACCCGAAGCGGGATGATGGCAAAGATGAAGGATTTCAAGAACTAGAGAGGGAAGTAAACTTTATCTTTGGTGGCCCCGATGCTAATGAGTCTAAGCGTAAGCAAAAGATCTCAATAAGAGAGATCAATGTTGTTGCCCCCGCCACTCCCTAGTATCCGTGGTGGTCCGAAGTCCCCATTACCTTTAGTCGAGCTAATCATCTAGAGGTTTTGACTAAGGCCGGTCGATACCTGCTCATTTTGGCGCCAATCATCCATAAAGCTCGTTTGAAAAAGACTTTCATCGACGGTGGAAGTTGTTTGGACATCCTTTTGCTACGACTCTCTCGAAGCTTCGTCTCTCGGTTGCAGACTTGGAGCATAGCATTTCGCCGTTTCATGGCATTGTGCCCGGTCGGAATAGCTATCCTTCGAGGGCAGATCACTCTGCCAGGTGACGTTTGGCCCTAAGGAAAATTACGGAAAAGAACTCATCACGTTCCGGGTAGATGATATTGATTCATCATATCATGCGATCTTGGGAAGACCGACGCTTGCCAAGTTCATGGCAATTCCAAATTACCGATATTTGATGCTAAAGATGCCGGGGCCAAAGGGAGTGTTGTCGTTCCGATCCGATATTAAGACCGCTCATGCTTGTGAAGTACATAGTACCGAGTTGGCGGTTCAAGTCAATTCGGGGTGGAGCGTCGCGAGATCGGGCAGTAGCCGATGCCCTTGTGGTGCAAGCGCCGCTAGAAGAAGAAGGACCGTCCAAGAGGGCTCCGAAGGAGAAGCTTAAGGCCCATGCGGTCGCTTCGAAGACCGTCGAGCTCGACGAAATAGACCCCTCCAATGTTACCCATATAGGGGCGGACCTTGGGGATAAATAGGAAAGCGCGCTCACTCTTTTCCTCCAGTAAAATAGGGACATCTTTGCATGGTAGCCTTCCGACATGCCAGGAGTTCCTAGGGAGAAGATTGAGGACGCACTATTGGTGCATCCCGATACGAAGTCCATTAAGCAAAAACTCGCAAGTTTGCTCAAGACCGTAATGAGGCTATCAAGAAGGAAGTTACTAGATTGTTAGCTGCTATGTTCATTAAGGAGGTGTATCATCCAGATTGGCTTGCCAATCTAGTTCTTGTACCTAAGAAGAATACTAAGGAATTAAGAATGTGCGTTGATTATACTGATCTCAATAAGGCCCTTTCTTGATGCCTCGGATTGACCAAGTTGATTTGATCGCTGGCTGCGACCGTCTTTGCTTTCTTGATGCATATTCTGGTTATTATTATATTCCTTTGAAAGTTGAAGACTGGATAAAGACTGCTTTTATCACCCCCTTTAGAGCCTACCGTTATACAACCATGTCTGTTCGGCTTGAAGAAAGCTGGTGGGACTTACCAACGCGGTGTGCAACACTGCCTTGATTCATAGATCGGTCGAATGTCTGAAGCATATGTGGATGATATAGTGGTTAAGTCCTGGAAGGCTAAAGATCTTCTCTCCGACCTCATAGAGACCTTTGGTAATCTACGGAACCTTTCCGTGAAGCTTAACCCGAACAAGTGTGTTTTGGGGTACGGTCCGGAAAATTGCCTGGATAGTTGGTATCGTGGTGCGATATCGAGGCGAATCCAGAAAATATTTAGACAATTATCAACATGAAGACCCCTAGCTGTTTGAAGGATGTGCAGAAACTTACCGATTGTATGGCTGCGCTAAGTCGCTTCATCTCGAGACTAGAAATTAGGGTACTTCCATTCTTCAAACTGCTCAAAAAGCAAGATAGGTTTGAGTGGACAGACGAAGCTCGAGCTGCATTTGATCAGCTCAAGGAATATTTGAGTAATCCATCGGTCTTGATACCCCCGAACATGATGAAACTATCCAGTTGTATATTTCAGCGACTACTCATGTAGTAAGTACGGTTTTGGCGGTTGATCGATGAGAAGAAGGTCACCTCGAATTAGTGCAGCACCTAGTCTATTTTGTTAGTGAGGTCTTGATTGAATCCCGGGTGCGGTATCTCCGGATGCGAAGCGAGATATATGCTATTGTGATAACTTCAAGAAAGTTAAAACTTATTTCCAAGCGCATCCGATTGAGGTCAAGATCGGTTTTTCGATTGGGGAGGTAGTGCCGAATCGTGAGGCGGTCGGGCAAGTTGCCAAATGGGCAAATGAACTTGGCCAATATATGAGATTACCCTTTCTTGACTAACGGCAATTAAGGGACAAGCATTGGATGACTTTACCACTGAATGGCTTGAGACCGAGATTTTGCTCGCTATTCAATACGGAGTATTGGGAGATGTATTTTGATGGATCTTTGCAGCTCTCGGGCGTGAGGGCTGGAGTTTTGCTTTTGACTCCGCTGAAGGATCCATTAAGATATGTGCTTCGAGATGCATTTTTGAGCATCGAACAATGCTACGGAGTATGAGGCCTTGCTTCATGGACTTCGTGTTACGATTTTGCTCGACATTAAACGCTTCAATGTTTACGGAGATTCAATGCTCGCCATCAGTCGGATTAACAAGGCATGGGATGTGCATGATGATCATATGATGGCTTATAGGCAGGAAGTTAGAAAGCTTGAGGACAAATTTGACGGTCCGCATTTTTCTCATATTCTACGTGGGAATAATTCTGCTGCAGATGAATTGGCTTGGTTGAGATCTTCAAGGCAGGCGGTACCGCTCGAGGTATTTCTTCAAGTTTTGGACAAACCATCTATTAAGATGATACCGAAGGCTACAATTACTGAGATACATAACCGATGAAGCTGTCCATGAGGTAGCAAAGATTGATGAGCCGGTCGAGGAGGCGAGTGTAGACTAGTGAAACAGAACTCATGAACGAAGTTATGATGATTTATTCTGATTAGCGTGTTCCATATATTGAATATTTGCACTCGGGGTGTCACCAGCGGAGAAAGTGAAAAAGCAGAGATTGGAAATTAGAGCGCGAAGCTATTTGCTTGTGGAAGATGAACTCTATCGATGTGGGGGTGATAATGTATTAATGAAGTGTGTATCTATGACTGATGGGGTTTATTTATTGGAGGAAATTCACGGAGGGATTTGTGGGAATCATGCTTCATCGAAGACACTAGTTAGAAAGGCTTTTAGGCAAGGATTTTATTGGCCAACGACAATTGATGATGCTCACAGAGTGGTCAAGGCTTGTCAAGGATGTCAATTTTTTGCGCGCCAACCTCATACACCAGCTCATGAGTTGTGCATGATACCGATGACTTGGCCATTTGCAACTTAGGGATTGGATATTGTCGGACCATTCAAGAAAGCACTCGGGGGTTTCACCCACATCTTTGTGGCGATTGATACGTTTTCTAAATGGATTGAAGCAGAAGCAATAACGACTACAACTACGGCTCGACCAACAAAGTTCTTGAAGAACATATTTGTTTGGTTTGGTATTCCGTATTGTGTGACACCCCTACCTCGCAAAGCTAGAGGGATTGTCTAATAGGATTGTATCGGAAGACATTCGACGAAGCGGACGTACATTGCACATACATTAAGGATACATTCAACATTTAAATAATATAAGTAAGTGCTTGAGTAGCAACTTTCACATTTGATAACTTAGTTATTACAATCCATAATTTAAATTTCAGATTACAATACCATAGGGTGAAATTCAAGTTTACATTACTTAATGAACAGTTAATGGAAGCGTAAACATCTCGACGATACATATATATAACTTAGCTAGGAGAACCACACCAGCCCATACGGCGTGGCCTCACTCTTGAGTTGGTGAAGCTGGAACCCACTCAAGGGTCCACTCCTGTGGTTCCTCACCTTGACACACAAACTTCCCGCAACAATCACGAGTAGTCGGGCTGCTGGAATCCTAAAAATGAATTTAAACGCAAACCCCGAGTATCTAATATACTCCGCAAGGCTTACCCGTCAAACATGGTTCTAAGAACCGACCCTAGTATGCAGGGGGCTTGACTTGGCTTGCTGAAATTCGCAAAAACAGCACCTATATATTTTGTATATTCCATATTTTAGCCAATTTAACAGGGTGGAGGCGTAATCATAAATTTAGTGAGCAATTCTAACAAACAGGGTTGCAATACAGAATTTATTTCTATAAAAACAGCAAGCTTCATTTTCATATTCTCTTTATTACTACGAAGCAATCTGCTCGAGACAAGTGGTACTCATCACCGCGAGGGACGACGATATATATTGATTTACACCCTGCAGGGGAAACCCAAATGCACGACATACGCATCATTTAAGAACACGTATGGCCACCTTTCACAAGATTATGATAGATATGAGCCGGGTCCGCCCTCCGAGTGTGCATTCCACAAGCAACCACAGTAGCGTCGGGTCCAAGGGTAATAACACACCCTCCGTCTACTCGACATACCCGTGCATCCACCGTGACCAACACTTTGCACAAAGGGTGGAGTGACCGTCCAATACTACTTACTTTCACGTTACATCAGTTTACCAACTCCCATACGAAGGTATGCATTTGGTACACAACTCAATACTTGCTCGCGGAGTCACAACGAACGGTCCTTGACCGACACATACGGGGCTATGGCGAACAAGGGCCAACCTTGGCACCGTATCCTACACATGCACTTCCCCGTACGGTCTCCAATTATTCATGTGAGGGTAACCATAATTCATCCCTAGACCGGGTGATCTCCAAATCACTCGGTGTTGCTACCGATGAATTTATTAAGCATAGAATCTAGCGATCATGATTATACCTAACCAAAACCACAGGAACAGGATTTTAATGCAACTAGGTTCCGATCAACTCCTGAACGTAAGTGCACAGTACATAACATAGACCTAAGTGAAATAAAGACGAAAATTTAAAACATTGGATTATGCTCCGGTTCTTGCCTTGGTTGGGTTCGCAGTTAGCACACTCAAACTCACTCAATTCAAGCTGGTGTCCTCCTTGATCTTCAGTTCCGGTCGGGGTTCCTATATGAATGCAAATGTGGTGCATGAGCATGAGCGAAATCATAATTACATAGCTCATGAAACTTTCTCAATAACAAAATGCAACGGAATGTTTGCATAAATTAAACATGTTCATGGGGTGAGATGATGTTGTCATGGTGAGGAAACATGTGGTTCATTTCATGGAGACAACCTTCTAATTAGAAGTAAAAATTATCATTTAGCAAAAAGGTATATGTTTAAT
Source organism: Chloris gayana (assembly GCA_031894775.1). NCBI lineage: Eukaryota > Viridiplantae > Streptophyta > Magnoliopsida > Poales > Poaceae > Chloris > Chloris gayana. Next base: position 230,428 of record JAUNZO010001131.1, on the reverse strand, counting down.
CTACGATCAATAAAGTAGGACAGAATGAACACTTAACTTGAGCACAATGAAATAGTCCTATGACTAGTGGCTGCCTTGATATTATTTAGCAATTGGATCTATGCAGAAATATTTGTATGACACAATCTTGGACTAATTTATTTACATGCATTGCCTGGTATACATCAGTACCAATCTTTTCCTTATTAATTAGTATGCAAGAGGTTGATGCTCATCTTTAGGATGAAGTTTTATCACTTCGTTATGCATCGTGCACCCTAAGCACTCATCATTTCATGTGGGTTTGCTATGATTAAACCTACACAATATATGACCGTTCTTGCCCAAAATATAACCTGATTATGACATGCTTAAATATACCATGTAAATGTGAAAAATGTTTAACCATAACAGAAAAGGAAAATGGCAAACTTGAGTGAACCAATTAGAGTTATGTAAAGTACGTGTTTCAAATATTACAACGGATGTGGATTTGCCTTATTTGGATTTGTATTTTAGAAGTTATTGAATTTCAAAAATGCCAAGTTGTCACGAGAACATAACAGATTAGCACTTTGGAGTATTCGTATCTTTTATTTTTCACACAGAAGGTACTCGGATTATGCTACCACGGCAAAGTACACATCATCTACTTTCCAACGAGCTTTTGTTCATGTACTTCGGATACAGGATATGAAAGTTACGAAATTTTTAAACTCTAATCTTGTTAAGCGGTGTGGTCATGATAGCATCTTAAACTTACTCAAGCATTTATTTTTGCCACATAACCATATGTGTTCATGTGTTCCATGTTAAAGTACACGTCACAGAGCTTTTCAAAACAGTTTGAATCATTCAAATCCGAGGCCGAGATTTAAAGTTATGAAAATTTTAAAATCCTTCTCGCCGCAGAGCCCGGGCTTGGCCGCCTGTGTATGATTTTTGATGGTGCATCGTTTGGTGGGGGTGGTGAGGCGGAAGAGTGAACGGAGCATAGCTTAAGACGACAATGGCGGAAACGGCAACTCCGGCATGGGAGCTCGTGCTCGCCACCGTGCGAAAGGAGGGGCGGTCAAGGCGGAGAGCTGCACCTTCGCACGGAGAAGCACGGCGTAGGTTTGGTGCAGGCGGAGGCGGTCCGGAGATGGCTGGCGTCGACGGGGTGGCGGGCGCGGTGACCGGCGGTGAAGAAGGGAAATTTCTTCACCGTCCTTGCTCGGCTTGACCTGGGGAGGAGTAGGGAGGTCGGTCGGGTGCTTGCGCATCTTCTAGAGTCGGAGACACAGCATGAGCTCACCCGAGCACCGCTCAATCGAGCTTGCCGGCATTCATGGCGGACCCGGGAGCTCTCCGAGAATTTTTGGTCGATTTGGGCTAGCGGCAAGGCGACAGGGCTGGAGGTTGAAGCTGGAGCTACGCAAGGGTTCTGCAAAGCGCGTGCACACGAGTGAGGGAGCTGCGGGTGTGGAGAGGGGCGGCCCACGGGGAAAAGTCCGGGCGGCGGCCATGGCAGAATTTTAGCTCCCGCCATCGACGGTCGTGCTCTCACACTTCCAGGCGATGCTCGACGCGTGGTGGGGGCACAGCGCTGCGAGGACGGGCGGCGCCTAACCGGCATGGGCGCCGGCGGCGAGCGCCGCTGGCGGGTGGCCCCGGCCACCGTGCCGCCTCTGTTCAAAATGATTCTCAGCTATTTACCGTTTTGCCACTAAAACCCTTTTCTGTATTTTGCTCATAAAATTTAATCCTCTTGGAAACTATGCAAACCAAATGTTCTGGGGATCCAATGTATTGTGGGGAACAACTTTTGTTATAGGCAAAAGTTCAGATTCGAATTGTAAAGATTTATAAAAATCGATGAACAGAGTCTGTTTTAAATTGGGTTTGGATTTTTCTAGGAATGTGTGCCACTCCAAAAATTCAGGAAAAATGTCCTAAAATCTTAGTTTGATGTGCTCTACCAGATTGTGCAAAAATTTGGAGTTACTATGATAGGAAATTTTGGAGATCTCAATAGCTAGGGTTTTGGGCAATAAAAACCCTAATAAAACCCTAATATATCATTTTATGCGAAATGATCCAATGATTGATATTTGGCACATGCAAATTCTTATTTAGCACAGGTGTGCCTAGGAAATTGTGACACGGGGTGTCACAGCCCTCCCTCCTTAAAGAAATCTCGTCCCGAGATTAAGATCGGTAAAAGGAGGGTCGAAGGGGAGTGCGGCGTTACCTCGATTGCGACGCCGGGAACTCGACAAAATGATTGTCCAGAAATTCCTCTTGTTCCCAACAGGCTTCATCCTCGGTGTGATTACTCCATTGCACTTTAAAGTGGTAGTGCGGTTGCGAGTAACATGATCCTTTTTATCGAGAATCCGGACGGGAGTTTCCGGATAAGATAAATCCTCTTGCAATTGCTCGGTGTCGGATATAACGACATCGATGGGTGGTTTTAGACACTTCATGAGTTGAGATATGTGAAACACGTTGTGCACACGTTCCAAACTGAAAGTTGCCTAGAGGGGGGGCGAATAGGCGATTATCCCGAAAATCACTAAATTTAACGAATTAAATACACAGGAAAGATTTGTCCGACTCAATGTCCGACTATAGTAGGATAAGTCCGACTATGGACAAATATCCGACTAGAGTAGGACAAATCCGACTCCCTCGTGTGGAAAGGGGATCGGGAGCCAAGATAGACAAATCCGCGGAATTTAAACAACAAGCAAGCAGCAAGTAATACAGAAGGCTAGGAGCAACAAGGAGACAAACAAGCAAGCCACCTAAGCAAGTAAATCTAGGAATTTAAGCAAGAACGCCCTAGAGCTATAGCACACCAATTTGCAAGAAATAAAGGGAAGACAATTGGACACACGATTTTTCACCGAAGTTCAGCTCCACCAAGAAGCCTACGTCTCCGTTGAGGAGTCCACCAAGGACCGGGTTGCTCTCAACCCTAAACCTCTTCAAGCCGCCACAAAGGCCGGCTTAAAATCCACTAAAACAAATCTCCACGAAGGGAGGGGCAATACAAACGACCCGAGTCTCAACCACAAGCTTGGGAGCTCGTCGGGTAACGCCTAACCGTCTAGGGGATGAATCCCCAAGAGTAACAAACACAACAAGTACCGGCGATGAGAAAGAATCAAGTGCTCTTGAGATGATTATGAAGCTCAACGAATTTCTCCTCAATCTTCTCACAAATCCACCAAGGATTGGAGTGGGGAATCAAACTTGAAGAAGAGGAGTGCTTGAGTGAGTTTGGGAGTATTTTCGAGAGTGGGGAAAGTGCCAACCGGCCAAAAGTGGACGAGGTCCTCTTTTATAGCCGGGGCACTCAAAAGAGCCGTTGGGCTAGATCCGACTCGGACTTTGTCCGAGTGAGTCGGACAATGTCCGACTTCTAGGGTTTCGAGAGAATGGTTTGGCTCGGAGTCCGATTGATAAATCCGACACAAGTCGAATAAGTCCGAGTATATTGGGGAGTCGGACATTGTCCGACTGAGTCTGACTGTCCGACTCCTAGGGTTTCAAAAGAGTGGCACGGTTCCGGAGTCCGACTCTTAGTCCGACCGAGTCGGATAAGTCCGACTCCTTAGGTATTTTCTTTGGCCAGCTCTCTAGAGTCCGAGTCTAAAATCCGAGTGAGTCGGATATGTCCGACTCCGTAGGTATTTTCTTTGGCCAGCTCTCTCGGAGTCCGAGTCCAAAATCCGAGTGAGTCGGATATGTCCGACTCCATATGTTATTTTGAGTTTGGAAGGAGTTTTGAGCAATTTCATTTTTCACACCTCACACTTGTGTGTCCCTCTTGATAGTACGGTGTTTCCTATACTCAAGACATAAATAAAAGGCTCCACGACTTGATCTTGAGCATAAGTGGACCATTTTTCAAATCTTGCACGTATGAGCGAATATGGCCACTTCCTTTTTGTGTTTCTTTGCTCTCAATTGTATTTTGGATAAGTACTGCACACAAGCTGATTTAAAATATTAGTCCTTTTTAATTGTATTGACGTCAATCACTCAAAACCATAATTGGGGGCCTAGATGCACATTCAATCTCCCCTTTTTGGCGATTGATGACAATACAACTAAAATTCACAATTAAGTATAAGAAGAGCTGAAACAAGAGAGCAAAAAGAAGAGAGCTCCCCCTAAATGTGTGCATGAGTTGAATTCAATTTTGGTCATTTCAAAACCAAAAGCACATAGGTGAGAGAAAACAAGAGAGCTCCCCTATTTCTATGCATTTTATTCACAAGGCATATAATTAAGAAAAACAGCACCAATGCTTATGACATGTGAAACACACAAATGCAACTAGAAACGACACAAATAACAATACACCATTCATCATCCATAGAACATAGTTAACCACATAAATAATTAAAACGAGTTATTACAAAAGAAAACACGCATCACATAGTTCATCACAAGCCACAAATTTTAGCAACATGTCCATAAATAAAAACAAGATACAAGAACAACTCTCACTTGCTCTACTCACAACTAAAAGCTGAATTTTACTTCTCCCCTTTGGCATCAAAACACCAAAAAGGAGAGGGAGCCTACTCATCATCGCCCCAATCCTCGTCATCGTCGTCCTCATCTTCTTCAGCAGCAGGGCCTTCCCTTGGGATCCTCAACTTCGTCCTCTTCTTCTTCTTCCTCGGAAGCTGCAGCTACGGGCTCATCCTCCTCATAGTGAAACCGAGTGTGAGTGGAGGTACCGGTGCTAGGGCCGGTAGGAGCTGTGGTGAAACCTGAACCCGAAGAGAAAGGTGGAGGCGGAAAGTAGCCAAAGTAGAGAGACTCCTCCGGAGTGAAGTAGTCCCAAGGATACTCAACTCGGAGGAGGAGCAGGTGCTGGCTCGGGGAGGGAACTCTAGGAGTGGTGATCCGAAGATGATCAAGAATGATTTTCTCGCCTCTCTTTTATCACATCATGTTCTTGCTTAAGACTGTCCATCTTTGCATCTATTCGCCGGCACATGCTGAAAAGACCCTTAAGCATCTTGAAGAGTCCACTCTTGCTTTTCGTGCTAGGACCACGACCACGGGTCCTATCTCGGACGAGGAGCAGTGCTAGTGCTAGGAGGAGCAGCACTACTAGAGGCGGGAGCAGCTGGAGGTATAGCCTCGAGAGGGGATCTTAGGAGCATTGGTCGGCATCCTAGGCTGAAGGGGTTTGTGCGTGCAGTCCTTGTTGAAAGTCTTCTTGGAGATCCTCTCAATCATGCACATCACAAATGGTGCATACACACAAGCACGTCTAGCATCCACGGAGCCGTGCCACATCTCACTCGAAGATAAAGTCCCACACATTGAATTTATTCTCGAGTGGGCAAGATATGAAATAGATCCTTGGCATATGATGCAACGTGATCAGCATTGCCACCCCTAGGAGAGAGAGTGAGGCGAAGCATCCTGTCCAAGACCACACAAAGAGGCTTGAGGCCGTGAGCAAAGGGTGGCTTGCACAGGTCCTCATCCTCATACATGTACCTCATGAGCTCGGGATTGAGAGAATCTGAATCATGCAAGCGAAGATCCCCGTTCATTGTGTCCCTTAGTCCAAGAATATTTGCAAACCTTGTGAAGGTGCAAGAGAGCTTCTCTCCATCGGTCATCCACCACATCCTTCCTGTATTCTTGTCAAAGTAAACAGTGGAGTAGAACCGACATACTATCTCCTGGTTCTAGTCATACTTGAAGCTCATGATCTCCTTGATCCCGTGAAACTCGCACATGGCAATAACTTCATCAAACAAAGCCGTGCGCCTGCTTGCCATGTAGTCCCAATCAATGTACTACATGGGCACTGTGGGCTTGACCTTGCTCCTATAAGCACACATGTACCGATCCGTGTGAAAGTGAGACCAAAAACGGTTGTCTAGAGACTCCCGCTCCATGTCAAACCAGTTCACTTCCCTTGCCTCGCTTGCCGCCGACTCGAGCCCTTTGACATAGTCGATCATGGCTCGCCAAGTGCGGGATGGACCACCACATCCCTCATCTCCCTACGGATCTCGGTGGGTTCCTCTTCCTCCCTTGGCTCAACAATGGGAAGACCGATGGTTCTACTCCTTTTCTTTCCGGCAATCTTCGCCCTTTTTTCGGGGTTGGGGTTGGTAGAGGAACGACCCATGCCGACAAGAGATAAACAAGGAATGGTATGAGATGAATAGCATAGATAGTTGAGTTGGGATAGAAATAATGCACAAATTCAAACTTTAGTGAGAATTCTGCCGGAGTCGGACATTGTCCGACCGGGTCGGATAATATCCGACTAGTCGAGGGAGTCGGATATATCCGACTCACTCGGACATTGTCCGACCGCAACAGAATTTTTACTAAAATCGCTATTCCGCATAGATCTACCGCACATTCCTAGCCATATTGCGTCTATAGCATCTATAGCATCCTAGGAACAACATCTATGCAACATCTAGGCAGGGAAACACTAGAACTCCTAATCCATGGAAGTTGACTTTAAATCCTAGGTGAAAAGATGAGATTAGGGAAAAACCTTGAAGCCAACGAAGGGATCGGATAACGTCCGAGTAGGAGGAGCCTTTCCCCCACAAATCACTCCAAAACACCGGTGGAGAAGAGAGATCGCCGGAGGGGAGGTCGCGCCGCCGTTTGGTGAGGAGAGAGAATGTTTGTGTTTGAATGAGGGAGTTGGGGTGAAGAGGTAAGTTGGATTCGGGCTTATAGGGTAAAAATCCCGTGGAGTCGGATATATCCGACTCCGTCGGACATTGTCCGACTCTTCACGGGCAATCGGATAAATCCGACCGGGTCGGACAAAGTCCGACTCTGCGAGTTTGTGCTGACTTGCTCCAAGTGCAAAAAGTTTCTTCAACTCTATATTCTCTCTTGATCTCAATTTAAACTCATAGACATGTGCTAAAACTTCATTGGATGTAGCCAGCCACAATCATTCACTCCAACAATGATTACATCCAAAACCGCATGATCCAAAGATCAAGAACCAAATGATTTTGAAAAACAATTCATATAAAGTTTTCAAGGATTTTATTTTTCAAAACAACTACCCTAATACACATCAGATATGCAAGCTTTCAAGCCATGTTACTAGAGTCAAGGATATTTAGCTCACTCCTTAGATGACAAAATCGGCTTTCATCTAGTGGCTTGGTGAAAATGTCGGCCAATTATTCATCGGTTCTCACATGACTTACTTCAATGTCCCCTTTGATAGAATGATCTCTCAAGAAATGATGTCGAATATCTATGTGCTTTGTGCGCGAATGCTCAACGGGGTTATATGCTAGCTTTATGGCACTCTCGTTGTCACATAGGAGGGGAATACGGTTCAACTTGTAGCCATAATCCCTTAGAGTTTGTCGCATCCATAGTAGTTGTGCACAACAACTACCGGCTGCCACATACTCCGCTTCGGCTGTGGATAGGGCAACGGAGTTTTGTTTCTTGGATGACCATGACACTAGGGACCTACCCAAGAATTGGCAAGTTCCGGAGGTACTCTTCCTATCTACTTTGTCCCCGGCATAATCCGCATCGGAATAGCCTATAAGGTTGAACTTTGAACCCTTGGGGTACCAAAGTCCTAGGTTGGGTGTGTGCACTAAATATCTCAAGATTCTTTTAACGGCCACCATGTGGCACTCCATAGGAGCGGCTTGAAAACGTGCACACATACACACACTAAGCATGATATCGGGCCTAGATGCACAAAGATAAAGCAAAGAGCCGATCATAGAGCGAAAAACCTTTTGATCAACCGGCTTGTCTTTCTTGGTGAGGTCGAGATGGCCATTTGTTGCCATGGGTGTCTTGGCGGGCTTTGCCTTGTCCATGTCAAACTTCTTCAATAGGTCTTGAGTGTACTTGGCTTGACATAGGAAGGTGCCCTCCTTGAGTTGCTTGACTTGAAATCCTAGAAAGAATGTCAACTCTCCCATCATAGACATCTCGAACCTCTTTGTCATTATCTTGCTAAAATCATCACAAAACATTTGATTAGTAGAACCAAATATTATGTCATCGACATAAATTTGGCACACAAATATATCATAATCAAAACGCTTAGTGAAGAGGGTTGCATCGGCCTTGCCCATTTCAAAACCCTTTTTCAAAAGGAAATCCCTAAGGCATTCATACCATGCTCTTGGTGCTTGTTTAAGCCCATAGAGCGCCTTATGGAGTTTGTACACGTGGTTAGGATACTTGGGGTCTTCAAAGCCCGGTGGTTGTTCCACGTACACTTCTTCCTTGATTGGCCCGTTTAGGAATGCACTCTTCACGTCCATTTGGTACAACTTGAAGTTGTGATGAGTGGCAAAGGCAAGTAGTATTCTTATTGATTCAAGCCTTGCCACGGGGGCATAGGTTTCATCAAAGTCCAATCCTTCTACTTGTGAATATCCTTTTGCCACCAATCTTGCTTTGTTCCTTGTTACAACACCGTCTTCATTTTGCTTATTGCGGAACACCCACTTGGTGCCCACAACATTCTTGCCTCTTGGTCTTTCTTCTAATGTCCAAACTTCATTTCTTGTGAAGTTGTTCAATTCCTCTTGCATGGCCATCACCCAATCCGAGTCCTCGAGTGCTTCTTCTACTCTAAATGGCTCCAAAGAAGAGACAAAAGAGTAATGTTCACAAAAATTGCAAACACGAGAACGAGTGATTACCCCCTTTTCTATGTCACCAAGAATTTGTTCCACGGGGTGATCACGTTGCACACTTTGGTGCACTCTTGGGTGTGGTGGATGTGAGCTTGTTTGACCGCCATCTTGTTCAACCTCTTGATCATGCGATGTGGGTTCATCATCTTGTGCTTGAGCATGATCTTCATTACCAACTTCTTCATCTTGATCAACTTGATCATGATTTGTGCATTGTTGGTCTTGACTTGAGGGAGGAGGTTGATCTTGATCACTTTGTGGTTCTTGCGGTCTCACATCACCAAGTGCCATTCTCTTGATTGCTTGCCTAGGAGCCTCAATATCTGCATTGTTAATAACAACTTGCTCCCCTTGAGAGCCGTTAGATTCATCAAACGTCACGTCCCGTGAAACTTCAACACAACCGGTGGTTTTGTTGAAGACACGATAGGCGTGACAATTTGAACCATACCCAAGCAAGAAACCTTCATCAACCTTAGGGGAGAACTTCGAGGTCTTGGGTTTCTTGTTGAGCATGAAGCATTTGCTCCCAAAAACTCGAAAGTACGAGATGTTAGGCTTTTTACCGGTTAGTAGCTCGTATGGTGTTTTCCTCAAGAGTCGATGGAGATACAACCGGTTTGAGGCATGACATGCGGTGTTGATTGCTTCGGCCCAAAAACGGTCGGAGGTCTTGTATTCATCAAGCATGGTTCCTTGCCATCTCTATGAGTGTGCGGTTCTTTCTTTCGGCCACCCCATTTTGTTGAGGTGTGTAGGGTGCCGAAAACTCATGCTTGATGCCCTCCTCATCAAGGTACTCTTCAACTTGAGTGTTCTTGAACTCGGTACCATTGTCACTCCTTATGGCCTTGATCTTCACTTCAAATTCATTTTGTGCTCTTTTCAAGAATGTCTTGAGTACATCCTTTACTTCACCTTTATCACACAAAAAGAATACCCACGTGAAGCGAAGAATAATCATCAACAATAACAAGTCCATATTTGTTATCGCCGATGCTAATGTAGGCAATGGGACCGAAGAGGTCCATGTGAAGCATCTCCAACGGCCTTGTGGTTGTCACTATGTTCTTGGATGGATGTGGTGCTCCAACTTGTTTTCCGGCTTGACATGCACCGCAAATTTTATTTTTCTCAAAGCAAACATCCGTTAGTCCAAGGATGTGACCGCCTTTTTGGAGTTTGTGAAGATTTCTCATACCGACATGGGCTAGTCGTCTATGCCACAACCATCCCATGTCGGACTTTGCAACTAAGCATGTGTCAAGTTTTGCTTTATCCGCGGTGAAATCCACAACATAAAGCTTTCCTTTGAGCACACCCTCAAAAGCAATCGAGCCATCACTTCTCCTTGAGACAATCACACCCTTGTCGTTGAACAAGCAATTGAAGCCCATTCCACATAGCCTTTTCCGTTGTCTCCAAAGGTGATGTACTCATTTCTTTCTTTGCTTGGCTCAAAAGATTCGAACATTTTCTTGTCTCCGGTCATATGATTGGTGCATCCACTATCCACCACCCATGATGAGCCACCGGAGGAGTATTCCTACAAAACAATTTATGCTTTGTTCTTAGGTACCCAAATTTGCTTGGGTCCTCTCACATTAGTAACAAGTGTCTTGGGCACCCACACACAAGATTTGTGGGTCTTGTTGCGTGGCCCAACATATTTTGCATAGACACGACCATGCTTGTTTTTCATTAGCACATAGGTCGCATTAAAGTCATAAAAGAGAGCACAAGAGGGGTTAGGCACATTAGTATGCAAATCATAAGTAAGAGGAGATTTGTTAGTGTTCTTGGTTTGCTTCTCCGTCTTGACTTGCTTCTTTTGGTGTCCACTCTCCTTGGTGAACTTGATGAATTCGGTGCCGTTCTTGTTGATTCTTGCATTGTGCTTGTCGCCTTGCTTGTACCCAATGCCATCCTTCACATGTGGCCGTCTCACATTGGTGTATGCACCCTTGCATACTCGGCCTTGGCATCATCAACGGCCTTCATCTTCTTTTGTGCTTGTTGTTGAAGCTCTTGCACTTGTTTCTTCAAGTCACCAATGGTCTTGATGTTTCTTGTACAAGCTTCGACATCAATCTTGTTGCACCTAGTACACTCATTGCTAGATGGGGGCAAGACGAAGATTGAGAGGAAGTAGTGTTACACTTAATTTCCTCAAATTGCACTTTGAGAGAATTGTGATCCTTTTGCAAGTCATCACACTTCTCTTGAAGTGACACATTTGTGACTTTAAGTGTCTCACTTTCATTTTCAACCACTTTGAGAGACTTTACCAAGTCCTCATTTTTCTTCCTCTCAACTTCTAGGAGCTTCTCAAGTTCAAGCACCCTTTGCTTCTCTTGAACAAGCATTTCCTCTTGTTTCTCAAGAAGCTCCTCTTGCCTCTCATTGTTCTCCTTTTCCTGCTCAATAATGTCCAACAAATCAAACATGTTAGGAATTTGAGAACTTCCATTGGCATTTACCTTGGAGCCCTTAGCCATCATGCATTTGTGCCCGGCGTCATCTTCATCATCGGTCAAGCTTCCAAACAAGGAGGAGTTGGTCGGTGTTAGCCCAATAGCAAGTGAAGCAATGCCTCCCTTTTCTTCATCCGATTCCGACTCGGAGGAGGAAGATGATCCATCGGAGTTCCATTCTTGTCCAATGTGTGCTTCACCCCGACGGTACTTTCTATGCTTCTTGTACTTCTTGTCACTTTTCTTGTTTTGCTTGTTCTTGTAGTTCTCCGGACACTCCGCCATGAAATGACCTTTGTCTCCACAAATGTAGCACTTGTTTTTGGCTTTTCTTGATTTGCTCTTGTCTTAATCATTCTTCTTGAAGCTTCTTTTTGATATGAGCTTGTTGAATCTTTTCACGAAGAGAGCCATCTCATCATCACTATCATCATCACTCTCCTCAACCACCTTCTTTTTCTTTTCTTGTTCGGCGTTGAGAGCCAAATCATTCTTGCTCCCACTAGCCTTTTCTTTGTCCCTAAGCAAAGCATTGATTCTATCCCTTGGTCAATTTGCTGTTTTTGGGAGAGCACCTTTCCAATCACTTCATCGGTGGTGAAGTATCTAAAGCCATCTTTGTCCCTTATGTTGGACACTATGTTGGCATCCCATGCTTGCAAGGCTTGTAGCAACCTTCTATTCACATCCAAGTCCAACACCTTCTCTCCAAGTGCTCTTCTCATGTTCACTATCCTCATCATCCTATCATGGGCTTCCCTTGGCCCTTCATCCGACCTCATGACAAAGTAGTTAAACTCTCCTCTAAGCCCTTCTAGCTTAGACTCCTTCACACTATCAATGCCCTCATGAACCAATTCAAGCTTCAACCAAATTTGATGGGCATCCTCCAATCCGGTTATCTTCTCATACTCGGCGGGACTAAGTACGGATACAAGAGCACTAGCGGCCGCCACATTGCACCTCACATTAAACAAGTCTTGTGCGGTTGGCTTGCTTCTACATTCCCACAAGAATCCATTTTGAGTCACATTTCTGACATTTTGATGCATTGAATCCAAGTGTAGTAGCATCTTGGTCTTCCAATGATCAAAGTATTGACCATCAAAATATGGTAGTCTTCCGGAGCCGGGTCTAATGTGTTCATCTCTTCCATCACTATAGGTGTACGGCATTCGGTTGTAGCTCATCGGCAAAGCACTAAGCACATCTCCACCCTGGGCAACCCCTTTTCCATTTCCATCTCTGGCATCACCCGGTCGAGGTCTCATGACCTCTTTCACCGGCTACCTTAGGTGGTGCTTCACCACTACCCGTTGCCTCTTTATCATTTGCCATCTTTGATCTTCAAGCGGTGAGGCTTCAACGAAGATACCCGCTCCGATACCAATTGAAAGTCGCCTAGAGCGGGGGTGAATAGGCGATTATCCTGAAAATCACTAAATTTAACGAATTAAATACACAGGAAAGATTTGTTCGACTCAATGTCCGACTATAGTAGGATAAGGCCGACTATGGACAAATGTCCGACTAGTGTAGGACAAATCCGACTCCCTCATGTGGAAAGGGGATCGGGAGCCAAGATAGACAAATCCGCGGAATTTAAACAAAAAGCAAGCAGCAAGTAATACAGGAAGGCTAGGAGCAACAAGGAGACAAACAAGCAAGCCACCTAAGCAAGTAAATCTAGGAATTTAAGCAAGAACGCCCTAGAGCTATAGCACACCAATTTGCAAGAAATAAAGGGAAGACAATTGGATACACGATTTTTCACCGAAGTTCAGCTCCACCAAGAAGCCTACGTCTCCGTTGAGGAGTCCACCAAGGACCGGGTTGCTCTCAACCCTAAACCTCTTCAAGCCGCCACAAAGGCCGGCTTAAAATCCACTAAAACAAATCTCCACGAAGGGAGGGGCAATACAAACGACTCGAGTCTCAACCACAAGCTTGGGAGCTCGCCGGGTAACGCCTAACCGTCTAGGGGATGAATCCCCAAGAGTAACAAACACAACAAGTACCGGCGATGAGAAAGAATCAAGTGCTCTTGAGATGATTAAGTGGACCATTTTTCAAATCTTGCACGTATGAGCGAATATGGCCACTTCCTTTTTTGTTTCTTTGCCCTCAATTGTATTTTGGATAAGTACTGCACACAAGCTCATTTGAAATATTAGTCCTTTTTAATTCTATTGACGTCAATCACTCAAAACCATAATTGGGGGCCTAGATGCACTTTCACAAACTTTCCGGCAATTGCAACCGATATGCCATGGGGCTAAACTTCTCCGCAATTGGAAATGGTCCAATATAATGGGGAGCAAGTTTCCCTTTTATTCCAAAATGTGACACACCTTTACTGGGAGAGACACGAAGGTAGACGTGGTCATTGACCTCAAATTCCAGCGGGCATCTCCTTTTATTTGCATAACTTATTTGGCGGGATTGAGCAGCTTTCATATTAGCCTGTATTTCCCTTACTTTTTCCTTGGCTTGCTCAATAATATCCGGACCAAATATTGTTCTTTCACCCGATTCGGACCAATTTAACGGCGTACGCCAAGAATGTTCGTATATCGCCTCAAAGGGAGTGACTCCAGAGCTTTCTTGATAACTATTGTTGTAGGAAAATTCAATGAATGGTAACTGATCATCCCAATTTCCCTTTTGTGCTAAAGCACAGGCTCTCAACATATCTTCCAAATATTGAATTAATCCGATTGTCCATCGGTTTGAGGATGAAATGCAGAGCTCCGGATTAATGTAGTACCAAGACTAGCATGCAATTGTTCCCAAAATCGAGAAACAAATTGCGGACCTCGATCGGAGATTATTGTTCTTGGTACCCCATACAAACATAGCACACGGGCAATATATAATTCAGCATACTTCTTAGCACCGTAGGTGGTGTGTACCGGAATGAAGTGTGCTGATTTTGTCAGCCTATCGATAATTACCCATATGCAATCATGTTTCTTGGATGTGAGAGGTAACCCAACAACAAAATTCATAGCTATGTCTTCCCATTTCCAAGCGGGAATTTTTAATGGATGCGAGTAGGCCTGCTTTCTTCAGATGATCAGCCTTGACTTGTTGGCAAGTATCACACTCGGCAACATAATGAGCCACTTCTCGCTTCATGCGAGTCCACCAAAATTTTTCTCTCAACCCACGGTACATCTTGTTACTACCGGGGTGTATGGAGTATTTAGACAGATGTTCTTCGTCAAGAATCTTCTTTCGTAGTTCCATATCCTTTGGAACAACGAGACGGTTTTTAAACCACAAGACTCCATTTTCATCTTGACGGAAACACTTAGCCTTTTCGGTACCCAAATTCTGTCGGATGTGTTCCATACCTTCACCCATTTTCTGGGCTGCAATAATTTCTTCTCGGGGAGTAGGAACAAGAGCCAAATTGTGCAATGCACCATAAGGAATGATATGAAGGCAGGGATTAATTTCATTTTCAGATTTGCTGAAATTCTCCATAGAGCAGATTTTAACTTGGTTGCATTGGTGTTTGCGGCTTAATGCATCAGCAACCACATTAGCCTTTCCGGGATGGTAATGAATTTCCAATTCATAATCTTTTATTAATTCCAGCCATCTTCGTTGCCTCATATTTAATTCTTGCTGAGTGAAAATATATTTGAGACTTATGATCAGTGTAGAGATGCACAAGATTTCCCAAGAGATAATGCCTCCAAGTTTTGAGAGCAACAACTACCGATGCCAATTCAAGATCATAAGTAGGATAGTGCTTTTCATGCTTGCGGATTTGACGGGATGCATAAGCAATGACTCGGCCTTCTTGCATGAGAACACAACCCAATCCTATGCCGGACGCATCACAATATACGTCGAACGGCTTGGTGATGTCGGGTTGAGCTAGAGCTGGAGCGGTGGTTAAATGCTTCTTCAAGGTTCGGAAAGCATTTTCACACTCGGGACTCAATTTAAAGGTAGAATCTTTCTCCAACAATTTTGTCATGGGCTTGGAGACGATAGAAAAATTTGGAATGAATTTCCGATAATATCCCGCAAGTCCGAGAAAACTACAAATGTGCTTGACAGTTTTAGGACTCTTCCAATTCAGCACGTCAGCAACTTTACTAGGGTCAACTGAAATTCCATTAGCTGAAATGATATGACACAGGAATGGAACTCGATCCAACCAAAATTCACACTTGCTGAATTTTGCATAAAGTTGATGATCTCGTAGTCGTTGAAGCACAATGCGGAGGTGTTCAACATGTTCTTCCTCCGACTTGGAATAAATGAGGATATCATCGATGAATACCATCACGAACTTGTCCAACTCCGGCATAAATACCGAGTTCACGAGGTACATGAAATAGGCCGGTGCATTTGTCAGTCCGAAAGACATTACGAGATATTCAAAAAGTCCATATCTCGTAGAGAAAGCGGTTTTAGGAATATCCCCTGGTCGGATTTTAATTTGATGATACCCGGAGCGAAGATCAATTTTGGAGAATACCCTAGCACCAACTAATTGATCGAACAACATATCAATGCGTGGGAGGGGATATTTATTTTTGATGGTTACCGCATTGAGGGGTCGACAATCGACACACAACCTTAGGGACTTATCTTTCTTTTTCACAAGCAGAGCGGGGCAGCCTCAAGGTGAAGCACTTGGGCGAATATACCCCCTTTCCATAAGGTCATTGAGTTGCTCCTTGAGTTCAGCTAATTCATTTGGAGCCATTTTATAAGGTCTTCTAGATATCGGTGCGGTACCGGGCTGAACTTCAATTTTAAATTCCACTTCCCGATCAGGTGGCATGCCCGGTAGATCGTCCGGGAACACATCGGGAAACTCACACACTACCGGTATGTCCTCTAATTTCTTTGCTTCTAGGTGCTGAATTTGGGTTCTAGAAATTTTTGGACATGGCAATGAGAGGATAGACGGGCCGTATAGAGGTGAATTTAAATGTACTTGCCGTGTATCTATGTGTAAGACAGCTTTATGTCGTTTCATCCATTTCATTCCTAATATCACATCTATCCCTTGACCATTTAAAATAATTAGCCTAGAAGGATATATTTTTTCGGCTAGTTCAAGGGAGACGTTTCTTGCTTCACGGTTTGTGTGAATGAGGCCACCGGGAGATGTGATAGTGTATGGAGTTTGCGAGATGGTAGATGATAGATGCAATTTATACACACATGCTTGACTAATAAAATCATGTGTGGCGTCGGAACGAAAAGAACGAAAATGGGATGTTCGGAAATGGAAAACATACCCGAGAGGACCGGTTCTCCGGCTTGCACATCTTCGACCGGGGTGAAATTTACACGGCCGGTCTTGGTGGGGGTTTTGTTGTGGCTGTTGTTGTTGTTGCCGCGGTTATTAGTGTTGCCATTATTACCGCGGTTGTGCTGGTGCTGATTATTCCCACCATTGTTGCCGTTGTTGCGGCGAGGATGTGGGCACTCTCTGATAAAATGACCAACGCCGCCGCAGTTAAAGCACGGCTGCTGCGGGGATGGTCCGGCACCCTGGTTGTGCTTCTACGAAGAGTGTTGGTGACCACGGTGCTGATAGGAGTTGTGGGGCGCACGATAAGGCTGCTGGAAGGTAGTGCGTTGCCCACCCATTGGAGGCACTGGGACACGTAATTTCTGACCGAGTGGGGCTGGTCACTGCCAGCTTGAACTTATGAGATGGCGCACCGGATGAACTTCCGGCGGTGCGCTTCCTCTTCTTGTCATCCTGATTAACGTGGATGGCGTCCTCTTGCACAATAGCGGCACTGACCAGTTCATTGAATGTGTCATTCAAGAGAGCAAGGCGGTCTTGTAGTTTCGGATTCAGGCCCTTCCGAAAGCACTCACGCTTCTTCGCATCGGTGTTAGCGTGATAAGAAGCATACTGGACAAGGTAGTTGAATTTCCGAGGATACTCTTGCACGGTGCTGGAGCCTTGCTTCAGGTCGACAGATTCCTGAAGCTTCCTTCGCATGTCACCGTCGGGAATGTGGTGTGCACGGAAGGCTGCCGAGAATTCCGGCCGAGCACCTGGTGATACGCGGGGAGTGCAACGGTGTAGTTTGCCCAGCACGCACTAGCCGACCCACGGAGCTGCTGCGCTGCAAACAAAGTCTTCTGGTGCTCGGTGCAATTCAGGAGAGCAAACTTGGACTCCACAATACGCAGAAAATTATCTGGTTCCAGGGGGTCCTTTGCTTCCGAGAAGGATGGCGGCTGAGTCGCCCAGAAATCCACATAGGAGGTGGGGTGGGGCTGCGGTGGAGGAGCTGCTGCCTGGGCATTTTTGTTCGGCTCGCCAGGAACAGCCGAAACATCTCGTTCTGATTATGAACTAGCTGCTCCACAGCAGTCAACGGTGGTGGAGGAGGTGGCTACGACGAAGCACCCTCCCCGGAAGGATCCACGGTGCGACGAGTGTTCACATCTGTTACACAAGTTAATCATACCATTAGTCTCAGCATTACATGGGAGAATTTTTGGACATAAAAGCTTGGGAGCTGAAAATGACGGAATAAAAGCTTTGGACATGAAATTTCAGATTGCATTACATGGGAGAATTTTTTTCTTATGCTCTGAAATTGATGGAATAACAGTTTTGCACACGAAATTTCAGATCATACTTAACAGTGAAAAATTTCGTTATGATCTGAATTTGACATGATGAAGCATAGATTTATTAAACATAAACTTAGTGGTTCATACATTTCGATTTGCAACCCATTTGTACACAAAAGCGCGCGATATTAACACTTCCCAACACGTGGGTCACACATCCAGATTTTTGCATGACTAGCTATTTAACCGTTCCTCCTAGGCCGTCATATCTACACAAAATACAGCGATCATGACGTTCATACGTACGTAGAAGCCACTAGTTTTAGTTCTTAGTACACTACCATTAATTTTACAAGTTTCTTTCTAGCGTTAACCATCAATCTAAGCATTGCTATCAGTGTCATCTGGGTTGTTGACATCGCAAGCATTGCTAGCGGCGTCATTCCCGTTGTCTGCCGGTGGTGGTGGCTGCAACAGGTTCCACTGGGCTGCTAGCAATGCCTGGTGGTGCTGCTGTAACTCCGCCAACTGGAGCTGGAGATTTCCTATTTCCGTGAACAATTGGTTCATATTAGTCTGTGCTGTCTCAAGCTGTCCGTGGAGGAACTGCATAGTTGCCTGCTGTGACTGGATGGTCTCATCCTTCTGAGCAATAGCTGTCTTAGCTGCATTCAGCTCATTCAGCGCCTCAATCCGTTCCTCATCACAGAAAGTGGCCATCTGCTCATGTTCCAATTTCTCCTGCTCGGCCCGTTCCTTTGCCCTATCCGCGACAACACGCAGATTGTCGCTGAAGAGTAGATCATCCTGCACTTCCTTGAGACGTGCAGTCAGAGCAGCAATTTCTTTTTCCAACTCAGTGATACGGGCAGTCAGTAGATCGTCGGTGACGTCCGTAAACCGATCAGTGAGATCTTCCACCTCAGACCTCAACTGGTTCCGTTCGACCATGAGCTGCCAAGCATCCATCTATAGATCATGGTTAGGAATACATTTGAAGCAGAAATATTGTTAACATTTAAAGCATTAAAGGAGTCAATATAACGTACTGAAACAGAACAAAACTAACACCTTTACAACACAAACCATTTCTGGAACTGTCTGTGTTATTTCCTTTTTCGCCTCTGTTTGAACAGTAACAATTACCAAAACTTATAACTAGATGCTAGAGAATTTCATAAGCTTTCCAATGCATCCTAAAATATGTAAAAAGCTTAAGCGGATCAAAAGTTATGGCGATTTCCGGCTCTACTGTTTTTCTGCCAGGGTTTTCTGGAAATGCCGGGAACATAAAAGTGGCTCTCTGTTTTTGCATATTTGAGCATCCTAACGAATTTTCCTGATCAACTTGATACTAGAGAAAATGTGGGCATATTACGAGCTTTCCATAATGGGGTAGATCACATCATTTGGATAAGTAATGCAAAAGTTATCGCGGTTTTCTTGAGGCACCCGAATCTGCCAATCCGGCGATTCGGCAAAAATCTGGCAACCTTTTGCCAGGGTTTCGGGTAAGACATTTTCAACTCATTTCCACTCTACTTTTATCTC
Source organism: Chloris gayana (assembly GCA_031894775.1). NCBI lineage: Eukaryota > Viridiplantae > Streptophyta > Magnoliopsida > Poales > Poaceae > Chloris > Chloris gayana. The sequence goes on along the minus strand of JAUNZO010001131.1, from coordinate 211,164 downwards.
GATCATCATGACAGTGTGATGGCACAGATTGTAAGCTTTCCAGATTGTATTCGATCGTTTCGTTTCAGTGAACGGTTTAAAAGTTACGACCGTTTTCGTGAAATCAACAATCGGTTAGGGTTTTTCGGTACCGATCGGTTGAATTTTTCTGCCTGATTTTTAGATCACTTGCACGTGTCGTGTCGGAATTTTCGCGAGTTGTTCATGACCGCATTTTTGCGTTCCTGATCAAGTGTATTATACAAATGTTATGCATGGCATGAACGATGACATGGAATGTCGCTTGACCTACGTCCTTTCCAAAACAAAAGAGCGTGATCGGTGTATATACCCGATCACTCGTTTTTGTGGCAACACACACGCGATCTCATCACGGAAACCACATGATCTATGTTTCGTGATTAGCGTACCTGCAGAAGGCCATTTCAGAAACATTACATCAAATTCAAAAGAAACTATGAAAACAAATATTCCACAATCTCATCCATTTCCTCATAGTAACGGTTCATAGAAGGAACCGCCCCGTGGATTGCCACGAGCCAACATTGTCCCGTATTATTAATTCCGTGGGCACGGAGTGCTAATTTAAATTGCAAACATACCTGGGCTGGGTCGTAGTTGCAAAATTTAAACAAGCATAACCCAGGGTTAGTTTTGCCACAACTACTACTATTATAGACCTTTATTGGGCTTTCTAGGTCGTTCCTCACCGTATAAACAGGTTGGTGATTTTTAGAACGATCCGTAATGTACGGCACATCCCGATAAGGCTCGATACCAGCTGTGACACCCCTACCTTACAAAGCGAGAGGGATTGTCTAACAGGATCGTATCGGAAGACATTCGACGCAGCGAACGTACATTGCACATACATTAAGGATACATTCACCATTTAAATAACATAAGTAAGTGCTTGAGTAGCAACTTTCACATTTGATAACTTAGTTATTACAATCCATAATTTAAATTTCAGATTACAATACCATAGATTGAAATTCAAATTTACATTACTTAATGAACATTTTGCGGAAGCGTAAACATCTCGATGATACATATATATAACTTAGCTAGGAGAACCACACCAGCCCATACAACGTGGCCTCACTCTTGAGTTGGTGAAGCTGGAACCCACTCCAAGGTCCACTCCTGTGGTTCCTCACCTTGACACACAAACTTCCCGCAGCAATCACAGTAGTCGGGCTGTGGGAATCCTGAAAATGAATTTAAACGCAAACCCCGAGCATCTAATATACTCCGCAAGGCTTACCCGTCAAAACTGGTTCTAAGAACTGACCCTAGTATGCAGGGGGCTTGACTTGGCTTGCTGAAATTCGAAAAACAGCACGTGTATATTTTGTATATTCCATATTTTAGCCAATTTAACAGGGTGGAGGCGTAATCATAAAATTAGTGAGCAATTCTAACAAATAGGGTTGCAATACAGAATTTATTTCTATAAAAACAGCAAGCTTCATTTTCATATTCTCTTTATTACTACGAAGCAATCTGCTCGAGACAAGTGGTACTCATCACCGCGAGGGACGGCGATATATATCGATTTACACACTGCAGGGGAAACCCAAATGCACGACATACGCATCATATAAGAACATGTATGGCCACCTTTCACAAGATTATTATAGATATGAGCCGGGTCCGCCCTCCGAGTGTCCATTCCACATGCAACCACAGTAGCGTCGGGAGCAAGGGTAATAACACACCCTCCGTCTACTCACAAACCCATGCATCCACCGTGACCAACACTTTGCACAACGGGTGGAGTGACCGTCTAATACTATGACTCTCAAGTCACATCAATTTACCAACTCCCATACGAAGGTATGCATTTGGTACACAACTCAATACTTGCTCGCGGAGTCACAACGAACGGTCCTTGACCGACACATACGGGGCTATGGCGCACAAGGGCCAACCTTGGCACCGTATCCTACACATGCACTTCCCCGTGCGGTCTCCAATTATTCATGTGAGGGTAACCATAATTCATCCCTAGACCGGGTGATCTCCAAATCACTCGGTGTTTCTACCGATGAGTTTATTAAGCACAGCATCTAGCGATCAGGATTATACCTAACCGAAACCACAGGAACAGGATTTTAATGCAACTAGGTTCCGATCAACTCCTGAAAGTAAGTGCACAATACATAACATAGACCTAAGTGAAATAAAGACGGAAATTTAAAACATAGGATTATGCTCGGGGCTTGCCTTGGTTGGGTTCGCGGTTAGCACACTCAAACTCGCTCAATTCAAGCTGGTGCCCTCCTTGATCTTCAGTTCCGGTCGGGGTTCCTATATGAATGAAATTGTGGTGCATGAGCATGAGAGAAATCATAATTACATAGCTCACGGAACTTTCTCAATAACAAAATGCAAAGGAATGTTTGCATAAATTAAACATGTTCATGAGGTGAGATGATGTTGTCATGGTGATGGAACATGTGGTTCATTTCATGGAGACAATCTTCTAATTAGAAGTAAAAATTATCATTTAGCAAAAAGGTATATGTTTAATCTATGATCAATAAAGTAGGACAGAATGAAACCCTTTTATTTACATGCATTTCCTGGTATACATCAGTACCAATCTTTTCCTTATTAATTAGTATGCAAGAGGTTGATGCTCATCTTTAGGATGAAGTTTTATCACTTCGTTATGCGTCGTGCACCCTAAGCACTCATCATTTCATGTGGGTTTGCTATGATTAAACCTACACAATATATGACTGTTCTTGCCCAAAATATAAGATGATTATGACATGCTTAAATGTACCATGTAAACGTGAAAAATGTTTAACCATAACAGAAAAGGAAAATGGCAAACTTGAACCTAGCAAATTTCCATCAATTCTGTTTTAGTCAAGTCTGGTTGTTAGGCTTATCGCGATGCCATCTTAAGGTGCTTTAAATTCAAAATTTTGCTATAGAACTTGGGTGAACCAATTAGGGTTATGTAAAGTACGTGTTTCAAGGATTACAACGGATGTGGATTTGCCTTATTTGGATTTGTATTTTAGTAGTTACTGAATTTCAAAAATGCCAAGTTGTCACGAGACCATAACAGATTAGCTACAACAGAAAAATCCAATCTTGTTAAGCGGCGTGGTCATGATAGCATCTTAAACTTACTCAAACATTTATTTTTTCTACATAACCATATGTGTTCATGTGTTCCATGTTAAAGTACAGGTCACAATCTTTTCGAAACATTTTGAATCATTCAAATCCGAGGCGTAGATTTAAAGTTATGAAATTTTTAAATCCTTGACATTTACAAAATTTTCAGCGCGATTCAAAATTTCCTAAGTGTGGCGCGCGAGGGGGCTCGTCGGAGCGGTGGCGGTGCTCGCCGGCGCTGGGCTAGGGGTCGCCGCAGAGGCTGGGCTTCGCCGCCTGTGTATGATTTTTGATGGTGCATCGTTTGGTGGGGGTGGTGAGGCGGAAGAGTGAACGGAGCATAGCTTGCGACGGCAATGGCGGAAACGGCAACTCCGGCGTGGGAGCTCGTGCTCGCCACTGCGCGAAAGGAGGGGCGGTCAAGGCGGAGAGCTGCACCTTCGCACGGAGAAGCACGGCGTAGGGTTGGTGCAGGCGGAGGCGGTCCGGAGATGGTCGGCGTCGATGGGGTAGCGGGGCGCGGTGGATCGGCAGTGAAGAAGACGGGAAATTTCTTCACCGTCCTTGCTCGGCTTGACCTCGGGAAGAGCAGGGAGGTCGGTCAGGTGCTTGCGCATCTTCCGGAGTTAGAGACACGGCATGAGCTCACCCGAGCACCGCTCAATCAAGCTTGTCGGCGTTCATGGCGGACCCGGGAGCTCTTCGGGGATTTTTGGTCGACCGGGGCTAGCGGCAAGGCGACCGGGCTGGAGATTGAAGCTGGAGCTGCTCAAGGGTTCTGCGAAGCGCGTGCGCACGAGTGAAGGAGCTGCGGGTGAGGAGAGGGGCGGCGCACGGGGAAAAGTCCGGGCGGCAGCCATGGCAGAATTTTAGCTCCCGCCATCGACGGCCGTGCTCTCACGCTTCCAGGCGAAGGCAATTGGCGATGCTCGACACGTGGTGGGGGCACAGCGCCTAACCGGCCTGGGCACCGGCGGCGAGCGCCACCGGCGGGTGGCCCCGGCCACTGTACCGCCTCTGTTCAAAATGATTCTCAGCTATTTACCGTTTTGCAACTGAAACCCTTTTCTGTATTTTGCTCATAAAATTTAATCTGCTTGGAAACTTTGCAAACCAAATTTTCTGGGGGTCCATTGTATTGTGAGGAACAACCTTGTTATAGGCAAAAGTTCAGATTCGAATTGTAAAAATTTATAAAAATCGATGAACAGGTGCTGTTTTAAATTGGGTTTGGATTTTTCTAGGAATGTGTGCCACTCCAAAAATTCAGGAAAAATGTCCTAAAATCTTAGTTTGATGTGCTCTAGCAGATTGTGCAAACATTGGGGTTACTATCATAGAAAATTTTGGAGATCTCAATAGCTAGGGTTTTGGGCAATAAAAACCGTAATAAAACCCTAATATATCATTTTATGCGAAATGACCCAATGATTGATATTTGGCACATGCAAATTCTTATTCAGCAAAGTGTGCCTAGGAAATTGTGACACAGGGTGTCACCTATTGCATCATTACTGATAATGGACCGCATTTTACTTCAGAAACTTTCAAAGATTTTACGGATAGCCCGAGGATTAAGATTCATTATGCTTTAGTGTCGCATCCACCGAGCAATGGGCAAGTAGAACGTGCAGACGGAATGCTTTTGACCGGCCTTAAGCTAAGAATTTTTTATCGCCTAAAGCCGTATGTTGGAAAATGGGTGAAGGAATTGCCATGGGTTTCGTGGGGGCTACGTATGAATACTAGTCGTGCTACAGGGCAATCCCCATTCTCGTTGGTGTATGGATCAAAAGCAATGTTACCTACGGAAGTAAACATGGTCTCTGTGAGAGTACAATATTATGATATAGAGAAGTATGATGATCAGCGTCAACTTGAGTTGATTGCTGCGGAAAAATTGCGAGATCACGCATTAATCGGAGTGGCTAAGTACCAACAAGGGTTGCAGAGATATCATGACCGCAACGTTCGGCCGATGGATTTTCAATGGTGCTTAGGAAGATTCAGTCTAATAAGAATCATCATAAGGTATCACCGGTCCGGAAAGGACCGTCTATTGTCAAATCATTTTCCAGACCGGGGCTTGTATAGGCTTATGACTCAGGACGAAGAGGAAATTCCAAATTCTTGGAATATTAATCAGCTACGTCGCAATTATACTTGAGTTTTTATTTCAGTCTTTATGTAACTTCTTGTGCATGATAATATGAAGAATTTTGAGTTTCGGCTCTATGCATACTTTTTTTATGTCGCGGAATATTAGTTTTGCATTAACGTACCGAGCCGGGGGCTGCTGTCTTAAGAGTAGTCTCGTGATGATTTGTAATCTTGAGTATGTAAATAGACCGCCTCTATGAGTGATATCCCACGCTGATTAGAGCCGGTGATCAAGTCATAGTTGGTTTGTGTTGAATTGACCATCGTTGCTTGGCTATAGATTTGATTAGTGGACTTAAGATGGGAAATTTGAATTTTTAGAAGACTCGATTATTAAAGTTGGGTTATTTTCTTTGTATATGGACTATTCTGGATCGCTGTAGTCTTGCGCATAAAGACTTAGTTATATATGAAGAAGAGTACGGAAACACATAAAGACCAATCAAAATTTAAAAGACAATTAATATAACAAATAACAATATACACAAAGAGTACTTGGATTAAGAAACAAGTCAGCGCTCCAAAATGAATTCTAGCTCAAACCAAAACTTGAGGTGATGCTCCAAAGGTTTTCCTTAGCACATACTCGAAGTATCCGCACACAAATGAGCACACCAAAGTAGATCGAAGCGGAAGCACAAGTATAAGCTAGAAAACAAGAAAAGCAAGGGAGACGGAGACAAACGAGTTTGTTTACCGAAGTTCGAAATCACCTCAACGTGATCCCTACATCTCCGTTTGAGGAAGCTTCAGCTGCTCACTAGCACGCTTCATGCCGGGTCTCTTTCAACCACTTCTCTCAATCCACTACCTTGATCTTTTCCACACCGGAGGCAAGTACACAACCTTCACAAACTTTCCCAAAGCTCACCACAAGCTTGGGAGCTCTAGGGCGACGCCTAGTCGTCTAGGAGGCTTCACCTCCAAGAGTAACAAATGAATCACGACTTGCTTGACGTAGCCCAAAGTGCTCAAGGCTTAGGATTTGCTCACTTTTGCTCACACACTCAAATCTCTCAACCCAACTAAAAGATTTAGCTCAAATCACTTGGATCTCACAAAGAGAGGTTGGGGTGAGCTCAAATGGCCGTTGGAATGCTATAGAGTCGGGCAAGAACCAGCCCCAACCAAACGGAGAGGTGGAGGGCTATTTAAAGGCTGTTTCGAAAACTAGCCGTTGGACTCGTCGAGCTCGTGGCGGTCCGACCACCTTGACAGAGGCGATCCGATCGCCTTGCACCGGCAGCAACCAACCACTTGACGCAAAAACCTCTACAAACCACAAGCTTGATTGCTCAACCCACTCATACTAACTATGCTTCACTTCTAAGGCCAAAAACTCACTAACACGAAGTTGACCCCGGAAAACTTAGTATAGGGCGGTCCGACCTCCTTGACCTATCCCCGAAAGCTCGATCAAGCAATTTTTGGTACCCACAACTTGTTGGGTCCTCCAAGGTTAGTCGATAAAGATTTAGGCACCCAAATGGATGTAGTGCTAACATATGGTGAACTAATCACCCTTCTAGCACTAATGTCTATTTTTGCCTTTCCGTTAGTGGTAAAAGTAGAATTGACAAGTTTAGGCTCAGATTTGTTACCATTTGGACAATCCTTACTTTGATGTCCTTTAAGCCGGCATGTGTAGCACACTCTTCTTTCGGTCTTGGAGGCCATCTCTTGTTCTTTCTTGAGTTCTGCTTTTTGTAAGCCTTGTCTCGTCCTAGAAGCAATGGGCTTGTTTTTGTTCTTGTCCAAATTCTTGATCTGGTTGGAACTAGTGCTAGGGCGGTCTAACCGCCCTGTCAAGGCAGCCTCGACCGTCTTGAACTGGGTTTTTCCGACCAGCTGTGACATTTGGGCATTCCACGATCATATGGCCCTTGCTCTTGCATCCACAAGCACAAAATGGCTTTGTTTGATCTTCTTTGTCCTCTGGACACCTTGGTTTTGCTTTGAGTCTTGTTTGAGCACATGAATGAATAATGACCCATATCATTGTACCTGTAGCATTTGATATGGTCAAGGTTCTTCTTTGCCTTTTCTTGCTTCTTGTGCTTCGGAGACTTGTTGTTTGGTTGAGAGTGAGGCCTAGCAACGGTTGTTCCCACCTCAAGCTTCTTCACCATGTAGTCACGGTTATCTTGGGATGGTTGCACTTGAGCCTTACCCTTCAACCGAGCCACTTCATCTTCAAGCCTCTTGACTTCTAGCTTTAATTGATCATTTTCTTGAGTTATGAAGTCATCACAAGATTCTACAATGGTTTGCTCAACACTTGAATGTTGGCCTTTAGAGCAACAAGAGTTAGCACAAATAAATTCAACTGAATTTTGTGAGCATGTGCATTTTTGTGTGAGAATATTAACATAGCTATTTATACTTAGCACTTAAACACATGAACAAATTCTAAATGTGAGCATGATGATGAAACATGATTTTTTTTCCTTGTGATTGAGCACCATAAGCAAATAAGTTTACATTTTACTCATTTCTTAATATATAGCATTTTTCTATTTATTTAATTATGGTAATTATGCATTTGGAAATGCTACTCTTTAAACAATGTAAACATAAAACATTCCTTAAACATGGTATTTATGTTACAACATGATTTGGCTCACGATTGAGCACCATAAGCAAATAAGTTTTTATTCTACTTATCTTCCTAATTAAGCATTTCCTATTTAAGCAATTACGGCTAAATGACATGCAACAACTTTGACTTAGAGCATCTCCAAGAGCCTAGCAAAAAGAAAGTCTAAATTTACTTCTTTTAGCTAGGATGTAAAATAGAAAACACCAAAAAACTAACATGGAAACCAACAGCCCAGCAAAATCTGATTCCATATGTGGCCACGTCATTTGGTGGGTCCCATTTTCGTTATTCGGGCCCAACGGACAACCAACGATCGCGCGATCCCTTCATCCTCGAGTAGACGCCACGGGCCTCCGCTCGCCGAGCGATTGTTTCACGATCGACGCCGGCAGCATCTCGCTCGCCGCGCGATCGACTTGCGCGAGTTGAACGAGTCGACGCCGCGGGCCTCCGTCTATCGCCTCGACTCTTTCACGAGCTGACGCCGAATGGATCGTGCAATCGGTGGTGATTGGTGACCGAGTCCTCACCTGTCTAGCGGCGCGCGTGATGCACTGCGTGCGATCGCGCTTGCCTTGATCGTTTGCCTATTTCATGAGCCGAGGCCGGAAGCAGCTCGTCACGATTACCAACACCATTCTGCCGCAACCACCGATCTATAAAAGGTCGTCTCGATCTTCAGCCTCAATCTTTCGGATCAGATCTGTTCCGGCCGGTGACGTGCAAGACCCATCCTTCACCGATTCGGTACGTTATCATCACCATGTGTTACTTGTTTTAGTAATAACCCATTGCTTCTTGATCCCATTGATATGTATGCTACATGTGGATGATTGATCATATTTCTCTCTCTCTCCCTCGCTTTTATACAGTATGGATTCCGATGATGACTTCAATAATTTTGTTATGAATGAGTTGATTGATTCATCGTCCGATGATAAAGATGATTTTTCTTACAACGCTGCAACCATAATAGCATAGGAGGCTGTCAATGAACCACTTCATCGTGGTTCTATCATGGGACATGCTACCCTGGATCGAGAACGGTATTCATGGCACTTCTTGCTTTATCGAGATTATTTTGCAGATAATCCTATATTTCAGACGAAGGTTAGTATGTACTGTTATTTTTTTATTAAAAATATCATGTCCGTGTGTTTATGGTCTGGCTAAATAATTTTATGTATGAACAGATTTCGAATGAGACGACATGTTTTTCTGCGTATAATGAATGCCGTTGAAGATCATGATGATTACTTCATACAAAAGAGGAATGCAGCTGGTACACTAGGACTATCTTGCTTGTAGAAGGTGGTGGCGGCATTTCGTATGCTAGCTTATGGAGTAGCGACTGATGCTACAGATGAGTATGTGCATATTGGTGAGAGTACTGCTCTAGAATGTCTACGAAAGTTTACAAGTGCTATTCTTGAGGTATTTGGATCCGAATATTTGAGGTTACCTAACAAACAGGATACCGCTAGGTTATATGCAATTAATGAGAGTAGAGGTTTTCCAGGTATGCTTGGTTCAATTGATTGCATGCATTGGACCTGGAAAAACTATCCTACTGCTTGGCACGGTATGTACAAGTGGCCATAAAAAGGAGCCAACCATTATATTAGAAGCAGTTGCTTCTCAAGATTTATGGATTTGGCATGCATTTTTTGGGATGCCAGGCTCAAACAATGACATAATTGTGCTTCAACGATCTCCAATTTTTGCAAGTCTTGCTGAAGGTGAAGGTCCAAAAGTAAATTATAATATTAATGGAAATAATTACACAATGGGTTATTATGTAGCAGATGGTATATATCCTTCATGGGCTACATTTGTGAAGACCATACACGAGCCACAAGGTAACAAGAAGAAATATTTTGCCAAAGCTCAGGAAGCATGTAGAAAGGATGTGGAGCGCGCATTTGGGGTTTTACAATCTCGTTTTGCTATTGTTCGGGGGTCAGCTCGTTTGTGGGATGAGGATTTCCTCGGGAATATAATGATGACTTGCATAATTATCCATAACATGATTGTTGAGGATGAGAGAGAGGAATATAATCTGGATTCCACCAGTTATGATTACATGGGAGACAAGGTGGAAGCATCCCACAAAGAAGCACCCGAACTAGCTGCGTTTATGGAAAATTACAAGAAAATCAAGAACAAGGAAACTCACACTCAACTTCAAGCAGACCTTATTGAGCACTTGTGGCAAAATCATCCGGATTTATACAAGAATATTAGTATCGAGTGATATGAGTGTTTGATGTGTAATAAAATTGAATCTGATATTGTTTTTTACTATGTGCCGCACCATATGTTAATTCAAACTTTTCATACTCAATTTATCTATACTCTCTGTGTACGTCTCTGTGTACTTCTCAACACTGAAATTGGGACATCAAAACATTGTTTTTGTTTTGATTATACGGCATTTCACTCGACAACTCCTATCATTGAAGTCATAAGGCAACATTGCTAGCTTATCCGGGTTAAAAAAAATTCAAGTGGCCATGATATGGAAGTAATCATGAATTCTTTTCAAGTATGTGCTGCGTGTTTGATCAACTCCTTGAATTGGATCCATTGTCACGTTTAGCCAAGCTGACACAAGTAGTAGGTCCTCATCAACACTGAAATTTTTTCCTTTTTTATGACGTCCTTTTGCAGTTGCTGGTCCCTGGTCTTGGGAACCTATGCCTTCAGTATGTGGATGTCATCATCATGTGGGGTATCATCAGCATGTGGGTTGTCATAAGCATTTTGGTTGTCATCGGCATTTGAGGTGTAATCAGCATTTGAAGTATCATCAGGATCTCCACCAGCATAACCCAATGGATCAGTGTACCCATTGGACATAAGGTTAGTGAAATAAGACCCTGAATTCATGGCACCTGCATATGCATGAGAAATAAATTCAGAATATCCTAGACTAGCCTTTTCTCTAGTTATAAACCAAGTGGACCGAATGCAACAAGGTTAGTACAAAGTCTATAATGACAGACTGCCATGTGGTCATTTATTTTTTCACTTTATTTAAAATTACAATTGTATCTATGTTTCTTTTTATTTTAATAGACACAAAAGCACTTTAAACCGGAAACAGATTCATATGCTACTTTACTTTTGGTGAATTAAGTCTACCAGAGTGAAATAGTTGAACATGTATATTTGTGCTGTGCAAATTGACCATACAACACAACCTGACATTTTTAGTAACGAAGAAACATGAAAAACAAAGTGTCACCCGTGTCCAAAAGGAAAATCATATCTTCACTGTTCTTTTAAGCTGTTTAGGTACTTTCAACTTAATAAGAAGGAACACATGGTCAATGCTATGCTTGGTCTCACCTAACCTGACCTATTGAGAAACAAACAAAAGCTGCTTTCTTAGAAACAACGAGGAGCTCTCTGCTAGAAACCTAGCATGACAGCTTAAAAATGGTAGACACAGTTCAAACCAAACTCAATTGTCAATGCCTTCCCAGAGCCCAAGCCAAATAGCAAGGTATACTTGTGTCGAGTATTAAACTCGGCACTAGTACTACCCGGTCCCTCACGAGCGTGAAATTCGACGGTGCAACATACGAAACACACAGGAACACAAGATTTTAGACAAGTTCAGGCCCCTCAAATTGAGAGTAATACCCTACGTCCTGTATGTTATGTATTGCCTTTAGCGGATTGCTAATTGCAAGATCTCGAGAGAGTTATCGGGGGTCCCCGCTCCGCCTTATATCCGGGGAGCTAGGGTTACATGCAGAGTCCTAGTCGATTACATGGATTACATATATGGGAACTCTATCTCTAGCTTTCTTTATTGATTCGGAGTCCTAACGGACTACTAATTATTCCTTAACTTGCTTCTCAAGTCATCATACGCCGGTATTGATATCCGCCCGATCTCCATACCGATATATAGAATCTTCCGTTATTCCGGACCGGTCGAAACCGATCATGTCAGCTATCTCCATCACCTTTATCTTCATTGATTTGTTACCGTGTCTTTGCGCATCCATTCCTTTATCATTTGTATACCCATAAGGCAAGTATACGACAGTAGCTCCCGAGTAATTTTTTATTTGACCTTGAATAAGACCGACTAGTCTTCTCGCATGTTGGTCTTGATTCCATGGTAAAATTAAAAGAACTCTAATCTGCTGCAATGATTCTTCTTTCTTCGAAGCGCTTTAAAAAGCCAAAAATTAGTATTTTTATCCTTCATATCACCTAATTAGGTAATCATTGCAAATTCTTCTCTCCGTGCACCGACTAGGTGCACCCAATTGGGTATAGCCCCGACTCTTGGATCATTTGAACTCCTTTCAAATAATGCAAGAGTCCACTAGTTGATTCTTCATTATTTTCCTTTGATATGCAATCGTTACGGACCACTCCATTTATTTTTCCATTAATTTCCACCCCCGCAATCCTTATAGACTACTCTTGGATACGGTGCACCGATCGAGTGCACCTAATTAGGTATAGCCCCCGACTCTTATATCATTTCAGGATCGCAAATAATTCAAGAGTCTTTCTGGAGAGACTATGCTTTACTATCTTCCATGGAATCATATCCCTCTTAGCACTTTCTGCCAAGAACACATTTTTCAGACCGGTCTAACCGGTCATATCACATTTAACTAAAGATTCTGGTTGATCAGACCAGTTTATTCCCCATATTCTCACATCGACTCGAGTCTCCAAGGCCTATGATCAGCCGGATGATTAACACCCACAGTCTAAGGCATCCATTATTATTGAGTTAGATAAAGTCTAACTCTTTCATACTTGCTAAATTGCAAAATTCAGCATTACTTTAATTTCAATCTGAAAATTTTCATATTTCAGACCGCTTTTTTATTCACATTGTGACATCCCATGTCACGAAGAGGGTAATTATGCTAATGACACATGCAAATTGTCAATTAGGTTGACTAAGAATTAATCGCTTAATTAAAAATCAAGTAAAAGAGAAATCAATTAATTAAATCGGATAAAACACTAACGCCGAACCACATCAAAAATTACAATGATAGGGTGCCAATGTTTTTACACCATTATGATGGCTGTATCAAAAGATGAATTTAGGGTATTTTAGCTGAATTTTTAGCAACCATTTAAATGCCTTAAAAATTCGTTTGAATACCAGAAACTGTCCCTGTTCCCGAATTTTTGAAAAATTATGGAGGCAGAATCTCACCCTGACCCCAAAAGCAAAGTTGGAGCACACGTCACGCTCAGTCTACAGGAATTTTGGTTTGAATTTCGGAGCACTGTAGCGCTGACTTTTGAGTAAATTACAGAGAGCACTGCTGAGTTGACAGGGAATCGACCTTTGCCTTTGCCCACCGGATCAATGGCAGCCTCGTCGTCCTTCCTCTGCAAACAGCTGCCCAAGCCCGTCCACAACCCCTGCCTAACAACATGGGCAGCTGCCCACGAGGTGACCCACACCTACCCCATGGTCAGCCGCCTCCCACGCTTGTTTTTCTTTGAACTGAACACCGCCTCTCTTCTCTCTCGTCTCCTCCATCAAAAACCGGCAGCAAGCCGTGTGCCACACCCATACCAGTGTCCAACACTCCTCCTCATCTCCCTCTAGAGCACCAGCAGCCCTCAGTCCCTTCTCTCTTGGCCAGCAGGTGCAGAAACAGAAGAAATCGCCGCCATCATGCTCCCAAGCCGCCATGGCTGCCACCTCCAAAACCTCGGCCTAGGTAGCACCCCTCTCTATGTTTCTTCCTCAAACTCATGCGCAAGCACTACCACACGGACGCACTGTAGCGGCGGGCCAAATGGGCCTGTAGCGGCGGCTAGGCCAGGCCGCCGCTACGCCTCCGCAGTTAGAAATGGAGGTTTGTAGCGGCGGCCCGTCAGCAACAGCCGTTACAAAAGCGTTTTGTAACGGCGGTTGGCTATACCAACCGCCGTTAATAATGACATTATTAACAGCGGTTGTGGATGCCAACCGCCGTTAATACGGTTATTATTAACGGCGCGCGGCAGTATAATCCGCCGTTACTAAGGCCTTTGTAACGGCGGATTATACTGCCAACCGCCGTTAATATTTGAATACCGCAAAAAAAATTAAATTACAGGAAACCAGAAATACAACAAATCTCAGAACATACACATATATTAATCACAATTCATTGACATCTCAAAACATTCACATGTATTCATCATCCAATGTTTACTTCTCAAAACAAATCAAGTCACTTGCATATATACAATAAAGATTGTCTTTACATGAGAAACTATGAAGTCTATCAAACTACTTTCCTAATCCACTCATCACTATCTTCACTACTATCATTCACGAATGGTCGTGTCGAACCACACCACTCATAGAGAGAACGATGGTCTCTAGCGCTCTCATTGTCTTCGTCGAAGAACCTGCCAGCAGGAGAGATAACCTCTCCGAGCAAGAACCGACACATCCGCTCCACAATCGGTAACATTTGGTCCGAAGTCGGATGTTTTGATCTTTGCGGGAACGCTTTGTTCTTAAAATCTTGTAATATCTGTTTGTCCGTTTTGGTTCTCTCGCCATTAGAATTTCTTTATTAACAAGATTGCAATTATAATTAAAATGAATCAAATTTGATAAACTCAATAAAACGCACCTGTTGGTCAGTCTCTTCAATAATGACATACATATAACTCGAGAAGCTATTCGCGTACAAACAAGTGTAGTAGCCACAGTGGACACTACCTTTCACTTGTTTAACACACTATATAAAATAAAGGAAATAAGTTACTATTTTGTCAATCACACCGATAGTAGGACAACGGCGTAGAGAAGTGAGACAAATGTATCTTACCGGGAATTTGTGCCGAAAGTACATATTTTTCGGCCGTCTAGGGTTGTGCGGCCCACCAGCCTTTACATAATTCTCGTATGCACTGGTCCATCATAAAAAACGTATAGTTAGATAAAACTATCATTTCCGAATTATAGACGTCTACGATGATTAAGTACGTACCAATCAATGACGCTCACGATGTCGAGTAGCCCCTTTTGTCCAAGTCGAGGCTGTCGAGGACGAGAAGGTACCCATTTCTCGGCATAAGGACAAAGCAGATCCGAGTGATCACTGCAAGAATGATCATATGCGTTAGTATTCTAGAGCCTTTCAATGCAAGAGAACATGAAAAGACTTGTTGGAACTTACTTATAGTTGTAAGGCGCGAGAATAGAACATCTCGTCCTGCCACTTGATGAAGCGAGTTATAGATGTAGGTTGCCACATCGGATCTAGCTTTAGATGTCATCTCGGCCTTGAGTTGATCTAGCTCCTCGAGGCTTCATGTCCTTATACTTTGGGTCCTTCTCATTGATCCGCGGGTTGATCGCGGATTGACATATCATGTTCGGGTTGAGGTACCCGACCCTCCAATCTGGTCTATTGATTTTCTTTTTTTGAAATTCTGAATTCATCCTAAATGAAGCATAGGTCAAAAATGAACGAGATTAATGCTTCAAATATGAGAATATGTACGAGAATTGATATTTGAAATAGGAGATAGAAAATGGGGTTACTTACAAGCACCGAGAGGGTTATAAAGGTTGTGTCCACCTTGCCAAGCCGAAACATAGTGTGAAGATCATTGAAATACAGTCCAAGAACCGAGTCGGCTTCATCGTTGAACACGTGTGCTGAAACTTTGCACGTGATGACCTCGACTCCAAGCTTCGATGCCTGCATGTACCGGTCGTGCAGCTTACGCATTGCGCCCGGCAGGTTCTTGTACACGATCTTCGATATAAGCGGCTTGGCAAACATGAATGTGGGGTAATCCGTGTCATCACCTGTCCTTAAATAGGTCATCATCGTATGAGATCGGTTGTCGGGACTCGACACGATCTGCGGCTTAGGAAGCTGTGGATTGCATCTCCTCTTCAATGAATCCAAGTAAGCTTTAATGTTTGCTTGAGTTTCGGGAGATACAATCTTGCGCTCCCGAGTCTCCGAGATTTCAGGAGGACTCGATCGCTCAACCGCAACCGCTACGGACGCGTCCTTGGCGATCACCGCCAATTCTTCATGCTGAACTCCCTTTAGCAAGATCTCTTCGGAGTTAGAGACGTTAGGGAGGATTGGGCTATGGACAACTTCCCCGCTATGTCATCCGCCTTTCGAGATGCCGAAGCAGCACCCGATAGATGAGACGGTTGTCCATGTGCATATTCGGTATGTTGGCTCGCATGGGCTGATCCGTGTCCGGATATCGGGTGTGGAGAAGCTTGTGGAGTCGTGGACATGACAATATCACTACCTTTCCAGATAATGAATGTCCCGACGGCGTCTCGCGAGTCTCGATCCCCGCCTCGGGTATAGGGTATTCAAGCTTGTCGTCCTTATGACCTGGGACGACCTCTTAGACGTAGACACGCACATAGATTGAGGTATCCGAAGAAAATAGATTGCTTCTTAAAGGGCGTGTGGGCTTTGCACTTTGAAACTCCCTTCACCGGTATGCCAAACACAACTTTGATGTTCTTTACCGTCTCGAACACGACACTAGGGGTCCAACGTCGAGGTTCTTCGCCTTCCTCAATAGTGCCATGTTGGTATTTCTTACGTCACGAATAAATCCGCAAGCGCACGGAATACCGTTGTAGCACTTCACCCGGAGTATTCCAAGGTATCGTATTTATATCCGCAGGGAACGGAGTATTTCTGCAACAAGGTTAGTTTACCCAAGGACAACCAAGACAACGTAGCAAAATAGGGTCGAGAGGGTGACTCTTATCTATTTATCCTTTAAAGGTAGACGAACGCAAGCTAGACTTGTTTACTTCGGCACCGTCTTAGGCTTGGTCTCGCCAAGCCACTCCGGTCTACGAAAGCTCTACTATGTACCCGAACGTGGAGGGTTCCTTTGGATGACAGGGCTGTCACTTCCTGCCACCTACCTCTACAAACCGTGGGGCACACAAGAAACAAAGGCGATCTCCAGCCTAGACACCACGTCTATGCTATTGACCGCTACTCTAGCCTCGGCCTAGAACCGAGTTCGTAAAGCTAGAGCACTTCTTGCGAAGCGATGATCCCGTAAACAAGTATAACAAGAATTACGTCTAACAAAGATATGTCACGATAGATAAGTAGATCACCACGTATAAATCACCTAAAAGAGTGTTTACACGCCAAGGTAAAAGGAAAGGAAATACTACTCCACTTTATAAAAGGGAGGAACACTCCTTCCTTTTCCTTGCCCTCTCTCCTATTCTACTAAGATACAAGAGGCCCTTGGCCTAAGGATGAGAATTTTGTCTTCTATCTTGATGTTGGTGGTGTGTTGAGAGAGGGGGTATAGCCCTTTATTTATAGCCTTGGAAGGTCGGCAACTTGGAGGCGGTTCCGGACGTCGGTGGTATTAATTGCAGGTGGAACCGACCTCCGTACGTCGGTGACGAACCGCCGGAGAAAAGTGGGCCAGTGGGGCCCACTCGTCGCCTCGGCCGAACCGCAGAGGGCGGTTCCGCCGAACCGGCCCGGGCTCCCCGGGCTTGGTTCTTCTCTCGGTGCCTTCCTCCGGTCGTGTACTCGGCCCAATCCACTTGCTTGGTTTGATGTTGAGGCCCCGTTTTGTGGTTTTGGGCTTTTGGACGATATTCTTTAGTCCTGGGAAAATCCGTCGATTGCAAAGTCCATGTTTCGTGCATGTTTTCCCCTCGTTTTCATATGAATTGCACCCGCATTCATCATTTCACCAAGACTAGTGGAATTTGTTAGAAATAATCCCTATGTCTATTCTTGGTGATGGTGTTTGATTCAAAAAGATGCAATATGTTGACGGTAAAATTGGACCATAAGGACCGTCAACAAGACCCCCACACTTAGCTCTTTGCTCGTCCTCGAGTAAAGGTGGGAGCGTAAGTTGAGAGATCTCTCCTCTTAGAGACCTCGCACACATGTTATTACAAGCCACACCGTTTTACTTGTGAACATGACGGTGGCTAACATGCATTCTTGGATGATTGATAAGTGGAACAGCTCATGACTCAAGTCACTATACTTTTGCTCACTAAGCACCTTGGGTTTTTGAAAGTTTTGAAAATAAACAACATGACTCCCGCTCCTCTTTGATTCTCTTGAATCGCTCAAAAAGTGTTTTCCTCACCAAGGCATTGTGTTGCCTCTCTTTTTCCTACTTTTTAGGCTTGTATGTGGAGCTCGGTAGGGAATGAGAGAGGCATACTTGTATCACAAATATTGCTAAGCCAAAAGAAAGGATCCATGGAGAAGCCAAGTCATGCAACCTTGATCAAGAAGTGCGTGTGTGTATGGATATGAAAAAGTGACAACTCCTATTGTAATTGACCCCTCTTTATTTTGCATTTTCAAAACATGGCTATCTTTTTATTTTCTTTCTTTTCTTTTCTTGCTCTATGCTTGAGCATCTCTTCTCTTTTTCATTGCTCATCTTTGTGAGCTTTCTTTTCATTGCTCATCCGTGTGAGCTTTTCATTGCTCATCCGTGTGAGCTTTTCTTTCTACATAGCCATGTCTTGTTTATGCGTGATTGAGAGAGAGAGAGAGGTAAAAAGAGGTGCAAGCGAGGAGTGTCTTTATTTTGGTGGGGTGCTAGCTCCCGGTGTAGGAGTTTAGCCCTTTTTTGGTGGAGTGTACGTGCTCTTGATCAAGAGAGCATGACAAGTTTCTCTCTAGGGTCACTCAATTTTGGTAAAGCTCATTGCAAACACAAGCAGCATATGTATGTAAGTTTTGCAAGGTATGATCGTCATATGGCATTGGTAGGCATTTTTGTATCAAGAGAGGAGCATGAAGCCATGGTATTTTTGTTTTGTGAAATAAAATTCCCAAGGACTCCGGTAAGCTAAGCATAAGATCATTTCGTCGAGCCATATCACACTTGCCAATAATCTAGAAAAACATGGGTCCTATGGATTTGATTATTTGTTCACAGTGCAAGTGGTGATGAAGCGAGTAATAAAAAGTGTGCAAGATCATCATGAGAGTATTAGGGAGAGACTTGGGATTTTCAAAGGTATTCAAAAGAAATCTTCCCAAATTTTAGTTGGTCAAGTTTTAGTAATTGTTTTTCGCGTCTCGTAATGAACTTGACAAATAAGGTAGGCAAAAAGGAAGTGTGAGAAACAAACTCAAGTGCCACGAGGAAGCAGGGCTGAGTGGGACCCACCAGGGTTCGGCCGAACCACCCTTTTGGGTTCGGCCGAACCGGCTCGGGCCTCACTTGCGCTCCGTTTCGCAGCTTGTGTTTGTGTTGTTTTCCTCGTGATGTTTCTGCGCGCTTCGCGTGTGTTTGTCTTTGCTTTCCGCGATGTCCCCCCCACACTTGCCTTTTGCCTCGTTTCCTTCAAAAGATAGACAAAAGACATTTGGAAACAAAATTTGCTCGCCGGTATGGAAGCCCGGGGAGCACTAATATGATTGAATTAAAACAAGTAGGCGTATTACAAAAAGGATCGAAAGATTTCTAAGGTTTATGCGTTCTACGTCCTACTCTTAATCTTTCTTAATTTTCCTCTCCTCCTCCCGCAGCTTTCGCCTTCTCTTCTTCGATCATCTCTAAGGCGAGGTCGTATCGCGCCCATCCTCCAAGTGAGGGTCTCGATGAGGTCTTCATCCTTCTTCTTCTCCCTCTCGAGGTGGTTGTAGAGGTTCCGGAGAACCCCATTCTCTTTTTTTTTGGCGCGCTCTAACTGCCGGCGAAGCTCCTCAATGAGGCGGATAGCGTTGTCGAGTGCTTCGCCTTCTTCAATCCATTCATGGGGCTTCTTCCTTTTGCTGCTGCCGTCCGAGATGTCGGACGAGGCGCTGCTATGTTCGCTCATGATGTAGGAAGTGGAGGAGATGAAAAGATTGGGTGGAGAGGAGAAGTATAAATAGGGGTTTTCTACCCTGTGCGCGCTCGACAAGGTTTTTATTTTCCAGCAGAAAATAAAGAAAGGAGGGAAGGAGATATTGGATTTTTGGCAAAAGATGGGCGCCGGGGAGATCAGGCTGGTTCGGCCGAACCACAAAGTGGGGTTCGGCCGGACCGCCTTTTCTTCCTCTCGGTTTCCTTCTTTTTTCTGGTTTATTTCTTGCTATATTTATTCAAAGGAAAGTACTGCTACGGGTGATGAAGTAAAACGGGGGATATCATGAGAGATATTTCAAATCAATCAAGTGCATGACATCAAATTCTTTATCTTTATCGGGCTCGAAATAAATTTTAAGGCGCTGACCATTTACCTTAAATAT
Source organism: Chloris gayana (assembly GCA_031894775.1). Taxonomy (NCBI): domain Eukaryota; kingdom Viridiplantae; phylum Streptophyta; class Magnoliopsida; order Poales; family Poaceae; genus Chloris; species Chloris gayana. Next base: position 191,025 of record JAUNZO010001131.1, on the reverse strand, counting down.
TTTACCTTCGTCGTCTTGAAGTGTGATTGCTCCATGTGACGAGGTGTCAATAACCGTGTATGGTCCGTCCCATTTACTTCTTAATTTTCCATGCCCGAAGAGTTTCACCCGTGAATTGAATAGCAAGACTTTATCTCCAACCTTGAATACCTTTATCTTTATCTTTTTGTCGTGCCACCTTTTTGTCCTTTCTTTGTATATAGCTGAGTTGTGGTAAGCTTTGTCTCTCCATTCTTCTAACTCAGCTATCTCCATTTTTCTTTTGCGTCCGGCACCATTAAGGTCCATGTTCTATTTCCGGATGGCCCAATACGCTCGGTGTTCCGTCTCGACGGGTAAATGACATGTTCTCCCGTACACGAGCTGGTATGGGGACATGCCTATGGGTGTCTTATATGCTGTACGGTATGCCCATAGTGCATCGGGTAGCTTGTCCTTCCATCCCTTCCCCATTTCTCGTTACGGTCTTTTGCAGGATCCGCTTGATTTGCTTGTTTGAGGTCTCGGCCTGCCCACCGGTTTGAGGGTGGTATGGAGTAGCGATATTATGCCTTGATCCAAGTTCTCTTAGGAAGCGTCGGAAGGTCTTATCAATGAAGTGAGACCCTCCGTCGCTTATCACTAGCTTCGGTGTTCCAAACCTCGGGAAGATAATTTCGTGGAACATCCGGCGAGCATGCTTGGCATTTGCGGCCCCGCAAGGCATTGCTTCTACCCACTTAGACACGTAGTCTACCGCCACCAAGATGTATTCGCAGTCATGTGACTTGGTGAACGGTCCCATGAAGTCAATGCCCCATACGTCGAAGAGCTCGACTTGTAAATTGTAGTTGAGGGGCATTGCATCTCTTGCCGTGATGCCTCCAACTCTTTGACATTCCGGGCATCGCCCGACAAATTCCTTTGTGTCTTCGTACATGGCTGGCCAAAAGAAACCACTTTGCCATATCTTGGCCTCGTGTACGAAACACGCCGTAGTGTCCCCCGTATGGCGATGCATGGCACTTCTCAATGATTCGTGTGCTCTCGGGTATGGGCACACATCGCCTTAGCAATCCATCGGCGCAGACACGGTAAAGGAAGGGTTCTTCCCATAAGTGACGGCGACTCTCATAGATGAGTCGTTTCTTGCTCTTTCCAGGTGGTACGTACCCCGTTGCCATGAAGTTCACAATGTCGGCGTACCATGGATGTGAGTCCCTTATTAGGAGCAGCATGTCGTCACGTAGGAAATCATTGATGGGTAATTCCTGCAGGTTAGTGAATTGTATACGCGACAAATGATCTCGCCACGGAATTTTCTACTCCTTTTTTATCACGGATTTCTACATCAAATTCTTGGAGTAGAAGAACCCATCGTATCAAACGGGGTTTAGCATCCTTCTTATTGAGCAAAAACTTTAAAGCAGCATGATCGGTGTAAACAATGACTTTTGCTCCAGCTCAAGTAGGATCTAAACTTATCAAAAGCAAAAACGACAAGCAAGGAGCTCTTTTTCAGTGGTAGTGTAATTTAATTGAGCTCCAATCAAGGTTTTGCTTGCATAGGAGATTGCATGATGCTTTTTATCTCTAGTTTGGCCAAGAACAGCTCCCTACGGCAAAATCACTAGCATCACACATTATCTCAAAAGGCAGCGTCCAATCGAGGGGTTGGATGATTGGCGCCGAGATGAGTGCATTTTTAAGGGTAGTGAAAGCAAGTCATGCATTCATCGAGAAACTCAAAGGGTGCATCCTTCGCAAGTAGATTTGTAAGGGGTCTAGCAATTTGAGAGAAATCTTTGATAAAACGACGATAGAACCCCGCATGTCCCGTAAAGCTGCGAATGCCCCTAATATTCACAGGAGGTGGAAGCTTTTCTATAACTTCTAATTTAGCTTTGTCCACCTCTATCCCCCTTTCAGAAATTAAATGCCCTAGAACTATGCCTTCTCTAACCATGAAATGGCATTTTTCCCAATTGAGCACTAAATCATTTTCTTGACAACGTTGCAAGACTTTGTCTAAATTTTCTAAACAATGATCAAAGGTTTTTCCATAAACGGAGAAATCATCCATGAATACTTCCATAATCTCTTCGATCATGTCGAAAAGATAGACATCATGCAACGTTGAAAAGAAGCAGTGCATTGCAAAGCCCAAAGGACATTCGTCGATAGGCGTAAGTTCCATAGGGGCATGTGAAAGTGGTCTTACTTTGATCGTCGGGATGGATGGGGATTTGATGATATCCTCGAATACCCATCAAGGAAACAAAAGAAAGAATTATTTGCCAGCCGTTCCAACATCTCATCGATGAAGGGCAGCGGAAAATGATCCTTCTTTGTAGCCTTGTTAAGTTTCCGGTAATCTATGCACATCCTCCATCCCGTGACGGTGCGTTGAGGGATCAACTCATTTTTGTCATTCTCGGATGACCGTCATTCCTCCCTTCTTGGGTACAACCTGCACTCGGACTCACCCACTCGCTGTGTGGAACAGGATAGATAATGCCAGCATGTAAAAGTTTTAAGACCTCCTTTTTAACGACCTCCCGCATCGCATTGTTCAACCTCCTTTGAGGTTCCCTAGATGGTGTACTATCGGGGCCTATGGGAATGCGATGGGTGCAAAGAGCAGGGCTAATTCCCTTGAGGTCTCCAAGCGAGTACCCAAAAACGGAGTGATGTTTTTCTAGCACGGCTAAGAGTTTTGCAGCTTCCTCCTCCGAAAGCTTGTCACTTATGATGACAGGGGTTTCGGGATTTCCGTGAAGAAAAACGTGGCGCAAGCCTCGGTGGAAGAGTTTTGAGTTCTACGGGAGGTGGCGTAGGTGTAAAAGTTTCGGGCAGCTCAAAAGTTTCCGCCGAATCATCCTCTTCCAAAATGAAATCAAGAGCATCTTCATCCAAGGATGATTCGGGGTTTTCATGAGGAAAAATTGCCATAACCTCCTCCATGCATTCTTCTTCCACAAGCGGCTCCTTGGCAAAAGAGTTTTGTGCATGAATGATAGGAAGAGAAAAAGTTTTCTTGCCGAGGGTGAAGTCTAAGGTTCCTAAAGGTGATATCCCTAAGAAAAGCTTTTCTATGGGATGACCGACCAAAACATCGAAATCCAAGATTCCGAAAACGTGAAAGTCCAGGGAAACCTTTGCTTCATTATGCTTAATGCAAACATCTCTAATGATCCCCAAACTCTCAAAAAATTGCCCGGTGAGGCTTTAAGGAGTTTGTCGAAGGTGCCCATGTCTCGTTTCCAAATAAAGTTGAAGCAAAAGATTCGGACATGATGTTGGCACCTACTAGAGGATTATAGAGAATATCTACCATTACTCCCCGAATTGAGCCACGAATGGTTGATCTAGGATGATCAAGTCGAAGAACTTCCGAAGAAAGTTCGTTTTCTATCAACCATTCATCACTCATGATTGCTGTCAACTTCCGAACAGCTTTTAAGAGAATAGATTTTTCAATAGGTTCGGGAGTTGGTGCAGGGAGTGCTGGTTTCTTTTGATAGGAGTAGTTCAAGGTGTTTCCAAAATCTTCAAAAATTTCTTCCTTGAACTCAAATGGGAACTCAAGAGGTTCATCTTCCTCTATCATTGTTCTTGTGTTAGATGAGGACTCGAGTGCTAGGTGCTCCATCATGGGCACCAAGTGCCGTGTCTCTTGCACAACGAGTTCCTCATCTTCTCGACTCCGGCTCTACGAGTAAGTCAGCGGAAAAAGGTGTGTTTTCCACAATTCGATCCAAAAGTTCGTGTGCTTCCGCTATGGTCTTATGAGAAAAAGATCCACCCGCGGCCGTGTCAAGATAAAGTGCGGTATCGTTGCTCAATCCCGAATAAAAGTGTTGTAATAAAACGGGTTCGGGAGCAACAATTCTGGTCCGAGTCCGTTAGAGAACGAACCGAATCCATGCCGCGCTCAAGGTTTCCTTTTCTTCTTGTCGAAAGCTTATTATTTCCGCTCGTAGAGAAGTGATACGAGACACGGGGAAGAATGCTAGACAAAATTTGTCTCGCAATTCTTTCCAATCACCGTTCACTCTCTTAGCGGTGTAAGTGTACCATTGCTTCGCCTTCTCATTGAGAGAGAAGGGAAACAACTTCCACTTCAATGTTTCTTGTGTCATGCCATGGATCAATCGGCATGAACACAAATGTTCAAACTCTCGCAAGTGTTCATAAGGATTTTCATGTTTAAAACCCGAAAAGGATAAACCTCTAATCATCGAAATGTAATCGGGGAGAACTCATAGCCAGGTGAAGAAATAGGTTGTGATGATGATGGTGGCTCTAAGAGTTCACCCCGTGGAGTGGAGAAAGATTGGATGGTTGGGTGTGACTCCATGATATGTTTTTGTGAAATTTTGAATGTAAGGAAAAATAAAAACAGAACGGTAAGTAAGATAGATTACGAGGGCAAACCTGATTCGTTACAAAGATAACAACCGCTCCCCGGCAACGGCGCCGTAAATGCTTGTTGGTATTTCTTACGTCACGAATAAATCCGCAAGCGCACGGAATACCGTTGTAGCACTTCACCCGGGAGTATTCCAAGGTATCGTATTTATATCCGCAGGGAACGGAGTATTTCTGCAACAAGGTTAGTTTACCCAAGGACAACCAAGACAACGTAGCAAAATAGGGTCGAGAGGGTGACTCTTATCTATTTATCCTTTAAAGGTAGACGAACGCAAGCTAGACTTGTTTACTTCGGGCACCGTCTTAGGCTTGGTCCGCCAAGCCACTCCGGTCTACGAAAGCTCTACTATGTACCCGAACGTGGAGGGTTCCTTTGGATGACAGGGCTGTCACTTCCTGCCACCTACCTCTACAAACCGTGGGGCACACGAGCAAACAAAGGCGATCTCCGGCCTAGACACCACGTCTATGCTATTGACCGCTACTCTAGCCTCGGCCTAGAACCGAGTTCGAAAGCTAGAGCACTTCTTGCGAAGCGATGATCCCGTAAACAAGTATAACAAGAATTACGTCTAACAAAGATATGTCACGATAGATAAGTAGATCACCACGTATAAATCACCTAAAAGAGTGTTTACACGCCAAGGTAAAAGGAAAGGAAATACTACTCCACTTTATAAAAGGGAGGAACACTCCTTCCTTTTCCTTGCCCTCTCTCCTATTCTACTAAGATACAAGAGGCCCTTGGCCTAAGGATGAGAATTTTGTCTTCTATCTTGATGTTGGTGGTGTGTTGAGAGAGGGGGGTATAGCCCTTTATTTATAGCCTTGGAAGGTCGGCAACTTGGAGGCGGTTCCGGGCGTCGGTGGTATTAATTGCAGGTGGAACCGACCTCCGGACGTCGGTGACGAACCGCGCGAGAAAAGTGGGCCGGGGGGCCCACTGTCGGCTCGGCCGAACCAGTAGGGCGGTTCGGCCGAACCGGCCTGGGCTCCCCGGGCTTGGTTCTTCTCTCGGTGCCTTCCTCCGGTCGTGTACTCGGCCCAATCCACTTGCTTGGTTTGATGTTGAGGCCCTGTTTTGTGGTTTTGGGCTTTTGGACGATATTCTTTAGTCCGGGAAAATCCGTCGATTGCAAAGTCCATGTTTCGTGCATGTTTTCCCCTGTTTTCATATGAATTGCACCTGCATTCATCATTTCACCAAGACTAGTGGAATTTGTTAGAAATAATCCCTATGTCTATTCTTGGTGATGGTGTTTGATTCAAAAAGATGCAATATGTTGACGGTAAAATTGGACCATAAGGACCGTCAACATGCCATCAAACTGTCTCTTCAACAAGCGATACCTGTGGTTTCGTGGTAGGAATCGACGGTTTTGCGTGTACACTATCTTACGGGATGGTGGAAGATACACATGGGATGTATCATCAACGCATACAAAACAACCATACTTTCCTTTGACCTGTCTCGATAGCGCCCTTAGCGCTGGTGAATCACTTATCGTCACAAAAATGATGGCTTTGAGCAAGAAGGGCGCTCTACGGTGCTCATCCCATATACTAACCCCTTCTAACCACGGTTTCGCATGTCTTCCAATAATGGTTCCAAGAACACATCTATGTCGTTACCGGGTTCTTTCGGACCGGATATAAGGATTGTCAATAGCAGGTACTTTCTCTTGTGACACAACCATGGTGGAAGGTTGTATATTGACGAGTATAACCGGCCAAGTGCTTGTGCGGGTTCCTCAATTGACCATGAGGATTCATCCCGTCCGTACTCGGAGCAAACCGTATGTTCCTTGTCTCTTCGAGAGAATTCGGATGGTTAGAATCAAACTTTTTCCACTGGGTCCCATCAGCTGGATGACTAAGTTTCTTTGAGTCCCTAGGGCGCGAATGCCACGTCATCGGTTCAGCATCCTTAGGGTTGGCAAACAATCGTCTTATCCGATCCACAACGGGTAAGTACCACATCACCAAGGCAGGAATCTTCGTTTGTTCGCTGTCATCGATAGTGATGCTTTTCTTCCTCTTCTTCGCATTCTCGTTGCTCTTCTTTCCACTAACAACCGATGTGTCCGCATCATAGTCGTCCTTGCACTTGAACCGACTACGCTTGCATCTTGGGCATCTCACGGCTTCCTTGTATTCCCCCGATACAATATGCAATGATTTGGGCACGCGTGAATCTTTTGCACGCCCAACGAAAGCGGGGTTATGAGGCGTTTTGCTGTAGTGAAGGATCCCCTCTAGTCTCCCCTTGGAGGAATTTGTATTTGGTTCAGCGAGCGCGACGAATTTGGAGAAAGAATCGTCGCTGTTTCTGCTGTCCACCGCGAGCTGCGCCCTATGGCAATTTCGTAATTTCGGCGAAGTCAAATTCCCTTGGTGACAGATTCGGTAATTATGCAGAACTTTGATTAATATTCAAAAAATCATATCTCGCAATTTAAAAGGCAGAAAAATACAAAATAAATTTTGTTAGATTCATAACAATCCCCTGTTTCCAAAAAGTAGGATGAGCACCTAATGTTTCACTGTTTTCATATTTATAAAAATTCCCTGAAGTTGAACTCTTTTAAGAGTTATAAATTCATAAATAAATCTATAAAAATCATATCATCATGAAACGTGGTCACTAAATCACTCATGGCATGTATGAAGTGTCTGCACATGCATATCTTCATTTGTTGTATATTTTTAAAGTTATAGCATCATCTCTTGTTTTTAGTAAATAAATTCTTATCATTTTTATATTAGGAATTTCTTCATGGTACTTTGCATTACCGCTGTTTATCACATAATACATGACTGGTTGTTCTCGATCTAGATCGCTTGAATAACCGATTGAAGAGAATGCTTCAATCCGGGTTTAATGAGGCAGGGTGCCGGAGGGTAGGCTTGGCATTCAGCTCATCTAATCCTCGTGATCCTGTAAGTATCCCTTTTCTCACTTAATACCGGTATTTCAACATTGATTTTTCCTTACTCATGTATTTTTACTTCATGCAGAAGTTGGACAACTATAGAAGCCATCCTCCTCTTCCAACGAATGATCCTTGTTGAGAAGATTACAAAGCAAACGCTGCTCCCATCCCTGCACTGGACCGATCCGCCACCCCCACTCTTACTCAAGGGACTTTAGACCGGTTCTTCCTCGAATCGAGGCCAGGTCCAAAGATTTCAAGGTCCGGGAAGGCAGTCCAAGACCCAGCAGAAGAAGGCGCACATCAACTCTAAGCGTTGATAAATCTGCATCAATCCCTGCTTCCTTGCCGGGAGATATCCGTACGGACGCACGTAAGCTTGAAGAGCGGCACAAGGAGCAAGAAGCCGTCGAGAGAGACCGCCAAGCTGCTCGGCCGCATTTCGGGCAGCTGCCACTAGGGAGCCTCAAGGAGACCCTCGATTAACCGATTCTCTCGCCAATATCCCCAAAAGGTCCCCGTATGCTGCCCGGACCGGTACTTCGAGGGACGCTGCAGGAGGGACCATCCCCACACCTCAAGTCCCACCAGCAGCAAAACGGAGCGTGGAGGGTTCAAGCGGGGATACCGAGGGTCCCCCTGTGAAGAAAAGCAAGACCTCCTTAGGCTTTAAGAAAGCAACCACGTAAGTTTTCCTAACCCGATCTATTTTGATATTCACATGGTCTAGAACCATTACTGCATCATCTCGGTTTGTCAACCCTTTTCCTTTTCTACAGGATCCCATCTAATCTTCAAGCTAGCATTGCAAGCTTATTGAGAAATAAGCCCAATATTCCTTCCGCAAACCCTGCGACGGTTAGCGAGCACAACATCAGCCCCAACTCTAAGCTGCGTCAAGTACCGCGGATACCTCTGAAGCCAAGAGTGCAGCAATCGCAAAGGAACCCCCTGCTGCCTCCATTGAAGAACAAATCACCAAAGTCGCCAAGGAGCGAGTTGTCACCGAAGCCGATATCGGTGACACCGTTACAAGTGACTTCCCACCTCGAGCCACCTTATTCCGGACCGCTCTAGAACTCCCATTGGGGCCGGTCCGGATCGAAGAGATACCTCCCCGAGCAAGAACTACTCGAAAGGCTCTTAGATCGAAGAAAAACAGGCTGCCCGTATTGGAGAATCGGAGGGCGAGCTTACTCGTCAAGGATAACATTACGGCACGAGACCCTTACGTCTAATAAGATGCTTAAGAACGGCAATGCTCGCCTAAAGACCGAGCTTGTAGAGGCTCCGGAAGCTGCCAAGTCCGCATAGATAGAAAAGGAAAATGCTCCAAAGGGGGTGATGAACGCGGTCCCGATTTGATCTTCAACCGTCAAGGGAATCCGATGATATCCAGAATAGGCATCAACAAAACAAAGACGCTCGCAGCCAGCGATCGAATCAACAACTTGGTTGATCCAAGGCAGCGCGAAAGGGTCTTTCGGGCAAGCCTTGTTGAGATCGGTATAATCAACGCACATTCTTCTTCGGTACAAGGACTGGATTGGCAAGCTGAAAGTCGCCTAGAGGGGGATGTGGGGGGGGGGGGTGAATAGGCGATCCTAAAAATTTTTGTGAGATAAGACTAAGACGAAACGTCAAATACCGGATCTTCCGGTGTAGTGTGAAATTTGCGGAATAAAACCCTACACAATTCAAGTGATTTGCAAGAAGGAAAAACAGAGCCCTATGCAATTCTAGGAATTTAAACGCGCAAAGGGAAACTAACAAGCAACCTAACAAAATAAAGAACAACGCGCTTAATTAAAAAGAGAGAGAGCACACAAGACACGGATTTTTCACCGAAGTTCAAGTCCACGTAGGACTCTAGGTCTCCGTTGAGAATGTCCACCAAGGACCGGATTTCTTTCAACCCTATTTCTCTTTCAAATCACCACCAAGGTTGAGCTTGAGTTTTCCACTATCAATGCCCCTTTCGGGACGGGTAATACAAACTTCTCGGGTGTCACCACACAAGTTGGTAGCTCACGAGCACGCCTAGCCGTCTAGGAGCTCAAAGCTCCAAGAGTAACAAATCCAAATCGCAAGCTTGACGGGAGTGAAGATGCTCAAGAATGGAATCAAGTGTCTCAATCTCTTGCTAACAAGCTCTCACTTTTATCCTTGCTCAAGGATGGAAATTTTGCTTTTGGAGAGGATTTGGAGTGAGTGGAGTGTAGCTCATGTGTGTTGGTGTTCGGAATGTGCAAGGGAGAGTGAGTGAGTGGTGGAGTGTGGCTTATATACCACCGCTCCAAAAAGAGCCGTTGGCCTCTCCGAACGACCCGCACCGGAACATCCGATAGGATATCGAAGTTCCGGTATGGTCGGATTTAGGGTTAGGTCTAGCTTTACGGCCCGCACCGAAACTTCCGGTAGGGCACCGGAACTTCCGGTACGTAGGTTTAGGGTTCAAAGAAGGGGCCGCGTCGGAGCTTCCTGTGTCCTATCGGAACTTCCCATATGGCATTCCGGAGAGTTCAAAACTCTCTCGAGTGCCTATCGGAACTTCCGGTACCAGAGACCGGAACTTCCGGTATGGCATTTCGGAGAGCTCAAAGCTCTCTCGAGTGCCTACTCGGAACTTCCGGTACCGGGAGTGGAACTTCCGGTGTGGCATTCCAGAGAGCTCAATCTCTCCGAGTGCCTACCGGAACTTCCGGTACTGAGGACCGGAACTTTTGGTACGGCATTCCGGAGAGCCTAAAGCTCTCCGAATGCCTACCAAAACTTTCGATACCACACCGGAACTTCCATTGGGTCCCGAAAGAATAGGCTAGGGATGGTTTTTCTTTGGTTTTTCTTTGATACCACACCTAGATGCACTTTCAATCTCCCCTTTTTGGTGATTGATGCCAATACAATCAAATTTCTAAAAAGATAGGTTAAAAAGCTCAACAAGCAAAGATAAAAGGCGAGCTCCCCTTAACATGTGCATGAAATTTAATTTCGAGAGTTGACCTTTACATTGCCAAATGCACATTTGAGTTACCAACATGAAGAGCTCCCCCTTTATCTATGCATCCATGTCATGAATAAAAGAGAAAATAAGAACCATGCATTATGACATTTCATCTTCACACAAATGTATCTAAAAAGAGAGAACAACAATACACCATAACAAGACATAAAGCATCACAAAGATAAATAAGCATAACCCAGGGTTAGTTTTCCTCACCATATAAACGTGTTGGTGATTTTTAGAACGATCCGTAATGTACGGCACATCCCGATAAGGCTCGATACCAGCTGTGACACCCCTACCTCGCAAAGCAAGAGGGATTGTCTAACAGGATCGTACATTGCACAAACATTAAGGATCCATTCACCATTTAAATAACACAAGTAAGTGCTTGAGTAGCAACTTTCACATTTGATAACTTAGTTATTACAATCTATAATTTAAATTTCAGATTACAATACCGTAGGGTGAAATTCAAGTTTACATTACTTAATGAGCATTTTGCGGAAGCATAAACATCTCGACGATACATATATATAACTTAGCTAGGAGAACCACACCAGCCCATATGACGTGGCCTCACTCTTGAGTTGGTGAAGCTGGAACCCACTCCAAGGTCCACTCCCGTGGTTCCTCACCTTGACACACAAGCTTCCCGCAGCAATCACAGTAGTCGGGCTGCGGGAATCCTGAAAATGAATTTAAACGCAAACCCCGAGTATCTAATATACTCCGCAAGGCTTACCCGTCAAAAATGGTTCTAAGAACCGACCCTAGTATGCAGGGGGCTTGACTTGGCTTGCTGAAATTCGCAAAAACAGCACGTATATATTTGGTATATTCCATATTTTAGCCAATTTAACAGGGTGGAGGCGTAATCATAAATTTAGTGAGCAATTCTAACAAATAGGTTGGCAATACAGAATTTATATCTATAAAAACAGCAAGCTTCATTTTCATATTCTCTTTATTACTACGAAGCAATCTGCTCGAGACAAGTGGTACTCATCACCGCGAGGGACGGCGATATATATCGATTTACACCGTGCGGGGAAACCCAAATGCATGACATACGCATTATTTAAGAACATGTATGGCCACCTTTCACAAGATTATGATAGATATGAGCCGGGTCCGCCCTCCGAGTGTCCATTCCACATGCAACCACGGTAGCGTCGGGTTCAAGGGTAATAACACACCCTCCGTCTACTCACAAACCCGTGCATCCACCATGACCAACACTTTGCACAAAGGATGGAGTGACCGTCCAATACTATGACTCTCAAGTCACATCGGTTTACCAACTCCCATACGAAGGTATGCATTTGGTACACAACTCAATACTTGCTCGCGGAGTCACAACGAACGGTCCTTGACCGACACATACGGGGCTATGGCACACGAGGGCCAACCTTGGCACCGTATCCTACACATGCACTTCCCCGTGTGGTCTCCAATTATTCATGTGAGGGTAACCACAGTTCATCCCTAGACCGGGTGATCTCCAAATCACTCGGTGTTGCTACCGATGAATTTATTAAGCATAGCATCTAGCGATCAGGATTATACCTAACCAAAACCACAGGAACAGGATTTTAATGCAACTAGGTTCCGATCAACTCCTGAACGTAAGTGCACAGTACATAACATAGACCTAAGTGAAATAAAGACGGATATTTAAAACATAGGATTATGCTCCGGGGCTTGCCTTGGTTGGGTTCGCAGTTAGCACACTCAAACTCGCTCAATTCAAGCTGGTGCCCTCCTTGATCTTCAGTTCCGACCGGGGTTCCTATATGAATGAAAATGTGGTGCATGAGCATGAGCGAAATCATAATTACATAGCTCATGGAACTTTCTCAATAACAAAATGCAACGGAATGTTTGCATAAATTAAACATGTTCATGGGGTGAGATGATGTTGTCATGGTGATGGAACATGTGGTTCATTTCATGGAGACAACCTTCTAATTAGAAGTAAAAATTATCATTTAGCAAAAAGGTATATGTTTAATCTATGATCAATAAAGTAGGACAGAATGAACACTTAACAAGAGCTCAATGAGATAGTCCTATGACTAGTGGCTGCCTTGATATTATTTAGCAATTGGATCTATGCAGAAATATTTGTATCACACAATCTTGGACTAATTTATTTACATGCATTTCCTGGTATACATCAGTACCAATGTTTTTCTTATTAATTAGTATGCAAGAGGTTGATGCTCATCTTTAGGATGAAGTTTTATCACTTCGTTATGCGTCGTGCACCCTAAGCACTCATCATTTCATGTGGGTTTGCTATGATTAAACCTACACAATATATGACTGTTCTTGCCCAAAATATAACATGATTATGACATGCTTAAATGTACCATGAAAATGTGAAAAATGTTTAACCATAACAGAAAAGGAAAATGGCAAACTTGAACCTAGCAAATTTCCATCAATTCTGTTTTAGCCAAGTCTGGTTGTTAGGCTTATCGCGATGCCATCTTAAGGTGCTTTAAATTCAAAATTTTGATATAGAACTTGGGTGAACCAATTAGGGTTATGTAAAGTACGTGTTTCAAGGATTACAACGGATGTGGAGTTGCCTTATTTGGATTTGTATTTTAGAAGTTATTGAATTTCAAAAATGCCATGTTGTCACGAGACCATAACTGATTAGCACTTTAGAGTACTCGTATCTTTTATTTTTCACACAGAAGGTACTTGGATTATGCTACCACGTCAAATTACACATCATCTACTTTCCAACGAGCTTTTGTTCATGTATTTTGGATATAGGATGTGAAAGTTACGAAATTTTTAAAATCCAATCTTGTTAAGCCGCGTGGTCATGATAGCATCTTAAACTTACTCAAACATTTATTTTTGCCACATAACCATATGTGTTAATGTGTTCCATACTACAGTACAAGTCACAGGCTTTTCAAAACATTTTGAATAATTGAAATCCAAGGCGTAGATTTAAAGAGAAGGTAGCTTACGCTTGTGGGAGATGTTCAAGATTCTGAATTTGCCCTTGAAATTGACATTAGAATCACGCAGCTTGGTTTCATTCTTCAGCAGGCGTTGAATTTCATCTTCTTTCACCTTGAATGCCTGCAAAGCAGATTCATGTGCCCTCTTAAGGGCTGTCTCCTTTTCCGCTTGAGCGGTCTTGGCAGCTTCAAGAGCTCCTTCAAGTTCGGCTTTAAGCCGGGCATTTTTATTTTTGAGAAGTGTGACACTGCCACCTTGCAAAGCAAGAGGGATTGTCGCACAGGACAGCATTGGGAGACATTCGACGAACCGAACGTTCATTACACATACGTTAACGATACATCCAAAACTTTCATATACATATTTAGGGTACATGAGTGGCATATTTTAAAAGTTCAAGTTCATACACTACATAGAGTTCCAAATTCAGATTTCATTACAATATTTTACTTTGCATGAGCGGAAGCGTAAATAAACTCGATGATGTTAACCTTAAATTCAACACATCAGCCCGTAGATGTGCCACATTCTCCTGAATAGGCTCACCTGCACAAAAGTATTCACAACAAAGCCCCGAGTATCTAGTTCGGGTGCATGTATTACCCGACAAAAATTGGTTTCTAAAACTGATTCCTAGTATGCGGGGGGGCGGGCGACCGGGCTTGCTAGAAATTGCCAAAAACATCACCTATTGCAAATCTAAAATTCCATGTTTTAGTCATATTAAGAGGGTTGAGACATAAAAATAAATTTAGTGGGCAAGACTAACAAAACATGGTGGCAATATAATGAGTTTAATACTCCAAAAACATCAAGTTCATCATCATATTCCATGTCATTACTACGATGCGATCTGCTCGAGACAAGTGGTACTCATCACCGCGAGGGATGGCGATATACATCGATTTACATCGTGCATGAGAAACCCAAATGCACGACATACGCATCATTTAAAAACACGTATGGCCACCTTTCACGAGATCATCATAGATATGAGCTGGGTCCACCCTTCGAGTGTATGTTCGCTTTGCAACCATAGTATGTCGGGTCCAAGAATAAATGACACACCCTCCATCTACATACAAACTCGTGCATCCACCGTGACCGACGCTTCGCACAAAGGGTGGAGTGACTGTCCGACACTACAACTTTCAAGCTACATCAGTTTGCCAACTCCCGTAAAAAGGTGTGCATTTGGTACACAACTCAATACTTGCTCGTGGAGTCACAATGAACGGTGCTCAACCGACATGCACGGAGATATGGCGAACAGGGGCCAACCTTGTCACCGCATCCTACACATGCACTTCCCGTACGGTCTCCAATTAATTCCCTGTGAGAGGTAACAATATTTGAGCCTATACCGAGAGGTCTCCAAACCACTCGGTGTTGCTACCGGTGACTCATTTAAGCATAGCCATTCATCGAAAAAAAGATTGTACCTATCCAAAGACCATAGGCAATAGGGATTATAATGCGACTAGGGTTGGGATCAACTCCTAAACATACGTGCACAATACATAAACATAGACATATGTGAATTTAAACCAAAAGATAAACAATTGGGATTATGCACCGGGGCTTGCCTTGGATTTGCTCGAAGTTAGCGTTTTTAACCAAGTTCGATTCAACGGGATCCTCCTCGTGATTTCTTTCTCCGGTTGGGGTCCCTATATGGATGCAATGCATGATGTCGAGTATGGATGCATACATAGATATTTAGTTCATGGAACTTTCTCAATAATTATTTAAAATGATAATGTTTTCATGAAATAAACATGTTTATGCATGAGAAGATGATGCTTGCATATGGATGATAAACTTCAATTACAAATCAAGGGGACAAACTTCTGATTAGATAAAACATTGATTAAACAACATAGAAGCACATGCTCTATGTGTGAAATGATATGTGACCATGGCATAAAATAATACATGACTTGCTAAATGTCTTATACGGCAACATGAGCATAGCTCCAAATGTATTAAAAACAATCCTATAGGTGCTGCCTTGCGCTATGTGCATGATGTAGGTCATGATCGATGAATGCCTATATTGAATTTAAGGAATTCACATGACTTAGCCCTATGGAAACATATAACATTAGGTGATGTGATCAACTATGACTGAATTACCCGTAAATGCAGCACATGGAGGAATAAGCAGGTTCATGTATGATCTCTGTAATAACACATAAGAGGAGCATGATTATGCATAACAAACATGTATGCACTAAGTATAGACTTGCATATAAATTAAACATGGCTACATGGCATTGCTAGAATTCTAGATGGCAGAATATGAGTATTGCATAACATGGCATATGACTTGCAAATTATTCTATACATTAACATGAGCATAGCTTATTATGTAGATAAGATAAACACTTAGGGGATGCTTGCTGCCAAGTATATGAAAAGAGTATGGTAAATATGCTCATGCAATGATAAGAACAATAATAGACATATCCTATACATAAATACTATATGGCAATGGTGGCATGCAACAATTATGGCTTAACAACCTTATGTAAGCAAGTAGTGCTCTAAACAATGCATGGATGACTTTTGTAAAAACACAATAGAACAACGTAAGTGTGGATAATAACCTATAGGAAATATTGAGAGCACTGGCATATGAGTGAATTATGGCAATATGGCTATATGTCATTTTGTGCAAATATTAACATAGCTATTTATACTTAGCACATAAACACATGAACAAAGTCTAAATGTGAACATGATGATGAAACATGATTTTTTTTCCTTGTGATTGAGCACCATAAGCAAATAAGTTTACATTTTACTCATTTCTTAATATATAGCATTTTTCTATTTATTTATTTATGGTAATTATGCATTTGGAAATGCTACCCTTTAAACAGTGTAAACATAAAACATTCCTTAAACATGGTATTTATGTTACAACATGATTTGGCTCACGATTGAGCACCATAAGCAAATAAGTTTTTATTCTACTTATCTTCCTAATTAAGCATTTCCTATTTAAGCAATTACGGCTACATGACATGCAACAACTTTGACTTAGAGCATCTCCAAGAGCCTAGCAAAAAGAAGGTCTAAAATTACTTCTTTTAGCTAGGATGTAAAATAGAAAACACCAAAAAACTAACATGGAAACCAACAGCCTAGCAAAATCTGATTCCATATGTGGCCACGTCATTTGGTGGGTCCCATTTTCGTTATTCAGGCCCAACAGACAACCAACGATCGCGCGATCGCTTCATCCTCGAGTAGACGCCACGGGCCTCTGCCTGCCGAGCGATTGTTTCACGAGCCGACGCCGGAGCATCTCGCTTACCGCGAGATCGACTTGCACGAGTTGAACGAGTCGACGCCGTGGGCCTCCGTCTACCTCCGACTCTTTCACGAGCTGACATCGGATGGATCGTGCAATCGGTGGTGATTGGTGACCGAGTCCTCGCCTGTCTAGCGGCGCGCGTGAAGCACTGCGTGCGATCGCGCTTGCCGTGATCGTTTGCCTATTTCATGAGCTGAGGCCGGAAGCAGCTCGTCACGGTTACCAACACCATTCTGCCGCAACAACTGATCTATAAAAGCTCGTCTCGATCTTCAGCCTCAATCTTTCGGATCAAGATCTGTTCCGGCTGGTGACGTGCAAGACCCATCCTTCACCGATTCGGTACATTATCATCACCCACTCCTTGTTTTAGTAATAACCCACTGCTTCTTGATCCCATTGATATGTATGCTACATGTGGATGATTGATCATATTTCTCTCTCTCTCTCTCTCTCTCTCTCTTTTATGCAGTATGGATTCCGATGATGACTTCACTGATTTTGTTATGAATGAGTTGATTGATTCATCGTCTAATGATGAAGATGATTTTTCTTACAACGCTGCAACCATAATAGCAGAGGAGGCTGTCAATGACCCACTTCATCGTGGTTCTATTATGGGACATGCTACCCTGGATCCAGAAGGGTATTCATGGCACTTCTTGCTTTATCGAGATTATTTTGCAGATAATCCTATATTTCAGACGAAGGTTAGTATGTACTGTTATTTTTTTATTAAAAATATCATGTTCGTCTGTTTATGGTCTGGCTAAATAATTTTATGTATGAACAGATTTCGAATGAGACGACATGTTTTTCTGCGTATAATGAATGCTGTTGAAGATCATGATGATTACTTCGTACAAAAGAGGAATGCAGCTGGTAAATTAGGACTATCTTGCTTGTAGAAGGTGGTGGCGGCATTTCGTATGCTAGCTCATGGAGTAGCGGCTGATGCTACAGATGAGTATGTGCGTATTGGTGAGATACTGCTCTAGAATGTCTACGAAAGTTTACAAGTGCTGTTCTTGAGGTATTTGGATCCGAATATTTGAGGTTACCTAACGAACAGGATACCGCTAGGTTACTTGCAATTAATGAGAGCGAGAGGTTTTCCAGGTATGCTTGGTTCAATTGATTGCATGCATTGGACCTAGAAAAACTGTCCTACTGCTTGGCACGGTATGTACAGGGGCCATAAAAAAGAGCCAACCATTATATTAGAAGCAGTTGCTTCTCAAGATTTATAGATTTGGCATGCATTTTTTGGGATGCCAGGCTCAAACACCGACATAATTGTGCTTCAACAATCTCCAATTTTTGCAAGGCTTGATGAAGGTGAAGGTCCATAAGTAAATTATAATATTAATGGAAATAATTACACAATGGGTTATTATCTAGCAGATGGTATATATCCTTCTTGGGCTATATTTGTGAAGACCATACACGAGCCACAAGGTAACAAGAAGAAATATTTTGCCAAAGCTCGGGAAGCATGTAGAAAGGATGTGGAGCGCACATTTGGGGATTTACAATCTCTCTTTGCTATTGTTCGGGGGTCAGCTCGTTTGTGGGATGAGGATTTCCTCGGGAATATAATGATGACTTGCATAATTATGCATAACATGATTGTTGAGGATGAGAGAGAGGAATATAATCTGGATTCCACTAGTTATGATTACATGGGAGACAAGGTGGAAGCATACCACAAAGAAGCACCCGAACTAGCTGCGTTTACGGAAATTACAAGAAAATCGAGAACAAGGAAACTCACACTCAACTTCAAGCAGACCTTATTGAGCACTTGTGGCAAAATCATCCGGAATTATACAAGAATACTAGTATCGAATGATATGAGTGTTTGATGTGTAATAAAATTGAATCAGATATTGTTTTTTACTATGTGCCGCACCATATGTTAATTCAAACTGTTCATACTCAATTTATCTATACTCTCTGTGTACGTCCGTGTGTACTTCTCAACACTAAAATTGGGACATCAAAACATTGTTTTTGTTTTGATTATACGGCATTTCACTCGACAACTCCTATCATTGAAATCGTAAGGCAACATTGCTAGCTTATCCGGGTTAAAAAATGCAAGTGGCCATGATACGGAAGTAATCATGAATTCTTTTCCAGTATGTGCTGCGTGTTTGATCAACTCCTTGAATTGGATCCATTGTCACGTTTAGCCAAGCTGACACAAGTAGTAGGTCCTCATGAACACTGAAATTTTTTCATTTTTTATGATGTCCTTTTGCGATTGCTTGGTCCCTAGTCTTGGGATCCTATGCCTTCAGGATGTGGAGTGTCATCATCATGTAAAGTACATATCTTAATCTTTCCAAAAAAATATTTATTTGTATTTTTCTGACTTTCCTATTAAAGTTATGTATTTTCTAATTTTCAATAAAGTTCACACTATTTATGGTTTTGCCACTAGTTAAGATTTGAACTTGGTAGGAGCGTGTGGCGGCGCACGGCGGCCGGCGTCGATGGTGTTTGGCCGGAGGACGGACCGCGTGGGGTGAGGGGCTAACTTTTGGCTCGTGCGGAGCGATCGGTGCGGTGAGCCGTCCGATGGGATCCGTGGGGGAGGGGGCCCACCGGAGCAGGGCCGACGGCGGGCAACGGGGTCGGGCAGCTCCGATCGCTTCGCGCGTGGTACACGAGAGGGTTAGGGGGTGGGGTGCCGGTGGCAATAGCTTCACCTCACCTTGGAGATCAGCGGCCGAGACGCGAAAGTCGAGGGGGCGGCCGGAAGCATGTTGTCGCCGTGATGATGGGACACGGTGGCAGCCGACGACGGGGAAACCTGGTTTCCCTATGGCGACGGGGCAAGGCACGACTTGGGCTTTGGCAGGAAGCCTCGCAGGGATCTCGTGCATGCTCCAAATAGAGGGATTCGGAAGAACAACTCATCTAGCCGGATGAATTGGCCATGGTGCCCTTGTGGTGCGAAAAGAGGAGCCCGTCGATTTCCGACGGTTCAATGAGGAAGAGAAAGTCCGGGCGTGCTTGGTGGGTCGTAGAGGTCTCTGGAGGCGTGTGCGCACGCCTAAGTTTTGACAGGGGAGATGGAGAGCGGCGTTTTGGCAGAAGGGGCGGCGCCGACTACGACAGCCGGGGCAAAGCACATGAGGCGGCAATCAACGGTGAGGGATTTCGTGTGGAATCCACGCAATCGGGAGATTTGCGATGCGTGGGGATGAGAAGGAAGGGAAGGACAGCGCTCTGCCCACTCCCATACTGGCCGGCATGGGCGCCGGCGGCCATGGGAGGCGGTGGGGAAGAAAGAGAAATTTACCAAACTGCCACCGATATCCCTTTCTGTTTCATCTCCAAAACAAAAGTTATCCTCCACGGTTTTCCAAACCAAAATTATGCTTGAACAACTTTTGTTATAGGCCAAGATTTTTCTTTGAAAAAGTCTTAAAAATACGAGAGATTAAATATATTTTTCTGCCTTCGGGTAATTGTTCTAGGGATTTGGGCCATGAGAAAATTAAGCAAAAATGTCCTAAAATCATGTTTTGATCTCCTCTACAAGGATCTGCAAAAAATATTGGCACACTTCTGTTGTGGTTCATTGAGTTTTAAATAGTTGGGTTTAAACTAAATTTAGTTTTTAAATTTTTTAAACACCCTAGTTCATTATTGCATGTGCTTACTCAATTAATTATGTTTTAACTTCAGTAATCAGGTTAGTAACGGGGTTCACAAGTATTTTGTGACATGGGATGTCACAAGAAGCTTATTGTACTTGGCGAGTGAGGTCTCCCTCCTGTTCACTAATGTGGGCAACCTGCATCTCTTCCGCCTTCTTGCCCTCTTTTAGAGCCTCGTCCTTGATATAGTGCTTTTTCGAGTAAGAGTTTCCTCCATGTTCTTATGCACTTCAATTAGTTCATCGGTGGCTGTAATTTTAAAGACCGATCAGATTGGTCGAATTATTACAAGATAGGAATCTTTGGAAGAATAACCATTGGAGCCTACCTTGAAGTTGACGCTTGAGGTTGATAATTTCCTTCCGGTGGTCTTCCATGATTTGATGAGTGTTTCCATGATTTAATTCTTGCCACCGGAGATCTTCTTCACGGGATATCGGACTAACGATCCGAGTCCCTAGCTCACCGAGCTATTGTTGAGTTTGGCTCAATTCTTCTTCGAGGCGAGCAATAATAGCACTCTTAGCCTCGGAATTCTTCAATAAAGTCCGGAAGGATGAGAAATAGATAAGAAACAATATTTGAAATTTCATGACATAGTGTGATGTAAAGAGTAAGGCATACTTGGCCGGACTCGAGTAAAATTCATCGGGGCCTCCTCTTCTTGGATAGAGTCCCATTTAGCGGTCGCCACGAACATTCGGGCTCCGCTGGCGCTATCAATTGACACGTCCCCAATCACTATCTTGGCGAGTTTGGGACCAGCAGGAGCTACGCTAGTTGAGCGAGGGCATCATGGAATTTCTTCGATGCGGACCGGTCTCGGGGTAAGGTCTAGAGTGGCTTGAAAAAGTGTCTTTGGAGGAGAAGAGCCGATGACCGTAAGATCAATGATCGGGACTTCAACAGACAACTCTCTCCTATGAAGTCCGGACATTGGGTGCTTCGATCGTAGACCGGTCTTCGATTGAGGTAGCATGAATTTCCTTTAAAGATGCCACACTATGAACTTCGATGCTTGGCCTCGATGGTTTTCTCGTACTGGCTCGGGCGTTGTGGTTTGATCTACAGCAGTTGTGACAGTTGAGGAAGAGGTATTCGTCCGGCTTTTTAGCAAACCAGCGATGGAGGCTAGAAGTTTGGGGTGATGCTGCAGCTAAATTATATATGATTTGGATCGGTCCGAGACATGGGATTGGGGAAAAAGGAAAAATCATTAGAAATAAGATGGATGACTTACATAGAAGCCTTTTTGAAGCCGATGGAGGTTTTGGCTTTCTTGGCTGGAGGATCTAGGGAACTACCACTTGATCTTTCTGTTGCCTTCTTGACTGCAAGTTGCGCCGAAGGAACAAGGCTTGATTCTTCGGTTATGCTACCATGAGCACCGGTCGGGGAAGCATACCGGGACAGCCGAGGAACATTGGCAAGGGAATATGTTAATTGCGGGACACCTTGGGATCCCCCACCGTAGCTTCTTGAACCACTACCCAAGCGGCCTTGCGATCCCTTTCAAGTGCTTCTTATTCTAAGTGCCCGTCTTCAGCTTTTTGAGCCTCGGTGCGAGTATCTCCCGGTAAAGGAGCGGATACTCTAGCACTATCATCGGCTCCTAAAGTTAGTTTACACTTCTTTGTGCTAGGGGCTTGAATGCCTTTCCCGGACCGCGTGATGTTTCTCGATGAACCGGTCCGTGAGGGATCGGACCGGTCCGGACGATCTGTGTGATACCGGTCTTCAATAGATTGTCCGGAACAGGATTGGGACGAGCTTTTGGCTCGTAATCTTAACCCCATGAGTCATTTGCGGGAAGTGGAGGGTGACTTTTGAACCTGTCCAAGGCCCGTATTAAGATAAATTTAGTCGGGAAGATAAAATATAAGAACATGAGGCCTCGGGATGCTAGCATTGAACAGGAAGGATAGAACTTACAGGATCGCGAGTGTCGAGTCTTAAACTCGGCACTAGAACTACCTAGTCCATCACGAGCGTGGAATTCGATGGTACAAAACATGAAACACACAAGAACACGAGATTTTAGACAGGTTCGGGCCTCTCGATGGAGAGTAATACCCTACGTCCTGTGTGTTATGTATTGCTCTTAGCAGATTGCTAATTGCAGAGTTGTTCGAGACAGTATTCGGGGGTCCCTGCTCCGCCTTATATATCCGGGGGAGCTAGGGTTACATGCAGAGTCCTAGTCGATTACATGGATTACATATTCGGAAGCTCTATCTCTAAACTTTCCTTATTGCTTCGAGTCCTAACGGACTACAAATTGCTCATTTACTTGTTAATCGAATCATCGTACGTCGGTCTTTACGCCCGCCTTATTTCCATACCGATACATGGAATCTTCGTTATTCCATACCGGTCGGACACCACTCTATGGGCCCTCTCCACCGGTCTTATCTTCATCGATTTACCACCATATCTATAATTATCCATTCCTTTAACATCTGTATACCCATAAGGTAAGTATATGACAGCAGCCCTCAAGTAATTTTTTATTTGACCTTGGATAAGACCGACCAGTCTTACGCATGTTGGTCCGATTCCATGGCCAAATTAAAAAGAACTCTAATCTTCTCGTAATACTTCTTTTCTGTTCAAGATGAGTTTAAAAAACCAAAAAATTTAGTATTTTTCCTTCCATACCACCTAATTAGGTATGAAAAATTTATGTATACTTCCTACGATTTTCACAAACCGCTCTTAAAAATGAGGTGCTCCAGTTAGGTGCACCCAACCAGGTATAGCCTCGACTCTTGAATCATTTGAACTCCTTTCAAATAATGCAAGAGTCCACTGGATGATTCTTCATTATTTCCTTCAATATTCAATCTCTCACTACTACAAAACAAGGTTATTGTAACATATTCTTGTAACACATAGAGTCATGTGTTACAAAATATTTTATAGGAACACAAAATTATGTGTTACAAGTATGTTTGTAACATATAGTTTTTATCCCATAATTATGTGTTACAAGAAGTGATTACAGTAACACAAAATTTATGTTACATGTATAGTGTTACAAAAATTATGATTATTCAATATATATCAAATGTGAGTGTTATAAGAAAAATCTCGTTGCAACACAAAATTATGTTACAACGAGGGAATAAAACTTATGTGCTAATTCATTAAGTCCCTAAACTCTAGACATGTGATGATCCAAAATATTTCTCGAATGACAATAAATGCACTATTGAGTCTAAACTATTGCCATATATTAACGTATTATAAGTTGTGTTGGCAAATAGGAGACTCAACTTCATATTACTATAGGTGGCGATGCAATCAAACCTTAAGTATGACACATGAGCTTATATTTGGAGTTATGTTTTGTCATAACGAGTAACACTCACTTGCAGAAAGTAACACATATATGTGTTACAATAGCCTTTACGTATACTCCATCATGTAATAAATTGAATAAATAGTCACAAAACTCACAACTATGTCTTAGCTCGGGTGGTATAGGAACTAACCTACAAATATACCACCAGAGTTCAATTCTTGGTAAACACATATTTTTTATATTTAGTATTATTTTTTGAGCTACAAGTGTAACACTTTTCTTAAACGAGTAACACATATATGTGTTACAATGGGTTGTTCTTGTATCACATATGTTTACAAGCGGTAACACATGTGTTTGTTACAATAAATTTTACTTGTATCACTTTTAGTTACAAGTAGTAACGAGATATATGTGTTACAACAAAATTTGTTCTAGTAACTGGCGCAACCTAGATCACTTATTAAATGTGTTCCTATAGACCTTAGTAACACTTTTCTCTTCTTCCAAGTAACACATATATGTGTTACTAGAGAGTTGACCTGATGTAGTGTCTTCGAGACCACTTCTTTCAATTTCTATTATTTCTCGCTTCCCGCGATCTATACGAGACCGCTCTTGAACATGGTGCACCGTTCGGGTGTACCTAATTAGGTATAGCCTCCGACTCTTGTATCATTTAAATGTCACAAATATTGCAAGAGTCTTTATTGAGAGATTATGCTTTATTATTTTCCATCAAATCACATCCCTCTCAGCAATTTATGCCAAGAACATATTTTCGAGATCGGTCATACCGGTCATAACTTCATATCTCCTGGAGATTCACACCAAGTTAACATAATAGACCGCCTAAATTCAGTCCGAATTCATAATCCGCTTAGTTACATTTAACTAACAACATCTCCTTGTTCTTCGGAC
The DNA here is from genome assembly GCA_031894775.1 of Chloris gayana. NCBI lineage: Eukaryota > Viridiplantae > Streptophyta > Magnoliopsida > Poales > Poaceae > Chloris > Chloris gayana. Next base: position 166,469 of record JAUNZO010001131.1, on the reverse strand, counting down.
ATCGTGATCATAATTCTCTCGTTCTTCCCTTCCCAAATAAACCAATCTCCGATTGTCCTTTTTCGATCTTGTAACAACTCTCGGAAATAAATGCATTTCATGTCATCATGAGCATTGCATCATATTACATTTATGAAGTTATCACATTTTGTGTTAAGAAAATGCACATAAAATATCAAACTAGCTAAAAGATTAAAGGAAATGTTAAAAAGAATTTAAATAAGAGGAAAAGATATGTTTAACATTTTCTATTGCTTAAACATCATAAATAAAGATTTATAAAAGTCCCCTGAAATTATTTTGCTTTGTAAAAATATTTACAAGAAATAAACAAAGCTTCTTTTGTTAAGTTAAACATGAATTTTTTCATCCGAAAATAATTTGGAATCTCAACCGGGACTTAATAGGAAAAATGTCTAAAATACTTTCATTTACACCCCGAAATTTTTGGGAATTTTGAGAGCAACAGAAGGCCACTTTTTAATTTTCCAAAAGCCCGGAGGTGTTTTTGCAAAATGTCCGAGACCGGCCCGGCGCTAGCCTCTCTTCTTCCTCTCTCCCTCTCCCGCGTCTCACCACCGCCCACGGCCGAACCGCCTCCCGGCGGCGCTGCCACGCAGCAGCCACGCAACTGCTTGCACAGCTGCCGCTCGGCGCCCTTGCCGCCTCTCCGAGCCGGATAAAAGCCCCTGCCCGGCCTCACCTTCTCCCTCCTCTCTCGTTTTCTCCCCAACCCTAACGCCATTGCCACTCCTCTGTCATCACCGGCGCCGGCCCGCTCCGGTGACCCTCCGTCCAAGCCACCACCCCGGAAGCTCCGCAAAGTTCCTACGAAGCTGTTCGAACCATCCAATTAGCTTGAGCTTCTTTGCTCCGTCGTGGCGAGCTCATCTTCCTCCACGGGACCTCACCGACGTTCATCGACCGCGAGTCCCAAATTCTCGTGCTCCGGTGAGCTATCAAACTTTTCTTTCATTTCCAGAGGTGCGCAACTTGGTACTCTAGTTTCAGGCTGCTCAACACCCCCTGTTCTCTACGGGTCGTTGGGTATTTCATCATCTTCCTCACGTCCGACCGCCACCGTCTCCGCCACTCACGGTGAGCTCCACTCTCCGGCTGTGTTCATGCTCCTAGAATCCTCTATCAAGCTTGCGCATGCTCCGTAGTAGCTCTCGGTCCAAGTTTCCCCAATTTTTGCTCGGTGTGGCGAGCTCGCACCATGGCCGGAGCCTCCGCCATGGCCGTCTCTCGCCGTTGGCAAGCTTCCGAGTCGAGCTCATGCTACTTGGTTACCACCAACGGGTTCGCCATGCGCCGTAGAGTAGATTGGTAGCATCGCGACGAGGTTTGGCTCGGCGCCGGCCAAGTCCGGTGGCCGCGCCGCCGTCCCTCGGCTGCCACGGTGGCGCCACACCGCGGGCCACACACGCTGGATCGCGTGTGGCCACGAGCGGATCCCGTGTGGCCCACTCGTGGCCCGAGTGTGTGGCACATAATAGAATTGAATTTTCAAAAATCATAGAAAATTCAATAAAAATCGGAAAAATGCGAAACCAATTTTGTTAGACTCAGAAAAATAAAATCTATCTGTTTATGAAATAAAATATTTATTTTGAATATTTTTATTTCATAGATAGTATTTAATCACATTCTTTGTGTAAAGAAAGGCTATTATTTTATGTTAATTAAATGCTTGATGAAGGAAAATAATTTAATTAGATGAAGGAGATACTGCAGACGAAATTATTTATGAAAATTATTTTCCAAAATTAAACTTAAACATTATCATTTCATGTGGTTCCAATTTATTATCCTGTTATCACATGTCACTTAAATAATGATTTATTATTGTTTAATAAATAGAATTAATTATTAATTGCTAAACCTAAGTAATTAGTATTAAGGAACTTAATTAATTATTAATTAAGGAACATGATTAATTAGTAATTAATAACCTTGATGAAGCATTACTTAATGAGCATAACCAATTGCTAAGTACTTGCTTAATGAACATGCTTAATTATGAATTGTTGATTAACCAATATGATGAAGTATTAATTATTAAATTATTAATTATTCATTATCGAACATAATTAACAAAACCTTTGCATAATCTTATCATGTTCATTCATGCATACATGGTTGTGATTCGTGACGCATTGTTGGTCGACCTAGGTTACGAGGTGATCGAGGTTGCACCCGAGGTCGAGGTAGGCGAAGGGAATCTCGAAGTCGACCCACATGTCGAGGAAGCTAACCCCGACTCGTATCAAGGCAAGCCCCGGTTGTTGACGGTCGTTACGGACCAATTTCGACCGTCAATTAGTCAAATAAATGAGAAGGACTAGGCATGTCTTGCATGCATTTTACTTAGAAATAACCTAGTTCCACGTGTACCTCTAGATTTTTAGTGTGCGGGTGGAAAATGATGAATTCCGGGCCCGAGGCGACAAATCAACACTTTTACAAAACTTCCACTTCGCCGCGGGAATCAACTCCAAGATAAAAGGCCAACGACCACGAAATCCAACACAAATAAGGCCTCACGCACTGGATCAAAGACCAACATCCGGTGGGGGAGCCAACCGCCAAAGCCCGACCCGGGAGGGGCCGGTGGCGGTTCGGCCGAACCAACAAGGCGGTTCGGCCGAACCGTCATGGTGGCCCCACGGCCCACTTTTCTCGGCGGTTTGCCCACCGCCTCCGGAGGTCGGTTCCACGCGCATTAAATGCCACCGACCTACGAAACCGCCTCCGGGAGCCGACCTTTCAAGCCTATATAAGGAGGGGTACCCCCCTCCTTAACACACACAACAACACAAGGATCATTCTCTCCTCACACTAGAAGTTTAGAGGCTTTCTAGGTAGTGCTAGGCTTAGTAGTGGGCTGCCTCATTGCTCCCAAAGTCTTGTGGAGAATTGGGTATAGCTCTTGTATCCTCTCTTTATGAGACTTGATCATTCATCTATGGAATACTTTCGTTCATATCCTTGTCATGAGCTTTATAGAGTAATCATGATCTTGTTTGATCGTTCATCGTTCGTTCATATAAGTTCGTCGTTCGTTCTTCGTTCTTCATTAATAGAAGATGAACTCATATCGAATGTTCTTCGTTCGTTCATACTTGATCACCGATTACTCCTGATCTTACTTGATTAATTGCCGTTCGTCGCTCATTCTTGAGCGACGAGCATCTTTACATGACTTAGTGCTAGCTTTGATCCTTTCGTCTAGCGTATGCTAGTTAGGCTAGTGTTCTTATGAATAGGCTTCGGGTTCATCGTCCCGCAAGGGTGCTCTAGATTTACCACCATGTCGGTGCCTCGAGGGATCTAGAGTTGTGGTTAGTGACGCCAGGCACGGTCTTTGGGGTTATCTACCCACCGTTGAATGTGCTTCGTGTCCCACGGTTTGTAGAGGTAGGTGACAAGAAGTGACAGCCTTGTCATCCAAAGTAATCCTCCACGTTCGGGCATGGCATAGGAGTCTAAAAAGCCGGAGTCGCGAGGCGAGACCTCGCGTAAGACGGATCTCCCGATGATGCCTAGGCATTAGACGCTTGCTTGCGCTTGCATGATCTTGGATGTTAGGTAGAAGCTGCGCACTCATATGAATGTTGTATCATTAGGAGTAGTGGTCTGCTAGTCTAGTTTAGCTTTATCTAGGATCGCCTCTATCCCTTTTATAAGAGAATGCATCGCCTTGGTGTGTGTCACACTATCCTCAACTTATTGCTCCTAACCCCTGCATTGGAATGTGAATACTTCATCATTCTTTTGTAACACCATGAACATAAGTACTCTTATCAACCATGTCTTCCTTTGGGAAAATATAAATACGATACCCTTGAATACTCTCGGGTGAAATGCTACAACGGGTTATCCGTCCAGCTTGCGGATATTCATGACCCACCTTATAATACATATCTAGTACTTGTACTTGGATGTGGATTATTTGGTTAAATAGTGCAAGTGACTTAAACCCTTGGCTCTCCCGCGGTCACGTGTTTCTTTCCGCGTGACCTTAAGAGATGCCAACAAGCATTTCCGGCGCCGTTGCCGGGGAAGACATTGGTTAATAAGAATACAATGAATGTTCATGATTACACTTGATGATGATTTAATCATTGCCCTTGCAGGCTAACCTTGATCTGTTTTCTCTCAAAGGTGAAAACGAGGATAGTGCATGCGTGGATTCGACTTGCTAGGAAAACTTCGTTGATAATCCCGAGGCTCTTGCGAGAAAGACTCGACCTCGCGTCGTTGTCTCTCCTCAAGAACCCACGACAAGCGAGCCCGCATCTTCCGCACCATCAACCTCAACACTCATGGCTGAAAGGACCCTTCGTGACTACTCTGCGCCCTCCGTCGCCAATGTGCCCATTGGGCCCAACGTCGACGCTGGTGCTGCGAGGACTTGACATCAAGTCCAGCCTCATCACTATGGTGCAAGCCATTCCCTTTTGTGGAAAGGCCTCCGAGGACGCCAACTCTCATCTCCAACGGTTCCTGGAAATATGCAACACATCGGCCACGGCCGGAGCCAACCAAGATGCTATCAAACTCCGCTGTTTCCCCTATCCCTCCTTGGGAAGGCGAAACGGTGGTTTTATGCCAATCGTGCAAGCATTGACACTTGGAACAAATGTTCCACGGCGTTCCTCGCCAAGTTTTTCCCGATGGGCAAAACCAATGCCCTTCGTGGAAGAATTGCAAGTTTCCGACAAGCGACAAACGAATCCATGCCCGAGGCATGGGAAGGCTTCAAGAATACATTACGGCCTGCCCTCACCATGGGATGGAGGAATGGCTCATTCTTCAACATTTCTACAACGGGTTGACACCAACAACCCGTGGACATATGGATGCCGCTGCTTTGGAGGAGCCTTCTTCTCCAAAACTATTGCCCAAGCAAAAGAACTCATAGAGAAGATGGTCTCCAATCAAGGGTGGAGCGATGATCGACTCCAAACACGCGCAAGAGGCGTACACCCTGTCAAGGAGGTGGACATGCTTGTCCGCCAAGGTTGACCTCCTCATAAAACGCTTGGACGAACACAACGCAAATGGTGGTGTTCATGCATTGGACTCACACATGACGTGTGAGGAGTGCGGAAACATCGGCCATATGGGGAAGGATTGCCCCCATACCCATGAAGAGGTGTTCTACATGAACAACAACAACGGGTATCGTCCAAACGGAGGACAAGGGTACAACCAAAACCGACCATCATATCAAGGAGGTAACAATTTTTACGGCTTTAACAATAATCAACCTTCCTTGAAAGATTTGGTTTATGGCCAAGCTAAAATTAACGAATCTATCAACAAAAAGCTTGCTGCCAATGATAAAGTCTTAGAAAACATAAGCTGCACAAATAGAAGGTTTCTCCTCTGCTTTCAAAAATCAGGTGAGCTTTAATAAAATGATTGAAACCCAAGTTGCTCGACTAGTTGCTCTTATTCCTGGTTCTAATTAGGGAAGATCCGGGGCAACCCGAGTCTTCTTTGGAAAATGTTAATGCGGTTACCACGAGGGGAGGAAAATCCACTCGGGATCCGCCATATCCTAACCATGCAGCAAAGAAGAACGAGGAACGACCTGGAGGAGGAAAGCCCTTCTATTACCAAAGAAAAAGAAGAAGAACCAGAAGCCAAGTGAAGGGAAGAATGGAATTGAATTTCAAGACACAAGCTTTTTGCCATTCCCTCACGAAACAGGAAGCCAAAGGAGGATGAACAATTTGCTCGATTCGTCGAGACCATCCGAAGGATTCATGTCAACGTGCCATTGTTGGACATGGTGCAGGTGCCCACATATGCACGCTACCTTAAAGACATCCTCAACAACAAGAGGCCACTACCCAACGAGGAAATGGTCAAGCTCACGGAGGAGTGTAGCGCAGCTATACTCAATCGGCTTCGAGAAAAGAAGAAGGACCCTGGCTGCCCCACAATATCATGTTCCATTGGGGCACACCACTTCGACCAGGCCTTATGTGATCTTGGGGCAAGCATCGGCGTGATGCCCAAAGAAGTCTTTGATCGTTTGAGCTACACAACCTTGACTCCTACACCAATGAGGTTGCAATTGGCGGACTCTTCGGTCCGCTACCCGCGGGAATAGTCGAAGACGTGCCGGTAAAAATTCGAGGCAACTTCATACCGGTGGACTTTGTGGTGCTTGAGATGGATATCGACAAGAACACGCCCCTCATTTTGGGACGTCCCTTCCTCGGCACCGCAAACGCCCAAATTGATGTTGGGAATGGAGAAATCCGATTCCACATCAATGGGAAGGAGGAAAAGTTTGAGTTCCAACCAAGAAAAGAACAATGCTCAATGATCAAGATCAAGTATGGGCCAAATCCCTCAAACATCCGTGAAGTTGAAGTGACGCCAAGAAAGACGGATAGTCTCGTCGCCTTTTGGAAGCAACTTGACAAAATTGAGAATCCGTCATGGTACCAACCCAAGAAGCACTGCAGCAGCAAGGCCGGGATTATGGGCCAAGAAGCCGGTCCTTCAAGACACAAAGCCACCTACATCAACAAAGACCAAACAAGTGTGGCAAGTGAAGAAGGTGCAGCCATCTTCATCCTCTTCTCCGGGGAAAGGGCACCGCACCACAAGGATGAAAAGAAATGGAGAAGTCCTCGCTCGCCGGACTTAAAATGGCAAAGCCACTGGTCGACGAGGATAAATCGGTATTATCTTTCGATTTCTTTTGATTTTTGTTTTCCACCACATGCATCTCCCTGCATATTCTATTTTATCACAAGATAATTTTCATTTCATTTATTTGGATTTTCCGTCAGCATATTTGATTTTTTTCTCACTCGCCATGCATAGAAAATTTGAAAACCAAAATCCTTTTACGTCCAAATTTTCCTACTTTGTTTGAAACTTTTGGACAACCCTTGTATCCTTATACAAAATCCAAAAACAATTTTTGCATGTTGGAATTTTCTCCAACACTTTTTCTCGAGATTTGATTTTTCGAATAAAGCTGAATTTGAGGCAACTTTCTTTGGATTTCTTGAGCAAAAATTTCGAGGAATATCCGGACGTAGCAACCATGGTCAATGATCATTTGGCCGTTGGGAGCTATGGGCCAAAAGGGGAGCAAAAGGGACCCACGGAAGGTCGGCCGAACCCACCTCCTTGGTTCGGCCGAACTGCCATGACCGTTGCTCGGTCTGTCCTTTTCCCAACGGTCATATGCCCCTCCTAACGCTCAAAAACGGCTACTTCGTGAGCTATAAGTAGAGGTGGCCTGGCCGGAGCTCTCTCCCCCTCTCACACTATCATTTCCACTCCTCACTCACTTCATTCTCATTACTCTCAAGTTTTCCATTGTCCTCACTTGCTCATTGCCTAAAAGTTCTGCATAAATCTTTTGCTCTTGGTGTCTTGTCTAGTTTTTGGTTTGATTTGTTTTTGTTTGGTTTTCTCGAGTTGCGATTTCTTGCTCACATGAACAACCGACGGTGTCGCTAATTTGATTTTTCCCTCACATGACCCGTTCGGAATTTTTGTTCTTGCATTCTTGCTCTCTTTGTGTGCAGCCATGACCGGTGCCAAGAAGGCTGTTCGGGTCAATCAAGAGGTCCTTGAGCTCACGCTCAAGTTCAAGCTCTTTACGTCGAAGCACCCGCGCACGCCCGTAGTCGAGTCACCGCCAAGTTCACCACCACAAGTCGAGGAAGAAGGGCAAGAGGGCAACATCGAGCATCGTCTCCTCACCGACACCGACCTCGACTTAGTGGGCGAGCACGAGACGCGCACCTACACGCTTCTCCAACACCGTCTCTTTGCTCCTACGCGAGCATTTGACACGGAGCTGCTGCACAAAATAGGTATGGATGCTGAATTTGCTCAAGTATTTAAAGCCTTAGGGTGGACAGATTTTGCTAGTGTAAATGAGCCGGGTTCCCGCTTGCTTACACTTCAGTTTTTATGCACCCTACAAACGGTAGATGAAGGAATTTCTTTTCGGTTTTTCCGTGAATCCTACCGTTTGACTTGGAAAGAACTTAGCACTCTTCTTGGCTTTAATACTCGCTGCAATACCGACTTGGATGGTGCCCTTCCTCGGTTTTCAAAGCATGCTTTTTGGGAAAGGATTACGGGTCTTCCTAGTTGCGTGCGACCTAGAACTAATCACATCCATCATCCTACCTTGCGTTTTATGCACATGTGGATTGCTATCACTCTTTTTCCAAGGAGTGATATTCGAATTGTCTTGCGAGGATGAGCTAAAAATTCTTTTTGCTGCGGTCGATAAGATTAAGATTGCTCCCGTGAAAGCCATGATTTGCCAATGGATAGAAAATCTTGGGACGATAGGACCAATTGAATGTACCTCTCTAGTGACACGAATTGCCATGCGGGTGGGAGCTTTACATGATGCTAATGTTGAATACCTTGCTACACCTCGCTCTCTTATAAATAAAGATTATCTTATTCAAGGTCACTCTCTTAAGAATGGTCCGAACGATTCCCTCATATATTATTTTGTGGGATATGCAAACGAGTTTCGGTTACCTAACCCGGACCTTCGTTTGTATACTCTCAAAAATCTAACCATTGAGCTCCAAGAAGCGCAGCGGTCTCGCGAGAGTGTATCTTCTCGCGAGGGCGCACGGATCGGAACAACCATCTACCTCCGAGATGCCCACACCGCACCCCACGACTCATGGCGAGCCGGGGTACAGCCACCCCGGGTTTTCTCCCGGTGGGTACCCAGCCCCGCCACCTCACATGGCCGGGGGATCGGCGTGGCAAACTCCGGGATATGGCCGGGGCTGTTTTCTCCACAACAACAATGGGAGGAACACTCCACCGAGCTCCGGATCAGCCCAAGGCTACAACTTTGTGCGGGAGATGAACAACCTCTCCTCACAAATGGGAAGACTCCAAACCACGGCGGAAGACACCGAGTATGCGCTCAACCAACACATCTTGCAAACTCATCAATGGCAAGAGCGCACCGACACCCAGCTCACCGCCCTCACCAACATGACGGAGCAACAACGAGCCGATCTTTTGGCTTACTTCCGTCACATGGGGTTCATTCCACCAAACCCATGAGCAAGAACAAGCTTGGGGGGGCAGCACCCCCGCTAAGGTATCATGTATCGCAACTTGTATCCTTTATTGTCTCTTGTTTTTGCTTGTTCTTGCCTCTCATATGAAAAACAAAATAAAAATGATAAAACTAAAAAGAACAAAAAGAAGTAGCTTAGTTCCCTTTTATACGCTGCAAGTATGTTGCTAGTCTTTCTATGTTGAGATGATGAATAGTTGCTCTGTTTTATTTCTCTCATGTGCCTAGTCTATAATTTAGAACTCTCCTAGTTTTGAGTTTGGTGGCTAGCAAAACTTGCTTAGAACACTGAAACTTGTGGGCTGCACATGCTTGAGCTGCACCTAAGTTGTTGTGAGATGATGATATGGTAAAAAGAGCTGCTATGATCTTGTCCTAAGTTGAGCTTAAAATCTCCGGAATTCTGTTCCCAAAAATTGCAAAATCTATAAGTTCCCAAGTGATGATAAATTCCTACCAAAGCCATATGCAAATTTCCCTTGAAAACCTTACTCATTTGCTACTTGTTACTTCATTGAGCTTTATCAAAATTGTGTGACCCTAGTGAGATGCTTTTCATACTCTCATGATCAAGATCACGTACACACTCCACCTCATATGCTACACTTCTACACCGGAAGTTAGCAACATGTCATGCCATCCACCCAAAATAAAGACACTCCTCACATTTTATCACCTCTCTTAAAATATCAAAAGAAGGCATGGCTATGCAAAAGAAAAAGAAAATAAGGCTCACAAAAGATGAGCAAGAAAAAGATCTTGCTCTCATTTCGAGCATGGAAAAAGAAAGAAGAAAAGATAGCCATGCCCAAAACCCAAAATAAAAAGAGGTGAAACAAAAAGAGGAGTAGTCAAATACACCACCACCATCATCTTCACACTTGCACATCTTGATCTACGATTGTATGACTTGCTATCTCCATGGATCCACTCTTTTGGTTTCGCAAAAATATGAATGCAAGTATGCCTCATTTCATACCCTACCTTGAGCTCCACAAAAGCCTATTAGATGTAGGATGAGGCAATACACATGCCTTGGTGAGGAATATAAACACCATTAGAGCGATTCGAGAGCATCACTTGTGGAACGTGGTTTTACTTGAAAAAAAAAAAAAAAAAAAAAAAAAAAAATTATTTTTTGAAAACGTCCAGGAGAATAAAAAGCAAGACAAGGGAAGAGAAAATAAATGCTCTATACACCGTTCTCTCTCTCAACCGCCCAAGGTAAAGTGAAAAGCACAAAGCCCCATGAGGACTAAGGGGAAGGGTGAGTTACCATTGCCAACTTATTCAACTCAAGGATGAGTATCTTTGTTATACACTTGGTACCTTTGAGAAGTAGGCATTGTAGCAACTCTCGATCAACAACCTAAAGTTCTACTACTTGCTCGGGACGAGCAAGGGGTAAGCTTGGGGGCTTGTTGACGGTCGTTACGGACCAATTTCGACCAGTCAATTAGTCAAATAAATGAGAAGGACTAGGCATGTCTTGCATGCATTTTACTTAGAAATAACCTAGTTCCACGTGTACCTCTAGATTTTTAGTGTGCGGGTGGAAAATGATGAATTCCGGGCCCCGAGGCGACAAATCAACACTTTTACAAAACTTCCACTTCGCCGCGGGAATCAACTCCAAGATAAAAGGCCAACGACCACGAAATCCAACACAAATAAGGCCTCACGCACCTGGATCAAAGACCAACATCCGGTGGGGGAGCCAACCGCCAAAGCCCGGCCCGGGAGGGGCGGTGGCGGTTCGGCCGAACCAACAAGGCGGTTCGGCCGAACCGTCATGGTGGCCCCCCTGGCCCACTTTTCTACGGCGGTTTGCCCACCGCCTCCGGAGGTCGATTCCACGCGCATTAAATGCCACCGACCTACGAAACCGCCTCCGGGAACCGACCTTTCAAGCCTATATAAGGAGGGGTACCCCCCTCCTTAACACACACAACAACACAAGGATCATTCTCTCCTCACACTAGAAGTTTAGAGGCTTTCTAGGTAGTGCTAGGCTTAGTAGTGGGCTGCCTCATTGCTCCCAAAGTCTTGTGGAGAATTGGGTATAGCTCTTGTATCCTCTCTTTATGAGACTTGATCATTCATCTATGGAATACTTTCGTTCATATCCTTGTCATGAGCTTTATAGAGTAATCATGATCTTGTTTGATCGTTCATCGTTCGTTCATATAAGTTCGTCGTTCGTTCTTCGTTCTTCATTAATAGAAGATGAACTCATATCGAATGTTCTTCGTTCGTTCATACTTGATCACCGATTACTCCTGATCTTACTTGATTAATTGCCGTTCGTCGCTCATTCTTGAGCGACGAACGCCTCTGCATGACTTAGTGCTAGCTTTGATCCTTTCGTCTAGCGTATGCTAGTTAGGCTAGTGTTCTTATGAATAGGCTTCGGGTTCATCGTCCCGCAAGGGTGCTCTAGATTTACCACCATGTCGGTGCCTCGAGGGATCTAGAGTTGTGGTTAGTGACGCCGGCACGGTCGTTGGGGTTATCTACCCACCGTTGAATGTGCTTCGTGTCCCACGGTTTGTAGAGGTAGGTGACAAGAAGTGACAGCCTTGTCATCCAAAGTAATCCTCCACGTTCGGGCATGGCATAGGAGTCTAAAAAGCCGGAGTCGCGAGGCGGACCTCGCGTAAGACGGATCTCCCGATGATGCCTAGGCATTAGACGCTTGCTTGCGCTTGCATGATCTTGGATGTTAGGTAGAAGCTGCGCACTCATATGAATGTTGTATCATTAGGAGTAGTGGTCTGCTAGTCTAGTTTAGCTTTATCTAGGATCGCCTCTATCCCTTTTATAAGAGAATGCATCGCCTTGGTGTGTGTCACACTATCCTCAACTTATTGCTCCTAACCCCTGCATTGGAATGTGAATACTTCATCATTCTTTTGTAACACCATGAACATAAGTACTCTTATCAACCATGTCTTCCTTTGGGAAAATATAAATACGATACCCTTGAATACTCTCGGGTGAAATGCTACAACGGGTTATCCGTCCGCTTGCGGATATTCATGACCCACCTTATAATACATATCTAGTACTTGTACTGGATGTGGATTATTTGGTTAAATAGTGCAAGTGACTTAAACCCTTGGCTCTCCCGCGGTCACGTGTTTCTTTCCGCGTGACCTTAAGAGATGCCAACAGCCACACGCGATCCCACGGGCGTGTGGTCCGCGGTGTGGCCTCGCCGCGGCGGCGGGTCGGCGGCGGCGCGACGGCCGGAGTTGGCCGAGCGTGGAGCAAAGCTCGCCGCGTGACCACCAGCATACTCTACGCGACTAGGCGAATCTACCGGTGACAACGCGAGCACATGAGCTCCACCGGAGAGGCACCGGCGGCGAGAGCCAACCACGGCGGCGACTACGGCGATGGCGCGAGCTCACCATCGTGCAAAACTTTTGGGGAAAACTCACCGACACGCACTACCGAGCATGCGCAAGCTCGTCATGGAATCAAAGGAACATGAGCAAGCTCGGAAAGGTGTGCTCACCGTGGATGGTGCGGACGGCGGCGATCGGACGCGGAGAAGAACGGCGATTGCCCGGCTTCCGTACAACAACGAGCAAGGATGAGCTACCGAGAACATGGAGCATCTAGTTGCGCATCGCCCGGAAGAGAAAAGATCAACAATAGCTCACCACGGCTCACCGAATTGCGGAGGCGGCGGAAAGTCGACGGTGAGGTGCCGTGGAGGGAAAACTAGCTCGCCACGACGGAGCGGAGGTGCTCAAGTTGATTGCTCGGGTCGTGGAGCTTCGCAAGGTCCTAGCGGAGCCTCCGGCAGCTGTGGGGTGGACGGGGAGTGGCCGAGGCGAGCCGGCGCCGAGCTCCGGTGGGGCGGGTATGGCGGGGAGGAGAAGTGAGAGGGAGAGGGAGAAAAATGAGGGCCGGCGGGGTCTTTATCTCCCACCCGAGGCGGTTCCGGCCAGCGAGCTGCGTGGGCGGGGGCGTGGCAAGCCGGCCGGAGGCGGTGCGGCCGCGGGCGGCGTCGAGAGCGCGGTGAGAGAGGGAGAGAGGAGAAGAGGCGGCGACCGGGCCTGGCTTGGCCATTTTACGAAAAACCCCTAGCCTTTCGCGTAATTAAAAGGGGCCTTCCGGTGCTCCAAAAATTCCGCGAAAAATCAGGGGTGTAATTGAGAATATTTTAGGCATATTTCCTATTAAGTCCAGGGTAAAACTCCAAATCATTTTCGGATTAAAAATTCATAGCTAAATTACTAAAAGAGACTTTGTTTATTTCTTGTAAATATTTTCATAAATCAAAATCTTTTCAGGACATTTTCATAAATCTTTATTTGTGATAATTAAGCTATAGAAAATGTTAAACTTGAATTTTTCTTCTCATTTTATTTCTTTTTAACACTTCCTTTCTTCTTTATCTAGTTTGTTATTTTATGTGATTACTATTAACGCGAAATTTGATATTTTCGAAAATGCAACAATGTGATGACATGCTCATGATGATATGAAATGCATTATTTTCTGAGAGTTGTTACAGCCCTCCCCCTTACAGGAATCTCGTCCCGAGATTCACGATCGAAACGACTAGGCGATAGTGCTAAAGAATTCGGGGTAGTTTGATCGAAGAAACTCTTCTTGTTCCCAAGTAGCTTCAGCTTCCGAGTGATTACTCCATTGGACCTTGTAGAACTTGGTGGTCCGATGACGAGTCACTCTATCCTTGGTGTCGAGAACTTTAAGCGGTCGTTCGTCATATGTCAAGTCCAGTTGTAATCTGTTCCACCTCGAGCTGTCGGTATATCCATGGGCGGTTTTAAACACTTCTTCATTTGAGATACATGAAATATGTTATGGATACCTGCCAAGTGTAGTGGCAATTCTAGTCGATACGCCACGGCTCCACATCTTTCCAAGATTGGAAAAGGTCCAATGTATCGTGGGGCTAACTTGCCCTTGATTCCGAACCTTTGAACACCTTTGGTAGGAGATACTCGAAGATAGACTTGATCTCCAACCTGAAATACTAACTCTCGACGTCTTTTGTCGGTATAACCGATCCGTCGAGATTTAGCCTTCTTGAGGTTCTGTTGGATGAGACGTACTTGTTCCTCCGCATCTCGTTACTAGATCTGGTCCGAAAATTACTCTTTCTCCACTTTCGGACCAATTCAAGGGTGTACGACAACTACGTCCATATAGAGCTTGGAATGGTGACATTCCGGCACTCTCTTGATAGCTGTTATTGTAGGAGAACTCTGCCAAAGGTAAACATTTCTCCCAATCTTTACCATAGGTCAAGACACATGCTCGAAGCATATCCTCGAGATATTGATTGATTCTTTCCGTCCGCCCATCTGTTTGAGGATGATATGCTTGAGCTTCGTATCAACTTCGTTCCCAAGGATTCTTGTAGTTGTTCCCAGAATTTGGAGACAAATTGTGTTCCTCTGTCCGATATAATGGTCTTCGGCACTCCATGCAAACGAGAGAATTCGAGCAATGTAGAGTTTTGCATACTTCTCGGCGAGTGTATCGTGTATGTACCAGGTATAAAGTGAGCAGACTTCGTCAACCGGTCCACAATAACCCGGATAGAGTCATGTTTCCGTGGACTTAGTGGTAATCCCACGATGAAATCCATGCTGACGTCTTCCCACTTCCATTCAGGAATACTCAGAGGTTGTAAGGGTCCTGCTTGCTTCAAGTGCTCGGCTTTGACCCGTCGACAGACATCACATTCATTGACATACTTGGCTATTTCTCGCTTCATGCGCGTCCACCAAAATCTTTGCTTCGGATCTTGATATATCTTATTGGTTCCAGGATGAATAGAGTATTTGGACGTATGAGCTTCATCCATTATCTTCTTGCGAAGTGGTAGATCCTTTGGTACTACCAATCGATTTTTGAACCAAATAACTCCTGCTTCGTCCTCCCTGAAGCATTTAACTTCACCCTTCCTGAGTCGTCTCCTTATGTGCCCTATACCAACGCTTTTCCGTTGAGCTGCTACCACTTCTTCACGAATGGTAGGAATTAGAGCTAAATTAATCAAGGTTCCATACGGAATAATCCTAAGATTTGGCTCCTCACCTTCGGATGGATGTGCTTGAATCAAAAGTTGAGCCGTGAGATTATTGCAATGGGCCTTGCGACTTAATGCATCAGCTACCACATTTGCTTTCCCTGGGTGGTAGTGAATTACCAGCTCATAATCGTTGATCGGTTCTAACCATCTTCGCTGTCGCATATTTAGATCTGCTTGGGTGAAGATGTACTTGAGACTCTTGTGGTCCGTGTATAAATGTACCAAGTTACCCAAGAGATAGTGTCTCCAACCTTTCAACGTGAGTACCACTGCTGCTAGTTCCGGATCATGGGTAGGATAGTGTTCCTCATGACGCCTTAGTTGTCGAGAAGCATAGGCAATCACTCGACCTTCCTGCATTAGAACACATCCGAGTCCTGTTCTCGATGCATCACAATACACATCAAAAGGCTTCGTCGGATCCGGCTGAGCAAGTACGGGAGCTGTGATCAACAACTTCTTCAACGTTTGAAAAACTTCTTCACATTCTTTGCTCCATACGTACTTCTTATCCTTTTCCAAGAGCTTAGTCATCGGCTTGGCGATCTTTGAGAAGTTTGGGATAAACCTTCTGTAGTAACCAGCCAATCCCAAGAAACTTCGGATTTGTGAGACAGACTTCGGTGAATTCCAATCCAACACCTCTTGAACTTTGCCGGGTCAACGGCCACTCCTTCGGCTGATATCACATGACCTAGGAACGGTACTTCTTTTAGCCAAAATTCACACTTGCTGAACATAGCCTAGAGCTGATGATCCCTGAGTCGTTGCAACACCACTCTTAAGTGATTGGCATGTTCCTCTTCCGACTTAGAGTAGATCAAGATGTCATCAATGAATACCACGACAAACTTGTCCAGCTCAGGCATGAATACCGAATTCATGAGATACATGAAATGTGCTGGTGCGTTGGTCAATCCAAATGACATCACCGGATACTCATAAAGTCCATACCTTGTGGAAAATGCGAGTCTTCGGTATATCTTCAGCTCCGATCTTAATCGATGGTATCCCGAGCGAAGATCTATCTTGGAGAAAACTTTAGCTCCCATCAGTTGATCAAACAAGATATCAATCCTCGGAAGAGGATACTTATTCTTGATGGTAACCGAATTCGGAGGCCTATAATCCACACATAGCCTCAATGTCTTGTCTTTCTTCTTTACGAACAAGGTCGGGCATCCCCATGGTGATGAACTTGGACGTATATATCCTTTGTCCAATAATTCCTTTAGTTGCACTTTCAATTCTGCCAGCTCATTCGGGGCATCCGATACGGCCTTCTTGATATGGGTGCTTGTTCCAGGTCGTAACTCTATCTTAAACTCTACCGCTCGGTCGGCGGTAGTCCCGGCAAGTCGTCCGGAAAAACATCCGGATACTCACGGACTATGGGTATATCCTTCGGACTCTTACCTACCACCTTATTGACCATTGGCAGCATTGCTTGAGGAAAAGCTAAGAGCAAGCAATCTCGACCATGAACAGGGGAGTTCGGATATACGGCTCGAGATGCTATATCCAATACTGCCTTGTGGAAATTCATCTATTGCATGCCAATAATTGCATCTAACCCTTGTCCATCCAAGATGATTAACGAAGTAGGATAAACCTTGCTACCCAATCTTAATGGCATATTGGCAGCTTCTTCATTAGTAAGAATTTTACCCCAAGGTGTTGAAATGATATGAGCACATAGTAACTTGGATGGCATGATGCAATGCTTAGCAATATATGACTTGCTGATGAAATTATGCGTAGCTCCCGAATCAAATAAAACCATAGCAGGATGTTCAGCGATAGAAAACATACCCGCTAAGATTTGTCCTCCTTCGGGTAGCTCCTCGGCCGTCGTAAAGTTGGCACGGCCCGTCTTTGCTTGGTGTATTCTTGGCTGGTGCCCTCTGTGGGTTCTGCGGCTGTCCTTGAGGTCCGGGCGCATATGGTGCCTTCGAGGATATGGACAACTGCGGTAATAATGTCTCGAACGGCCACAATTGAAACATGGCGGTCCATTCTGCTGCGGTGCTTGACCCACCGGTCCGGGATTCCGAGGGTTCTGTTGCTGATAAGGCGGACGATATCGATTTGGCCGCTGCTGCTGGGATTGTTGGGGTGATTGATTCTGCCGGTAATAATTGGGACGAGAGGGTGTATGCTGATAACGCCGACCTGACGGTGCAGTGTAGACCAGCCTGTACTTTGATGGTCCCCCTCTTCCTTGTCCGATAGCCCGCCTCTTCTTGTTCTTCTCCGTCCGATGAAGACGGATAGAGTCTTCCGAGTGCAATAGCATCACTCACAAAGTCGGTGAAGCTCGTCGGTCTTGTTCGACACCAAGCGAGACCGTAGCTTGGTACTCATCCCCTCCTTGAATAGATTCTTCTTCTTGGCATCTGTGTCCACATGTTCGGGAGCGTATCGAGCAAGGCGGTTGAATACCTTGGAGTAGGTGTGTACATTCATGTCCCCTTGCTTCAGCGATAGGAACTCCTTTCTCTTCGATTCATTAAACCTTACGGGATATGATGCTCTCCGAAGGCTTTAGTGAACTCTGCCCATGAAATTTGATGTCCTAGAGGAAACATCGCTTTGTAGTTGGTCCACCGAGCTCCCGCAAATCCTTGCAATTGTTGGGAAGCGAAGAGGGTCTTCGATGATCCGTGCATGGGAATAGTTCAAGCTTCGACTCGATAGTGCGTAACCGGTTGTCGGCTTCCAAGGGCTCACCCGCATCCGAGAAGACCGGGGCGAACCAATAAGAAGTCCGAGAAAGTCACCCTTTCCTCCGGTGCATTGCGGCCTTGGTGACGTTCTGCGGAGCGATGTTGCGGACCAATTGCTCCAACAATTCTCGCTGCTCCGCGCGAGAATCCAGATCTTGCAGCGATGGCCTGTGCCAAGGTCGAGGGTGGTGGTGGTGTTCCCGCCCGCGTCGAGAACTCTCGGGCTCATCGCGTCTCGTTGTTCCAACCATTACGTCCAAGAAAAGTTTACGTTAGACATCTTCATTCCAACATAATAATGGCAGAAACAGGAATACGTAGATGAGAACTCCCAAATGAATCTTATGCAACAATCCATCTTTATTAAAGCACCACCAAATCCGAGTAACACATGTTTATACATCCATGTTACAACGATTCCTATGATACACCCAGGCGTGGTTATATCACGCTCGTTATTTAACTAGCGCCTATTTTACATACTAGTTTTTCTCACTTGCTGCTAGCTAGCACTCTACTGTTCTTCGCGACGCCTGGATGTCACCTCCTGGCTTATGGAACTTCCTGTCTCGGATTCCGCATCCCGTAGTCGTGGAATCTCTCGTGAAGTCTATGACTCGAATCCACGTCCATTATCTCTTCAGGATCCTCCTCTTCTTCTTCGATTCCGCCTCCATAGGATTTCCTGCACTACTTGTGACACCCCGTGTCACAAATTCAGGTTGTTACTTGTACTAACAGGAGAATTGCATGTGCAAAGCAAAAATCATCCGGCTAGTCACATGAAATAATAGGTTAAAGTCCTATTAGGGTTTTTAATATTCCAAAACCCTAGCTATTGAGATCTCAAACTTTCTCCAAAGTGGTAACCTCAAATTTTTGCACAACCTGGTAGAGCATATCAAGACATGAATTTAGGACATTTTTCTTGAATTTTTGGAACAGCACAAATCCCTAGAAAAATCCAACTCTAATCAGAAACAGCACCTGTTCAACAATTTTTATAAATTCTTACATTTCGAATTTGAACTTTGGCTTCTAAGGAAAGTTGTTCCACATAATCCACAGGAACCACAGAAATTTTGGTTTGCAAAAATGTCAAAAGGATCAAATCCTATGAGCAATTTACAGAGAAGGACAGCAGTGGCAAAGCGTAAATAGTGAGAATAACATTTGAACAGAAATCGGCACGATGGCCGGGGCCACCGTCGCGCGCGTTCGCCGCCGGTGCCCATGCCGGTTAGGCGCCGCCTGTCCTCGCCGCTCTGCGCCGCTCCACGCGTCGTCCATCGTCCGGGTAGCTTCGCCTCGAAGCGTGCGCGCTCGGCCGTCGATGGCGGGGAGAGGGTTGGCCATGGCGCCGCCCGAGTCATTTCCGGTGCGCCGCCCCTTTCTGCAGTTCCACGCTCCACATTTGCGCGCAAGCAACTCGCCAAGTCCCCGAGTAGCTCTAGCCCCGGTCCCCAACCTCCTCCTCTCCTCTACGAGCGCCAATCGCCAAAAATCCGCAAAGGACGCCGCCTCCACCATGAACGCCGGCAAGCTCGATTGAGCGGTGCTCGGGTGAGCTCATGTCGTGTCTCCGCCGCTGGGAGGTGTGCAAGACCCTAACGGACCTCTCGCCCCTCCCCGGGTTCAACCGCGCCGGAACGGAGAAGAAACGGCCCATCTTCTTCGTCGCCGGTCCACCGCGCCCCGCCACCCCGTCGACGCCGGCAGCCTCCGGGCCACCTCAGCCTGCACCGACCACGCGCCGTTCGTCTCCGTGCGAAGGTGCAGCTCTACGACCTAACCGTTCCCTTCCTTTTGCCCTGGCGAGCACGAGCTCCCACGCCGGAGCCGCCGCACGCCATAGCTCGACGCGAGCTAAGCTCCGTCCATCCCCTCACCTCGCCGCCATCGCCAGTAGATGCGCCGTGGAAAATCGTGCACAGGCGGCCAAGCCCGACCCCTGCGGCGAGCCCTAACGCGCCGCCGGTGAGCTCCGCCGCCGCTCCGACGAGCCCCTACCGCGCGCGACACTTAGAAAAATTTCCGAATCGTGCTGAAACTTTGTAACGGTTAAGGATTTTAGAAAAATCATAACTCGAGTTATACGCCACGGATTGGAACGATTCAAAGCGCATTGGAAAGCTTATAACTTGTACTACATCATGATGTACATGAACACCTAAGGTTATATAGTAAAAATTAATGTTTGAGCAAGATGAAAAGGCTATCACGACCAAGCTGCTTAACAAGATTGCATTTTAAAAATGATGTAACTTCTGGACCCCGGATCCAAACTTCATGAGCAAGGGCTCTTTGGAAATTATATAACTTGTACTTTAACGTAGTAACATAATCCCAGTACTTCATGTGAAGAAAAACAAAGATTTAAGCACTCTAAGATGCTAATCCGTTATGCCTGCGTGACGACTTGCAGTTTTTGAAATTCAATAACTTTTTGAATACAACTCCAAATGAAACGGCTATAAGCTCGTTGTAAACCTTGAGTTATGTACTTTACATTAACCAACATGAATGACCTAAGTTCTATAGCAAAATAATAAGATTTGGACACCTTAAGATGGCTTCACAAGCAGCCTGTCAACCCTGACTTAGTTAGATAAAAGGGCTGAGGTTTGGCTAAGCTCAAATTACCTTTTTACTTTCTGTCATGGCTAGATAATTTTTCACACTTACATGGCACAATTAAACAGGTCATAATCACGTTTATCTTTTTGGGCAAGAACGGTCATATATGATGTAGGTTTAATCATAGCAAACCACAAGAAATGACGAGTAATTATGTGCACGAAGTATAACGAAGTGATAAAACTTCATCCTAAGAAATGAGCATCTACCTCTTGCATACTAAGTAATAAGGAATTATACCCTATCTTCTTGATCTCCGAAAACCAGCATGGACATTTATACTAAATGATGGAAAGTTTACCTAATTAGAAGGTTGTCCCCATGAAACAAACCACACTTACCACCATCATGACCATATCATCACCACTCAAGAACGTGTTTAATTTATGCAAACGTTTCGTTACATTATATTATTGAGAAAGTTCCATGAACTATAACAATACGAATTCATCCCTTGCTCATACACTTCATATGCACTCATATAGGAAACCCGACCGGAGCTGAAGATCAAGGAGGGCACCAGCTTGAAGTAAGCGAGTTCGAGTGTGCCGACTACGAGCCGAACCAAGGCAAGCCCCGGAGCATGACCTATGTTTTAAAGTTCTCTTTATTTTCACATGCGTCTATGATGTATTGTGCATTTAAGTTTAGGAGTTGCTCGGAAACCTAGTTGCACCAGACCTTCTATACCCCGTGGTCTTGGTTAAGTATAAGCCTAATCGCTAGTGCTATGCTTAATAATTTTATCGAGTAGCAACACCGAGTGATTTGGAGATCACCCGGTCTAGGGATTAAATTTTGTTATCTCTCACATGATTAAATTGGAGACCGTACGGGGAAGTGCATGTGTAGGATGCGGTGACAAGGTTGGCCCTTGTTCGCCATAGCCCCGTATGTGTCGGTCAAGGACCGTTCGTTGTGACTCCACGAGCAAGTATTGAGTTGTGTACCAAATGCATACCTTCGTATGGGAGTTGGTAAACTGATGTAACTTGAGAGTCGTAGTGTTGGACGGTCACTCCACCCTTTGTGCAAAGTGTTGGTCACGGTGGATGCACGGGTTTGTGAGTAGATGGAGGGTGTGTTATTACCCTTGGACCCGACGCTACTGTGGTTGCATATGGAATGCACACTCGGAGGGCGGACCCGGCTCATATCTATGATAATCTTGTGAAAGGTGGCCATACGTGTTCTTAAATGATGCGTATGTCGTGCATTTGGGTTTCCCCTGCAGGGTGTAAATCGATATATATCGCCGTCCCTCGCGGTGATGAGTACCACTTGTCTCGAGCAGATTGCATCGTAGTAACAAAGTGAATATGATGATTAAGCTTGCTGATTTTGAAGAATTATTTCATGTATTGCAACCATGTTTTGTTAGAAATGCTCACTAAAATTTATATTCATGTTCAAACCCATTCAAATTGGCTAAAACATGAATTTTTAGAAAAACATAGGTGCAGTTTTTGGCTATTTCCGCAAGCCAGGTCAAGCCCCCTGCATGTTAGGGTGGGTTCTTAGAACCATTTTTGACGGGTAAGCCTTGCGGAGTATATTAGATACTCAGGGTTTGTGTTGAAACTATTTTTCAGGATTCCCGCAGCCCGATTATTGTGATTGCTGCGGGAAGTATGTGTGTCAAAGCGAGGAACCTCGGGAGTGGACCGTGGAGTGGGTTCCCGCTTCACCGACTCAAGAGTGAGGCCATGCCGTATGGGCTGGTGTGGTTCTCCTAGTTAACTATATATATGTATCGTCGAGATGTTTACGCTTCCGCAAAGACATTATCAAGTATTGTAAAATCACTTCACTTATGTATTGTAAGTCTGAAATTTGAACAATGGCTTGTAATACTTAAGAGATTATGTATGAAACTTGTTACTCAAGTAGTGTTCTCTATGTAATAAAATGCTGAATGTATTCCCGATGTATGTGCAATGAACGTTCGCTTCGTCGAATGTCTCCCGATACGATCCCGTGCGACAATCCCTCTCGCCTCGCGAGGTAGGGGTGTCACAGCTGGTATCGTAGCCGTGTCGGGATATGCCGTACACTACGGGTCATACTAAAAATCACCAACACATTTATACGGTGAGGAACGACATAGAAAGCCCAAGTAAGGTCTACAGTAGAAAGAGATGTGGCAAACTAACCCTGGGTTATGCTTGTTTAAATTTTTGCAACTACGGCCCGGCCCAGGTATGTTTGCAATTTAAATTAGCGCTCCGTGCCCGCGGAAGTAATAATACGGGACAATGTTGGCTCGTGGCAATCCACGGGGCGGTTCTTTCTATGAACCGTTACTATGAGAAAGCTGATGATATGAGGAAGTGGAGAAGATTGTGGAATAATTGTTTTCGTAGTTTCTTTTGAATTTGATGTAATGTTTCTGAAATGGTCTCTTGCAGGTACGCTAACCACGAAATTTAGATCGTGTAGTTCCCGTGATGAGATCGTGTGTGTGTTGCCACAAAAAGCGAGTGGTCGGCTATATATAGACCGATCACGTGTTTTATTTTGGAAAGGACATAGGTTAACGGCATTTCATGTCATCATTCATGCCATGCATTACAAATTGCATGAGATAATTGATCAAGAATGCAAAAACACGGTCTCAAACAACTCACCTAAAATTTTCAACGCAAGTCGTGCATGATATCCAAAAATCGGGCAGGAAACCCCACCCGATCGAGAACTAAACCCTAACCGATTATCGATTCACGGAAACGGCCACAACTTTTGAATCGTTCACTCAAACGAAACGATTAAACACAATCCGGAAAGCTCATAACACGTACCATCACCCTGGCATGATGACCCAAGTAAAAGTAGAGTGGAATCCTACTAAAAATGACTTACCCGAAAATCTGGCAAAAGGTTGCCAGATTTCGCCGAATCGCCGGATTGGCAGATTCGGATGCCTCACGAAAATCATTATAACTTTTGAAGTAACTATCCAAATAAAACGATCTACCCCATTCTGGAAAGCTCGTGTTATGCCCCACATTTCATCTAATATCAGGTCAGCAAGGAAAATTCGTTAAGCCGGTCAAATAAGCAAAAACAGAGAGCCAATTTTAGTTCCCGGCGTTTCCAGAAAACCTGGCAGAAAAATCCGTCGAGCCGGAAACCGCCATATCTTTTGATCCGCTTAAGATTTTTCCGTGTTCTAGGATGCGTTGGAAAGCTTAGGAAATATTCTAGCATCTGGTCATAAATTTTGGTAAATTTTACTGTACAAACAGAGACGAAATTGGGGAAAAACAGAGAGGGTTCAGAACCGGTTACGTTGTAAAGGATGTCAGTTTCTTTCTGTTTTCTTTCAGCATGTTAATTGAGCTTTTATTTACCCAAATTATTGATAATAATGCTGCTTAAAATGTATCCCTAACCATGATCTATAGATGGATGCAAGACAACTCATGACTGAAAGGAATCAGCTGAGATCTGAGGTGGAAGACCTCACTGATCGTCTCACCGATGTCACGGACGACTACTACTCAGCAAAAGAGGAGAACAAGCAGCTGACCGCCCGTGTCACCGAGCTGGAGCAGGAAAATGCTGCCCTGACTGCACGTATCAAGGAAGTGCAGGATGACCTTATCTTCAGCGACAATCTACGTGTCGTCGCAGATAGGGCAAAAGAAAGAGCTGAGCAGGAAAAGGCAGAACATGAGCAGATGGCTACGTTCTGTGATGAGGAACGGATTGAGGCGTTAAATGAGCTGAATGCAGCTAAGACATCTATTACTCAGAAGGATGAGACCATCTACTCCCAGCAGGCCACCATGCAATTCCTGCATGGACAGCTTCAGACCGCACAAACCAACATGGACCAGCTGTTCACAGAAATAGGGAATCTTCAGCACCAGTTGGCCGCGTTACAGCAGCACCACCAGGTGTTGCTGGCAGCTCACTGGAATCTGTTGCAGCCACCACCGCCGGAGAACAATGGTGACGACGCCGCTAGCGATGCTTCCGATGTGAACAACCCGGAAGACACCGACAGCGATGCTTAGACTACTAGCTAGTGCTAAGAAAGGAACTTGTAAAATTAATGGTAGTGTACTAAAGAACAAGAACTAGTGGCTTGTACGTACGTAAGGACGTAGTGGTCGCTGTGTTTTGGGTAGGCTGACAGCATAGGAGGTATGGATGACTAGCTAGGCCGGAAAATCCTGGACGTATAACCCCGCGCTAAGAAGTGTTAATATCGCGCGCTTTTGTGTACAAATGGGTTACACCTTGAAACATATATGAACCACTAAGCTTATGTTTAATGAATATATGTCTCGTTCTTCAAAATTTCAGAATCATAAGAAAATTTTACTAAGTTTGAATGGTCTGAAATTGTGAGTAAAATTTTCTGGTTTTATCAATTTCAGCTCATGGAAATTAATCTCCCGGGTTATGCAATCTGAAAATTTCATACCGAAACTTTTACTCCATCAATTTCAGCACCTGATGAAATTTTCCTCCTATGGATTGCATTCTGAAATTCATGTTCATATCATGTCCCTTAATTACTATCATTGTCTATGGCTCCGAAACGCTGAGACTAATGGTGTAATTAAATTGTGTGGCAGATGGTGAACACTCGTCGCACGGTGGATAATTCGGGGAGGGTGCTTCATCGCAGCCACCTCCTCCACCACCGCTGACTGCTGTGGAGCAACTTGTTCATAATCAGAACGAGATGTTTCGGCTGTTCCCGGCGAGCCAGTAACAATAATGCCCAGGCAGCAGCTCCTCCACCGCAGCCCCGTCCCACCTCTTACGGGGATTTCTGGGCGACTCAACCGCCGTCTTTCTCGAAGCCAAGGACCCCCTGGAAGCAGATAATTTTCTGCGTATTGTGGAGTCCAAGTTTGCTCTTCTGAATTGCACCGAGCACCAGAAGACTCTGTTTGCAGCACAGCAGCTCCGTGGGTCGGCTAGTGCGTGGTGGGCAAACTACACCGCTGCACTCCCCGCGGATCACCAGGTGCTATGGCCGGAATTCTCGGCAGCCTTCCGTGCACACCACATTCTCGACGGTGTCATGAGAAGGAAGCTTCAGGAATTTGTTGACCTGAAGCAAGGCTCCAGTATCGTGCAAGAGTATGCTCGGAAATTCAACTATCTTGCCCAGTATGCTTCCTATCATGCTGACACAGATGCAAAGAAGCGTGAGTGCTTTCGGAAGGGTCTAAATCCGAAATTGCAAGACCGCCTCGCTCTCTTGAATGGCACATTCAATGAATTGGTTAGTGCAGCCATTGTGCAAGAGGACGCCATTCGCGTCAATCAGGATGACAAGAAGAGGAAGCGCACCGCGGGAAGTTCATCCGGTGCGCCACCTCACAAGTTCAAGCTTGCAGTGACCAGCCCCACCGGTCAGAAATTCCGTGTCCCAGTGCCTCCAATGGGTGGGCAACGCACTACTTTCCAGCAGCCTTATCGTGCGCCCCACCACTCCTATCAGCACCGTGGTCACCAGCACACCCCGCAGCAGCATAACCAAGGTGCCAGGCCATCCCCGCAGCAGCCATGCTTCAACTGCGGCGGCATTGGTCACTTCATCGGAGAATGCCCACATCCTCGCCGCAACAATGGCAACAACGGAGGGAATAATCAGCAGCAGCACCACCGCGGCAATAATGGCAACAATAATAACCGCGGCAACAACAACAACAATCACAACAAAACCCCCACCAAGACCGGCCGTGTAAATTTTACTACGGTCGAAGATGTGCAAGCCGGAGAACCGGTCCTCTCGGGTATGTTTTCTATATCCGGACATTCCGCTCTCATTCTTTTCGATTCCGGCGCCACGCATGATTTTATCAGTCAAGCATGTGTGGATAGGTTGCATCTATCATCCACCATTTTGCAAACTCCATACACTATCACATCTCCCGGTGGCCTCATCCACACAAACCGGGAAGCAAGAAATGTCTCTCTTGAATTTAGCCGGAAAAATATATCCTTCTAGACTAATTATTTTAAATGGTCAAGGAATAGATGTGATATTAGGAATGAAATGGATGAGACGTCATAAAGCTGTTTTACACATAGATACCCGAGAAGTGCATTTAAATTCACCTCTACACGGCCCGTCTATCCTCTCATTGCCGTGTCCAAAAATTTTAAGAACCCAAATTCAGCACCTAGAAGGAAGGAAACTAGAAGACATACCAGTAGTGTGTGAGTTTCCCGATGTGTTCCCGAATGATTTACCGGGCATGCCACCTGATCGGGAAGTAGAATTTAAAATTGAACTTCAGCCCGGAACCGCACCGATATCTAGAAGACCGTATAAAATGGCTCCAAATGAATTAACTGAACTTAAGGAGCAACTCAACGAACTTCTAGACAAGGGGTACATACGCCCAAGTGCTTCGCCTTGGGGCTGCCCCGCTCTTTTCGTGAAGAAGAAAGATAAATCACTAAGGTTATGTGTTGATTATCGACCCCTCAATGCGGTAACCATCAAAAATAAATACCCTCTCCCACGCATTGATATGCTATTTGATCAACTAGTCGGTGCAAAAGTATTCTCAAAAATCGATCTTCGCTCCGGCTATCACCAAATTAAAATTCGGCCGCAGGACATTCCTAAAACCGCTTTCTCTACGAGATATGGACTTTTTGAATATCTCGTAATGTCTTTTGATCGACAAATGCACCGGCCTATTTCATGTACCTCATGAACTCGGTATTTATGCCGGAGCTGGACAAGTTCGTGGTGGTATTCATTGATGATATCCTCATTTATTCCAAGTCGGAGGAAGAACATGCCGAACACCTCCGCATTGTGCTTCAACGACTACGAGATCATCAACTTTATGCAAAATTCAGCAAGTGTGAATTTTGGTTGGATCGAGTTCCATTCTTGGGTCATATCATTTCAGCTCGAGGGAATTTCCGTCGATCCAAGTAAAGTTGCTGACGTGCTAAATTGGAAGACTCCCAAAACCGTCAAGCACATCCGTAGTTTTCTCGGACTTGCGGGATATTATCGGAAATTCATTCCAAATTTTTCTATCATCTCCAAGCCAATGACAAAATTGTTGGAGAAAGACTCTACCTTCAAGTGGAGTCCGGAGTGCGAAAATGCTTTCCGATCCTTGAAGAAGCATTTAACCACCGCTCCCGTTCTAGCTCAACCCGACATCGACAAGCCGTTTGACGTATATTGTGATGCGTCCGGCATAGGATTGGGTTGTGTTCTCATGCAAGAAGGCCGAGTTATTGCCTATGCCTCTCGCCAACTCCGCAAACATGAGAAGCACTATCCTACTCATGATCTTGAATTGGCATCGTAGTGCTTGCTCTCAAAACTTGGAGACATTATCTCTTGGGAAATCTGGTGCATCTCTATACCGATCATAAAAGCCTCAAATATATTTTCACACAGCAAGAACTGAATATGAGACAACGAAGGTGGCTAGAATTGATAAAAGATTATGAATTGGAAATTCATTACCACCCCGGAAAGGCTAATGTGGTTGCCGATGCATTAAGTCGTAAACACCAATGC
Organism: Chloris gayana; assembly: GCA_031894775.1. NCBI lineage: Eukaryota > Viridiplantae > Streptophyta > Magnoliopsida > Poales > Poaceae > Chloris > Chloris gayana. The sequence goes on along the minus strand of JAUNZO010001131.1, from coordinate 138,396 downwards.
AACCAAGTTGAAATCTGCTCTATGGAAAACTGCAGCAAATCTGAAAATGAGAGTAATCCTTGTCTTCATATCATTCCCTATGGTGCATTACATAATTTGGCTCTTGTTCCTACTCTCCGAGAAGAAATCATTGCTGCCCAGAAAACGGATGAAGGTATGGAACACATCCGACAGAAGTTGGGTACCGAAAAGGCTAAGTGTTTCCGTCAAGATGAGGAGGGAGTTCTGTGGTTTAATAACCGTCTCGTTGTTCCTAAGAACATGGAACTACGGAAGAAAATTCTTGACGAAGCCCATCTCTCTAAATACTCCATACACCCCGGTAGTAACAAAATGTACCGTGGGTTGAGAGAAAAATTTTGGTGGACTCGCATGAAGCGAGAAGTGGCTCGTTACGTTGCCGAGTGCGACACTTGCCAACGAGTCAAGGCTGATCATCTAAAGAAAGCCGGACTATTGCACCCATTGAAAATTCCCGCTTGGAAATGGGAAGACATAGCCATGGATTTTGTTGTTGGATTACCTCCCACCTCCAAGAAACATGATTCCATATGGGTAATCGTCGATAGATCGACGAAATCAGCACACTTTATTCCGGTACACACCACTTACAAGTGCTAAAAAGTATGCTGAATTGTATATTGCCCGTGTGCTATGTTTACATGGTGTGCCAAAGACCATCATTTCAGATCGCGGTCCGCAATTTGTTTCTCGATTTTGGGAACAATTGCATGCTAGTCTTGGTACTACCCTAATCCGGAGCTCGCATATCATCCTCAAACAGATGGACAATCGGAAAGGTTGATTCAATATTTGGAGGATATGTTGAGAGCTTGTGCTTTGACGCAAAAGGGAAATTGGGATGATCAGTTACCATTCATTGAATTTTCCTATAACAACAGCTATCAAGAAAGCTCGGAGTCACTCCTTTTGAGGCGTTATACGGACATTCTTGCCGTACGCCGTTAAACTGGTCCGAGTCGGGCGAAAGAATAATATTTGGTCCGGATATTGTTGAGCAGAGCCGAGGAAAAAGTGAGGGAGATACAAGCTAATATGAAGGCTGCTCAATCCCACCAAATAAGTTATGCAAACAAAAGGAGACGCCCGCTGGAATTCGAGGTAAACGATCATGTTTATCTTCGTGTCTCTCCAAATAAAGGTGTGTCACGTTTTGGTGTAAAAGGAAAACTTGCTCCCCGCTACATTGGACCATTCCCAATTGTGGAGAAGTTTAGCCCCGTGGCATACCGGTTGCAATTGCCGACAAACTTGGAACGTGTGCACAACGTGTTCCATGTGTCGCAACTCAAGAAGTGTCTAAAACCACCCATCGATGTGGTCATCTCCGACACCGAGCAATTGCAAGATGATCTATCTTATCCAGTAAACTCCCGTCCGGATCCTCGATAAAAAGGATCGTGTTACTCGCAACCGCACTATCACCTTCTATAAAGTGCAATGGAGTAATCACACTGAGGATGAAGCCACTTGGGAACAGGAGGAATTCCTGGATAATCATTTCCCGAGTTCATGGCTTCACAATCGAGGTAACGACGCACCTCCCTTCGACCACTCTTTTATCAACCGTAATCTCGGGACGAGATTTCTTTAAGGGGGAGGGCTGTGACACCCCGTGTCACAAATTCAGGTTGTTACTGTACTAACAGGAGAATTTGCATGTGCAAAGCAAAAATCATCTCGGCTAGTCACATGAAATAATAGGTTAAAGTCCTATTAGGGTTTTTAATATTCCAAAACCCTAGCTATTGAGATCTCAAACTTTCTCCAAAGTGGTAACCTCAAATTTTTGCACAACCTGGTAGAGCATATCAAGACATGAATTTAGGACATTTTTCTTGAATTTTTGGAACAGCACAAATCCCTAGAAAAATCCAACTCTAATCAGAAACAGCACCTGTTCAACAATTTTTATAAATTTTTACATTTCGAATTTGAACTTTGGCTTATAAGGAAAGTTGTTCCACATAATCCACAGGAACCACAGAAATTTTGGTTTGCAAAAATGTCAAAAGGATCAAATCCTATGAGCAATTTACAGAGAAGGACAGCAGTGGCAAAACTGTAAATAGTGAGAATAACATTTGAACAGAAATCGGCACAAGTGGCCAGGGCCACCGTCAGCGGCGTTCGCCGCCGGTGCCCATGCCGGTTAGGCGCCGCCCGTCCTCGCCGCTCCGCGCCGCTCCACGCGTCGTCCATCGTCCGGTAGCTTCGCCTCGAAGCGTGCGCGCTCGGCCGTCGATGGCGGGGAGAGGGTTGGCCATGGCGCCGCCCGAGTCATTTCCCGTGCGCCGCCCCTTTCTGCAGTTCCACGCTCCACATTTGCACGCAAGCAACTCGCCAAGTCCCCGAGTAGCTCTAGCCCCGTCCCCAACCTCCTCCTCTCCTCTCGCGAGCGCCAATCGCCAAAAATCCGCAAAGGACGCCGCCTCCACCATGAACGCCGGCAAGCTCGATTGAGCGGTGCTCGGGTGAGCTCATGTCGTGTCTCCGCCGCTGGGAGGTGTGCAAGACCCTAACGGACCTCTCTCGCCCCTCCCCAGTGTTCAGCCGCGCCGTAACGGAGAAGAAACAGTCCCATCTTCTTCGTCGCCGGTCACCGCGCCCGCCACCCCGTCGACGCCAGCAGCCTCCAGGCCACCTCAGCCTGCACCGACCACGCGCCGTTCGTCTCCGTGCGAAGGTGCAGCTCTACGACCTAACCGTTCCCTTCCTCTTGCCCCGGCGAGCACGAGCTCCCACGCCGGAGCCGCCGCACCCGCCATAGCTCGACGCGAGCTAAGCTCCGTCCATCCCCTCACCTCGCCGCCATCGCCAGCAGATGCGCCGTGGAAAATCGTGCACAGGCGGCCAAGCCCGACCCCTGCGGCGAGCTCCTAACGCGCCGCCGGTGAGCTCCGCCGCCGCTCCGGCGAGCCCCTACCGCGCGCGACACTTTAGAAATATTTCCGAATCGTGCTGAAACTTCGTAACGGTTAAGGATTTTAGAAAAATCATAACTCGAGTTATACGCCACGGATTGGAACGATTCAAAGCGCATTGGAAAGCTTATAACTTGTACTACATCATGATGTACATGAACACCTAAGGTTATATAGTAAAAATTAATGTTTGAGCAAGATGAAAAGGCTATCACGACCAAGCTGCTTAACAAGATTGCATTTTAAAAATGATGTAACTTCTGGACCCCGGATCCAAACTTCATGAGCAAGGGCTCTTTGGAAAGCATATAACATGTACTTTAACGTAGTAACATAATCCCAGTACTTCATGTGTAGAAAAACAAAGATTTAAGCACTCTAAGATGCTAATCCGTTATGCCTGCGTGACGACTTGCAGTTTTTGAAATTCAATAACTTTTTGAATACAACTCCAAATGAAACGGCTATAAGCTCGTTGTAAACCTTGAGTTATGTACTTTACATTAACCAACATGAATGACCTAAGTTCTATAGCAAAATAATAAGATTTGGACACCTTAAGATGGCTTCACAAGCAGCCTGTCAACCCTGACTGACTTAGATAAAAGGGCTGAGGTTTGGCTAAGCTCAAATTACCTTTTTACTTTCTGTCATGGCTAGATAATTTTTCACACTTACATGGCACAATTAAACAGGTCATAATCACGTTTATCTTTTTGGGCAAGAACGGTCATATATGATGTAGGTTTAATCATAGCAAACCACAAGAAATGATGAGTAATTATGTGCACGAAGTATAACGAAGTGATAAAACTTCATCCTAAGAAATGAGCATCTACCTCTTGCATACTAAGTAATAAGGAATTATACCCTATCTTCTTGATCTCCGAAAACCAGCATGGACATTTATACTAAATGATGGAAAGTGTACCTAATTAGAAGGTTGTCCCCATGAAACAAACCACACTTACCACCATCATGACCATATCATCACCACTCAAGAACGTGTTTAATTTATGCAAACGTTTCGTTACATTATATTATTGAGAAAGTTCCATGAACTATAACAATACGAATTCATCCCTTGCTCATACACTTCATATGCACTCATATAGGAAACCCGACCGGAGCTGAAGATCAAGGAGGGCACCAGCTTGAAGTAAGCGAGTTCGAGTGTGCCGACTACGAGCCGAACCAAGGCAAGCCCCGGAGCATGACCTATGTTTTAAAGTTCTCTTTATTTTCACATGCGTCTATGATGTATTGTGCATTTAAGTTTAGGAGGTGCTCGGAAACCTAGTTGCACCAGACCTTCTATACCCCGTGGTCTTGGTTAAGTATAAGCCTAATCGCTAGTGCTATGCTTAATAATTTTATCGGTAGCAACACCGAGTGATTTGGAGATCACCCGGTCTAGGGATTAAATTTTGTTATCTCTCACATGATTAAATTGGAGACCGTACGGGGAAGTGCATGTGTAGGATGCGGTGACAAGGTTGGCCCTTGTTCGCCATAGCCCCGTATGTGTCGGTCAAGGACCGTTCGTTGTGACTCCGCGAGCAAGTATTGAGTTGTGTACCAAATGCATACCTTCGTATGGGAGTTGGTAAACTGATGTAACTTGAGAGTCGTAGTGTTGGACTGGTCACTCCACCCTTTGTGCAAAGTGTTGGTCACGGTGGATGCACGGGTTTGTGAGTAGATGGAGGGTGTGTTATTACCCTTGGACCCGACGCTACCGTGGTTGCATGTGGAATGCACACTCGGAGGGCGGACCCGGCTCGTATCTATGATAATCTTGTGAAAGGTGGCCATACGTGTTCTTAAATGATGCGTATGTCGTGCATTTGGGTTTCCCTGCAGGGTGTAAATCGATATATATCGCCGTCCCTCGCGGTGATGAGTACCACTTGTCTTGAGCAGATTGCATCGTAGTAACAAAGTGAATATGATGATTAAGCTTGCTGATTTTGAAGAATTATTTCATGTATTGCAACCATGTGTTTGTTAGAAATGCTAACTAAAATTTATATTCATGTTCAAACCCATTCAAATTGGCTAAAACATGAATTTTTAGAAAAACATAGGTGCAGTTTTTGGCTATTTCCGCAAGCCAGGTCAAGCCCCCGCATGTTAGGGTGGGTTCTTAGAACCATTTTTGACGGGTAAGCCTTGCGGAGTATATTAGATACTCAGGGTTTGTGTTGAAACTATTTTTCAGGATTCCCGCAGCCCGATTATTGTGATTGCTGCGGGAAGTATGTGTGTCAAAGCGAGGAACCTCGGGAGTGGACCGTGGAGTGGGTTCCCGCTTCACCGACTCAAGAGTGAGGCCATGCCGTATGGGCTGGTGTGGTTCTCCTAGTTAACTATATATATGTATCGTCGAGATGTTTACGCTTCCGCAAAGACATTATCAAGTATTGTAAAATCACTTCACTTATGTATTGTAAGTCTGAAATTTGAACAATGGCTTGTAATACTTAAGAGATTATGTATGAAACTTGTTACTCAAGTAGTGTTCTCTATGTAATAAAATGCTGAATGTATTCCCGATGTATGTGCAATGAACGTTCGCTTCGTCGAATGTCTCCCGATACGATCCCGTGCGACAATCCCTCTCGCCTCGCGAGGTAGGGGTGTCACACTACTGGTCCATCTCCTGGAAGTTGCTATCCTATTGCTTCATTCATTATTGCATTGTGTGCTTGCAGTAGATCTTGCTCTAACCGAGTGATCGGTGCATGTGCGTTTGCTAGTTGCTGATCCTTAAATTGAATCTGCTGCTCCTTGTTTAGCAACCGCGCCTCTCTAAGTGCTAACAACTCCTCCTTTTCCTGCGGTCTGTCTCTCCAGACTCGACTACATGAACATCCTACATCGCAGGACCTACGTCGGCAAAATGTGGCTACCCTCCTACATCGGTGAAAACACAACACAACTAGGCCGACGGCGCGTGGCCGTCACCGTCCGACTCGACGTCCTCGGCCGGTGAAGCGGGTGGTGGCTCGTAATCCATCCCGCAGACCTCCTCGGCGTCATCCGGTGGACCCCGCTGCTGCTGCAACCGCTCGAACTGCTCAACCAGGTCGTCGTGGTCGTGGAGAAGTGCGTGGTGTGCCTCGGCCAGTCCGTTATACATTCCCTCCAGCCGACCCAGCTCAATCTCTCTCGCGACCGGGCTCTCCACTACGAGGTTCCACCGTGCCGTCACCAGCTCCAACCGTAGCTCGTGCGCGTCGTCCGCCGCACGAGCGGCGTCTCGCTCCTCGGTAACCGTAGTCAGCTGCTCGTCAAAGGCGATGACCGCCTCACGGTACCCGTCACGCGCGCAGGTCACCTCCACTAGCTGCTCCTCCAGCTCGGCGATCCCGGTGTGGGACCTCCGAACCTCCCGACAGCCCACTCGACAACGGTGCTTCCAAGTACCCAACCGTCGTTTCGGCTCTCGTGTCCCCAACTCCAGGCTATGGAGCTGCTGCACCAGCTCAGCCACACGTGCAGCTCGTGCGTCCTCCTCCTCCCGGGCGCGCTTCCTACCACGAGTGACCGGCATCTGCAGGGAACATGTTTAAACAAGTTAAACACTTATTCCCACGTAAGAAAACGAACGGAACAACCTATAGAGTACTACGAACTAGCTAAGTACATACCCAAATATTTATTTAGTGCATAATATGACATGATGCATGCTCGTGAACTAACTATACGTACCATAGTAAAGAAACTACGACGAATAGTTAGCACTTCCCAAAACTCCGAACATTGAACAGCTTAGTAAAAATCTAACTATTCTACATCCTTATAGGCTCCGTACTCTCTCGTTGTCTATCGTATGAATGTGTTAAGTTTTGAAAATAGACTTGTAATGATGTGCTCGTTGCCTCCGAACCGCTCCGATACCAGCTGTGACATCCCCTCCGGACACCCAGGAATCGGTACAGAGGGACACTCGACGAGCTGAGTTACAACAGAAACATCATCTCATACAAGCCGTAATATATATATATCATGGTATAATACAACCAGGTTTTCACAATACCAACATTCGTGCAGCGGAACATATAACATTATTGAAGTTTAACATCCTACGAGTACTCGACGGAAGCTTGTTCTATTGTACAACTCAAAAGACTACAAACGAAACAACGTGATGCACCGAGCCATTCGTACATCATGGTCCTCTCTCTTCATGGCGTGGGGATGCGTTCCCACCGAAGGGAACCTCCTCCGGACATTGCTCCTCTTCCGGGAAGCTGCCATACAAGTCGTGGAAGTACGACTCGTTTCCTGAAAAGTAACGAACAAACCCCGAGTATTCTAATACTCAAGCAAGACCGACCCGTCAACATGGCACGCTAAGGCCGACGTCTAGTATGCAAAGGCTTTCCGGTCGTGGGGTTTATTCCTTTGCGAAAAACAACATTTAAAGGTTGGGTCCTTATTTTCAGTATTTTAGCTCAGAGTTAAGTTCATTAGCCTTGGTGTTTGCAACCTATCACTATTGCAATCGAGTTCTCAATCAAGATAAAATAGATCTTAATTCTTCTATCTCTCATCTTCATCTTCCATATAATTTACTACGATGTGACGAGCTAAACAAGCGGTACTCATTACTGCGAGGGACAGACTATTCGAATCGATTTATACCAGCTGGCAAAACTCGACTACACGACGTATACGCATCACACCGATCGTATACGACAACCTTTCCCGCTTGCACTCGACAGCAGACTAGCCATTTCCAACTCCCCGGGAGTATGGCGAAGCCACGACTTTCCTCGTGGTCGACCCATCTCCCTCCCGTGAGACTATCTTCTCACTAACGACCGGCAAAAGAGAGTTGGCTACGCTACATGTCCGGGGCGATAGGGTACATCACCTTGTCGGGCCCATGATACCAGCATGTAGTGCGGTACGTTCAAACTTGTTCAACTAAGCCGACAACGGTACGGTCCTTGACCGACTCGGACGGGGCTACCACCTTGCAAGACCTCGATCTCCGTCTTGCCCTTTCTCCTACTGGGCCCGCCTCGGTCTCAACTTCATTAACACTCTCTTCATCTTTAGTGTCAACACAAAACCCTTAAAGCCTCCATGCTTTAAGTGCCCTAACCATCTACCATTGCCACTATGCATTAAGCTTAGCCTCTATTGAGCTACCTGTACCAAAGATAGAATAAACAAACGGAAACCTACCATAATGCATCTAGGGTGTCAACCATTCCCTAACACCTAATGCACAAGCATAACCGTACTATGTGATAAAGTAAAATATTTAAAAACATAGGTAGGATGCACCGGGCTTGCCTTGAGTCTCGTCTCGAAGTTAGCTTCCGTGGCCGGGTCGACGTAGAGATTCCCGCTCCTCGATTCGCCTCGGTGGAACCTCGATCACTTCGTAACCTAGTCGACCAAAGAATGCGTCGCGAATCACAATCATGTATGCATGAATGCGTATGATGAAAGTATGCAAGGATTCATTGATTACGTCCAATAAGCAATAATTAACAATTAATGCTTAATCACCTTAGTTAATTAATAAATCGAGGATAAGTATGTTCATTAAGCATTAATTAACAATTAATTATGCTGATTAATAAATGTTTAAGCAAGATCATTATTAATTAAGTCTGTTTCCTTATTTACTTAATTAAGTTCACTAATTACTTAGATTTAATAATTAATAAAATATTCTGATTTATTAGGCAATAAATAAATAATTACTTTAATGATTAAAGGTTAATAGATTGTGATCACATAAAATAATACAGCTTTAAGTTTAAATTTGGAAAAAATAAATTCATCATTAATTTCGTCTACAAGTATCTCCTTTATCAAATAAAATTTTTTTTCATAATTCAACATTTTATTTACATAAAATAATAGCCTTTCTCTAATCAAAGAAAGTGATTAATTACTAATTATAAAATAAATTTACTCAAAATAAATATTTTATTGCACAAATAGTTAGATCTCATTTTTTTGAGTCTAACAAAGTTGGTTTGGCATTTTTCCGATTTTTCACGAATTTCCTACGAATTTTGGAAATTTAAATTCGATTCTCGTGCCACACGGAGGGCCACAGTGGTTGGTCACATCCGATCCCGCGTAGCCACACGGGATCCCACGGGCGTGTGGTCCGCGGTGTGGCCTCGCCGCGGCGGCGGGTCAGCGGCGGCGCGACGGCCGGAGTTGGCCGGGCCCGGAGCAAAGCTCGCCGCGTGACCACCAAGCATACTCTACGCGACTAGGCGAATCCATCGGTGACAACGCGAGCACATGAGCTCCACCGGAGAGGCACCGGCGGCGAGAGCCAACCACGGCGGCGACTCCGGCGATGGCGCGAGCTCACCATCGTGCAAAACTTTTGGGGAAAACTCACCGACACGCACTACCGAGCATGTGCAAGCTCGTCATGGAATCAAAGGAACATGAGCAAGCTCGTAAAGGTGTGCTCACCGTGGATGGTGTGTGACACCCCGACCTCGCGAGGCGAGAGGGATTGTCGCACGAGATCGTATCGGGAGACATTCGACGAAGTGAACGTTCATTGCACATACATCGGGGATCCATTCAGCATTTTATTACATAGAGAACACTACTTGAGTAACAAGTTTCATACATAATCTCTTAAGTATTACAAGCCATTGTTCGAATTTCAGATTTACAATACATAAGTGAAGTGATTTTACAATACTTGATAATGTCTTTGTGGAAGCGTAAACATCTCGACGATACATATATATAGTTAACTAGGAGAACCACACCAGCCCATACGGCATGGCCTCACTCTTGAGTCGGTGAAGCGGGAACCCACTCCACGGTCCACTCCCGAGGTTCCTCGCTTTGACACACATACTTCCCGCAGCAATCACAATAATCGGGCTGCGGGAATCCTGAAAATAGTTTCAACACAAACCCCGAGTATCTAATATACTCCGCAAGGCTTACCCGTCAAAAATGGTTCTAAGAACCGACCCTAACATGCAGGGGCTTGACCTGGCTTGCGGAAACTTGCAAAAACAGCACCTAAGGAATTTGTCTAACTCTTATTTTAGCCAAGTTAGGAGGGTGGAAACATAATCATAAATTTTTGTGAGCAAGACTAACAAACATGGTTGCAATACATGATCTGAATATTCAAAAACACCAAGCTTAATCATCATGTTCTCTTATTACTACGATGCAATCTGCTCGAGACAAGTGGTACTCATCACCGCGAGGGACGGCGATATATATCGATTTACACCCTGCAGGGAAACCCAAATGCACGACATACGCATCATTTAAGAACACGTATGGCCACCTTTCACAAGATTATCATAGATATGAGCCGGGTCCGCCCTCCGAGTGTGCATTCCACATGCAACCACAGTAGCGTCGGGTCCAAGGGTAATAACACACCCTCCATCTACTCACAAACCCGTGCATCCACCGTGACCAACACTTTGCACAAAGGGTGGAGAGACCGTCCAACACTACGACTCTCAAGTTACATCGGTTTACTAACTCCCATACGAAGGTATGCATTTGGTACACAACTCAATACTTGCTCGCGGAGTCACAACGAACGGTCCTTGACCGACACATACGAGGCTATGGCGAACAAGGGCCAACCTTGTCACCGCATCCTACACATGCTCTTCCCCGTACGGTCTTCAATTAATCATATGAGGGTAACCAAAAGTTTAATCCCTAGACCGAGTGATCTCCAAATAACTCGGTGTTGCTACCGATAGAATTATTAAGCATAGCACTAGCGATTAGGATTATACTTAACCAAGACCACAGGATACAGAGGATCTAGTGCAACTAGGTTTCCGAGCAACTCCTAAACGTAAATGCACAATACATCATAGACGTATGTGAAAATAGAGAGAACTTTAAAACATAGGTCATGCTCCGGGGCTTGCCTTGGTTCGGCTCGTAGTCAGCACACTCGAACTCGCTTACTTCAAGCTGGTGCCCTCCTTGATCTTCAGCTCCGGTCGGGTTTCCTATATGAGTGCATATGAAGTATATGAGCAATGGATGAATTCGTATTTTTATAGTTCATGGAACTTTCTCAATAATATAATGTAACGAAACGTTCGCATAAATTAAACACGTTCTTGAGTGGTGATGATATGGTCATGATGGTGGTAAGTGTGGTTTGTTTCATGGGGACAACCTTCTAATTAGGTAGACTTTCCATCATTTAGTATAAATGTTCATGCTGGTTTTCGGAGATCAAGAAGATAGGGTATAATTCCTTATTCTTAGTATGCAAGAGGTAGGTGCCCATTTCTTAGGATGAAGTTTTATCACTTCGTTAAACTTCGTGCACCACTAATATTCATCATTTCATGTGGGATTGCTATGATTAAACCTACATCATATATGACCGTTCTTGCCCAAAAAGATAAACGTGATTATGACTTGTTTAATTGTGCCATGTAAGTGTGAAAAATTATCTAGCCATAACAGAAAGTAAAAAGGTAGTTTGAGCTTAGTCAAATGCTCAGCTATTTGTTTAGCTAAGTCTGGGCTGCCAGACTGACTGTGAAGCCTCTTTAAGGTGTTCAAATCTTAATATTTTGCTATAGAACTTAGGTGATTCATGCTGGTTAATTTAAAGTACATAACTCAAGGGTTACAACGAGCTTATGGCTGTTTCATTTGGAGTTGTATTCAAAAAGTTATTGAATTTCAAAAACGGCAAGTTGTCACGCAGGCATAACGGATTAGCATCTTAGAGTGCTTAAATCTTTGTTTTTCTACACATGAAGCACTGAGATTATGTTACTACGTTAAAGTACAAGTTATATACTCTCCAAAGAGCCCTTGCTCATGAAGTTTGGATCCGGGGTCCAGAAGTTACATCATTTTTAAAATGCAATCTTGTTAAGCAGCTTGGTCATGATAGTGTTTTCATCTTGCTCAAAAATTAATTTTTACTATATAATCTTAGGTGTTCATGTTCACCATGTTGTAGTACAAGTTACAAGCTTTCCAATGCGTTTTGAATCGTTCAAATCCGTGGCGTATAACTCGAGTTATGATTTTTCTAAAATCCTTAATCGTTACGAAATTTCAGCACGATTCGAAATATTTCTAAGTGTGGCGCGCGGGGGGCTCGCCGGAGCGGCGGCGGAGCTCACCGGCGGCGCGTTAGAGCTCGCCGCAGGGGCCGGGCTTGGCCGCCTGCGCACGGTTTTCGACGGCGCACCGCTTGGTGGGGGCGGCGAGACGAGTGGGGCGAACGGAGCATAGCTCGCGACGAGCCACGGCGGATGCGGCGGCTCCGGCGTGGGAGCTTGTGCTCGCCGGTGCAGGAGGAAGGGAATGGTTAAGTCGCAGAGCTGCACCTTCGCACGGAGACGAACGGCGTGGGGTCGGTGCAGGCTGAGGTGGTCCGGAGTGTCTCGGCGTCGTCGGGGTGGCGGGGCGCGGTGACCGGCGATGAAGAAGATGGGCCGTTGCTTCTTCGTTCGGGTGCGGTTGAACCCGGGGAGGGGCAGGGGGGTCGGTCGGGTTCTTGCGCATCTTCCAGAGGCGGAGACGCAGCATGAGCTCACCCGAGCACCGCTCAATCGAGCTCGTCGGCGTTAATGGCGGACATGGAGCTCTTCTCGGATTTTTGGCGATTGGCGCTCACGGAGGAGAGGAGGAGGTTGGGGACTGGGTCTAGAGCTGCTCCGGGACTTGGCGAGGTGCTTGCGCGCAAATGTGGAGCGTGGAACTGCAGAAGGGGCGGCGCACCGGGAAATGGCTCGGGCGGCGCCATGGCCAAACCTCTCCCCGCCATCGACGGCCGAGCGCGCACGCTTCGAGGCGAAGCTAACCGGCGATGGACGACGCGTGGGACTGCACGGAGCGGCGAGGACGGGCGGCGCCTAACCGGCATGGGCACCGGCGGCGAACGCCGCCGACGGTGGCCCCGGCCACCGTGCCGATTTCTCGTTCAAATGATATTCTCCCTATTTACGCTTTGCCACTGCTGTCCTTCTCTGTAAATTGCTCATAGACTTTGATCCTTTTGACATTTTTGCAAACCAAAATTTCTGTGGGTCCTGTGGATTATGTGGAACAACTTTCCTTATAGGCCAAAGTTCAAATTCGAAATGTAAAAATTTACAAAAATTGTTGAACAGGTGCTGTTTCTGCTTAGAGTTGTATTTTTCTAGGGATTTGTGCTGTTCTAAAAATTCAAGAAAAATGTCCTAAATTCATGTCTTGATGTGTCCTACCAGATTGTGCAAAAATTTGGGGTTACCACTTTGGAGAAAGTTTGAGATCTCAAGAGCTAGGGTTTTGGGAACAATAAAAACCCTAATAGGACTTTAATCTATCATTTCATGTGACTGGGCAGTTGATGACTGTTTTATATATGCAAAATTTTGTTTAGTACAGTAACAACCTGATTTTTGTGACACGGGGTGTCACAGCCCTCCCCCTTAAAGAAATCTCGTCCCGAGATTACGGTTGATAAAAGAGTGGTCGAAGGGAGGTGCGTCGTTACCTCGATTGTGAAGCTATGAACTCGGGAAAATGATTATCCAGGAATTCCTCCTGTTCCCAAGTGGCTTCATCCTCGGTGTGATTACTCCATTGCACTTTATAGAAGGTGATAGTGCGGTTGCGAGTAACACGATCCTTTTTATCGAGGATCCGGACTGGAGTTTCCGGATAAGATAGATCATCTTGCAATTGCTCGGTGTCGGAGATGACCACATCGATGGGTGGTTTTAGACACTTCTTGAGTTGCGACACATGGAACACGTTGTGCACACGTTCCAAGTTTGTCGGCAATTGCAACCGGTATGCCACGGGGCTAAACTTCTCCACAATTGGGAATGGTCCAATGTAGCGGGGAGCAAGTTTTCCTTTTATACCAAAACGTGACACACCTTTATTTGGAGAGACACGAAGATAAACATGATCGTTTACCTCGAATTCCAGCGGGCGTCTCCTTTTGTTTGCATAACTTATTTGGCGGGATTGAGCAGCCTTCATATTAGCTTGTATCTCCCTCACTTTTTCCTCGGCCTGCTCAACAATATCCGGACCAAATATTATTCTTTCGCCCGACTCGGACCAGTTTAACGGCGTACGGCAAGAATGTCCGTATAACGCCTCAAAAGGAGTGACTCCGAGCTTTCTTGATAGCTGTTGTTATAGGAAAATTCAATGAATGGTAACTGATCATCCCAATTTCCCTTTTGCGTCAAAGCACAAGCTCTCAACATATCCTCCAAATATTGAATCAACCTTTCCGATTGTCCATCTGTTTGAGGATGATATGCAGAGCTCCGGATTAGGGTAGTACCAAGACTAGCATGCAATTGTTCCCAAAATCGAGAAACAAATTGCGGACCGCGATCTGAAATGATGGTTTTTGGCACACCATGTAAACATAGCACACGGGCAATATACAATTCAGCATACTTCTTAGCACCGTAGGTGGTGTGTACCGGAATAAAGTGTGCTGATTTCGTCAGTCTATCGACGATTACCCATATGGAATCATGTTTCTTGGAGGTGGGAGGTAATCCAACAACAAAATCCATGGCTATGTCTTCCCATTTCCAAGCGGGAATTTTCAATGGGTGCAATAGTCCGGCTTTCTTTAGATGATCAGCCTTGACTCGTTGGCAAGTGTCGCACTCGGCAACGTAACGAGCCACTTCACGCTTCATGCGAGTCCACCAAAATTTTTCTCTCAACCCACGGTACATTTTGTTACTACCGGGGTGTATGGAGTATTTAGAGAGATGGGCTTCGTCAAGAATTTTCTTCCGTAGTTCCATATTCTTAGGAACAACGAGACGGTTATTAAACCACAGAACTCCTTCCTCATCTTGACGGAAACACTTAGCCTTTTCGGTACCCAACTTCGTCGGATGTGTTCCATACCTTCATCCGTTTTCCGGGCAGCAATGATTTCTTCTCGGAGAGTAGGAACAAGAGCCAAATTATGCAATGCACCATAAGGAATGATACGAAGGCAGGGATTACTTTCATTTCCAGATTTGCTGCAATTTTCCATAGAGCAGATTTCAACTTGGTTGCATTGGTGTTTACGGCTTAATGCATCGGCAACCACATTAGCCTTTCCGGGGTGGTAATGAATTTCCAATTCATAATCTTTTATCAATTCTAGCCACCTTCGTTGTCTCATATTCAGTTCTTGCTGTGTAAAAATATATTTGAGGCTTTTATGATCGGTATAGAGATGCACCAGATTTCCCAAGAGATAATGTCTCCAAGTTTTGAGAGCAAGAACTATCGATGCCAATTCAAGATCATGAGTAGGATAGTGCTTCTCGTGCTTGCGGAGTTGGCGAGAGGCATAGGCAATAACTCGGCCTTCTTGCATGAGAACACAACCCAATCCTATGCCGGACGCATCACAATATACGTCAAACGGCTTGTTGATGTCGGGTTGAGCTAGAACGGGAGCGGTGGTTAAATGCTTCTTCAAGGATCGGAAAGCATTTTCGCACTCCGGACTCCACTTGAAGGTAGAGTCTTTCTCCAACAATTTTGTCATTGGCTTGGAGATGATAGAAAAATTTGGAATGAATTTCCGATAATATCCCGCAAGTCCGAGAAAACTACGGATGTGCTTGACGGTTTTGGGAGTCTTCCAATTTAGCACGTCAGCAACTTTACTTGGATCGACGGAAATTCCCTCAGCTGAAATGATATGACCCAAGAATGGAACTCGATCCAACCAAAATTCACACTTGCTGAATTTTGCATAAAGTTGATGATCTCGTAGTCGTTGAAGCACAATGCGGAGGTGTTCAGCATGTTCTTCCTCCGACTTGGAATAAATGAGGATATCATCAATGAATACCACCACGAACTTGTCCAGCTCCGGTATAAATACCGAGTTCATGAGGTACATGAAATAGGCCGGTGCATTTGTCGATCCAAAAGACATTACGAGATATTCAAAAAGTCCATATCTCGTAGAGAAAGCGGTTTTAGGAATGTCCTCCGGCCGAATTTTAATTTGGTGATAGCCGGAGCGAAGATCGATTTTTGAGAATACTCTTGCACCGACTAGTTGATCAAATAGCATATCAATGCGTGGGAGAGGGTATTTATTTTTAATGGTTACCGCATTGAGGGGTCGATAATCAACACATAACCTTAGTGATTTATCTTTCTTCTTCACAAAAAGAGCGGGGCAGCCCCAAGGCGAAACACTTGGGCGTATGTACCCCTTGTCTAGGAGTTCGTTGAGTTGCTCCTTAAGTTCCGTTAATTCATTGGGAGCCATTTTATACGGTCTTCTAGATATTGGTGCGGTTCCGGGCTGAAGTTCGATTTTAAATTCTACTTCCCGATCAGGTGGCATTCCCGGTAAATCATTCGGGAACACATCGGGAAACTCACACACTACTGGTATGTCTTCTAGTTTCCTTCCTTCTAGGTGCTGAATTTGGGTTCTTAAAATTTTTGGACACGGCAATGAGAGGATAGACGGGCCGTATAGGGGTGAATTTAAATGTACTTCTCGGGTATCTATGTGTAAGACAGCTCTATGTCGCTTCATCCATTTCATTCCTAATATCACATCTATGCCTTGCCCATTTAGCATGATTAGTGGCGAGAGGTAGGTATTTCCGGCAAGTTCAAGGGGAACATTTCTTGCTTCACGGTTTGTGTGAATGAGGCCACCGGGAGATGTGATAGTGTATGGAGTTTGCAAAATGGTGGATGATAGATGCAACCTATCCACACATGCTTGACTAATAAAGTCATGCGTGGCGCCGGAATCGAAAAGAATGAAAGCGGGATGGTCGGAAATGGAAAACATACCCGAGAGGACCGGTTCTCCGGCTTGCACATCTTCGACCGTAGTAAAATTCACACGGCCGGTCTTGGTGGGGGTTTTGTGGTGGTTGTTGTTGTTGTTGCCGCGGTTATTATTGTTGCCATTATTGCCGCGGTGGTGCTGCTGCTGATTATTCCCTCCGTTGTTGCCATTGTTGCGGCGAGGATGTGGGCATTCTCTCGATGAAGTGACCAATGCCGCCGCAGTTGAAACATGGCTGCCGCGGGGATGGCCTGGCACCTTGGTTATGCTGCTGCGGGGTGTGCTGGTGACCACGGTGCTGATAGGAGTGGTGGGGCGCACGATAAGGCTGCTGGAAAGTAGTGCGTTGCCCACCCATTGGAGGCACTGGGACACGGAATTTCTGACCAGTGGGGCTGGTCACTGCAAGCTTGAATTTGTGAGGTGGCGCACCGGATGAACTTCCGCGGTGCGCTTCCTCTTCTTGTCATCCTGATTGACGCGAATGGCGTCCTCTTGCACAATGGCTGCACTAACCAATTCATTGAATGTGCCATTCAAGAGAGCGAGGCGGTCTTGCAATTTCGGATTTAGACCCTTCCGAAAGCACTCACGCTTCTTTGCATCCGTGTCAGCATGATAGGAAGCATACTGGGCAAGATAGTTGAATTTCCGAGCATACTCTTGCACAGATCGGAGCCTTGCTTCAGGTCAACAAATTCCTGAAGCTTCCTTCTCATGACACCGTCAGGAATGTGGTGTGCACGGAAGGCTGCCGAGAATTCCGGCCATAGCACCTGGTGATCCGCGGGGAGTGCAGCGGTGTAGTTTGCCCACCACGCACTAGCCGACCCACGGAGCTGCTGTGCTGCAAACAGAGTCTTCTGATGCTCGGTGCAATTCGGAAGAGCGAACTTGGACTCCACAATACGCAGAAAATTATCTGCTTCCAGGGGGTCCTTTGCTTCTGAAAAGGACGGCGGTTGAGTCGCCCAGAAATCCCCGTAAGAGGTGGGACGGGGCTGCGGTGGAGGAGCTGCTGCCTGGGCATTATTGTTCTGGCTTGCCAGGAACAGCCGAAACATCTTGTTCTGATTATGAACAAGTTGCTCCACAGCAGTCAGCGGTGGTGGAGGAGGTGGCTGTGATGAAGCACCCTCCCCCGAATTATCCACCGTGCGACGAGTGTTCACCATCTGCCACACAATTTAATTACACCATTAGTCTCAGTGTTTCGGAGCCATAGACAATGATAGTAATTAAGGGACATGATATGAACATGAATTTCAGAATGCAATCCATAGGAGGAAAATTTCATCAGGTGCTGAAATTGATGGATTAAAAGTTTCAGTATGAAATTTTCAGATTGCATAACCCGGGAGATTAATTTCCATGAGCTGAAATTGGTAAAACCAGAAAATTTTACTCATAATTTCAGACCATTCAAACTTAGTAAAATTTTCTTATGATTCTGAAATTTTTGAAGAACGAGACATATATTCATTAAACATAAGCTTAGTGGTTCATATATGTTTCAAGGTGCAACCCATTTGTACACAAAAGCGCGCGATATTAACACTTCTTAGCGCGGGGCTATACGTCCAGGATTTTCCGGCCTAGCTAGTCATCCATACCTCCTATGCTGTCAGCCTACCCAAAACACAGCAACCACTACGTCCTTACGTACGTACAAGCCACTAGTTCTTGTTCTTTAGTACACTACCATTAATTTTACAAGTTCCTTTCTTAGCACTAGCTAGTAATCTAAGCATCGCTGTCGGTGTCTTCCGGGTTGTTCACATCGGAAGCATCGCTAGCGGCGTCGTCACCATTATTCTCCGGCGGTGGTGGCTGCAACAGATTCCAGTGAGCTGCCAGCAACACCTGGTGGTGCTGCAGTAACGCGGCCAACTGGTGCTGAAGATTCCCTATTTCTGTGAACAGCTGGTCCATGTTGGTCTGTGCGGTCTGAAGCTGTCCATGCAGGAATTGCATGGTGGCCTGCTGGGAGTAGATGGTCTCATCCTTCTGAGTAATAGATGTCTTAGCTGCATTCAGCTCATTTAGTGCCTCAATCCGTTCCTCATCACAGAACGTAGCCATCTGCTCATGTTCTGCCTTTTCCTGCTCAGCTCTTTCTTTTGCCCTATCTGCGACGACGCGTAGATTGTCGCTGAAGATAAGGTCATCCTGCACTTCCTTGATACGTGCAGTCAGGGCAGCATTTTCCTGCTCCAGCTTGGTGATACGGGCGGTCAGCTGCTTGTTCTCCTCTTTTGCTGAGTAGTAGTCGTCCGTGACATCGGTGAGACGATCAGTGAGGTCTTCCACCTCAGATCTCAGCTGATTCCTTTCAGTCATGAGTTGTCTTGCATCCATCTATAGATCATGGTTAGGGATACATTTTAAGCAGCATTATTATCAATAATTTAGGTAAATAAAAGCTCAATTAACATGCTGGAAGGAAATAGAAAGAAACTGACATCCTTTACAACGTAACCGGTTCTGAACCCTCTCTGTTTTTCCCCAATTTCGTCTCTGTTTGTACAGTAAAATTTACCAAAATTTATGACCAGATGCTAGAATATTTCCTAAGCTTTCCAACGCATCCTAGAACACGGAAAAATCTTAAGCGGATCAAAAGATATGGCGGTTTCCGGCTCGACGGATTTTTCTGCCAGGTTTTCTGGAAACGCCGGGAACTAAAATTGGCTCTCTGTTTTTGCTTATTTGACCGGCTTAACGAATTTTCCTTGCTGACCTGATATTAGATGAAATGTGGGGCATAACACGAGCTTTCCAGAATGGGGTAGATCGTTTTATTTGGATAGTTACTTCAAAAGTTATAATGATTTTCGTGAGGCATCCGAATCTGCCAATCCGGCGATTCGGCGAAATCTGGCAACCTTTTGCCAGATTTTCGGGTAAGTCATTTTTAGTAGGATTCCACTCTACTTTTACTTGGGTCATCATGCCAGGGTGATGGTACGTGTTATGAGCTTTCCGGATTGTGTTTAATCGTTTCGTTTGAGTGAACGATTCAAAAGTTGTGGCCGTTTCCGTGAATCGGTAATCGGTTAGGGTTTAGTTCTCGATCGGGTGGGGTTTCCTGCCCAATTTTTGGATATCATGCACGACTTGCGTTGAAATTTTTAGGGAGTTGTTTGAGACCGTGTTTTTGCATTCTTGATCAATTATCTCATGCAATTTGTAATGCATGGCATGAATGATGACATGAAATGCCGTTAACCTATGTCCTTTCCAAAATAAAACACGTGATCGGTCTATATATAGCCGACCACTCGCTTTTTGTGGCAACACACACACGATCTCATCACGGGAACTACACGATCTAAGGTCCGGGGTTAGCGTACCTGCAAGAGACCATTTCAGAAACATTACATCAAATTCAAAAGGAACTATGAAAACAAGTGTTCTACAATCTCATCATCTTCCTCATCATCATCTTTCTCATAGTAACGGTTCATCGAAAGAACCGCCCCGTGGATTGCCACGAGCCAACATTGTCCCGTATTATTACTTCCGCGGGCACGGAGCGCTAATTTAAATTGCAAACATACCTGGGCCGGGCCGTAGTTGCAAAAATTTAAACAAGCATAACCCAGGGTTAGTTTGCCACTTCTATTTCTACTGTAGACCTTACTTGGACTTTCTATGTCGTTCCTCACCGTATAAATGTGTTGGTGATTTTTAGTATGACCCGTAGTGTACGGCATATCCCGACACGGCTCGATACCAGCTGTGACACCCCTACCTCGCGAGGCGAGAGGGATTGTCGCACAGGATCGTATCGGGAGACATTCGACGAAGCGAACGTTCATTGCACATACATCGGGGATACATTCAGCATTTTATTACATAGAGAACACTACTTGAGTAACAAGTTTCATACATAATCTCTTAAGTATTACAAGCCATTGTTCGAATTTCAGATTTACAATACATAAGTGAAGTGATTTTACAATACTTGATAATGTCTTTGTGGAAGCGTAAACATCTCGACGATACATATATATAGTTAACTAGGAGAACCACACCAGCCCATACGGCATGGCCTCACTCTTGAGTCGGTGAAGCGGGAACCCACTCCACGGTCCACTCCCGAGGTTCCTCGCTTTGACACACATACTTCCCGCAGCAATCACAATAATCGGGCTGCGGGAATCCTGAAAATAGTTTCAACACAAACCCTGAGTATCTAATATACTCCGCAAGGCTTACCCGTCAAAAATGGTTCTAAGAACCGACCCTAACATGCAGGGGGCTTGACCTGGCTTGCGGAAACTTGCAAAAACAGCACCTAAGGAATTTGTCTAACTCTTATTTTAGCCAAGTTAGGAGGGTGGAAACATAATCATAAATTTTTGTGAGCAAGACTAACAAACATGGTTGCAATACATGATCTGAATATTCAAAAA
This sequence comes from Chloris gayana, assembly GCA_031894775.1. Classification (NCBI taxonomy): domain Eukaryota; kingdom Viridiplantae; phylum Streptophyta; class Magnoliopsida; order Poales; family Poaceae; genus Chloris; species Chloris gayana. Next base: position 117,220 of record JAUNZO010001131.1, on the reverse strand, counting down.
CAGCAAGCTTAATCATCATGTTCTCTTATTACTACGATGCAATCTGCTCGAGACAAGTGGTACTCATCACCGCGAGGGACGGCGATATATATCGATTTACACCCTGCAGGGGAAACCCAAATGCACGACATACGCATCATTTAAGAACACGTATGGCCACCTTTCACAAGATTATCATAGATATGAGCCGGGTCCGCCCTCCGAGTGTGCATTCCACATGCAACCACAGTAGCGTCGGGTCCAAGGGTAATAACACACCCTCCATCTACTCACAAACCCGTGCATCCACCGTGACCAACACTTTGCACAAAGGGTGGAGAGACCGTCCAACACTACGACTCTCAAGTTACATCGGTTTACCAACTCCCATACGAAGGTATGCATTTGGTACACAACTCAATACTTGCTCGCAGAGTCACAACGAACGGTCCTTGACCGACACATACGGGGCTATGGCGAACAAGGGCCAACCTTGTCACCGCATCCTACACATGCTCTTCCCCGTACGGTCTTCAATTAATCATATGAGGGTAACCAAAAGTTTAATCCCTAGACCGAGTGATCTCCAAATAACTCGGTGTTGCTACCGATAGAACTATTAAGCATAGCACTAGCGATTAGGATTATACTTAACCAAGACCACAGGATACGAGGATCTAGTGCAACTAGGTTTCCGAGCAACTCCTAAACGTAAATGCACAATACATCATAGACGTATGTGAAAATAGAGAGAACTTTAAAACATAGGTCATGCTCCGGGGCTTGCCTTGGTTCGGCTCGTAGTCAGCACACTCGAACTCGCTTACTTCAAGCCGGTGCCCTCCTTGATCTTCAGCTCCGGTCGGGTTTCCTATATGAGTGCATATGAAGTATATGAGCAATGGATGAATTCGTATTTTTATAGTTCATGGAACTTTCTCAATAATATAATGTAACGAAACGTTCGCATAAATTAAACACGTTCTTGAGTGGTGATGATATGGTCATGATGGTGGTAAGTGTGGTTTGTTTCATGGGGACAACCTTCTAATTAGGTAGACTTTCCATCATTTAGTATAAATGTTCATGCTGGTTTTCGGAGATCAAGAAGATAGGGTATAATTCCTTATTCTTAGTATGCAAGAGGTAGGTGCCCATTTCTTAGGATGAAGTTTTATCACTTCGTTAAACTTCGTGCACCACTAATATTCATCATTTCATGTGGGATTGCTATGATTAAACCTACATCATATATGACCGTTCTTGCCCAAAAAGATAAACGTGATTATGACTTGTTTAATTGTGCCATGTAAGTGTGAAAAATTATCTAGCCATAACAGAAAGTAAAAAGGTAGTTTGAGCTTAGTCAAATGCTCAGCTATTTGTTTAGCCAAGTCTGGGCTGCCAGACTGACTGTGAAGCCTCTTTAAGGTGTTCAAATCTTAATATTTTGCTATAGAACTTAGGTGATTCATGCTGGTTAATTTAAAGTACATAACTCAAGGGTTACAACGAGCTTATGGCTGTTTCATTTGGAGTTGTATTCAAAAAGTTATTGAATTTCAAAAACGGCAAGTTGTCACGCAGGCATAACGGATTAGCATCTTAGAGTGCTTAAATCTTTGTTTTTCTACACATGAAGCACTGAGATTATGTTACTACGTTAAAGTACAAGTTATATACTCTCCAAAGAGCCCTTGCTCATGAAGTTTGGATCCGGGGTCCAGAAGTTACATCATTTTTAAAATGCAATCTTGTTAAGCAGCTTGGTCATGATAGTGTTTTCATCTTGCTCAAAAATTAATTTTTACTATATAATCTTAGGTGTTCATGTTCACCATGTTGTAGTACAAGTTACAAGCTTTCCAATGCGTTTTGAATCGTTCAAATCCGTGGCGTATAACTCGAGTTATGATTTTTCTAAAATCCTTAATCGTTACGAAATTTCAGCACGATTCGAAATATTTCTAAGTGTGGCGCGCGGGGGGCTCGCACCGCTTGGTGGGGGCGGCGAGACGGTGGGGCGAACGGAGCATAGCTCGCGACGAGCCACGGCGGATGCGGCGGCTCCGGCGTGGGAGCTTGTGCTCGCCAGTGCAGGAGGAAGGGAATGGTTAAGTCGCAGAGCTGCACCTTCGCACGGAGACGAACGGCGCGGGGTCGGTGCAGGCCGAGGTGGTCCGGAGTGTGCCGGCGTCGTCGGGGTGGCGGGGCGCGGTGACCGGCGATGAAGAAGATGGGCTGTTGCTTCTTCGTTCTGGTGCGGTTGAACCTGGGGAGGGGCAGGGGGGTCGGTCGGGTTCTTGCGCATCTTCCGGAGGCAGAGACGCGAGCATGAGCTCACCCGAGCACCGCTCAATCGAGCTCGCCGGTGTTAATGGCGGACATGGAGCTCTTCTCGGATTTTTGGCGATTGGCGCTCACGAGAGGAGAGGAGGAGGTTGGGGACCGGGGCTAGAGCTGCTCCGGGACTTGGCGAGGTGCTTGCGCGCAAATGTGGAGCGTGGAACTGCAGAAGGGGGCGACGCACCGGAAATGGCTCGGGCGGCGCCATGGCCAAACCTCTCCCCCGCCATCGACGGCCGAGCGCGCACGCTTCGAGGCGAAGCTAACCGGCGATGGACGACGCGTGGGACTGCACAGAGCGGCGAGGAAGGGCGGCGCCTAACCGGCATGGGCACCGGCGGCGAACGCCGCCGACGGTGGCCCCGGCCATCGTGCCGATTTCTGTTCAAATGATATTCTCCCTATTTACGCTTTGCCACTCGCTGTCCTTCTCTCGTAAATTGCTCATAGACTTTGATCCTTTTGACATTTTTGCAAACCAAAATTTCTGTGGGTCCTGTGGATTATTGGGAACAACTTTCCTTATAGGCCAAAGTTCAAATTCGAAATGTAAAAATTTACAAAAATTGTTGAACAGGTGCTGTTTCTGCTTAGAGTTGTATTTTTCTAGGGATTTGTGCTGTTCTAAAAATTCAAGAAAAATGTCCTAAATTCATGTCTTGATGTGTCCTACCAGATTGTGCAAAAATTTGGGGTTACCACTTTGGAGAAAGTTTGAGATCTCAAGAGCTAGGGTTTTGGGAACAATAAAAACCCTAATAGGACTTTAATCTATCATTTCATGTGATCGGGCAGTTGATGACTGTTTTATATATGCAAAATTTTGTTTAGTACAGTAACAACCTGATTTTTGTGACACGGGGTGTCACATGGTGCGGACGGCGGCGATCGGACGCGGAGAAGAACGGCGATTACCCGGCTTCCGTAGAACAACAACAAGGATGAGCTACCGAGAACATGGAGCATCTAGTTGCGCATCGTCCGGAAGAGAAAAGATCAACAATAGCTCACCACGGCTCACCGAATTGCGGAGGCGGCGGAAAGTCGACGGTGAGGTGCCGTGGAGGGAAAAGTAGCTCGCCACGACGGAGCGGAGGTGCTCAAGTTGATTGCTCGGGTCGTGGAGCTTCGCAAGGTCCCGGCGGAGCCTCCGGCAGCTGTGGGGTGGACGGGGAGTGGCCGAGGCGAGCCGGCGCCGAGCTCCGAGTGGGGCGGCTATGGCGGGGAGGTGAAGTGAGAGGGAGAGGGAGAAAATGAGGGCCGGCGGGGTCTTTATCTCCCACCCTAGGCGGTTCCGGCCGGCCAGCTGCGTGGCCGGGGGCGTGGCAAGCCGGCCGGAGGCGTGCGGCCGCGGGCGGCGTCGAGAGCACGGTAAGAGAGGGAGAGAGGAGAAGAGATCGGCGACCGGGCCTCGGCTTGGCCATTTTACAAAAAAACCCCTAGCCTTTCACGTAATTAAAAAGGGGCCTTCCGGTGCTCCAAAAATTCCGCGAAAAATCAGGGGTGTAATTGAGAATATTTTAGGCATATTTCCTATTAAGTCCAGGGTAAAACTCCAAATCATTTTTGGATTAAAAATTCATAGCTAAATTACTAAAAGAGACTTTGTTTATTTCTTGTAAATATTTTCATAAATTAAAATCTTTTCAGGACATTTTCATAAATCTTTATTTGTGATAATTAAGCTATAGAAAATGTTAAACTTGAATTTTTCTTCTCATTTTATTTCTTTTTAACACTTCCTTTCCTCTTTATCTAGTTTGTTATTTTATGTGATTACTATTAACGCGAAATTTGATATTTTCGAAAATGCAACAATGTGATGACATGCTCATGATTATATGAAATGCATTATTTTCTCGAGAGTTGTTACGGAGGGACACTCGGCGAAGCGAGTTACAATAGCAACATCATCTCATACAAGCCAGAATATATACATCATAGTATAATACAACCAGGTTTTCGAAATACAAACATTCGTGCAGCGGAAACATAACATTATTGAAGTTTTACATTCTACGAGTATTCAGCGGAAGCTTGTACCGAGCCCGTCGTACACCACGGTCCTTCCTCTTCACAGCGTGGGGATACGTTCCCATTGGAGAGAGCCTCCCTCAGGATACTCGCTACTCTTCCGGAAACTACCATACAAGTCGTGGTAGTACGACTCGTTCCCCGAAAGATAACGAACAAACCCCGAGTATTCTAATACTCAGCAAGACCGACCCGTCAACATGGCACGCTAAGGCCGACGCCTAGTATGCAAAGGCTTTCTGGTCGTGGGGTTTACTCCTTTGCGAAAACAGCATTAAAGGGTGGGTCCTTACTTTCAATATTTTCGCTCATATTAAGTTCATTAACCATGGCATTTGCAGCCTATCACTATTGCAATCAAGTTTGCAAGACAAGGTAAAATAGATCATTATTCCTTTCATCTCTCATCTTCATCTTCCATATTATTTACTATGATGTGACGAGCTAAACAAGCGCTACTCATTACTGCGAGGGACAGCAATTCGAATCGATTTTATACCAGCTGGCAAAACCCGACTACACGACGTATACGCACCACAATGGTCGTATACGACAACTTTTCCCGCTAGCACCGACGGAAGACTAGCCATTTCCAACTCCCCGGGAGTATGGCGACTCCACGACTTCCCTCGTGGTCGACCCATCTCCCTCCCGTGAGACTATCCTCTCACTAACAGCCGAGTAAAAGAGAGCCGGCTATGCTACATCTATGGGGTGATAGGGTACATCAGCTTGCTAGGCCCATGATATCAGCATGTAGTACGGTACGTTCAAACTTGTTCAACTAAGCCGACAACGGTACGGTCCTTGATTGACTCAGCACGGGGCTACCACCTTGCAAGACCCGATCCCCGTCTTGCCCTTTCTCCTACGGGGCCTGTTCGGTCTCAACTTTATTAACACTCTCTTCCTCTTAGTGTCAACACAAAAACCCTTAATGCCTCCATGCTTTAAGATTCCCTAAAACATCTACCATTGCGACTATGAATTAAGCTTAGCCTCTATTGAGCTACCTGTACCAAGTATAGTATAAACAAACGGAAACCTACCATAATGCAACTAGGGTATCAAACATTCCCTAACTCCTAATGCACAAACATAACTGAACTATGTGATAAAATAAAATATTTAAAAAAACATAGGTAGGATGCACCGGTGTTGGCATCTCTTAAGGTCACGCGGAAAGAAACACGTGACCGCGGGAGAGCCAAGGGTTTAAGTCACTTGCACTATTTAACCAAATAATCCACATCCAGTACAAGTACTAGATATGTATTATAAGGTGGGTCATGAATATCCGCAAGCGGACGGATAACCCGTTGTAGCATTTCACCCGAGAGTATTCAAGGGTATCGTATTTATATTTTCCCAAAGGAAGACATGGTTGATAAGAGTACTTATGTTCATGGTGTTACAAAAGAATGATGAAGTATTCACATTCCAATGCAGGGGTTAGGAGCAATAAGTTGAGGATAGTGTGACACACACCAAGGCGATGCATTCTCTTATAAAAGGGATAGAGGCGATCCTAGATAAAGCTAAACTAGACTAGCAGACCACTACTCCTAATGATACAACATTCATATGAGTGCGCAGCTTCTACCTAACATCCAAGATCATGCAAGCGCAAGCAAGCGTCTAATGCCTAGGCATCATCGGGAGATCCGTCTTACGCGAGGTCCGCCTCGCGACTCCGGCTTTTTAGACTCCTATGCCATGCCCGAACGTGGAGGATTACTTTGGATGACAAGGCTGTCACTTCTTGTCACCTACCTCTACAAACCGTGGGACACGAAGCACATTCAACGGTGGGTAGATAACCCCAGACACCGTGCCGGCGTCACTAACCACAACTCTAGATCCCTCGAGGCACCGACATGGTGGTAAATCTAGAGCACCCTTACGGGACGATGAACCCGAAGCCTATTCATAAGAACACTAGCCTAACTAGCATACGCTAGACGAAAGGATCAAAGCTAGCACTAAGTCATGCAAAGGCGTTCGTCGCTCAAGAATGAGCGACGAACGGCAATTAATCAAGTAAGATCGGGAGTAATCGGTGATCAAGTATGAACGAACGAAGAACATTCGATATGAGTTCATCTTCTATTAATGAAGAACGAAGAACGAACGACGAACTTATATGAACGAACGATGAACGATCAAACAAGATCATGATTACTCTATAAAGCTCATGACAAGGATATGAACGAAAGTATTCCATAGATGAATGATCAAGTCTCATAAAGAGAGGATACAAGAGCTATACCCAATTCTCCACAAGACTTTGGGAGCAATGAGGCAGCCCACTACTAAGCCTAGCACTACCTAGAAAGCCTCTAAACTTCTAGTGTGAGGAGAGAATGATCCTTGTGTTGTTGTGTGTGTTAAGGAGGGGGGTACCCCTCCTTATATAGGCTTGAAAGGTCGGCTCCTGGAGGCGGTTTCGTAGGTCGGTGGCATTTAATGCGCGTGGAACCGACCTCCGGAGGCGGTGGGCAAACCGCCGAGAGAAAAGTGGGCCGGGGGGCCACCATGACGGTTCGGCCGAACCGCCTTGTTGGTTCGGCCGAACCGCCACCGGCCCCTCCCGGGCTGGGCTTTGGCGGTTGGCTCCCCCACTGGATGTTGGTCTTTGATCCAGGTGCGTGAGGCCTTATTTGTGTTGGATTTCGTGGTCGTTGGCCTTTTATCTTGGAGTTGATTCCCGCGGCGAAGTGGAAGTTTTGTAAAAGTGTTGATTTGTCGCCTCGGGGCCCGGAATTCATCATTTTCCACCTGCACACTAAAAATCTAGAGGTACACGTGGAACTAGGTTATTTCTAAGTAAAATGCATGCAAGACATGCCTAGTCCTTCTCATTTATTTGACTAATTGACGGTCGAAATTGGTCCGTAACGACCGTCAACAAGCCCCCCAAGCTTACCCCTTGCTCGTCCCGAGCAAGTAGTAGAACTTTAGGTTGTTGATCAGGAGTTGCTACAATGCCTACTTCTCAAAGGTACCAAGTGTATAACAAAGATACTCATCCTTGAGTTGAATAAGTTGGCAATGGTAACTCACCCTTCCCCTTAGTCCTCATGGGGCTTTGTGCTTTTCACTTTACCTTGGGCGGTTGAGAGAGAGAACGGTGTATAGAGCATTTATTTTCTCTTCCCTTGTCTTGCTTTTTATTCTCCGGACGTTTTCAAAAAATATTTTTTTTTTTTTTTTTTTTTCAAGTAAAACCACGTTCCACAAGTGATGCTCTCGAATCGCTCTAATGGTGTTTATATTCCTCACCAAGGCATGTGTATTGCCTCATCCTACATCTAATAGGCTTTTGTGGAGCTCAAGGTAGGGTATGAAATGAGGCATACTTGCATTCATATTTTTGCGAAACCAAAAGAGTGGATCCATGGAGATAGCAAGTCATACAATCGTAGATCAAGATGTGCAAGTGTGAAGATGATGGTGGTGGTGTATTTGACTACTCCTCTTTTTGTTTCACCTCTTTTTATTTTGGGTTTTGGGCGTGGCTATCTTTTCTTCTTTCTTTTTCCATGCTCGAAATGAGAGCAGCATCTTTTTCTTGCTCATCTTTTGTGAGCCTTATTTTCTTTTTCTTTTGCATAGCCATGCCTTCTTTTGATATTTTAAGAGAGGTGATAAAATGTGAGGAGTGTCTTTATTTTGGGTGGATGGCATGACATGTTGCTAACTTCCGGTGTAGAAGTGTAGCATATGAGGTGGAGTGTGTACGTGATCTTGATCATGAGAGTATGAAAAGCATCTCACTAGGGTCACACAATTTTGATAAAGCTCAATGAAGTAACAAGTAGCAAATGAGTAAGGTTTTCAAGGGAAATTTGCATATGGCTTTGGTAGGAATTTATCATCACTTGGGAACTTATAGATTTTGCAATTTTTGGGAACAGAATTCCGGAGATTTTAAGCTCAACTTAGGACAAGATCATAGCAGCTCTTTTTACCATATCATCATCTCACAACAACTTAGGTGCAGCTCAAGCATGTGCAGCCCACAAGTTTCAGGTTCTAAGCAAGTTTTGCTAGCCACCAAACTCAAAACTAGGAGAGTTCTAAATTATAGACTAGGCACATGAGAGAAATAAAACAGAGCAACTATTCATCATCTCAACATAGAAAGACTAGCAACATACTTGCAGCGTATAAAAGGGAACTAAGCTACTTCTTTTTGTTCTTTTTAGTTTTATCATTTTTTTATTTTGTTTTTCATATGAGAGGCAAGAACAAGCAAAAACAAGAGACAATAAAGGATACAAGTTGCGATACATGATACCTTAGCGGGGGTGCTGCCCCCCAAGCTTGTTCTTGCTCATGGGTTTGGTGGAATGAACCCCATGTGACGGAAGTAAGCCAAAAGATCGGCTCGTTGTTGCTCCGTCATGTTGGTGAGGGCGGTGAGCTGGGTGTCGGTGCGCTCTTGCCATTGATGAGTTTGCAAGATGTGTTGGTTGAGCGCATACTCGGTGTCTTCCGCCGTGGTTTGGAGTCTTCCCATTTGTGAGGAGAGGTTGTTCATCTCCTGCACAAAGTTGTAGCCTTGGGCTGATCCGGAGTCGGTGGAGTGTTCCTCCCATTGTTGTTGTGGAGAAAACAGCCCCGGGCCATATCCCGGAGTTTGCCACGCCGATCCCCGGCCATGTGAGGTGGCGGGGCTGGGTACCCACCGGGAGAAAACCCGGGGTGGCTGTACCCCGGCTCGCCATGAGTCGTGGGGTGCGGTGTGGGCATCTCGGAGGTAGATGGTTGTTACGATCCGTGCGCCCCCTGCGAGAAGATACACTCTGCGAGACCGCTGCGCTTCTTGGAGCTCAATGGTTAGATTTTTGAGAGTATACAAACGAAGGTCCGGGTTAGGTAACCGAAACTCGTTTGCATATCCCACAAAATAATATATGAGGGAATCGTTCGGACCATTCTTAAGAGAGTGACCTTGAATAAGATAATCTTTATTTATAAGAGAGCGAGGTGTAGCAAGGTATTCAACATTAGCATCATGTAAAGCTCCCACCCGCATGGCAATTCGTGTCACTAGAGAGGTACATTCAATTGGTCCTATCGTCCCAAGATTTTCTATCCATTGGCAAATCATGGCTTTCACGGGAGCAATCTTAATCTTATCGACCGCAGCAAAAAGAATTTTTAGCTCATCCTCGCGCACAATTCGAATATCACTCCTTGGAAAAAGAGTGATAGCAATCCACATGTGCATAAAACGCAAGGTAGGATGATGGATGTGATTAGTTCTAGGTCGCACGCAACTAGGAAGACCCGTAATCCTTTCCCAAAAAGCATGCTTTGAAAGCGAGGAAGGGCACCATCCAAGTCGGTATTGCAGCGAGTATTAAAGCCAAGAAGAGTGCTAAGTTCTTTCCAAGTCAAACGGTAGGATTCACGGAAAAACCGAAAAGAAATTCCTTCATCTACCGTTTGTAGGGTGCATAAAAACTGAAGTGTAAGCAAGCGGGAACCCGGCTCATTTACACTAGCAAAATCTGTCCACCCTAAGGCTTTAAATACTTGAGCAAATTCAGCATCCATACCTATTTTGTGCAGCAGCTCCGTGTCAAATGCTCGCGTAGGAGCAAAGAGACGGTGTTGGAGAAGCGTGTAGGTGCGCGTCTCGTGCTCGCCCACTAAGTCGAGGTCGGTGTCGGTGAGGAGACGATGCTCGATGTTGCCCTCTTGCCCTTCTTCCTCGACTTGTGGTGGTGAACTTGGCGGTGACTCGACTACGGGGCGTGCGCGGGTGCTTCGACGTAAAGAGCTTGAACTTGAGCGTGAGCTCAAGGACCTCTTGATTGACCCGAACAGCTTCTTGGCACCGGTCATGGCTGCACACAAAGAGAGCAAGAATGCAAGAACAAAAATTCCGAACGGGTCATGTGAGGGAAAAAATCAAATTAGCGACACCGTCGGTTGTTCATGTGAGCAAGAAATCGCAACTCGAGAAAACCAAACAAAAACAAATCAAACCAAAAACTAGACGAGCACACCAAGAGCAAAAGATTTATGCAGAACTTTTAGGCAATGAGCAAGTGAGGACAATGGAAAACTTGAGAGTAATGAGAATGAAGTGAGTGAGGAGTGGAAATGATAGTGTGAGAGGGGAGAGAGCTACGGCCGAGGCCACCTCTACTTATAGCTCACGAAGTAGCCGTTTTTGAGCGTTAGGAGGGGCATATGACCGTTGGGAAAAAGGACAGACCGAGCAACGGTCATGGCGGTTCGGCCGAACCAAGGAGGTGGGTTCGGCCGACCTGCTGTGGGTCCCTTTTGCTCCCCCTTTTGGCCCATAGCTCCCAACGGCCAAATGATCATTGACCATGGTTGCTACGTCCGGATATTCCTCGAAATTTTTGCTCAAGAAATCCAAAGAAAGTTGCCTCAAATTCAGCTTTATTCGAAAAATCAAATCTCGAGAAAAAGTGTTGGAGAAAATTCCAACATGCAAAAATTGTTTTTGGATTTTGTATAAGGATACAAGGGTTGTCCAAAAGTTTCAAACAAAGTAGGAAAATTTGGACGTAAAAGGATTTTGGTTTTCAAATTTTCTATGCATGGCGAGTGAGAAAAAAAAATCAAATATGCTGGCGGAAAATCCAAATAAATGAAATGAAAATTATCTTGTGATAAAATAGAATATGCAGGGAGATGCATGTGGTGGAAAACAAAAATCAAAAGAAATCGAAAGATAATACCGATTTATCTCGTCGACCGGGGCTTTGCCATTTTAAGTGCGGCGAGCGAGGACTTCTCCATTTCTTTTCATCCTTGTGGTGCAGGCCCTTTCCCTGGAGAAGAGGATGAAGATGGCTGCACCTTCTTCACTTGCCACACTTGTTTGGTCTTTGTTGATGTAGGTGGCTTTGTGTCTTGAAGGAGTGGCTTCTTGGCCCATAATCCCGGCCTTGCTTGTTGCGGGCTTCTTGGGTTGGTACCATGACGGATTCTCAATTTTGTCAAGTTGCTTCCAAAAGGCGACGAGACTATCCGTCTTTCTTGGCGTCACTTCAACTTCACGGATGTTTGAGGGATTTGGCCCATACTTGATCTTGATCATTGAGCATTGTTCTTTTCTTGGTTGGAACTCAAACTTTTCCTCCTTCCCATTGATGTGGAATCGGATTTCTCCATTCCCAACATCAATTTGGGCGTTGCGGTGCTTGAGGAAGGGACGTCCCAAAATGAGGGCGTGTTCTTGTCGATATCCATCTCAAGCACCACAAAGTCCACCGGTATGAAGTTGCCTCGAATTTTTGCGGCACGTCTTCGGCTATTCCCGCGGGGTAGCGGACCGAAGAGTACGCCAATTGCAACCTCATTGGTGTAGGAGTCAAGGTTGTGTAGCTCAAACGATCAAAGACTTCTTTGGGCATCACGCGACGCTTGCCCCAAGATCACATAAGGCACTGGTCGAAGTGGTGTGCCCCAATGGAACATGATATTGTGGGGCAGCCGGGGTCCTTCTTCTTTTACGGAAGCCGATTGAGTATAGCTGCGCTACACTCCTCTGTGAGCTTGACCATTTCCTCGTTGGGTAGTGGCCTCTTGTTGTTGAGGATGTCTTTAAGGTAGCGTGCATATGTGGGCACCTGCACCATGTCCAACAATGGCACGTTGACATGAATCCTTCGGATGGTCTCGACGAATCGAGCAAATTGTTCATCCTCCTTTGGCTTCCTGTTTACGTGAGGGAATGGCAAAAAGCTTGTGTCTTGAAATTCAATTCCATTCTTCCCTTCACTTGGCTTCGGTTCTTCTTCTTTTTCTTTGGTAATAGAAGGGCTTTCCTCCTCCAGGTCGTTCTGTTCTTCTTTGCTTTGCATGGTTAGGATATGGCGGATCCAGAGTGGATTTTCCTCCCCTCGTGGTAACCGCATTAACATTTTCCAAAGAAGACTCGGGTTGCCCGGGATCTTCCCGAATTAGAACCGGGAATAAGAGCAGCTAGGCTGAGCAACTTGGGTTTCAATCATTTTATTAAAGCTCGGCTGATTTTTGAAAGCGAGAGGAGAAACCTTCTATTTGTGCGGTTATGTTTTCTAAGACTTTATCATTGGCAGCAAGCTTTTTGTTGATAGATTCGTTAATTTTAGCTTGGCCATAAACCAAATCTTTCAAGGAAGGTTGATTATTGTTAAAGCCGAGAAAAATTGTTACCTCCTTGATATGATGGTCGGTTTTGGTTGTACCCTTGTCCTCCGTTTGGACGATACCCGTTGTTGTTGTTCATGTAGAACACCTCTTCATGGGTATGGGGGCAATCCTTCCCCATATGGCCGGTGTTCCCGCACTCCTCACACGTCATGTGTGAGTCCAATGCATGAACACCACCATTTGCGTTGTGTTCGTCCAAGCGTTTTATGAGGAGGTCAACCTTGGCGGACAGCATGTCCACCTCCTTGACGGGGTGTACGCCTCTTGCGCGTGTTTGGAGTCGATCATCGCTCCACCCTTGATTGGAGACCATCTTCTCTATGAGTTCTTTTGCTTGGGCAATAGTTTTGGAGAAGAAGGCTCCTCCAGCAGCGGCATCCATATGTCCACGGGTTGTTGGTGTCAACCCGTTGTAGAAATGTTGAAGAATGAGCCATTCCTCCATCCCATGGTGAGGGCAGGCGAGAATGTATTCTTGAAGCCTTTCCCATGCCTCGGGCATGGATTCGTTTGTCGCTTGCTGGAAACTTGCAATTCTTCCACGAAGGGCATTGGTTTTGCCCATCGGGAAAAACTTGGCGAGGAACGCCGTGGAACATTTGTTCCAAGTGTCAATGCTTGCACGATTGGCATAAAACCAGCTGTTTCGCCTTCCCAAGGAGGGATAGGGGAAACGGGCGGAGTTTGATAGCATCTTGGTTGGCTCCGGCCGTGGGCGATGTGTTGCATATTTCCGGGAGCTGTTGGAGATGAGAGTTGGCGTCCTCGGAGGCCTTTCCACAAAAGGGAATGGCTTGCACCATAGTGATGAGGCTGGACTTGATGTCAAGTCCTGCAGCACCGGCGTCGACGTTGGGCCCAATGGGCACATTGGCGACGGAGGGCGCGAGTAGTCACGAAGGGTCCTTTCAGCCATGAGTGTTGAGGTTGATGGTGCGGAAGATGCGGGCTCGCTTGTCGTGGGTTCTTGAGGAGAGACAACGACGCGAGGTCGAGTCTTTCTCGCAAGAGCCTCGGGATTATCAACGAAGTTTTCCGGCAAGTCGAATCCACGCATGCACTATCCTGTTTTCACCTTTGAGAGAAAACGAGATCAAGGTTAGCTTTGCAAGGGCAATGATTAAATCATCATCAAGTGTAATCATGAACATTCATTGTATTCTTATTAACCAATGTCTTCCCCGACAACGGCGCCGGAAATGCTTGTTGGCATCTCTTAAGGTCACGCGGAAAGAAACACGTGACCGCGGGAGAGCCAAGGGTTTAAGTCACTTGCACTATTTAACCAAATAATCCACATCCAGTACAAGTACTAGATATGTATTATAAGGTGGGTCATGAATATCCGCAAGCGGACGGATAACCCGTTGTAGCATTTCACCCGAGAGTATTCAAGGGTATCGTATTTATATTTTCCCAAAGGAAGACATGGTTGATAAGAGTACTTATGTTCATGGTGTTACAAAAGAATGATGAAGTATTCACATTCCAATGCAGGGGTTAGGAGCAATAAGTTGAGGATAGTGTGACACACACCAAGGCGATGCATTCTCTTATAAAAGGGATAGAGGCGATCCTAGATAAAGCTAAACTAGACTAGCGAGACCACTACTCCTAATGATACAACATTCATATGAGTGCGCAGCTTCTACCTAACATCCAAGATCATGCAAGCGCAAGCAAGCGTCTAATGCCTAGGCATCATCGGGAGATCCGTCTTACGCGAGGTCCGCCTCGCGACTCCGGCTTTTTAGACTCCTATGCCATGCCCGAACGTGGAGGATTACTTTGGATGACAAGGCTGTCACTTCTTGTCACCTACCTCTACAAACCGTGGGACACGAAGCACATTCAACGGTGGGTAGATAACCCCAGACACCGTGCCGGCGTCACTAACCACAACTCTAGATCCCTCGAGGCACCGACATGGTGGTAAATCTAGAGCACCCTTGCGGGACGATGAACCCGAAGCCTATTCATAAGAACACTAGCCTAACTAGCATACGCTAGACGAAAGGATCAAAGCTAGCACTAAGTCATGCAAAGGCGTTCGTCGCTCAAGAATGAGCGACGAACGGCAATTAATCAAGTAAGATCGGGAGTAATCGGTGATCAAGTATGAACGAACGAAGAACATTCGATATGAGTTCATCTTCTATTAATGAAGAACGAAGAACGAACGACGAACTTATATGAACGAACGATGAACGATCAAACAAGATCATGATTACTCTATAAAGCTCATGACAAGGATATGAACGAAAGTATTCCATAGATGAATGATCAAGTCTCATAAAGAGAGGATACAAGAGCTATACCCAATTCTCCACAAGACTTTGGGAGCAATGAGGCAGCCCACTACTAAGCCTAGCACTACCTAGAAAGCCTCTAAACTTCTAGTGTGAGGAGAGAATGATCCTTGTGTTGTTGTGTGTGTTAAGGAGGGGGGGTACCCCTCCTTATATAGGCTTGAAAGGTCGGTTCCTGGAGGCGGTTTCGTAGGTCGGTGGCATTTAATGCGCGTGGAACCGACCTCCGGAGGCGGTGGGCAAACCGCCGAGAGAAAAGTGGGCCGGGGGGGCCACCATGACGGTTCGGCCGAACCGCCTTGTTGGTTCGGCCGAGCCGCCACCGGCCCCTCCTGAGGCTGGGCTTTGGCGGTTGGCTCCCCCACTGGATGTTGGTCTTTGATCCAGGTGCGTGAGGCCTTATTTGTGTTGGATTTCGTGGTCGTTGGCCTTTTATCTTGGAGTTGATTCCCGCGGCGAAGTGGAAGTTTTGTAAAAGTGTTGATTTGTCGCCTCGGGGCACGGAATTCATCATTTTCCACCTGCACACTAAAAATCTAGAGGTACACGTGGAACTAGGTTATTTCTAAGTAAAATGCATGCAAGACATGCCTAGTCCTTCTCATTTATTTGACTAATTGACGGTCGAAATTGGTCCGTAACGACCGTCAACAGTGGCTACGCGGGATCGGGTGTGGCCAACCCCGTGGCCCTCCGTGTGGCACGGAATCGAATTTAAATTTCCAAAATTCGTAGAAGATTCGTTAAAAATTGAAAAAATGCCAAACCAACTTTGTTAGACTCGGAAAAATGAGATCTAATTATTTGTGCAATAAAATATTTATTTTGAGTAAATTTATTTTATAATTAGTAATTAATCACTTTCTTTGATTAGAGAAAGGCTATTATTTTATGTAAATAAAATGTTTAATTATGAAAAATAATTTTATTTGATAAAGGAGATACTGCAGAGGAAATTAATGATGAATTTATTTTTTCCAAATTTAAACTTAAACTCGTATTATTTTATGTGATCACAATCTATTAACCTTTAATCACTTAAAGTAATTATTTATTTATTGCCTAATAAATCAGAATATTTTATTAATTATTAAATCTAAGTAATTAGTGAACTTAATTAAGTAAATAAGGAAACAGAATTAATTAATAATGATCTTGCTTAAACATTTAGTAATCAGCATAATTAATTGTTAATTAATGCTTAATGAACATACTTATCCCCGATTTATTAATTAACTAAGGTGATTAAGCCTTAATTGTTAATTATTGCTTATTGGACGTAATCAATGAATCCTTGCATACTTTCATCATACGCATTCATGCATACATGATTGTGTTTCGCGACGCATTGCTCGGTCGACTAGGTTCGAAGTGATCGAGGTTCCACCCGAGGGTGAATCAGGAGCGGGAATCTCGACGTCGACCCAGCCGCCGAGGAAGCTAACTTCGAACAGACTCAAGGCAAGCCCCGGTGCATCCTACCTATGTTTTTAAATATTTTACTTTATCACATAGTACGATTATTCTTGCGCATTAGGTGTTAGGGAATGGTTGACACCCTAGATGCATTATGGTAGGTTTCCGTTTGTTTATTCTATACTCGGTACAGGTAGCTCAATTGAGGCTAAGCTTAATGCATAGTGGCAACGGTAGATGGTTAGGACACTTAAAGCATGGAGGCTTTAAGGGTTTTGTGTTGACACTAAAGATGAAGAGAGTGTTAATGAAGTTGAGACCGGACGGGCCCCGTAGGAGAAAGGGCAAGACGGAGATGAGGTCTTGCAAGGTGGTAGCCCCGTCCGAGTCGGTCAAGGACCGTACCTTCGTCGGCTTAGTTGAACAAGTTTGAACATACCGCACTACATGCTGGTATCATGGGCCCGACAAGTCGATGTACCCTATCGCCCCGGAGATGTAGCGTAGCCAACTCTCTTTTGCCGGTCGTTAGTGAGAGGATAGTCTCACGGGAGGGAGATGGGTCGACCACGAGGGAAGTCGTGGCTTCGCCATACTCCCGGGGAGTTGGAAATGGCTAGTCTCGCTGTCAGGTGCTAGCTGGAAAGGTTGTCGTATACGATCGGTGTGATGCGTATACGTCGTGTAGTCGGGTTTTGCCAGCTGGTATAAATCGATTCGAATCGCTGTCCCTCGCAGTAATGAGTACCGCTTGTTTAGCTCGTCACATCGTAGTAAATTATATGGAAGATGAAGATGAGAGATGGAAGAATTAAGATCTATTTTATCTTGATTGAGAACTCGATTGCAATAGTGATAGGTTGGAAACACTAAGGCTAATGCACTTAACCCGAGCTAAAATACTAAAAATAAGGACCCAACCTTTAAATGCTGTTTTTCGCAAAGGAATAAACCCCACAGCCGTAAAGCCTTTGCATACTAGGCATCGGCCTTAGCGTGCCATGTTGACGGGTCAGCCTTTGCCGAGTATTAGAATACTCGGGGTTTGTTCGTTACTTTTCAGAAACGAGTCTTACTTCCACGACTTGTATGGCAGCTTCCCGGAAGAGGAGCAATGTCCGGAGGGAGGTTCCCTTCGGTGGGAACGCATCCCCACGCCATGAAGAGAGAGGACCGTGATGTACGAAGGGCTCGGTGCATCACGTTGTTTCGTTTGTAGTCTTTTGAGTTGTACAACGGAACTAGCTTCCGCCGAGTACTCGTAGGATGTTAAACTTCAATAATGTTATATGTTCCGCTTCACGAATGTTGGTATTGTGAAAACCTGGTTGTATTATACCATGATATATATATATTCGGCTTGTATGAGATGATGTTTCTATTGTAACTCGCTTCGTCGAGTGTCCCTCCGTACCGATTCCTAGGTGTCCCGGAGGGGATGTCACACCCTCCGTACCGATTCCCGGTTGTCCCGGAGGGGATGTCACAGCTGGTATCGGAGCGGTTCGGAGGCAACAAGTACATCATTACAAGCCTATTTTCAAAACTTAACACGTTAGTACGATAGAAAATGAAAGAGTGCGGAGCCCTATAAGGATGTAGAATGGTTAGATTTTTTACTAACTGTTTGATGTTCGGGTTTTGGGAAGTGCTAACTATTCGTCATAGTTTTATACACTATAGTATGTATAGTTAGTTTACGAGCATGCCTCATGTCATATTGTGTGCTGAATAAATACTGGGGTATACTTAGCTAAGTTTCGTAGTACTCGTATAGGTTGTTCCGTTTGTTTTCTTCCGTGGGAAGAAGTGTTTAACTCGTTTAAACATGTTCCCCTGCAGATGCCGATAACTCGCGGTAGGAAGCGCGCCCGGGAGGAGGAGGACACACGAGGCTGCACGCGTCGCAGAGCTGGAGCAGCGGATCCATAGTTTGGAGTTGCGGACGCAGAGCCGGGATCGACGGCTAGGCGCTTGGAAGAACCGCCGTCGAGTGGACTGCCGGGAGGTACGGAGGTCCCACGCCGGGATCGCCGAGCTAGAGGAGCAGCTAGTGGAGGTTGCCCTGGACCGTGACGGTTTTAGCGGGGCGGCTATCGCGTTGGACGCGCAGCTGGCCACGTCACCGAGGAGAGAGACGCCGCTATCCCGACCGACGAGGTGCACGCGACCGAGTTGGCAGGGATGACAGCCAGCGTAACCACGTGGTGGAGAACCTGATTGAGAGAGAGATCGAGCTGGGTCAGCTTGAGGGACCGTACAACGGATCGGCCAACGCGCACCACGCACCGATACACGACCACGACGCACTGCTTGAGCAGTTTCGGTAGTTGCAGCAGCAGCACCAGGTTCCACCGGACGACGCCGAGGAGGTCTTTGGGATGGACTACGAGCCACCACCGGCCTCATCGGCGAGAGGACGTCGAGTCGGACGCCGACAGCCGCGCGCCGTCGGCTTAGTTGTGTTTTGACTTCACCGATGTAGGAGGGTAGCCACATTTTGCTGACGTAGGTCGGATGTAGATAGGGTACTAGTAGGTGTTGGTCGGATGGCAGTGTATGAAAAGTGGGTTTAAGTTGTACAAACAATAAATAATGAAAAAGAAGTGGTAGTAGTATATCTATGCAGTTGCTAGAATAAAAGGATTTGCTGAAATAATAGGATTAGTTTCTGCTTGTATCTGATATTCGTACTTCTCCACGAGAGATGGACAGAATGAGTACCGGTGTTAGTGAAGTAAGAGGACAAAGGGAGGATGTTCGTATAGTAAGGCTGGAGAGACAACTGCAGGGAAAGGAGGAGTTGTTAGCACTTAGAGAGGCGCAGTTGCTAAACAAGGAGCAGCAGATTCAATTTAAGGATCAACAGCTGGCAAACGCACATGCCCCGATCACTCGGTTAGGGCAAGATCTACTACAAGCACACAATGCAATACTGAATGAAGCAATAGGACAGCAACCTCCCGAGAATGAACCAATAGTGCAGGAAAATCCCGTGGCGGCTGAATCGAAGAAGAAGAGGAGGATCCTGAAGAGATAATGGGCGTGGATTCAGTCATAGACTTCACGGAGATTCCACAACTAGAGGATGCAAAATCCGAGACAGGCAGTTCCATAAGCCGGAAGTGACGTCCGGGCTTCGCGAAGAAGAGTAGAGTGCTAGCTAGTAGCAAGTGAGAAAATTAGTATGTAAAATAGGCGTTAGTTAAATAACGAGCGTGATGTAATCACGCATGAGTGTATCTTAGAAATCGTTGTAACATGGATGTATGAGCATGTGTTTATGGATTTAGTGGTTGTTCTAATAAAGATGGTCGTTGCATAAGATTCATTTGGAATTCCTCATCTATGTATTCCTGTTTCTTCCATTATTATGTTGGAATGAAGATGTCTAACGTAAAATTTTCTTCGACAGAATGGTTGGAACAAGAAGACGTGATGAGCCGGAGAGTTCTCAACGCGGGCGGAAACACCACCACCACCCACGACATTGGCACGAGCCATCGCAGCTGTGCTTGGATTCTCGCGCGGAGCAGCGAGGATTATTGGAGCAATTGGTCCGCAACATCGCTCCACAGGAACATCACCAAGGCCGGAATGCACCGGAAGAGAGGGTGACTTTCTCGGACTTCTTATCGGTTCGCCCCGGTCTTCTCGGATGCGGGTGAACCGTTGGAAGCTGATAACTAGCTTCGCACCATTGAGTCAAAGCTGGAGTTGTTCCCATGCACCGATCATCGGAAGACACTCTTCGCTTCCCAGCAATTACAAGGATTTGCTGGAGCATGGTGGGCCAACTACAAGACGATGTTCCCTCCAGGACATCAAGTTTCATGGGCAGAGTTCACCAAAGCCTTCGGGGAGCACCATATTCCGGACGGTTTAATGAACCGGAAGAGGAAAGAGTTCCTATCATCGAAGCAAGGGGACATGAATGTGCATACCTACTCCAAGGTATTCAACCGTCTTGCTCGATACGCTCCCGAACATGTGGACACGGATGCCAAGAAGAAGAATCTGTTCAAGGAAGGAATGAGTACCAAGCTACGATCACGCCCGGTGCTAAACAAGACCGATAGCTTCAATGACTTCGTGAGTGATGCTATCGCGTTGGAAGATTCTATCCGCCTTCATCGGACGCGGAAGAACAAGAAAAGGCCGGCTGTCGAACAAGGAAGTGGCGGACCGTCAAAGTATAGGCTGGTCTACACTGCACCGTCGGGTCGGCGTTATCAGCACACGCCTTCTCGTCCAAATTACTATCGGCAGTCTCGACCACCCCAACAATCTCAAGCAACGGCGGTCGAATCAATATCGTCCGCCCTATCAGCAACAGAATACTCATAATCCCGGACCGGTGAATCAAGCACCCCAACAAAATGGACTGCCATGTTTCAATTGTGGCCGTCCGAGGACATTACTATCGCAGTTGTCCATATCCTCGAAGGCACCATATACACCTAGACCTCAAGGACAACCGCCAAATCAGCCAAGAGCACAGGCCAAGAATGCTCAAGTGAAAACGGCCGTGCCAACTTTACTATGGGCGAGGAGCTACCCGAAGGAGGACAAATCTTTACGGGTATGTTTTCTATCGCTGATCATCCTGCTATGGTTTTATTTGATTCGGGAGCTACGTATAATTTCATCAGCAAGTCATATATTGCTAAGCATTGCATCACACCATCCAAGTTGACATGGACACATATCATCTCAACACCTGGGGTAAAATTCTTACAAATGAAGCAGCTGCCAATATGCCATTAAGATTGGGTAGCAAGGTTTATTCCACTTCAGTAATCATATTGGATGGGCAAGGGTTAGTTGCAATTATTGGCATGCAATGGATGAATTTCCATAAGGCAGTATTGGATATAGCATATCGAGCCATATATCCGAACTCACCTGTTGATGGTCGGGATTGCTTACTCTTAACTCTTCTCCAAGCTATGCTGCTAATGGTTAATAAGGCTATAGGTAAGAGTCCTGGAGGATATACCCATAGTCCGTGAGTATCGGGATGTCTTTCCGGACGACTTGCCGAGACTATCGCTGGACCGAGCGGTAGAGTTTAAGATAGAGTTACAGCACTGGAACAAGCACCAATATCAAGAAGGCCGTATCGTTTGCCGCCGAATGAGCTGGCGAGTTGAAGGTGCAATTAAAGGAATTATTGGACAAGGGATATATACGTCCAAGTTCATCGCCATGGGGATGCCCGACCTTGTTCGTGAAGAAGAAAGACAAGACATTGAGGCTATGTGTGGATTATAGACCTCCGAATTCGGTCACCATCAAGAACAAGTACCGACTTCCGAGGATTGATATCTTGTTTGACCAACCGATGGGAGCCAAAGTCTTCTCTAAGATAGATCTTCGCTCAGGATATCATCACATTAAGATAAGAGCGGAAGATATACCGAAGATCGCATTCTCCACCATATACGGACTTTATGAGTACCTGGTGATGTCTTTTGGATTGACCAATGCACCAAGCACATTTCATGTATCTCATGAATTCCGTATTCATGCCTGAGTTGGACAAGTTTGTCGTGGTATTCATTTACGACATCTTGACCTACTCCAAGTCCGAGGAGGAACATGCAAAGCATTTAAGAGTTGTGTTGCAACGACTAAGGGATCACCGACTCTATGCTAAGTTCAGCAAATGTGAGTTTTGGCTAAAGGAAGTTCCGTTCCTAGGTCATGTGATATCAGCCAAAGGAGTGGCCATTGATCCAAGCAAAGTTCAAAAAGTGTTGGATTGGAAGCCACCGAAGTCCGTCTCACAAATCGAAGTTTCCTAGGATCTGGTCGAGTTACTACGTAAGGTTTATTCCAAACTTCTCGAAGATCGCCAAGCCAATGACTAAACTATTGGAAAAGGATAAAAAGTATGTATGGAGCAAAGAATGTGAAGAAGCTTTTCAAACATTAAAGAAATTGCTGACAACAGCTCCGAGTACTCGCTCGACCGGATCCGACGAAGCCTTTTGATGTGTATTGTGATGCATCGGGAACAGGACTCGGATGTGTTCTAATGCAGGAAGGTCGAGTGATCGCCTATGCCTCTCGACAACTTAGGCGTCATGAGGAACACTATCCCACCCATGACCTGGAATTAGCAACTCGTCGTTCTAGCATTGAAAAGTTGGAGACACTATCTCTTGGGTAACTTAGTACATCTATACACGGACCACAAGAGTCTCAAGTACATCTTCACCCAAGCACATTTAAATATGCGTCAACGAAGATGGTTAGAATTAATCAAGGATTATGAGTTGGAGGTTCACTATCACCCAGGCAAGGCAAACGTGATAGCCGATGCACTAAGTCGCAAAGTTCATTGGAATAATCTCATGGTTCAACTCTTGATTCAAGCATCTCCACAAGGAAGTGAAGAGCCGAATCTTCGAATTGTTCCGTATGGAGCATTGACAAATTTAGCTCTTATTCCTACCATTCATGAAGAAGTGGTAGCAGCTCAACAGAAAAATGTTGGTATGGAACACATAAGGAGACGACTCGAGAAAAGGCGAAGTTAAATGCTTCGGAGAGGACGATTCAGGAGTTATTTGGTTCAAGAATCGATTGGTAGTACCGAAAGATCTATCACTTCGTAAAAAGATAATGGATGAAGCTCATATGTCCAAGTATTCTATTCACCCCGGAACCAACAAGATTTATCAAGATCTGAAGCAAAGATTTTGGTGGACACGCATGAAGCGGGAAATAGCTAGGTATGTCAACGAGTGCGATACACGTCGACGTGTCAAAGCAGAGCATTTGAAGCAAGCGGGTCCACTTCAACCTCCGAGCATACCCGAATGGAAATGGGAAGACGTCGGCATGGATTTCATCGTTGAGTTACCACTAAGCTCACGAAAGCACAACTCTATCCGGGTTATTGTGGACAGCTTGACGAAGACAGCTCACTTCATACCAGTACATACTCGATACACTCGCTGAGAAGTATGCGGAGCTGTACATCGCTCGTGATCTCTGTCTGCATGGAGTGCCAAAGACCATTATATCGGATAGGGGAACGCAATTTGTCTCTAGATTTTGGGAGCAATTGCATGAGTCACTGGGAACAAAACTAATCCGAAGCTCGGCGTATCATGCTCAAACGGATGGACGGACGGAAAGGATCTATCAATATCTCGAGGATATGCTTCGAGCATGTATCTTGACCTATGGTAAAGATTGGGAGAAGTGTTTACCATTGGCGAGTTCTCCTACAATAACAGCTATCAAGAGAGTGCCGGAATGTCACCGTTCCAAGCTCTATATGGACGTAGTTGCCGCACACCTTTCAATTGGCCCGAAAGTGGAGAAAGAGTAATCTTCGGACCAAACCTAGTAAAAGATGCGAGAGGAACAAGTACGCCTCATTCAGCAGAATCTTAAAAGGGCTAAGTCTCGACGGATCAGCTATACCGATAAAAGACGTCGAGAGTTAGTATTCCAGGTTGGAGATCAAGTTTATCTTCGAGTATCTCCTACTAAAGGTGTTCAAAGGTTCGGAATCAAGGGCAAGTTAGCACCACGATACATTGGACCGTTTCCAATCCTAGAAAAATGTGGAGCCGTGGCATATCGGATGGAGTTGCCAGACACACTGTCGGGTATACATAATATATTCCACGTGTCTCAACTGAAAAGTGTTTGAAACCACCGGTGGATATACCGACAGACCGAGGTGGAACGAGTTACAACCAGACTTGACATATGATGAACATCCGGTCAAAGTTCTCGACACTAAGGATCGAGTGACTCGACATCGGATCATCATGTTCTACAAGATTCAATGGAGTAATCATTCGGAAGCTGAAGCTACTTGGGAGCAAGAGGAGTTTCTCCGATCAAACTACCCCGAGTTCTTTAGCACTATCGTATAGTCGCTTCAACTGTTGAGTTTGGCTCAATTCTTCTTCGAGGCGAGCGATAATAGCACTCTTAGCCTCGAAATTCTTCAATAAAGTCCGGAAGGATGAGAAATAGATAAGAAACAATATTTGAAATTTCATGACATAGAATATGTGATGTAAAGAGTAAGGCATACCGAGGCCGGACTCGAGTAAAATTCATCAAGGCCTCCTCTTCTTGGATAGAGTCCCATTTAGCGGTCGCCACGAACATTCGGGCTCCGCCGGCGCTATCAATTGACACGTCCCTAATCACCATCTTGGCGAGTTTGGGACCGGCGGGAGCTACGCTAGTTGAGCGAGGGCATCATGGAATTTCTTCGATGCATGCACCGGTCCCGGGGTAAGGTCTAGAGCGGCTTGAAAAAGTGTCTTTGGAGGAGAAGAGCTGCCGACCGTAAGATCAATGATCGAGACTTCAACGAGCAACTCTCTCCTCCGAAGTCCGGACATTGGGTGCTTCAATCGCAGACCGGTCTTCGATTGAGGTAGCATGAATTTCCTTTAAGGATGCCACGAGTATGAACTTCCGTGCTGGCCTCGATGGTTTTTTGTACCGGCATGGGCGTTGTGGTTTGATCCACAGCGAGCTGTGACGATTGAGGAAGAGGTATTCGTCCGGCTTTTTAGCAAACCATCGATGGAGGCTAGAAGTTTGGGGTGATGCTGCAGCTAAATTATATATGATTTGGGTCGATCCGAGACATGGGATTAGG
This sequence comes from Chloris gayana, assembly GCA_031894775.1. Classification (NCBI taxonomy): domain Eukaryota; kingdom Viridiplantae; phylum Streptophyta; class Magnoliopsida; order Poales; family Poaceae; genus Chloris; species Chloris gayana. The sequence goes on along the minus strand of JAUNZO010001131.1, from coordinate 92,308 downwards.
GACAAAGGAAAAATCATTAGAAATAAGATGGATGACTTACATAGAAGCCTTTTTGAGGCCGATGGAGGTTTTGGCTTTCTTGGCCGGAGGATGTAGGGAACTACCGCTTGATCTTTCTATTGCCTTCTTGATCGCAAGTTGCGCCAAAGGAACAAGGCTTGATTCTTCGGTTATGCTACCATGAGCACCGGTCGGGGAAGCATACCGGGACAACCGAGGAACATTGGCAAGGGAATATGTTAATTGCAGGACACCTTGGGATCCCCCACCCGTAGCTTCTTGAACCACTACCCAAGCGGCCTTGCGATCCCTTTCAAGTGCTTCTTATTCTAAGCGCCCGTCTTCAGCTTTTCGAGCCTCGGTGCGAGTATCTCCTGGTAAAGGAGCGGATACTCTAGCACTATCATCGGCTCCTAAAGTTAGTTTCCACTTCTTTGTGCTAGGGGCTTGAATGCCTTTCCCGCACCGCGTGATGTTTTTCGATGAACCGGTCCGTGAGGGATCGGACCGATCCGGGATAGCCTCGTGTGATACCGATTTTCAATAGATTGTCCGGAACGGGATTGGGACGAGCTTTTCGCTCGTAATCTTAACCCCATGAGTCATTTGCGGGAAGCGGACGGTGACTTTTGAACCTGTCCAAGGCCCGTATTAAGACAAATTTAGTCGAGAAGATAAAATATAAGAACATGAGGCCTCGGGATGCTAGCATTGAACAGGAAGGATAGAACTTACAGGATCGCGAGTGTCGAGTCTTAAGCTCGGCACTAGAACTACCTAGTCCATCACGAGTGTGGAATTCGATGGTACAAAACATGAAACACACAAGAACACGAGATTTTAGACAGGTTCGAGCCTCTCGATGGAGAGTAATACCCTACGTCCTGTGTGTTATGTATTGCTCTTAGCAGATTGCTAATTGCAGGTTGTTCGGACAAGTATTCGGGGGTCCCTACTCCACCTTATATATTCGGAGGAGCTAGGGTTACATGCGAGTCCTAGTCGATTACATGGATTACATATTCGGAAGCTCTATCTCTAAGCTTTCCTTATTGCTTCGTAGTCCTAACGGACTACAAATTGCTCATTTACTTGTTAATCGAATCATCGCACGTCGGTCTTTACGCCCGCCTTATTTCCATACCGATATATGGAATCTTCTGTTATTCCATACTGGTCGGACACCACTCGTGGGCCCTCTCCACCAGTCTTATCTTCATCGATTTACCACCATATCTCTAATTATCCATTCCTTTAACATCTCGTATACCCATAAGGTAAGTATATGACAGCAGCCCTCAAGTAATTTTTTATTTGACCTTGGATAAGACCGACCAGTCTTCCGCATGTTGGTCTAATTCCATGGTCAAATTAAAAAGAACTCCAATCTTCTCGTAATACTTCTTTTCTGTTCAAGATGAGTTTAAAAAACCAAAAAAATTAGTATTTTTCCTTCCATACCACCTAATTAGGTATGAAAAATTTATGTATACTTCCTACGATTTTCACAGACCGCTCTTAAAAATGAGGTGCACTAGTTAGGTGCACCCAACTGGGTATAGCCCCTGAGTCTTGAATCATTTGAACTCCTTTCAAATAATGCAAGAGTCCACCTGGATGATTCTTCATTATTTCCTTCAATATTCAATCTCTTCGGACCACTTCTTTCAATTTCTATTATTTCTCGCTTCCCGCGATCTATACGAGACCGCTCTTGAACACGGTGCACCGTTTAGGTGTACCTAATTAGGTATAGCCTCCGACTCTTGTATCATTTGAATATCACAAATAATGCAAGAGTCTTTATTGAGAGATTATGCTTTATTATTTTCCATCAAATCACATCCCTCTCAGCAATTTATGCCAAGAACATATTTTCAGACCGGTCATACCGGTCATAACTTCATATCTCCTGGAGATTCACACCAAGTTAACATAATAGATGTCACACCCGGTTTAACGACCAAAACCGAATGCATCCGTATGCGTGCCCGGGAACAAGTTTCCACGCACACAGGACAATTAATGTGATAAAAGAACAATGTCTTTATTAAATCAAATACTTACATCGATATTGTCCCAAAGGACTAAATACAATATACGCTAGCGGAAGACTCCATAACACCACGAGCAATCGACCGGGGTTTCGCACGCCTAGACCTTTCTCATCGGTGGTCTTCTCCATCTTCCGAGCAGCAGTAGTTGGTAGCAAAAAGGAAATAGCAAGAGTGAGTACATGTCGTACTCAGCAAGTGTGGGAATATATGACATGTAAGGTGAATGAAAGGAAGGCTAACACATGGTTTGCAATAGAAAGCACCTACACTAGTCAAGTTAATTAAGACAACCTATTTACTAGATGAAAATAATCCAACGAGGCTACCCCACCTGTTAACCACTGCAAGAGTCTCTGCTTGCAGCAATTCACACCGACAGGTTACCCCGCCTGTAGCAAACCACACTACAGGTTACCCCGCCTGTAGCCAACCACACTACGAGGTTACCCCGCTCGTAGCAACCACACTACGAGGTTACCCCGCCTGTAGCAACCTACGAGTTACTCCACCCGTCCATACCCTCTAGTTCTCGTGAGGATCCGGGCCGTTCGTGACCGTGAACACGGCTGTTATAACAGTTTTACACTCTGCAGAGGTGGCACAACTTTACCCACAGGTCGGTGATTCCATCACCCGTCGGTGAATAAAACCTCCATTATACCAGACACACTTCCTTAGGTGTGAGGCCAAGAGATCACCGCAAGGTCTTTCAAAGGACTTCCCGGCTTGCAAAACGCCCATGCTAAGGTTTCGGCGCCATCAAAGTGACGCATCACCCAGGGGCCCCCTCTTGCACCGTGGCTTCAAGTACTCTGTCTTCCCTCGCCCGAATCCGGAAGACGCCTTCTTCCTTCAAACTTCCTCGAGGCTCGCAGAGCCGGGAAGTTACCTCGGTACTAAACCTTACCTACCCATTATCAGCCCCGTGCTTTGTGCGGAAGTCCTGGGTTGCCGCTCCAAGAACCGGTCCTTATGATCCCAAACAGGTACCACCACACCCAACGAGTGTGCACCGGCACCATCATCGACAATCCTCCTGTCGGGATCACCTAAGTTCCATGTTGCTAAAAAACATTACCAGTTCTTGATCATTATGTTCAAGTGGATACTTAATCAAGATTAGAATTTAGTTTAGTTGTAAACCCCATTGTGAGCATGCTAAGCAATGATGTACCCATACTATAACACTACACCCAAAACCAAGGCGACAAGGAAATAGTACGGAACGGGATATGACACAATAGAATTCAAAATTAAGTGCAATGCACAAAAGTAAATTCAGATAGTAAAGAAGTAGGCTCAATGTGCATCAAGGACACTTGCCTGTTTCCCTTTGCTGCTGCTCATGTCTTCAAGTCTTGCTCTTGAGATCTTCGAAAAGTACGTTCCTCTATTTAACGTCACACCGATACAAACATGCAAGAAACAAGCATACAAGCAACTAAGAAATAGTACACCAAACAATACCTAATGACTATAAAAACAGTACTAATAAATAGTACACGTCGCTACGATCTCGTGAGCACAAGAATCGGCTTAATCGGAGTCACGGGTGAAAAGTTATGAGCATTTAAAGTTCTAGGGTTTAAAACATAAAAACGGAAATTAAGGACCATTTTGTAAATATGGAAAGGTTCAAGGGCTAAAGCGTAAAAAGGTTAAGGTCTAAAAATATAAGTTTATAAAACACCAAGTTTTATTTTGTAAGAGAACATGATTTAATGTGGTTTGAGAAAACAGGGGCACAAATGTAATTTAATAAAAAGGTTAGGGTGTTTCTATAAAAAGACAATAATTAAAACCTTGAAATAAATAGGGCTTAAAGACTTAAAAATAGTTTAACAATTAACTAAAAACTTTAACGAAAAAGGTTAGGACCAAAACAGATTTAAAATGAAGGCCTTAAACGTAAAATAGTAAAACTATGGGGGCCTATCTCGCAAAATAGCTAAGTCCAGGGACCTATTCATAATTTTCAGAAAGTATGGGGACTAAGGTGTAAAAGTTCAGGACTAAAATATAATTTATGAAAAACAAAGGGTTGTTGTTGTAAAATTTGCAGGACCTAAACATAATTAAAAAAATTACTCGGGGCTAACGTGCAAAATTTATATTCGTTGCGCTCTATTAGGATTAAAACATAAATATAATTAAACCCGGGGTTTGTTATGTAAAACAGGAGGGTTCTTTATTAATTAACTAAAACGCCGGGGTCTATTTGCAAAATTTTTTAGGTAACGATTCGTGATCTCATCGGGACCGTTCAAACCGGATGGGACGGTGCGGAGTGCTCCGGTCGGTTTTGGTCGCCGGCGGCGAGGTGTCTGTGGCGGCGCATCGTCGGAGGTGACCCCATCCGCGCCTACCGAGCTCGGAAACTCGTCGCTATGGGCCTAGGAGGGAGAGGAGGAGATGGCGAGCTCACCCGGTGGGTCGCGCGCTTGGGAAAGAGGCCGGAAGGGAGCTCGCGCCGGCGTAGCGGGGATGAGGGAGTCCGGCGACCTAGCTCGTCCTCGATAGGCCACCACTCTTTGTCGCGTTGGCACCGGTGGTGGCGGCGTGGCCGTGCGGATGTTGTCGTGGCGTCGGCGGCTCCAGGAGGGCGTCCCTGCGGCGGCACGTCGGAGCTTTGGGGAGGCGGCAATGGCGGCGGCGGCGCTAGGTGCGGGCGGCGCGACGGGGCTGCGGGACATGCGGGAAAAGCAGCACCGGACGTGGGGCTCCGAGGATTTATAGTGCGCGGGTCGCGAGGTTGCCGTGGCGCGCACGTCGAGGACGGCGGCGGCGTACGGATGCTTGGGCTCCGCAGCTAGGGTTCCGGGTGGGCTCGCGTGCGGGCCGGGAATGGGCTCGTGGGGGCTGCTGGGGCCGGGGTGGGTTGTGGCGGGCCGGGGAGAAGAGAAGGGGAGAGAGAGAGTTGGGCCGGGAGACAAATAGGCCCATGGCCCGGGTTGGGTTTCTTCTTTTCCTTTCTTTTCTTATTTCTATTAGCTAATTAAATACAAATAATTATATTCGAATTTTCAAATGAAATATTCATACAATAAAGACCAAATGTAACTAATCAACATGCATGCATTTCAGCCAAAAATATAATCTATATTAATTTATTAAATTTAGAAAATAAATGGCTTTTGCATAAAAGGGTTTATAAATTGTTTTTTTAAGGCCAATCTTTAATCAACTAAAGACAAACATTTTAACTGTTTGGAAATACCTTGGAGCCAAAACAAAATAAAATACTTTAAACAAAAGTAAATATAATTTCATAAGTTCTTTTATAAACCCCATGTATGGATAAAAGAAACTAGTTTTCATAGATCTATTTCATTTATTAAGTAAACCTTTGCATAAATCAAATACATTTATTTAATAAGCCTTTTTGACCCATTTAGAGTATTTAACTATAAATCAAAAATAAAGTATCTCTCAAAGCAAAATCCTTTATAAATCCAACTTTATTTATTTTCGAAAGTAGCTCCTTTTTCTCACATGAAATGATAAAGCTCTCATGTGAAATACCTTGTATAAAATAATGCCTTTTGAAATAAACTTATTTTCCAAAATCAAATATAATTGTTTATTAATTTATTTTCATGAATCATTTTCTTAAAATAGATTATCTTCATAAATCAAAAGTATTTCTTAAATAAATGTTTCTCTTTTTCCTACAAAGGGAAAATACCTCGTTTAAAATATTGTGTCCCAAAATAATATAAATTCGTAAATCAAAGATGTATTTTTCAATAAGTCATTTTCATAATCCAAAACAAATCATGTGTTCTTTTGGGAAAATTCATTATTGAAACTTTATAATCAAAATAATTGTTTGGATTTAAAAGATAATCTCTTCCTCTTAAATAAGAAAGAAAAATATATTTATAATATTATCCTTTAGATAATATTTAAATATACTTTAAAAAGTTTTAAAATTTTGTGAATTTTGTGCATAACCCAGAATTTGAGATGCCGGGGTGTTACAATAGACCGCCTAAATTCGTCCGAATTCATAATCCGCTTAGTTACATTTAACTAACAACATCTCCTTATTCTTCGGACATCGTGATCATAATTCTCTCGTTCTTCCCTTCCCAAATAAACCAATCTCCAATTGTCCTTTTTCGATCTCGTAACAACTCTCGAGAAAATAAATGCATCCGATGTCATCATGAGCATTACATCATATTACATTTATGAAGTTATCACATTTTGAGTTAAGAAAATACACACAAAATATCAAACTAGCTAAAAGATTAAAGGAAATGTTAAAAAGAATTTAAATAAGAGAAAAACATATGTTTAACATTTTCTATTGCTTAAACATCATAAATAAAGATTTATACAAGTCCCCTGAAATTATTTTTCTTTGTAAAAATATTTACAAGAAATAAACAAAGCTTCTTTTGTTAAGTTAAACATGGATTTTTTTCATCCAAAAATAATTTGGAATCTCAACCGGGACTTAATAGGAAAAATGTCTAAAATACTTTCATTTACACCCCTGAATTTTTGGGAATTTTTGGAGCACCGGAAGGCCACTTTTTAATTTTGCAAACGCCCGGGGTGTTTTTGCAAAATGTTCGAGACCGGCCCGGCGCCGGCCTCTCTTCTTCCTCTCTCCCTCTCCCGCGTATCACCACCGCCCGCGGCGGAACCGCCTCCCGGCGGCGCTGCCACGCAGCAGCCACGCAGCTGCATGCGCAGCTGCTCGCTCGGCGCCCTTGCCGCCTCTCCGAGCCGGATAAAAGCCCCTGCCCGGCCTCACCTTCTCCCTCCTCTCTCATTTTCTCCCCAACCCTAACGCCATTGCCACTCCTCTGTCATCACCGGCGCCGGCCCGCTCCGGTGACCCTCCGTCCAAGCCACCACCCCGGAAGCTCCGGAAAGTTCCTACGAAGGCTGTTTGAACCATCCAATTAGCTTGAGCTGCCTTGCTCTGTCGTGGCGAGCTCATCTTCCTCCACGGGACCTCACCGACGTTCATCAACCGCAGTCCCAAATTCTCGTGCTCCGGTGAGCTATCAAACTTTTCTTTCATTTCCGAGGTGCGCAACTTGGTACTCCGGTTTCGAGCCGCTCAACACCCCTGTTCTCTGCAGGTCGTTGGGTATTTCATCGTCTTCCTCACGTCCGACCGCCACCGTCTCCGCCACTCACGGTGAGCTCCACTCTCCAGCTGTGTTCATGCTCCTAGAATTCTCCGTCAAGCTTGCGCATGCTCTATAGTAGCTCTCGGTCCAAGTTTCCCCAATTTTTGCTCGGTGTGACGAGCTCGCACCATGGCCGGAGCCTCCGCCATGGCCGTCTCTCGCCGTTGGCAAGCTTCCGGTCGAGCTCATGCAACTTGGTTACCACCAACGGGTATGCCATGCGCCGTAGAGTAGATTGGTAGCATCGCGACGAGGTTTGGCTCGGCGCCGACCAAGTCCGGTGGCCGCGCCGCCGTCCCCGGCTGCCGCGGTGGCGCCACACCGCGGGCCACACGCGTCTGGATCGCGTGTGGCCACGAGCGGATCCCGTGTGGCCCACTCTGTGGCCTAGTGTGTGGCACAGAATAGAATTCAATTTTCAAAAATTCATAGAAAATTCAATAAAAATCGAAAAAATGCGAAACCCATTTTGTTAGACTCGATAAAATTAGATCTATTTGTTTATGAAATAAAATATTTATTTTGAGTATTTTTATTTCGTAGATAGTATTTAATCACATTCTTTGTGTAAAGAAAGGCTATTATTTTATGTTAATTAAATGCTTAATGAAGGAAAATAATTTAATTAGATGAAGGAGATACTATAGACGAAATTATATATGAAAATTATTTTCCAAAATTAAACTTAAACATTATCATTTCATGTGGTACCAATTTATTATCCTGTTATCACATGTCACTTAAATAATGATTTATTATTGTGTAATAAACAGAATTAATTATTAATTGCTAAACCTAAGTAATTAGTATTAAGGAACTTAATTAATTACTAATTAAGAAACATGATTAATTAGTAATTAATAACCTTGATTAAGCATTACTTAATGAGCATAACCAATTGTTAATTACTTGCTTAATGAACATGCTTAATTATGAATTGTTAATTAACCAATATGATGAAGTATTAATTATTAAATTATTAATTATTAATTATCAAACATAATTAACAAAACCTTTGCATAATCTTATCATGTTCATTCATGCATACATGGTTGTGATTCGCGACGCATTGTTGGTCGACCTAGGTTACGAGGTGATCGAGGTTTCACCCGAGGTCGAGGCGAGCGAAGGGAATCTCGAAGTCGACCCACACGCCGAGGAGGCTAACCCCGACTCGTATCAAGGCAAGCCCGGTGCATCCTACCTATGTTTTCTTAAATATTTTATTTTATCGCATAGTTTAGTTATGTTTGTGCATTAGGTGTTAGGAAATGTTTGATACCCTAGTTGCATTATGGTAGGTTCCCGTTTGTTTATACTATACTTGGTACAGGTAGCTCAATAGAGGCTAAGCTTAATTCATAGTCGCAACGGTAGATGTTTTAGGGAATATTAAAGCATGGAGGCTTTAAGGGTTTTTGTGTTGACACTATGATGAAGAGATTGTTAATAAAGTTGAGACCGGATGGGCCCCGTAGGAGAAAGGGCAAGACGGGGATGAGGTCTTGCAAGGTGGTAGCTCCGTCGAGTCGGTCAAGGACCGTACCGTTGTCGACTTAGTTGAACAAGTTTGAACGTACCGTACTACATGCTGGTATCATGGGCCCGAGCAAGCTGATGTACCCTATCGCTTCGGAGATGTAGCGTAGCTAGCTCTCTTTACTTGGCTGTTAGTGAGAGGATAGTCTCACGGGAGGGAGATGGGTCGACCAAGAGGGAAGTCGTGGAGTCGCCATACTCCCGGGAGAGTTGGAAATGGCTAGTCTTCCGTCAGGTGCTAGCGGGAAAGTTGTCGTATACGACCGGTGTGGTGCGTATACGTCGTGTAGTCGGGTTTTGCCAGCTGGTATAAAATCGATTCGAATCGCTGTCCCTCGCAGTAATGAGTACCGCTTGTTTAGCTCGTCACATCGTTGTAAATAATATGGAAGATGAAGATGAGAGATGAAAGGAATAATGATCTATTTTACCTTGTCTTGCAAACTTGATTGCAATAGTGATTGGCTGCAAGTGCCATGGTTAATGAACTTAATGTGAGCTAAAATATTGAAAGTAAGGACCCACCCTTTAATGCTGTTTTCACAAAGGAGTAAACCCCACAGCCGGAAAGCCTTTGCATACTAGGCGTCGGCCTTAGTGTGCCATGTTGACGGGTCAGTCTTGCTGAGTATTAGAATACTCGGGGTTTGTTCGTTATCTTTCGGGGAACGAGTCGTACTACCACGACTTGTATGGTAGCTTTCCGGAAGAGGAGCAGTGTCCCGAGGGAGGTTCTCTCCAATGGGAACGTATCCCCACGCCGTGAAGAGGAAGGACCGTGGCGTACGACGGACTCGGTACATCACGTTAATCGTTTAGAAGTCTTTTGTTGTATAAAAGTACAAGCTTCCGCTGAATACTCGTAGATTGTTAAACTTCAATAATGTTATGTTTCCGCTGCATGAATATTTGTATTTCGAAAACCTGGTTGTATTATACCATGATGTATATATTCGGCTTGTATGAGATGATGTTGCTATTGTAACTCGCTTCATCGAGTGTCCCTCTGTACCGATTCCTGGGTGTCCCGGAGGGGATGTCACGAGATCTCCGGGATGGGCAAGAAGAAATCTTCCGCCAATCCGTCCTCTTCATCCGGCATTCCCGCGATCAACTTCCTTTTAGCGCTCAAGAATTGGGCGATAGCAAGATCACTGCAGCAACCCTTCGGGAGATGGTTCGTGATGGGATTCTTCCGCCCCAACCCATCCTCAACCGAATCGCCCTCGCTCCTGGTCAAGTCCCATGGGAAATAGACGACTCTCAACAGTGATCTGTACGAAATCCTTCTTCCTTCGTGGTCTTGACCTTCCTTGTTGTTCCTTCTTCGGAGGCTTGCTCTTCTATTACGGATGGGAATTAGTAAACCAAAACCCTAATTCCATTCTCCAAATAGCCATTTTTATTCATCTTCGCGAAACTTTCTTGGGGATTCGCCCTGATTTCAAGCTCTTCCGGTACATATTCCAAATCCGTCCGCTCTTATCTTCCGAGCAATCGTTATGCGGTGGGAGGAGCGGGGATACTCATGTATTTTTACTTCATGCGAAGTTGGGTAACTATAGAAGCCATCCTCCTCTTTCAACGAATGATCCTTGTTGAGAAGATTACAAAGCAAACGCTGCTCCCATCCCTGCACGGACCCGATCCGCCACTGCCCACTCTTACTCAAGGGACTTCGGACCGGTTCTTCCTCGGACCGAGCCGGCCGCAAAGATTTCAAGGTGCGGGAAGGCGGTCCGAGCCCCGAGCACAAGAAGGCGCACATCAACTCTAAGCGTTGATAAATCTGCATCAATCCCTGCTTCCTTGCTCGGGAGATACCCGTACTGAAGCACGAAGCTTGAAGAGCGGCACAAGGAGCAAGAAGCCGTCGAGAGAGACCGCCAAGCCGCTCCGGCTGCATTTCGAGCAGCTGCCACTAGGGACTCTCAAGGAGACCCTCCATTAACTAATTCTCTCGCCAATATCTCCAAAAGGTCCCGGTATGCTGCCCAGACCGGTACTTCGAGGGACGCTGTAGGAGGGACCATCCCCACACCTCAAGTCCCACCAGCAGCAAAACGAAGCGTGGAGGGTTCAAGCGGGGATACTCGGGGTCCCCCTGTGAAAAAAAGCAAGACCTCCTTAGGCTTTAAGAAAGCAACCTCGTAAGTTTTCCTAACCCGGACTATTTTGATATTCGCATGGTCTAGAACCATTACTTGCATTATCTCGGTTTGTCAACCCTTTTCCTTTTCTATAGGATCCCATCTAATCTTTAAGCTAGCATTGCAAGCTTATTGAGAAATAAGCCCAATATTCCTTCTGCTAACCCTTCTTGCATGGCCACCACCCAATCCGAGTCTTGCAACGCTTGTTCTACCTTAAGAGGCTCCAAAGAAGAAACAAACAAGTAATGATGGAAAAAGGTAGCGACTCGGGATCTAGTGGTTACCCCTTTTTGAATGTCACCAAGAATGTTATCAACGGGATAATCTTTTTGTATGCTTTGGCGCACTCGGGGTTGTTGGGGCCTAGGTGCATCTTCTTCTTGTTCTTCTTGTTGTTCGTCTTGATGATCATCACCTCCACTATCTTGTTCTTGGTCTTGGTTGTTGCCTTGATCATGATCGTCACCATGATCTTGGCCACTACCTTGATCTTGTTCATTTTGTGGATCTTGTGGAGGATCTTCATCTTGACTTGGAGAAGATGGATCACCTTGCACTTGAGTTGGGTCTTGTGGTCTTACTTCACCAATTGCCATGTTCCTTATTTCTTCACGAGGAGCTTCATCACCTACATCACTTGGATTAACTTGCTCTATTTGAGAGCCGTTAGATTCATCAAATGTTACATCACGCGTGATCTCAACAATGCCGATGACTTTGTTGAAAACTCGGTATGCATACACATTTGATCCGTAACCAAGTAAGAAACCTTCATTGGTCTTTGGAGCAAACTTAGAAGACCTTGGCTTCTTGTTAAGTATAAAGCACTTGCTCCCAAAGACACGGAAATACGACACGTTAGGAATTTTACCGGTGAGAAGCTCATAAGGTATCTTTTTCAATATCTTGTGAAGGTACAACCGGTTGGTTGCATGGCAAGCGGTGTTGATGGCTTCGGCCCAAAAAGTGTCGGGAGTCTTTTATTCATCAAGCATGGTTCTTGCCATATCAATGAGTGTACGGTTCTTCCTCTCGGCTACACCATTTTGTTGAGGGGTGTATGGTGCGGAGAACTCATGCTTGATTCCTTCTTCATCTAGGTACTCCTCGATTTGTGTATTCTTGAACTCGGTGCCGTTGTCACTTCTAATCTTCTTGATCTTCACTTCATATTCATTTTGTGCTCTTCTCAAGAAGCTCTTTAGAACACCTTGTGTCTCACTTTTATCCTTCAAAAAGAATACCCAAGTGAAACGGGAATAATCATCAACAATGACAAGGCCATACTTGTTACCGCCAATGCTTAGGTATGTGACCGGACCGAGGAGGTCCATGTGAAGCATCTCCAATGGTCTTGTAGTCGTCATCATCGTCTTGGATGGATGGTTGGCTCCAACTTGCTTTCCGGCTTGACATGCGCTACACACTTTGTCCTTCTCAAAAGCAACATCCTTTAGTCCAACGACGTGGCCACCCTTTAGAAGTTTGTGTAGATTCCTCATCCCAACATGAGCTAGTCGGCGATGCCATAACCAACCCAAGGTGGTTTTTGCTATCAAACAAGCACTTAGATTTGGACCCTCTTTGTTGGTAAAATCAACAAGATAGATCTTATCCTCCAAGTACCCTTTGAATGCAATTGAGGAATCCGCTTTTCTAAAGACGGTCACGCCTTCATCGGTAAAGAGACAATTAAAACCCATTCCACAAAGTTGTGATATTGACATTAAGTTGTACCCTAAACCTTTCACAAGGAACACATTACTAATTGAAAGGTCATGGGTGATTTGAATTCCACCACGACCAATTACCTTTCCTTGTTGATCATTTCCAAAAGATATACTCCCACTTGGTAGATTGTCTTTGTCAAGTGTGGAGAACATCTTCTTCTCCTCGGTCATATGATTTGAGCACCCGGTGTCGAGTACCCATATTGAGCCGCCCGAGGAGTATCCCTACACACAATTAAGCACAAGATTTAGGCACCCAAATTTGCTTGGGTCCCTTTACTTTAGAAACAACACTTTTGGGTACCCACACACAAGGATTCCACCTTGCATAGTGTGGCCCAACAAATCTTGCAACTACTTTTCCATGAGCACCATGAGTTAGCTCATATGTTGCATGATCATACACATAGAAGGATACGGGTGAGCTCTTCTTTTTGAGCTCTTGTGTTGTCTTGGCCTTCTTCACGTGCTTAACTTGAGCAACTTGCTTTTGTTGATTCATGTTGGTGCTCTTAGTGATGTATTTCTTTTTGGACTCCTCCTTGAACCCAATGCCTTTGTTGCCATTGAACTTCCTTTCCTCACTAACAATTTTCTTAGCTAGCTCAACTTGAGCCGCTCTTTCAAGATTCTTGACCTTGTTAGTGAGATCCTTGATTGTCACCTTATCGATGACAATGTTGTCAATGTCAACACCTTCACATCTTGTACACTCTTTGCTTGATGAGGATTGCATTGACTCAACCTTGCTTTTGTACGTCAATGTGCTACTCTTGAGAACTTCAATCTGTCCTTCCAACAACTTGTGATTCTCTTTAAGAGATTCACACTTTGTTTGGAGTGAGAGGTTGATGTCTTCAAGCTTAGCATTTGACTTGTTTACCTTAGTAAGGCAAAGAGTCAACTCCTCGTTCTTCTTTCTTTCTTCCTCAAGAGAGGCTTTCAACTCTTTAATCTCATCAAGCTTCTTGATAAGCATGTTTTCTTGTTTGTCCACCATCTCTTCGCTCTCTTCAACCTTCTCTTGCATTATCCCTAACATTTTCACCATATCTTGCAAGGAGGGGACTAGCTCCTCCTCATTATCATGGTTAGAGGAATTGACAAGAGGTTTAGTTTGTATCTTGTTTTCTTTGGCCATGAAGCATTTGGGGATGTCATCCTCATCGTCGGTAAGGTTGTTGAAGAGTGATGATTTAGCCGGTGTTAGGCCATATGCAAGATTGGCAATCCCTCCTTCTTCATCTTCATCATCATCTTCATCATCATCGGAGACATATTGTTGGCCAATATGAGCTTGACCCTTGAATGGTTTCTTGAAGTTCTTCTTCTTAATGAACTTCTCCTTCTTCTCTTCCTTTCCATTGAGTTGAGGGCACTCCGCAATGAGATGCCCCGGGTCATGACAGGTGATAGCACTTTCTTGTTGATCTTCTTGCCCTTGCCTTGTCAAAGCTCTTCTTGGTAAACCCATTGTTGATCATGAACTTGCCAAACTTCTTCACAAACAAGGCAAGCTCTTCATTGTCTTCTTCAATCTCAATTTGGTCTACCTCCACAACTTCTTTCTTTTTGGCCTTAAGTGCTACATCTTGCTTGCTTGTGCTCTCATCTCCAATTAGCACACTCACTCTCTTTCCCTCATCATCACGGCTTTTGTGAGCAAGAATTCTCCCAATCACTTCGTCCGTGGAGAATCCATCAAATCCTTCCTTTTCTTCAATGATAGTGCAAAGTGTGGAGTTCCATACTCTTAGTGACATTAGAAGCTTGAGATTCACTTCTTGTTCGCTCACGTCATCTCCAAGTGACCTTCGCTCATTTACAATGTCCAAGAGCCTATCATGTGTTTGTTGAGGGTCTTCGCCCTTCTTCATCACAAAGAAGTTGAATTGATTTTTCAGCACTTGCATCCTTGACTTCTTCACCACATCGACTCCCTCATGAACTGCAATGAGCTTGTCCCATATAGCTTTGGCATTCTCTAGTCGGGACACCTTAGAGTACTCTTTAGCACTCAAAGACGAGAGCATTGCCGACACGGCTTGCGCATTGCGATGTATGTTGATGTTGTCCATTACGGTGTGTCTCTCCTCATCCTCAATCACATATCCTTTCTCAACCACTTCCCACACGGGCGGACCAATTGACAGCAAGTACATTTTCATCCTATGCTTGTACCAACTAAAATCTTTTCCATCAAACCACGGTAGTCGTCCACTACCGCCACTATTCACATTTGCCACATCATTATAGTTGAAGTTGTACCTTATGTCCAACTTCCCACCACTTGTTCCATCCTTGGCAAATGGATTTCTTTCCTCATCGGTGTTCCCTCTTTTGTTGGGACTATTGTCCCCTCCAATAAATTCCCCGACATCTTTTCTTCTCAAGCGGTTAAGCTCTTCTCGAGAAGACCGGCTCCGATACCAATTGAAAGTTGCCTAGAGGGGGGGGTGAATAGGCAATCTAGATAAAAACCTGAAATTACAACACTTAAAAACAAAAGGGTCAAATTCGCCACTGTCGGAACTTCCGTCATCGACGGAACTTCCGTCGGGGTGGTGAAATGAAAAACCTAGGGAATGGAAAGGGAGAGGAAATCTCACGATTCCACTTGAATGGAAACCTTCCTTTTTGCCTTGAGAGTGTTGTACCTGCAGGAATTTAGTAGACACGCAATACACAAGTAGATCTGGCTAAAATACACCCGAGAGATGAATAAGCAAACACACAACAAAAACAAACAAGAGAGGCGCGGAGATTTTTCACCGAAGTTCGGACCCCTCACAAAGAGGTTCCTACGTCTCCGTTGAGGAGCTCACAAAGAGCCGGGTTTCTTTCAACCCTAATCCTCCCAAGCAACCACAAAGGTCAAACTTGGTTTTCTTCTTCTTCCTTGGATTCTTTTCCTTGCGGAGGCGAATCTCAACCTTCACAAACTTCCCAAGGCTCACCACAAGCTTGGGAGCTCTAGGGCAACACCTAGCCAATCTAGGAGAACGAATCTCCAAGAGTAACAAGTGAAGAACGAGATTAGTTGCTAGGGAAGATGTGCTCTAGGTTGGGTTGATGCTATCAAGCTTGGAATCAAGATGGGAGCTCACTCCAATGGCTTTCGATCTCAAGAGGAGTGGAGAGGAGTGAGAGAGAGAGCTTGAGCAAGATCTAAGAGTTCAAAAGGCACCAGCACTTTTTCTCACGGGTTAGGTCAAAGCTTTATATAGTGTGGGCTCTAAAAGTGCCGTTGCTCAAGTTCAATGATTGGACTTGACGGAACTTCCGTGGGTGACGGAACTTCCGTCACGCCATTAGGTCAAGCTGCGAAACACCCAGGACGGTACTTCCGTTCGAGTTAGAACTTCCGTTCAAAACTCTCTGGAACCGACGGAACTTCCGTCGGCCCAGACGGAACTTCCGTCGGGCAAGATTTGAACTGGAAACCCTAGGAACGGTACTTCCGTCACGTTTGGGACTTCCGTCCCAAACTCTCTGGAACCGACGGAACTTCCGTCGGCCCGGACGGAACTTCCGTCGGGAGTGGAGAAGATAGGAAAAGATAGGCTTTTTGATCGTCGTTGAGTTGGTATTTTGGTTCCAAGTTGTTTGAGAATACCTAGAGCACATTCTTCCCTGCACGTAAGATCGCTTCACCCCTCTTAATAGTTTGGCACACCTATACTCAAGAAGCTATAAATCTAAACTTGTAGTCTTTGCTTTTTGAGTACTTGATCACTTTTTAATTGAGGGGTTTACTTCCTCACATTGTGGATATTATCATTTTGTTGTCCTGCACAATGACTCAACAACCACATTAGAGCTTTTAATCATTTGTCATTTATCACCAAAACCCACTAGGGGGCCTAGTGCATCTTCGGAGCAGCTGCGTGGCGTGGGAGCAGCTGGACGCGCGGTAGGGAGAAGTTGCGGTGGCTCGGTGGGCGGCGGGGTGAGTCGGTTCTGTGAGAGAGAGAGGAAGAAGAGAGATTGGCATCCGGGTCCTGTTTCAACATTTATTAATAAAAGCCAGCTCATCTTTTGGTTAATTAAACAAGGCCGTTACAAAGCTCAGAAAAATCCCGAAAAATTCAGGGTTGTTGATAAAAACATTTCACACACTTTTCTTTTTAGGTCCAGGTTCAGATTCCCAATATTTTTCAAATTAAAAATTCAGGTTTAAATTAAAAGAAAAGCTTTAATAATTTCTTGTATACCTTTTTACAAAGCAAAATAATTTCATAGCAACTCCATAAATCTTTTATTTGCATGATTAATCAGTAGAAAATTTTAAACACCATACTTTGCTTTTATTTAATTTCTTCTTTAAGATCTTAAGTTAACTTAGGTTAAATTGATATTTTATGTGCAATTTTTAACACAAAATTTAATAGTTTTACAAATGCAACATGATGACATCATCATGAATGACATGAAATGCATGTTTATTTGTTAGGGTTGTTACGAGTTAGTAGCACAACATCAGCCCCAACTCCAACGGCGTCAAGTACCGCGGATACTTCGAAGCCAAGAGTGCAGCAATCGCAAAGGAACCCCCTGCTGCCTCCACTGAAGAACAAATCACCAAAGTCGCTAAGGAGCGAGTTGTCACTGAAGCCGATGTCGGTGACAACTGTTATAAGTGACTTCCCACCTCGAGGCCACCTTATTCCGGACCGCTCTAGAACTCCCATTGGGGCCGGTCTGGATCAAAGAGATACCTTGCCGAGCAAGAACTACTCGAAAGGCTCCGGACGCACCAAGGCTCGCCAAGATGGTGGTCGGTGACGTGGAGATTGATAGCTCGAGCGGAGCCAGGAAATTCACGGCAACAGCTGTCACACCCCTATCCCGAAAGATAGTTAAGTGTGGTACGGATCGCCTTGGGAGATGATTGACGAAGCAACCATACATAGTAATGAGGACATCACTCCTTTGGATACAAATGACACTCCTCCGTTGAACATTCAAGGACCAATCACTAGAGCTCGCGCCCGACAATTAAATTTAGAGGTGAGCTCGTTCCTAAGTCTTTCCTTTCATAATTTTGAGAATAGTTTGCTACCTAATGATTTTATTATGATTAGGAATCAAGGAGAGGACCATAATATGAATGGAATAGGGCTTGGAGGCGTGGAGGACCAGCAAGAGGCGCAAGTCATTGTGGAGGCCCAAACCAAGTCGACTTCGAGTCTGTTTCGGAGTCCAGGAACAGTCTGAATTAAAACGGACGCCTAGATCGCATACGAAGTTGGATTTGGACGTTCGACATATGGATGGAAAGATAATTTCATAAGCTTTCAAGTGGAACCGGTCCCACGTCAAATTTCATCCGGAGTCGCCGGGAATCATCGAAACATTGGAACGTCCAGACTCTGTTTTTGGTGCTGCGTCACCGTTTTTGGCCTTTGGGCCGTGTATCTCGTGTGAGCCCATTAGGGGAGCGTCCAGGGGGTTCTTGCACGTCCCCAAGTCTTTATTAGCAGCAGCCGCCACCCATGTTAGGGTTGGGTTTTACTTAGATTATTCTGCTTAGACAGTTTCGCCGTTTATCGGTTTGTGAGACCCCAACTTGTGAGATTAATCATACATCTGCAAATTTGGTTGCGTTCTTTCTTGTTCTTGCTTGTGTTCTTGATTCGCAGGCAGGGATTAGCCTTCGGGTGAGGTCAACCGTGCAACGCCGGTTGATAACCATAGAGGACGTGGTGCTGCGATTGCGGGGTTCGAACGTGTTGTTCATGAGCCGGATCGACGTGTGTCACATCTTCGCCAAATCAAGAGTTATCCGAACCTTTCGGAAGATCGGGACCCTAGACCACATCACATAGCATCACATTAACAAACATCCACGAATTACAAGTTTACATAATTAAGTCTTGATTACAACATAGGGTTCGAAATAAAGATACATTTGGTTCGAAAATTAAGTCTTACATAGTCATGATCTTTGTTCGAAATTAAAGTGCGGAAGCGAAATACATAACTCGACGATACATAGATAACTTAAGTGAACCATGCTGGCCTAGGCCACGGCTCACTCATCATGGGTCGGAGAGCTAGGGACCCATTCAATGGTCCACTCTTTAGGTTCTTCTCCATCCCAAACCACCTTACTACAACAATCACAAAACCCGGCTTGCGGGAAACCTGTAAATCAACATGTAGTGGCAAAGCCTGAGTATCTAACATACTCCGCAAGTCTTACCCGTCAAATTGGTCTTCTAAGACCGACTCCTAGATGCATGGGGCTTGACCGGTCTAACTTGGCCTTTTTGCATAAATAGCACCTATGCTAATTAGGTTGATAATTTCATTACATAGCCAAATTAACAGGGTTGTTGCATAAAGGAACTTTAGTGAGCATGCTAACAATACAAGAGTTTGCAATAAAAATTTGTAGCAATATAAAACAGCAAGCTTCTCATTCTCTTCCTCTTACTACACATTGCGAACTGCTCGAATCAAGTGGTACTCATTAACCGAGAGGAAACGGCGATAATTATCGAATTATTAATCCTGCAGGAAAGAACCCAAATGCACGACATACGCATCATTTAAGAACACGTATGGCCACCATTCGCGAGTTCATCATAAAGTAAAACACGGGGCCACCGACCCCGAGTACACGTCCCCCTTGCGACCGTTCAACAACGCGCCCAAGGCTTAACCCATGTACTCTCCAACGATCCTCAACCCGTGCAACCACCGTGCCAAACACATCACCTCCGGGTCGGTGAGATATCCGGCTCACTTTACAACTTGCAAGCTACATAGGTTTACCAATCCCCATAAGAAAGGTATGCAAGTGGTACACAACTCAAACTTGTTCGCGGAGCCACAATGGGGTGTTCTCAATTTTAACGACATTCATCATGTTCAAAATTAATCATAGCCATCGGTGAGACTCCCATTCTATCGTTAACTCCATAGGCATAGCATAGCATTTCTAACGAGGATATGACACATAATGAGCATAGGACATATAGGACTTTTATGCACGTGGATTTCCAATCAACTCCTAGAACTTAATGCACATTCATCATCCTTCATATAGTGATAAAAGAAAGACATTTCAAAATAATAGGAATGCACCGGGGCTTGCCTTGAGAGTGGTTGAAGTTAGCACTAGCCTCATAAGCGTTGAGCGTAGCAACCGTGTCTTCCGGCGGAATCAATTCGACGTCGTCACCTATAAGATGAAATGTAATGCATAAGTGGCATGAATACAAGGTCGATGATGATGATGATGATGCATGTGTGCTGTTTTTGTAAAGATGCACATGAATGTGTAAATCAAAAGTTTTGTTTGCTCAAACCCTAGCAACCATGAACATGCCTCTTGTTTTCTTTTAAGGAAATCAATTATGCGAACAACATAATCCTACTAATACATGAGCAATGGCTTGATTGCATAGGCATGAGTGCTGTGGTGCTTGCAGGTTCAGCACTAACATTTTAGCAAGTTTTTAAAATGCAGAAATGAAGAAACCTAGGCTTAGGGTTTTAGCATCACATGAAATGACGATTTCGTTTTTAAAACAAGAACTTGATCCCAAAATGAACACATACGTGAAGTATGTGAAACCTCTTGACTAACCCTGCCATGGAGTGCTAGAGGACATGGTGAACAGTGGAATTTACATAATCATGCAGAAACATAATTTTTTTGAAACACGAAGCTATTTACACATGTGCTGAAAATAACCTTTTAGGAAACAGATCTAGGGTTTGCAAGAATAATTACTTAACATGCTCAAAAATTACCGTGGACTTTTCTACACATGCACCGTACCAGGGGGAATTAATTACCAAGTTTAATGCAATAATAATTTATACAGATTTAATTACAAATTAAATACAGAGAATACAAGAAATGCAGTAACTTGCAAAATATAAAATGAAATGCAGATCTTCTAGTTCCAGAAATTCAAGTATGTTCATGTGGAGGTTTTGGCCAAGTGGCATTATTTTTGGATTTAAACGTTCAAAGTTATGGCTTAGCTAAGTTTTCAGGGGTTGACTTTTGTTATTTTTGTAAAAATATGAACATGACCAGATCTGCTGATTTCATATTACTTTTATGAACGTACAGGTCTTATAGTTTCCAAAACATTTTAGTTTGCAATTTTTGGACATTTCAAACGCCAGATATGAATTTTTCAAACTTGAATGAAGTTCGGATTTATTTACGGATTTGCCACTGGGCAAATTTTAAACGAGAGGGCCGCGCGGGCTCCGGCGTGCGGTGGCCGGCGCCGGCGAGGACCAACGCGGTGGCGCTCTAGGGCAGCGCATGGGCCGCGCTTGGGCCGGGAGGGAGCCGGTGCGACGGGGAGTTCATGGGTGAGGACCACGGGGCCCAACGGCGGCCGAGAGGGCGGCGCGGCGGCGTCGGAGCTCCACGGAGGTTCGGCGGTGGCGCGTGCGCGGCTCGAGGAGCGAGAGGGGAGGGGAAAGGCCTGTGAGCATCACCTGGAGATGAGGGTCGTCGGCGTGTGGTCGGGCGGCGACGAGGAGGGCCGGACGTAGGGGCTCGTCGGAGGGTGCGGGTGGCCGGCGACGGGGGGCCTTTTCTCCTTCAAATTCCGGCGAGGCACTGCGGGGCAAAGGGGGTGGATCAAGGGGAGCTAGAGGGCGACCTTGCGCGTCGTCTTGGCCAAGAATCGGGGCATGCGTGCTCACCTAGAAGGAGGATTTGGCGGAGGCGGCCATGGCGGTCACTCCGGGCGGCGGCGGCATTTTCCTCCGAATTGAACACCGGTGAGGGGGCGGAGGGCGGAGCGAGTGGTGCGACGAGGAGCGGGGGAGTAGAGGCAATGATTGGGGTGCTCTAGATTGGGCCTTGGCTCCCGTGCGGAGTTTTTCTAAGGGGAGAGGCGGGCGGTGCACGGCCGGCGGGGGGAAAATGGGGTGGCGCCTTCAATTCCGGCCGGCCATGGTTGGGCGGCGGGTACAGGGTGGTTGGGGCTTGGCAGGCTTGCGTGGCGGAGGTGCCAGAGCGGACGCACGCGAGGGCGGCCTGCGGTGGCGCCGGACCGGCGGTCCGGCCGCCATTGCCCGGTGGGCAACGGTGCCGGAGGTCAAATTCGAAATTTGGATCTGGGGTTTGAATATTTGAGTAAAATTCGTACTTCCGCTGCTCCAAAAATAGAACCAAAAATATGTAGAGCTTCAGCATGATGTGATCGAATTTCCATCTTTTAGTTTGAAGTTCTAATCTTACTTCCAAAAATTCATACAAAATTCACAAACAACAGTGTTTCAGATTTGAATTTGAATTTTTGGGCATTCAAAACTTTGTTCAAAAATTTTGTAAAAATGTTGTAAATTCATCTTTTTACATGAGCAATCCAGTGGTGCAAAAATATGTGGGTAGTGTTTTTATAATTTTTGCATTTCTCTTATGGGTTGGGTTAGGGCTAGGGTTTAGTTTAGGTTTTCCCTTTTCTCTTTTTGTTTTTCTTCTTTTCCTTTGGGTGATTATCATTAGTGCTTGATTAGTGATGTGATTAGGCTAGTAATTACGTACTTAACCTTAATCGTGACACGGGATGTCACAGCCCTCCCCCTTAAAGAAATTCTCGTCCCGAGAATCGCTATGAATTAAGGAGAGGGAGTACGGAAACTTACCGATTTGTGTGACGCGAGGAACTCGGGAAAATTCTTCTCTAGAAAATCTTCTTGTTCCCAAGTTGCTTCTTCTTCGGTGTGGTTACTCCATTGCACCTTGTAGAAGGTGATGGTGCGATTGCGAGTTACTCGGTCGCTTTGATCAATAATCCGGACGGGGTATTCGGGGTATGAGAGTTCTTCTTCTAGTTGATCGGTGTCGGAAATGACCACATCTATCGGAGGCTTCAAACATTTCTTGAGTTGAGATACATGGAACACATTGTGCACACGAGCAAGACTTTCCGGTAGTTGCAATCGGTAAGCAACCGCGCTATGCTTTTCCACAATCGGATAGGGTCCGATATAGCGGGGTGCTAACTTTCCTTTAATTCCAAACCGAGATATGCCCTTATTCGGAGAGACACGAAGATAAACATGATCTCCCTTCTCAAATTCCAATGGGCGTCTCCTCTTGTTAGCATAGCTAACTTGGCGTGATTGCGCGGCTTTCATGTTGGCTTGGATTTGTCGGACCTTTTCTTCGGCTTGAGTGACAAGATCGGGACCAAAATTTGTTCTTTCTCCCTCTTCCGACCAATTTAAAGGTGTACGCCAAGAGTGGCCATACAATGCTTCAAATGGTGACATTCCCGAACTCGCTTGATAGCTATTGTTGTACGAGAATTCGGCGAATGGAAGACAATCATCCCAATTTCCTCGATTTTCCATAGCACATGCTCTCAAGATATCCTCCAAATATTGATTCAACCTTTCGGTTTGTCCATCCGTTTGAGGGTGATATGCGGAGCTTCTAATGAGAGTGGTACCAAGACAAGAATGCAATTGTTCCCAAAAGCGAGATACAAATTGCGGACCCCGATCGGAAACAATGGTTTTAGGTACTCCATGCAAACACAACACTCTTGAGATGTATAGCTCGACATACTTCTTTGTATTGTAGGTAGTATGAACGGGAATGAAATGTGCGGACTTAGTTAACCTATCCACAACAACCCAAATTGAATCATGCTTCTTTGATGTGAGAGGCAATCCAACGATAAAATCCATAGCAATGTCCTCCCACTTCCAAACGGGAATCTTCAATGGGTTCAATAATCCGGCTTTTCTCAAGTGGTCGGCTTTCACTCGTTGACAAGTATCACACTCGGCCACATACCGTGCAATCTCACGCCTCATGCGTGTCCACCAAAACTTTTCTCTTAGGCCGCGATACATTTTGTTGCTACCGGGGTGTATGGAATATTTAGACAAATGTGCCTCGTTCATTATTTTCTTTCGTAATTCCATATCCTTCGGAACAACGAGACGTTGGTTGAACCATAATACACCATCGTCATCTTGTCGGAAACATGTAGCCTCATCTTTTTCTATCTTTTGCCGAATAAATTCCATACCTTCATCCTTCTTTTGTGCCTCAATAATTTCCTCACGAAGGATAGGAATGAGAGCTAGATTATATAACGCACCATAGGGAATGACTCGAAGACTTGGTTCACTAGAATCTGAAATTTCCGAACCTTCCATAGAGCAACCGGTACCGTGATTGCATTGATCCTTGCGACTCAAAGCGTCGGCAACCACATTAGCTTTACCAGGATGATAATGGATTTCCAACTCATAATCCTTGATTAATTCCAACCATCTACGTTGCCTCATATTCAACTCTTGTTGGGTGAAGATATATTTGAGACTCTTATGATCGGTGTAAAGATTGACAAGATTTCCAAGTAGGTAATGCCTCCAAGTTTTTAAAGCAAGGACAACCGAGGCTAGTTCCAAGTCATGGGTGGGGTAGTGTTGTTCATGCTTGCGAAGTTGACGAGAAGCATAAGCAATGACATGACCTTCTTGCATTAGCACACATCCTAGACCGGTGTCGGATGCATCACAATACACGTCAAACGGCTTGGTGATGTCGGCTTGTGCTAACACCGGAGCGGATGTCAAATGCTTCTTGAGAGTTTGGAAGGCTTCTTCACATTCACGGCTCCATTTAAACTTAGCATCCTTCTCCAACAATTTTGTCATAGGCTTGGCTATGCTTGAAAAATTGGGAATGAATTTCCGATAATAGCCGGCAAGACCAAGAAAACTTCGGATTTGTCTCACCGACCTTGGGGATTTCCAAGTAAGCACTTCTCCCACTTTACTTGGGTCAACGGCGACACCTTCCGCGGAAATAATGTGACCCAAGAAAGGAACTTGCTTCAACCAAAATTCACATTTGCTAAACTTGGCATACAATTGATGATCACGAAGTCGTTGGAGAACAATGCGAAGGTGTTCGGCATGCTCTTCTTCGGACTTCGAATAAATAAGAATGTCGTCAATGAAGACCACGACAAACTTATCCAACTCGGGCATAAATACCGAATTCATCAAGTACATAAAATGAGCCGGGGCATTTGTGAGCCCAAAAGACACGACGAGATACTCAAAGAGACCATACCGCGTAGAGAATGCGGTTTTTGGAATATCTTCGGCTCGGATCTTGATTTGATGGTAACCGGATCGGAGATCAATCTTCGAGAAAACCTTAGCACCAACTAATTGATCAAAAAGAATATCAATCCGAGGGAGCGGGTATTTATTCTTGATAGTTACCGCATTGAGAGGACGATAATCCACACATAGACGTAGCGTCTTGTCTTTCTTCTTCACAAAGAGAGCGGGACATCCCCACGGAGAAGAACTAGGGCGGATATATCTTTGTCCATAACCTCGCCCAATTGTTCCTTCAAGATTGCTAGCTCATTGGGAGCCATCTTGTACGGCCTACGGGAAATTGGTGCCGTACCGGGTTGGAGCTCGATTTTAGAAGGTTCAGAATTGCTCTTACGCATTGGAAGACAGAACACAACCAAACTGAAACCCAACCTAGCGCAATAACAAGGTAGAAAAATAGGAGCGACTCCAAGACTTAGATCAATACTAGAAATAAATAACACGGACTCGACCAGCAACACGACTCTAATTATGGACACAAACTCAACAAAGCAAACTGAAACGAAATTGCAGCAGCACAAAGGGTGATAGGACTGCGGAAGATGAACAAGAAAATATTTTTGTAGGGCAATTTTCTGGACTTTAGGACGAAACAAAATAACAATGATAGGGGAACCTGACGGTGCACCTGAAGCTCTGATTACCACTTGATGTGGACTAGGGTCCCGATCTTCCGAAAGGTTCCGATAAACAACGATTTGGCGGAGGCTTGACACAAATCGATCCGGCTTCCGAACAAGACGTTCCGAACCCTGCAATCGTAGAACCACGTCTCCTCTGGTTATCAACCGTGCAAGCACGATTGACCTCGCCAAGAAGGCTAATCCTTGCCTACGAATCGAAGAACACAAGCAAGAACAAGATAGAAGCAACCAAATTGCAAATATATGATTAAACTCACGAGTTGGGGTCTCACAAACCGACGAAACGGCAAAACTGTTCTTGACAGAATAATCTAAGCAAAACCCAGACCCTAAGGAAGGGGCGGCAGCTGCTTATGAGGTCCCTAGGGTCGTCCATCTCCCCCTGGACGCAGCCCTAAGTGGGCTCAACAAAATACACGGCCCAAAGGCTAAAAGACGGTGGTGCAACACCGGGACAGTTTCTGGACGTCTTAGTATTTCGGCAATTCCTGATGACTCGAGAAGAATTTGGATATGAGACCAGCGCCAACGGAAAGGTTATCAAATTATCTTTCTATCCATATAAAGAACGTCCCAAACGGACTTCGTATGCAACCAGGGCGTCCGTTTTGGTGCAGGCTGTTTCTGGACTCCGAAACAGAATCGAAGTCGACTTTGTTTGGGCCTCCAACTTGACATGGACGTCCTTGCTGGCCCTCCACGCCTTTAACCTCCTCCTTAACCATATTTTCATCATCTCCATGGTTCCTAACAATAATTAACTCATTAGGTAGTAATATATTCTCAAATATAAATAAAGAGATCATTAGGAACATGCTCACCCGTAAATTCAATTGTCGTGCTCTAGTTTTTGTCCTTGAATTATGTATGTGTATTGGAGGAGTGTTGGTTATATCCGAGGGTGTGATGTCCTCATCACATTGGGAGCCATTTTGTACGGCCTACGGGAAATTGGTGCCGTACCGGGTTGGAGCTCAATTTTAAACTCAACATCCCGATCGGGTGGCATGCCCGGTAAATCATCCGGAAATACATCGGGAAACTCACATACCACGGGAATATCCTCAATCCTTTTTTCCTCAAGATGGTAGATTTTAGAGGTGGAGAATTTTGGATGGGGTAATCGGAGAATAGATGAACCATGGAGTGGTGAGTTTAGGTGAACTTCACGGGAATCGATGTGCAAAACGGCTTTATGGAGTTTCATCCATCTCATACCTAGGATTATGTCTATTCCTTGCCCACCTAAAATTATGAGAGAGGAGGGGTATACTTTTCTCTCTAGGTTTAGTGGTAATTGCCTCAACTCTAGGTTTATTTTTATTTTTCCACCGGGTGATGTGATGATATAGGGAATATCCAAAACGGTAGGAGTGAGTTGTAGGGTTTTTGCACATGCTTGACTAATGAAATCATGAGTTGCACCGGAATAAAAAAGAACCAAAGTGGAGTGGTTGTTGACCGAAAACATACCCGAGAGTACCGGTTCTCCCGCTTGAATCTCTTCGGCCGTGGTGTAGTTGACTCGGCCATTCTTAGCATTCGGAGTGGAAGATTGGTTGCGGTTCCCATTCCCATTATTCCCATTACGGTTTTGATTGTTGTTGCCACTTCCGGAACCATTGTTGTTGTTGGTGGTGGTATTGTTGCCCGGGTTACGTGCCGGAACACGGCAATCCTTTGCAAAATGACCCGGACGTCCACAATTAAAGCACGGACCTTGAGGACCGGGCCTAGCACCTTGATATTGCTGCTGCGGAGGGCGGAAAGAAGCGTTGTGCTGCTGATGTCCACCGTGAGAGTGGTGGTGTTGCTGCGGCACAAATTGGTGTGATCCCCTCGTTGGCGGCAATGCGGCCCGAAACTTCTGTCCGGACGGGGAAGTGATGGCTAGCTTGTACTTGGGCGGAGCGGAGCCGGATGGATTTCCTACGGCACGCTTCCTCTTCTTATCCTCTTGCTGAGCACGGATAGCATCTTCTTGCACAACTGCGGCACTTATCAAATCATTGAACGTGCCGCTAGTGACTTGAGCCAAGTGATCTTGCAACTTTGGGCTTAGCCCTGAACGAAAGCAATCCTTTTTCTTGTCATCCGTGTCGACATGATAGTATGCATATTGAGCTAAGTAGTTGAACTTCCGTGCATACTCTTGCACGGTTCCGGTACCTTGCTTCAAATTGAGGAACTCTTGCAACTTGCGCTTCATGAGACCGGCGGGAATGTGATGCGCGCGAAACGCGGCGCAAAAGTCCGGCCAATTCACTTGAATACTCGGCGGGAAGGGCGGCGGTGAAACTTGCCCACCCTGCACTAGCGGAGCCACGAAGTTGTTGAGCCGCAAAGAGAACCTTTTGCTCCGATGTGTAATTGAGGAGAGCAAACTTCGACTCAATGATGCGGAGGAAATTATCCGCCTCCAAAGGATCGGTAGTAGCTTCACCAAACTTCGGCGGTTGAGTCGCCCAAAAGTTGGCATAGGTGGAATTCCTCGGCCCTTGGGGTGGCGGTCCTTGGCCTTGTCCTTGATTGGTTTGACTTGCAAAGAACAAGCGGAACATCTCGTTTTGGTTGGACACGAGTCGTTCGAACGGCGTGAGAGGTGGAGGGTTAGGGAGTTGCTCTTCCCTCCCACCATGACCACTGCCGGAAGCTTCGCCACGACGGGTATTCACCATCTGTCACATATGGAAAATTTTCTCACGTTAGCTCATTAGACCAAGGGCTAGAATAGCAAGAAAACATAACATTGGACATAAGGGATCAAAAATTTCAGATTACATGTACGAAGAAAATATTGATGAAATAAGCATAATGCATTGGCAACACACATATTCCATAGATTCCAACATAGCTAGCAACATGATAGAAATTTTTGATACACGGGAACCATCAATCCGATACAACACGGTCTTAGGTTACATCACATGTGACCCATAAACAATACAAATCTCGGAGAGCTTAATTAACAACACACGGATCGTTTTTCAAACACGGTTACATGCCTCATGAGATTACAAATCCTACAACACATAGAGCTACGACTACCGGTCGTGACAACTACTCGTCGTCATCGCCGTAGTAGTCGGCGTCACCCCTCATGGCAGAGGGTGGTGCTCCGTCCTCGACGTCGGAAGCATCCTCGCCATCACTCATCTCCACGTCATCCTCGGGTGGGATGATCTCAAGTGGCTCGGGTGGTCCGCCATTAAGGATGGCGTGCGGGCGTCGTTGGCGGCTTGGAGATGCTCTATGGTGGCGTTGTTATGCGCGATGGTCGTCCGGGCGTGCTTGGAGGTCTCCCTCCAAAGCATCCCTAGCGCCCTGAGTCTCCGGAAGAGTAACCTCCTGATGAGGACATCACTCCTTTCGATACAAATGACACTCCTCCGTTGAACATTCAAGGACCAATCACTAGAGCTCGCGGCCGACAATTAAATTTAGAGGTGAGCTCGTTCCTAAGTCTTTCCTTTCATAATTTTGAGAATAGTTTGCTACCTAATGATTTTATTATGATTAGGAATCAAGGAGAGGACCATAATATGAATGGAATAGGGCTTGGAGGCGTGGAGGACCAGCAAGAGGCGCAAGTCATTGTGGAGGCCCAAACCAAGTCGACTTCGAGTCTGTTTCCGAGTCCAGGAACAGTCTGAATTAAAACAGACGCCCAGATTGTGGTGTTATGGCAGCCCCACACGCACCTCCTACACGCCCTGCAAGATCTTCCGAAAGGTTCAGATAACTCTTGATTTGGTGAAGATGTGACACACGTCGATCCGGCTCCTGAACAACACGTTCTAACCCCGCAATCGCAGCACCACGTCCTCTATGGTTATCAACCGGCGTTGCACAGTTGACCTCGCCCAGAAGGCTAATCCCTGCCTGCGAATCAAGAACACAAGCAAGAACAAGAAAGAACGCAACCAAATTTGCAGATGTATGATTAATCTCACAAGTTGGGGTCTCACAAACCGATGAACGGCGAAACTGTCTAAGCAGAATAATCTAAGCAAAACCCAACCCTAACATGGGCGGCGGCTGCTGCTAATAAAGACTTGGGGACGTGCAAGAACCCCCTGGACGCTCCCCTAATGGGCTCACATGAGATACACGGCCCAAAGGCCAAAAACGGTGACGCAGCACCAAAAACAGATTCTGGACGTTCCAATGTTTCGATGATTCCTGGCGACTCCGGATGAACTTTGACGTGGGACTGGTTCCAATGGAAAGCTTATGAAATTATCTTTCTATCCATATGTAGAACGTCCAAATCCGACTTTGTATGCGATCTGGGCGTCCATTTTAATTCAGACTGTTCCTGCACTCCGAAACAGACTCGAAGTCGACTTGGTTTGGGCCTCCACAATGACTTGCGCCTCTTGCTGGTCCTCCACGCCTCCAAGCCCTATTCCATTCATATTATGGTCCTCTCCTTGATTCCTAATCATAATAAAATCATTAGGTAGCAAACTATTCTCAAAATTATGAAAGAAAAGACTTAGGAACGGGCTCACCTCTAAATTTAATTGTCGGCCGCGAGCTCTAGTGATTGGTCCTTGAATGTTCAACGGAGGAGTGTCATTTGTATCCAAAGGAGTGATGTCCTCATCATCCTCCCCCTCTTGAATCGAAGTCGTCCTCGACTCAAGCTCATGCTCCTCCTCCAAATAAGGCTTCAAATCTGCAATGTTAAAAGTGGAACTAACCCCGAACTCGGGAGGCAACTCAAGTTTATATGCATTATCATTAATCTTCTCAATTATCTTGAAAGGACCAGCAGCTCTAGGCATTAACTTAGACTTTCTCAACTCAGGAAACCGATCCTTTCTCAAGTGCAACCATACTAAATCACCCGGTTCTAATTTAACTTCCCTTTTACCTTTACTACCAGCAATCCTATACTTTTCAGTCATCATTTCAATGTTGTGCTTAGTTGTTTCATGCATTTTTAAAATAAACTCAGCACGTTCCTTAGCATCAAAGTGAACTCTCTCACTAGTAGGCAAAGGCAAAATATCAATAGGAGCACGGGGATTAAAACCATACACTACCTCAAAAGGACTTACCTCGGTGGTCGAATGTGTTGCACGATTGTATGCAAACTCCACATGAGGTAAACATTCCTCCCACATCTTCAGATTTGTCTTTAAAATAGCTCTCAACATGGTGCCCAATGTGCAGTTCACTATCTCAGTTTGGCCATCAGTTTGTGGGTGACATGTTGTAGAGAACAACAACTTCGTTCCCAGCTTATTCCATAGAGTGCGCCAAAAATGACTCAAGAATTTGGCGTCACGATCTGAAACAATAGTAGAAGGCATACCATGCAAACGTACAATCTCTTTGAAAAATAGATCAGCAATATGAATAGCATCAACACTCCTTTGGATACAAATGACACTCCTCCGTTGAACATTCAAGGACCAATCACTAGAGCTCGCGACCGACAATTAAATTTAGAGGTGAGCTCGTTCCTAAGTCTTTCCTTTCATAATTTTGAGAATAGTTTGCTACCTAATGATTTTATTATGATTAGGAATCAAGGAGAGGACCATAATATGAATGGAATAGGGCTTGGAGGCGTGGAGGACCAGCAAGAGGCGCAAGTCATTGTGGAGGCCCAAACCAAGTCGACTTCGAGTCTGTTTCGGAGTCCAGGAACAGTCTAAATTAAAACGGACGCCCAGATCGCATACGAAGTCGGATTTGGACGTTCTACATATGGATGGAAAGATAATTTCAGAAGCTTTCCAGTGGAACCGGTCCCACGTCAAATTTCATCCGGAGTCGCCGGGAATCATCGAAACATTGGAACGTCCAGAATCTGTTTTTTGTGCTGCGTCACCGTTTTTGGCCTTTGGGCCGTGTATCTCGTGTGAGCCCATTAGGGGAGCGTCTAGGGGTTCTTGCACGTCCCCAAGTCTTTATTAGCAGCAGCCGCCACCCATGTTAGGGTTGGGTTTTGCTTAGATTATTCTGCTTAGACAGTTTCGCCGTTCATCGGTTTGTGAGACCCCAACTTGTGAGATTAATCATACATCTGCAAATTTGGTTGCGTTCTTTCTTGTTCTTGCTTGTGTTCTTGATTCGCAGGTAGGGATTAGCCTTCGGGTGAGGTCAACCGTGCAACGCCGGTTGATAACCATAGAGGACGTGGTGCTGCGATTGCGGGGTTCGAACGTGTTGTTCAGGAGCCGGATCGACGTGTGTCACATCTTCGCCAAATCAAGAGTTATCTGAACCTTTCGGAAGATCGGGACCCTAGTCCACATCAAGTGGTAATCAGATCTTCAGGTGCACCGTCAAGTTCGCCCTACCTTTAGTTTAGTTTGTTTCTTTATTATCCTATCATCCACGAAAAAGCCAAAAAATTTTAGTTTTAGGTTTCATCCTGTCCAAGCCGTGTTTAGCCTTTGCATGTTTCAATTTCAGAGTCCGTAGTGTTGAGTTTGTGTTCTAGTGATTGTTTTGTTGCTGGTTTAGTTCGTGTTCTTGTCGTCGGTTTGTGCCACCTTGAAACCCTAGCCGAATTACCTCAAGTTTTGCTTTGTCTCGAGAGTTTTTGTCACCTCCGCTGCATCCACCATAGTCCCACCCTACACTCCCACCCTTTTTCATCTCGAACTGAACACCCCACGAACAAGACCTACTCCCGTTTCCGTTCAATACATTAATCGTCGAAAAAAACAAAAAAAAATCCTACCCGATTGCAATTCCGTCCACCGAAACCCTAATTCGGAGTCCCTTCCTTCAAACAGCCATAACTTTCGCATACGGACTCGAAATTAGGAAAAAAAATTTTGAAATTGGGTAGAAAAAATTTCGCATCTGCTCATCCCCGCTTTGCCGGACAGGAAAAATCTCGAAAGAATCAAAAAAAATAGTTAAGCCCACTGATCCGAGGAAAAAAGTTTGGAACCCGTCGTCGTTGCATCTTACGGAAAATCTGTAGGCCACATTCCTTCTCTGTTTGACCTGAAACTTTGTGTGGTTCCTATTTTGTTGCCTCTCAGTGGAAGAAAAATATCAAAAAAATAATATCAAAAAAGAAAAATTTGTGATTTCTACTAGTGCTAAAAGACAAAACAGGGTTTTTGGCCTGTTTTTTGTGTCTAGTTGCTGTTTCTTCCTTGCTAGTTCCCTTTTGCTTTGTTTCCTTTGTGCCTGTCATCCTTGTTTTGCCTGCACTACTGTTCTAGAATACGTGTAGACCAGCAACTAAGGACAAGTAGCTTTGGACATTTATTCAGCATTACTATCTGTTTTTGAATTGTGCTCCACTCACATATTTGGCCATCCTAGCTCCACATACTACTTCGGACACCACGGGTTTTGACCCTTGCAATCGTGGTACACGCCTTCTAGGTATCCTTTGCCTTGCTTGGTAAGACCCTTGTAAGAACTTGGTGAGATGTTTCCATTTGCTTTTGTGAGAGTCACCACTGTCCACCATAGTAGTAGTGTTATTAGGGATAACCTTCACTCGTTTGTTTCTGTTTTAGTATTTGCTATGGCAGGAGATGCTGCAGACGCTGGTACCCCTAAAGATTTCCACGAGTGTGTTAGTCAAGGGCAGCTTTAGTCTGTTCTTGACAGGGCACGTGAGGAGATGACAGAAGCTGTTAACAAGGCCGTTACCGACGGCATCAACAAACTCAATCTCGGCAACCAGATTGAGAGGATCGATAAGCGTTTGTCCAAGATGACAGACACGGTTAATACTCTAGCAGAAGTGGCGACAACGTTGATCGGCAAGCTGACAGAGGTGGAGAACCGTGTGAAGATCCATGAAGATGAGGCCGGTAGCAACGCCGGAGGAAACAGAAAGGATGACACGGTGAATGATGCCACTTTCGACGCCGATGACGCAGCTATACGAGCACAAAGGCTTCACCGGCGTCTACAACATAATACCCAAGGTATGGGTGGCCTACATCGACAACAAGATAACAATAATCAAGTCCCGGATGATCCTTATGCTAAGATTAAGTTTACCATTCCACCTTTTTCGGGGCAATATGATGCGGAGGGTTACCTAGCTTGGGAGATGACAAGTAGAGCAAAAATTTAGTGGCCACCTAGTTCCTGAGCAGCATAGAGTTAGACAAGCCACTAGTGAATTTAAAGATTTTGCTATCATTTGGTGGAATTCTCTAACTGCTGATGATATTCCCGTAACTTGGACTCAACTTAAGGAAGCTATGCGTGATCGTTTTGTCCCTCCTTCTTATCATAGAGATTTACGCAAAAAACTTCAGCGCTTAGAACAAGGGGATAAAACTGTGCAGGACTATTATGGTGAGCTTCATGAGGGTTTACAACGCTGCATGATAGTAGAGGATAATGAGAGCTCTATTGTTCGTTTTTACTCTGGTTTGAGACGTGATATACAGGACATTGTTGATTATAAGGAGTTTAACACCATCAACCAGTTGTTCCAGTTTGCTATGCTTGCAGAGAAAGAATTGCAGGGACGGGAGAAGCAACAGAGGAGCAGCAGTACAAGCAGGCCTTCTTACACCCCACGGTCGACGCCGTCTTCGGGGTTTTCTTGCCGGCCATCTCCACTAGCAAGCAAACGGCCTCCCGCGTCCGCGAGTGGTTTTATGGCAGCCCCACACGCACCTCCTACACGCCCTGCATATTCAGGTAAAAATTCTGTGCAGGGTCCTGCTCAAAGTGCTTCATCGGTCGCCTCGACGGGACGCACTTCCAACATTCAGTGCCACCGCTGCCATGGACTGGGCCATGTGCAGAAGGATTGCCCAAGTCAGCGGGCATACGTGGCCACCGAGGATGGAGGATACATCAGCACCTCCGACATAGAAGATGATGATGAAGACGAAGTCGCCGACGACACCAACGAGGGCCATGTACTTGGTAGAGAAGACACTTCGGGTTTCATGAACATCATTGTACAGCGTGTACTTAGCACGCAAATTCAGACTTCTGAAAAGATACAGCGCCACAACTTGTTCCAGATTTTCTTCGTCATCAAGAATCGACGCGCACGTGTGATCATTGATGGAGGAAGCTGCAATAACTTGGTGAGTTCAGATCTGGTTGAGAAGCTTGGTTTGGCCAAACGACCACATCCTCATCCATACTACATTCAATGGTTAAATGACTCGGGAAAAGCTAAGGTAACACAAACTTGTCGAGTTCCTTTTTCCATTGGTTTTTATTCGGATTATGCTGATTGTGATGTGGTTCCTATGTAAGCTTGTTCACTTTTATTGGGTCATCCTTGGGAACATGATAATGATGCTACACACCATGGTAGAAGTAATAAATACACTTTTATGTATAAAGGACAGAAAATTACTTTAGTACCTTTGACCCCTGCTGAAATTGTAGAAGCTGATAGAGAACGAGCTGCTTCTTTGAATAATTCTAAATCTGAAAATCAGCAAGTTGCTAATTTTGTTTTCCCACCTATAAAGGATAAGTCTGCACCTATTTCTAAGGGAGATGGAATTAATTTGAAAGGTCGTGTTATGCTTGCTACAAAATCAGACCTTGCTGAAATTTCTAGTGATGATATTTTTTATGCTTTGATATGCAAACAAGCCTTGTATTCCTTTGATGATATTGCTAGCTCTTTGCCTTCTGCTATCACTGACCTTTTGCAGGAGTTTGAGGATATTTTTTCAGCTGAGATTCCTCCCGGATTACCACCTTTGAGAGGAATAGAACATCAAATTGATTTGATTCCGGGAGCTACCTTGCCAAACCGTGCTGCTTATAGGACCAACCCCGAGGAGACAAAGGAAATTCAGCGACAAGTCCAAGACCTTTTGGACCGCGGGTATGTACGCGAAAGCCTTAGTCCTTGTGCTGTTCCTGTACTTTTGGTTCCTAAGAAAGATGGTAGTTGGCGCATGTGTGTTGATTGTAGAGCCATTAACAATATTACTATTCGCTATCGTCATCCTATTCCTAGGCTAGACGACATGCTTGATGAGTTATGCGGTTCTCTAATTTTCTCTAAAATTGACTTGCGTAGTGGTTACCACCAAATTAGAATGAAACTTGGAGATGAATGGAAAACAACTTTTAAAACTAAATTCGGATTGTATGAGTGGTTAGTAATGCCTTTTGGGTTAACTAATGCACCTAGTACTTTCATGCGCTTAATGAATGAGGTTTTGAGGGCTTTTATTAGGCGTTTTGTGGTGGTTTACTTTGATGATATCTTGATTTACAGCAAGTCTTTAGATGAACATATGGATCATTTACGTGCTGTTTTTACTGCTTTAAGAAATGCACGTTTATTTGCTAACCTTGAGAAGTGCACCTTTTGCACCGATCGAGTTTCTTTTCTTGGCTATGTTGTTACTCCACAGGGTATAGAGGTGGATGACAAGAAAATTGACGCTATTGCTAGCTGGCCGCAGCCCCAAACCATCACACAGGTTCGAAGTTTTCTTGGTCTTGCAGGTTTCTATCGCCGCTTTGTCAAAGATTTCAGCACTATCGCTGCACCGTTGCATGAGTTGACAAAGAAGGGTGTTGTGTTTCAATGGAGCAAAGCACACGACGAGTCCTTTAGCTCTTTGAAGGACAAGCTTACACATGCACCGCTGCTGCAACTACCAGATTTCGGTAAGACTTTTGAACTTGAGTGTGATGCTAGTGGTATTGGCATTGGTGGTGTTTTGATGCAAAATGGCAAACCTATTGCTTATTTTAGTGAAAAGATAACTGGCCCTGTTCTGAATTATTCTACGTATGATAAAGAATTATATGCTCTTGTACGTTCTTTGCAAACATGGCGTCATTATTTATGGCCTAAGGAATTTGTTATTCATTCTGATCATGAATCGCTTAAGTATATTCGTTCTCAAAGTAATTTGAACCGTACACATGCTAAGTGGGTTGAGTTTATTGAGTCTTTTCCTTATATTATCAAGCATAAAAAAGGGAAGGATAA
Source organism: Chloris gayana (assembly GCA_031894775.1). Lineage (NCBI taxonomy): Eukaryota > Viridiplantae > Streptophyta > Magnoliopsida > Poales > Poaceae > Chloris > Chloris gayana. The sequence goes on along the minus strand of JAUNZO010001131.1, from coordinate 55,964 downwards.
TGTGATTGCCGATGCTTTGTCTAGACGATACACTATGTTGTCACACCTTGATTGTCGCATTTTTGGGCTTGAATCAATTAAAGAACAATATGCTCTTGATACTGATTTTAAAGATGTTTTGCTGCATTGTAGAGAGGGTCGTACATGGAACAAGTTTGTGATAAATGATGGATATTTGTTTAGAGCTAACCGTCTTTGCATTCCAGTTGGTTCCGTTCGTCTTTTGTTGTTACAGGAAGCGCATGGAGGCGGATTGATGGGACATTTTGGTGCAAAGAAGACGGCGGATGTGTTGGCCACACACTTCTTTTGGCCACAGTTGAGAAGAGATGTTGAGCGCTTTGTGGCTCGCTGCACTACTTGTCAAAAAGCGAAGTCTCGCTTAAATCCACATGGTTTGTATATGCCTCTTCCTGTTCCTTCAATACCTTGGGCGGATATTTCTATGGATTTTGTTTTAGGACTGCCTAGGACTAAGAGGGGGAGGGATAGTATTTTTGTTGTCGTGGATAGATTTTCTAAGATGGCTCATTTTATACCTTGTCATAAGAGTGATGATGCTATTCATATTGCTGATCTATTTTTCAAAGAGATTGTTCGTTTGCATGGTATGCCTTCTACTATTGTTTCAGATCGTGACGCCAAATTCTTGAGTCATTTTTGGCGCACTCTATGGAATAAGCTGGGAACGAAGTTGTTGTTCTCTACAACATGTCACCCACAAACTGATGGCCAAACTGAGATAGTGAACCGCACATTGGGCACCATGTTGAGAGCTATTTTAAAGACAAATTTGAAGATGTGGGAGGAATGTTTGCCTCATGTGGAGTTTGCATACAATCGTGCAACACATTCGACCACCAAGGTAAGTCCTTTTGAGGTAGTGTATGGTTTTAATCCCCGTGCTCCTATTGATATTTTGCCTTTGCCTACTAGTGAGAGAGTTCACTTTGATGCTAAGGAACGTGCTGAGTTTATTTTAAAAATGCAAGAAACAACTAAGCACAACATTGAAATGATGACTGAAAAGTATAGGATTGCTGGTAGTAAAGGTAAAAGGGAAGTTAAATTAGAACCGGGTGATTTAGTATGGTTGCACTTGAGAAAGGATCGTTTTCCTGAGTTGAGAAAGTCTAAGTTAATGCCTAGAGCTGCTGGTCCTTTCAAGATAATTGAGAAGATTAATGATAATGCATATAAACTTGAGTTGCCTCCCGAGTTCGGGGGTAGTTCCACTTTTAACATTGCAGATTTGAAGCCTTATTTGGGTGAGGAGCATGAGCTTGAGTCGAGGACGACTTCGATTCAAGAGGGGAGGATGATGAGGACATCACTCCTTTGGATACAAATGACACTCCTCCGTTGAACATTCAAGGACCAATCACTAGAGCTCGCGGCCGACAATTAAATTTAGAGGTGAGCTCGTTCCTAAGTCTTTCCTTTCATAATTTTGAGAATAGTTTGCTACCTAATGATTTTATTATGATTAGGAATCAAGGAGAGGACCATAATATGAATGGAATAGGGCTTGGAGGCGTGGAGGACCAGCAAGAGGCGCAAGTCATTGTGGAGGCCCAAACCAAGTCGACTTCGAGTCTGTTTCGGAGTCCAGGAATTGTCTGAATTAAAACGGACGCCCAGATCTCATACGAAGTCAGATTTGGACGTTCTACATATGGATGGAAAGATAATTTCATAAGCTTTCCAGTGGAACTGGTCCCACATCAAAGTTCATCCAGAGTCGCCGGGAATCATCGAAATATTGGAACGTCCAGAATCTGTTTTTGGTGCTGCGTCACCGTTTTTGGCCTTTGGGCCGTGTATCTCGTGTGAGCCCATTAGGGGAGCGTCCAGGGGGTTCTTGCACATCCCCAAGTCTTTATTAGTAGCAGCCGCCACCCATGTTATCTGAACCTTTCGGAAGATCGGGACCCTAGTCCACATCACCTCCAACTCATCCTTCTCCTCAAGAAGGGCGTCCACCTGGCCGGAGAGGATGTAGTTCTCCTCATTCGTGGCGGTGAGCTGGGCCTCACGCTCATTGAGCGTGGCCTGCAGAGCGGCAGCTCCATTGCCCTCAAGGGCAAGGTTGGCGTCGTGGAGCTGCTCGAAGAAACTCCAACGCTCCGCCTCGCTATACTCGAGCTGCGTACGGAGGGTGTCCACCTCGGTAGTGCGCTCGGCGAGCTCGGCGGTGCGGGCAGCAAGCTTGGCGGCGCGAGCAGCGAGCTCGGCGTCGCGGGTGGTGAGCTCGGCGTCGCGGGTGGTGAAGGTGGCCTGCAGGACAGCACGCTCCTGCTCCAACTCGTGCACCCGCCTTGCGAGGTTCTCACGATCCAACCTGAGCTTGCCGAGAGGCCATCTGTCGGAGAATTTTGAAATACAAGTCAAAACTCAATATCCAACAACAAAACATGCTAAATAAGTAAAGCATGAATGATGGAATGGCATAAGCTTAGCAAAAAGAAGCAACAAAACTTTTCGCACACGACCTAACACGGTTCAGCTTTCTGGACAGATGCGACCTGTTACGGAAACTCGATCATTACTCCTGTTTCTGGACCGAATTAAATTTTTATTTTGTTACGAAAGTTTTAGACAATTCCTTAAGCTTTCCAACACATCCTAGAACAGCTCGATCTGACTTGTCGTTTGAAAGTTATGAGCGATCTACGACCGGGACAGAACCGGAGCACATTCTGGAATTCCAGAATAGCTCTCTGTAATGGGCAATTCTAGCTACGTTTCAGATTTTTTCAAGACATGAGACTAGAAGATTGTTGTAGTGCATAACACAAGATTTCCAGAAAGTCCTTATTTGCCTTATTTGGACAAGTATTGATAAAGTTATGCTCATTTTTGTGAAAGTTACGAAATCTGCCACGTTTTAGTGTTTCGGTTTTCAACCTTTTGTGAGAATTAAGCTAGGTGATCAAATTTTTTTGAGTTTTTCATTTAGATAAGTTCACATGCATATGCTTGATATGATGACATGATATGCAAAGACGATGGATGCTCAATATGTCGTTTCGTACGTCCTCACAAAATTATAAGACCGCGCCCGCCGATACGAATATCGGACAAGCGCATCGGTGGCACACACACCTCTCACACGATACTACACGAACTAAAACATTGTTATGTACCTGCAAGAGATGGATTCCATAAACATTACATTAAATTCAAAAGAAACAAGCCAAAAATAAATCCATGTCACCTCGCCTCACATGGAGAGCTCTCGAATAAGAGTGTATTCGAGTCACACCAATAATATTATGCGAAAATTGACCACACAAAATTTCATACCTTTGCCAAAGCCGTAGTTGCAAAGTAGGTAAACAATCATAACACAGGGTTAGTTTTGCCACCATTCTATATAGTCCTTATATTGGCCTTTCTATCTAGACTCGTACCTCACCGTGACACAAAAACGGGTTTAAGATTTTTTGGATGAGTGTTAGCGTGACGCAAATCCTAAGTCGGCTCTAATACCATGTGTCACACCCCTATCCCGAAAGATAGTTAAGTGTGGTACGGATCGCCTTGGGAGATGATTGACGAAGCAATCATACATAGCACACATTAACAAACATACACGATTTGCAAGGTTACATAATTAAGTCTTGATTACAACATAGAGTTCGAAATAGAAGATACATTAGGTTCGAATTTAAATTACATAGCCATGATCTTTGTTCAAAATAAAGTGCGGAAGCGAAATACACAACTCGACGATACATAGATAACTTAAATGAACCATGCCGGCCTAGGCCATGGCTCACTCATCATGGGTCGGGGAGCTAGGGACCCATTCAATGGTCCACTCTTTGGGCTCTTCTCCATCCCACACAACCTTACCAGAACAATCGCAAAACCCGGCTTGCGGGAAATCTGTAAATAACATGTAGTGGCAAAGCCTGAGTATCTAGCATACTCGTAAGTCTTACCCGTCAAATTGGCCATCTAAGACCGACTTCTAGCTAGATGAATGGGGCTTGACCGGTTTAACTTGGCATTTTGCATAAATAGCACATGTGCTAATTAGGTTGGCACTTTTATCACTTAGCCAAATTAATAGGGTTGTTGCATAAAAGAAACTTTAGTGAGCATACTAGCAATACAATAATTTGCAATACAAATGTATATCATTATAAAACAGCAAGCTATTCCATCTCTTTCTCTTACTACACATTGTGAACTGCTCGAATCAAGTAGTACTCATTAACCGAGAGGAAACGGTAATAATTATCGAATTATTATCCTGCAGGAAAGACCCAAATGCACGACATACGTATCATTTAAGAACACGTATGGCCACCGTTCGCGAGTTCATCATAAAGCAAAACACGGGGGCCACCGACCCCGAGTACATGTCCCCCTTGCGACCGTTCAACAACGTGCCCAAGGCTTAACCCGTGTACTCTCCAACGGTCCTCAACCCGTGCAACCACCGTGCCATACACATCACCTCCGGGTCGGTGAGATATCCGGCTCACTCTACAACTTACAAGCTACATAGGTTTACCAATCCCCATAAGAAAGGTATGCAAGTGGTACACAACTCAAACTTGTTCGCGGAGCCACAACGGGGTGTTCTCGATTTTAACCAATTCATCATATTCACATTTACTCATAAGCCATAAGTGAGATTCCCAATCTATCGTTGACTCCATAAACATAGCATAGCATTTCTAACGAGGATGTGACACATAAGCGACATAGGACATGTAGGCATTTTATGCACGTGGATTTCCAATCAACGCCTAAACTTAAATGCACATCCATCATCCTTAATATAGTGATAAAAGAAAGACATTTCGAAATAATAGGAATGCACAGGGGCTTGCCTTGAGAGTGATCAAAGTTAGCACTAGCCTCACAAGCGTTGAGTGTTGCAATCGTCTCTTCCGGCGGGTTCAACTCGGCGTCGTCACCTAGAAGATGAAATGCAATTGCACAAATAATATGAATACAAGGCCGATGATGAGAGTAATGCATGTGTGCTGTTTTTGTAAGGGTGCATATGAATATGTTAGTCAAGGGCTTTGTTTAATTAAACCCTAGTAAGCATGAACATAACACTTGTTCTCTTTAAGGAAATTAATTACATGAACAAGCATAACCCTAATAATACATGAGCAAGGACTTAAGACATGGATATGAGTGCTGGGTTTCATGTAGGAGGATTAGCAAAGCTTAAATGCAAATCGATGAAATTTAAGCTTAAGTGTTTATCATCACATGCGATGACGATTGCACTTTAAAACAAAAATTCGATTCCCAAAATTATCACATGCACAAAATACATGAAACTTTTTACAATTCCTGCCATGAAGTGCTAAATGACATCGTGGTACGTGAAGTTTACATGAACATGCAAAGATATAACTTTTAAATGCATACAACCATTTATACATGTGCTGAAATTAACTTTTTATGAGATTAATCTAGGGTTAGCAAGAATAATTATTTAACATGCTCCAAAATTAACATGGTATTTTCTACACATGCAAAGTACTGGGAGGGAATTAATTAACAAGTTTCATGCAAAAATAATTTACACAGATTTAACTAAAAATTAAATACAGAGAATTCAACAAATGCAATAACTTGAAACATATGAAATGAAATACAGATCTTCCAGTGCCAGAAATTCATGTATGCTTAGGTGAAGGTTTTGGCCCAGTGACATTATTTTTGGATCTACAGATTTAATGTTATGACCTAGTTGAGTTTTCAGGGGTTGACTTTTGTCATTTTTGTAAAAATATGAAAACGTCCAAATCTGGTCAGCTCATGCTACTTTTATGAAAGTACAGGTCTTGTAGTTTCCAAAACATTTTCTTTTGTAATTTTTGGATCTATCAAACGCAAGATATGAATTTTTCAAATTCGAATGAAGTTCGGGCTTAATTACAGATTCGCCACTAGGGCGATTTTTAAATGGGGCTGGGCCCGCGCGGCGGGACTACGTCGGAGGCGGCCCAAGCTCGCCTCCGTTGGTGCCGTAGGGCGCTGCGGCGGGCCAGGGAGGATGGAAAGGGGTTCAAACGACGCTGCGCGACGTGGGGAGCACGAGCGTGGCGAAAAGGGGCCCGCGCGACGGCCGGGGCACCGGCGGCCACGGCGCGGCGGCGAGGCGGCGCTTTGGCACCGTCGTGCGCGGTGCACGGAGGGCGAGAGGGGTCGAGCCTAGGGGCAAAGCTCCGCCTCACCTTGGGGAAGGGCGGCGTGGGCTTGGACGACCATGAGGAGGGCTCGGGGTAGGAGCTCGTCGGAGCGGTGGTGGTGAACGGCGCCGGTGGCCCGAGAATTCCGGCAAATTCGAGGTGGTGCCTGCACGATGTTGAGCTCAAGCGTGAGGGAGGGTGGAGGGGCTGCTTGCGCACCGGATGGGAGGAAGGAGAGGGGATGAGCGGGCTTGCCTAGACGGAGAAACCCGGGGCGGCGGCCATGGCGGCGCAAATGGTGGCGACGGCGATTCTTCTCCTTGCGCGAGCTGCGAGAGGGTGAGGGGACGAGCTGAGGGCACCGTGAGCTGCGGAGGAGGCTTGGGAAGCGATTTGTGGCGAAGGGCGGATGGGAGCTCGGTCTTTGGGCCGTTTTCTAAGGGGGCAAAGGACGGGCGGCGCACGGCCGGCGAGGGAGGTCCGCGCGGCTTCAATGCCGGGCCTCTCCCGTTGGTTCGCGGGTACAGGCAGTTGGGGAGGTGGCCAGGGGAGCGCTGCGGATGGGACGGGGCGGGAGCGTGCCGGGCGGCGCCCGAGCTGGCCGGACAGGCGGTCCGGCCGCCATTGCCCGATGGGCAACGAGTCTTTGGTTTGATTTTTTTGAATTTCAAATCTGCTGTTTAGTAATTCGAGTAAAATTCATAGTTATGGTGCTCGAAAATTTGAAATAAAAATATGGGGAGCTCCAGCATGATGTGCTTTAATTTTCATCTTATAGTTTGAAGTTCTAAACTTGCTTTGAAAAATTCATATAAAATTCATAAACAGAGGCATTTCAGATTTGAATTTGAATTTTTGGGCATTCAAAACTTTGTTCAAAATTTTTTGTAAAAATACTGTAGATTCACCTTTTTACATGAGGAATGCAATGGTGCAATAAATATGGGGGTGGTGCTTTTATAATGTTTTGCACTTTCCTTAGGGGTTGGGTTAGGGTTAGGTTTTAGCTAGGTTTTTCTTTTTTTCTTATTTTCTTTTTCCTGTTTTTTCTTTTTGGGTGATAAGTATTAGTGCTCCATTAGTGATATCATTAGGGTTCTAATTACTTGCTTAGCCTTAATCGTGACATGGGATGTCACAACGGGGGCATAGGTCTCATCAAAATCCAATCCTTCTACTTGTGAATATCCTTTTGCCACCAATCTTGCTTTGTTCCTTGTTACAACACCGTCTTCATTTTGTTTGTTGCGGAACACCCACTTGGTGCCCACAACATTTTTTCCTCTTGGTTTTTCTTCCAATGTCCAAACTTCATTTCTTGTGAAGTTGTTCAATTCTTCTTGCATGGCCATCACCCAATCCGAGTCCTCGAGTGCATCTTCTACTCTAAATGGCTCCAAAGAAGAGACAAAAGAGTAATGTTCACAAAAATTGCAAACACGAGAATGGGTAATTACCCCCTTTTCTATGTCTCCAAGAATTTGTTCCACGGGGTGATCACGTTGCACACTTTGGTGGACTCTTGGGTGTGGTGGATGTGAGCTTGTTTGACCGCCATCTTGTTCATGTGAAGTAGGTTGTTCATCTTGTGATGGAGCATGATCCTCATTTCCAACTTCTTGATCTTGATCGACTTGATCATGATTTGTGTGCATGGTTGGTCTTGATTTGAGGGAGGAGGTTGATCTTAATCATTTTGCGGTTCTTGCGGTCTCACATCACCATTCTCTTGATTGCTTGTCTAGGAGCCTCAACATCTGCATTGTTAATAACAACTTGCTCCCCTTGAGAGCCGTTAGATTCATCAAACGTCACGTCCCGTGCAACTTCAACACAACCGGAACTTCAACACAACCGGAGGTTTTGTTGAATACACGATAGGCGTGACAGTTTGATCCATACCCAAGCAAGAAACCTTCATCAACTTTAGGGCAGAACTTTGAGGCCTTGGGTTTCTTGTTGAGCATGAAGCATTTGCTCCCAAAAACACGGAAATACGAGATGTTAGGGTTTTTACCGGTTAGTAGTTCATATGGGGTTTTCCTCAAAAGTTGGTGGAGATATAACCGGTTAGAGGCATTACATGAGGTGTTGATTGCTTCGGCCCAAAAGTGACAGGAGGTCTTGTACTCATCAAGCATGGTTCTTGCCATCTCTATGAGGGTGTGGTTCTTTCTTTCGGCCACTCCGTTTTGTTGAGGGGTGTAGGGTGCCGAAAACTCATGCTTGATGCCTTCCTCATCAAGGTACTCTTCAACTTGAGTGTCTTTTCAAGAATTCATTTTGTGCTCTTTTCAAGAATGTCTTGAGTACGTCCTTACTTCACCTTTATCACACAAAAGGAATACCCATGTGAAGCGAGAATAATCATCATCAACAACAAGTCCATATTTGTTACCGCCAATGCTAATGTAGGCAATGGGACCGAAAAGATCCATGTGTAGCATCTCCAACGGTCTTGTTGTTGTTACTATGTTCTTGGATGGATGTCGTGCTCCAACTTGTTTTCCGGCTTGGCATGCACTCGCAAATTTTGTTTTTCTCAAAGCAAACATCCATTAGTCCAAGGATGTGACCGCCCTTTTGGAGTTTGTGAAGATTTCTCATACCGACATGGGCTAGTCGTCTATGCCACAACCATCCCATGTCGGACTTTGCAACTAAGCATGTGTCAAGTTTTGCTTTATCAACGGTAAAATGCACAACATAAAGCTTTCCTTTGAGCACACCCTCAAAAGCAATCGAGCCATCACTTCTCCTTGAGACAATCACACCCTTGTCGTTGAACAAGCAATTGTAGCCCATTCCACAAAGTTGTGAGATAGACAACAAATTGAAGTCAACGTTATCCACAAGCATAACCTTTGAAAGCGAATGCGGAAAAGTTAAAGGAACGTTACCATAACCCAACACATAGCCTTTTCCATTGTCTCCAAAGGTGATGTACTCATTTCTTTCTTTGCTTGGCTCAAATGATTCGAACATTTTCTTGTTTCCGGTCATATGATTGGTGTATCCACTATCCACCACCCAAGATGAGCCACTGGAGGAGTATTCCTACAAAACAATTTATGCTTTGTTTTTAGGTACCCAAACTTGCTTGGGTCTTCTAACATTAGTAACAAGTGCCTTGGGCACCCACACACAAGATTTGTGGGTCTTGTTGCGTGGCCCAATATATTTTGCATAGACACAACCATGCTTGTTTCTCATTAGCACATAGGTTGCATCGAAAGCATTAAAGAGAGCACAAGATGGGTTAGGCACGTTAGTACGCAAATCACAAATAAGAGAAGATTTATTAGTGTTCTTGATTTGCTTCTCCTTCTTGACTTGCTTCTTTTGGTATTCACCCTCTTTGGTGAACTTTATGAATTCGGTGCCATTCTTGTTGATTCTTTCATTTGCATTGTGCTTGGCGTCTTGTTTGTAGCCAATGCCATCCTTCACATGCGGCCGTCTTGCATTGGTGTATGCACCCCTTGCATATTCGGCCTTGACATCATCAATGGCCTTCACCTTCTTTTGTGCTTGTTCTTCAAGCACTTGTACTTGCTTCTTCAAGTCATCAATGGTCTTGACGTTTCTTGTGCAAGCTTCAATATCAACCTTGTGGCACCTAGCACACTCATTGCTAGATGAGGGGCAAGATGAAGATTGAGAGGAAGTAGTGTTACACTTAATTTCCTCAAATTGCACTTTAAGAGAGTCGTGATCCTTTTGAAAGTCATCACACTTCTCTTGAAGTGAGACATTTATGACTCTAAGTGTCTCACTATCTTTTTCAACCACTTTGAGAGACTTCACTAAGTCCTCATTTTTCTTCCTCTCAACTTCTAGGAGCTTCTCAAGTTCAAGCACCCTTTGCTTCTCTTGAACAAGCATTTCCTCTTGTTTCTCAAGAAGCTCCCCTTGCCTCTCATTTGTCTCCTTTTCCTGCTCAATGATATCCAACAAGTCAAACATGTTAGGAATTTGAGAACTTCCATTTGTATTTACCTTGGAGCCCTTGGCCATCATGCATTTGTGTCCGGTGTCATCTTCATCATCGGTCAAGCTTCCAAACAAGGAGGTGTTGGTCGGTGTGAGTCCAATGGCAAGTGATGCAATGCCTCCCTTCTCTTCATCGATTCCGACTCGGAGGAGGATGATCCATCGGAGTTCCATTCTTGCCTAATATGTGCTTCACCCCGATGGTATTTTCTGTGCTTCTTGTACTTCTTGTCACCCTTCTTGTTTTGCTTATTCTTGACCTTTGTCTCCACAAATGTAACACTTGTTTTTGGCTTTCCTCAATTTGCTCTTGTCTTGATCATTTTTCTTGAAGCTCCTTTTTGACATGAGCTTGTTGAACCTCTTTACAAAGAGAGCCATTTCATCATCACTATCATCATCGCTCTCCTCAACCACTTTCTTTTTCTTTTCTTGCTCGACATTTAGAGCTAGGTCACTTTTGCTCCCACTAGCTTGATCATTGTCCTTGAGCAAAGCATTGATCCTATTTCCTTGATCAATTTGTTGTTTTTGGGATAACACCTTTCCAATCACTTCATCGGTGGTGAAATATCTAAAGCCATCTTTATCTCTTATGTTGGACACTATGTTGGCATCCTACGATTGCAAGGCTTGTAGCAACCTTCTATTGACATCCAAATCCGACACCTTTTCTCCAAGTGCTCTTCTCTTGTTTACTATCCTCATCATTCTTTCACGTGCTTCCTTTTGCCCTTCTTCCGACCTCATGACAAAGTAGATAAACTCTTCTCTAAGCCGTTCTAGCTTAGATTCCTTTACACTATCAATGCCCTCATGAACCAATTCAAGCTTCAACCAAATTTGATGAGCATCCTCCAATCCGGCTACCTTCTCATACTCGGCGGGACTAAGTGCGGACACAAGAGCACTTGCCGCCGTCACATTGCACCTTACATTGAATAAGTCTTGTGAGGTTGGCTTGCTTCTACATTCCCACAAGAATCCATTTTGAGTGACATTTTTTATGCCTGGAATCCAAGTGTAGGAGCATCTTTGTTTTCCAATGATCAAAGTATTGACCATCGAAATAGGGAAGTCTTCCGGAGCCGGGTCTAATATGCTCATCCTTTCCATCACTATAGGTGTATGGCATCTTGTTGTACTCGTATCGGCAACGCACTAAACACATCTCCATCATTTGCAATTCCCTTACCACTCTCATTTCCTACATCACCGATTGGTTTAGGTGGAACTTCACCACTACCACTACCACTAGTCGTTGCATCTTTGTCATTTGTTATCTTTAATCTTCAAGCGGTGAGGCTTCAACGAAGATACCCGCTCCGATACCAATTGAAAGTCGCCTAGAGGGGGGTGAATAGGCGATCCTAAAAATTTCTGCGAAATAAGACTAAGACGAAACGTCAAATACCGGAACTTCCGGTAGGGTACCGGAACTTCCGGTGCAGGGTATAAATTGCGGAATGAAACCCTACACAATTCTAGTGTTTGCAGGTAGGAAAGCATAGCCCTATGCAATTCTAGGAATTTAAAAGCGCAAAAGGAAACTAACAAGCAACCTAGTGAAATAAACAACAAAGCGCTTAAGTAAAAGAGGGAGCACACAAGACACGGGATTTTTCACCGAAGTTCAAGCCCACCAAGGACTCTACGTCTCCGTTGAGAAAGTCCACCAAGGACTCGGGTTTGTTTCAACCCTATTTCTCCGTCAAGTCACCACCAAGGTTGAGCTTGAGTTTTCTACTATCAAAGTCCCTTTCGGGACGGGTAATACAAACTTCTCGGGCGTCACCACACAAGTTGGGAGCTCACGAGCACGCTTGGCCGTCTAGGAGCTCAAAGCTCCAAGAGTAACAAATCTAAATCACAAGCTTGACGGGAGTGAAGATGCTCAAGAATGGAACCAAGTCTCTCAAACTCTTGCTTAAAGTCTCTCACTCGAATCCTAGCTCAAGGATGGAAATTTTGCTTTTGGAGAGGATTTGGAGTGAGTGGAGTGTGGCTCAAGCGTGTGTGTGTTCGGAATGTGCAAGAGAGTGTGAGTGAGGGGTGGAGTCTCGCTTATATACCAGAGCTCCAAAAAGAGCCGTTGGCTCTGTCCGAACGACCGCGCCGGAACTTCCGATAGGATATCGGAACTTCCGGTATGGGCGGATTAGGGTTAGATCTGGATTTTTGGCCCGCACCGGAACTTCGGTGGTGTACCGGAACTTCCGGTACGTAGGTTTAGGGTTTGAAAACGGGACCGCACCGGAGCTTCCGGTGTCCTATCGAACTTCCGGTATGGCATTCCGAGAGCCTCAAACTCTCGTTAGCCTACCGGAACTTCCGGTACCGAGGACCGGAACTTCGGTATGGCTTTCCGAGAGCTCCAATTCTCTGTTAGCCTACCGGAACTTCCGGTACTAAGGACCGAAACTTCCGGTATGGCTTTCCAAGAGCTCCAACTCTCTGTTAGCCTACCGGAGCTTCAGTTACCGGGGACCGGAACTTCCGGTATGGCTTTCCGGAGAGCTCAAACTCTCGTTAGCCTACCGGAGCTTCCGGTACCACACCGGAACTTCCGATGGGTCCAGAAAGAATAGGCTTGGGATGGATTTTCTTGAGTTTTGTGAGCATCTTCATTCTTTGCCACGGTTGTGATTTGCATCCCTCTTTATAGTACTACATCCCTATGACTCAAAGCAAAGATAAAATGCGAAGCTCAAGCTTTGAGATAGGTCTTTTCCGAAATCTTGTTTTATTTCATTTCTCATTTCTTTTCTTCTTTTTGATCATACTTGCTACGCTTTCATGTTCTTTGGATGTTCACTACACACATTCTCATGAAAACATTAGTCCAAATTTAATTATATTGATATCAATCATCCAAAATAAAATAAGGGGCCTAGATGCACTTTCAATTATACCGATCTCAACAAAGCTTGCCCCAAAGACCCTTTCGCGCTGCCTCGGATTGACCAAGTCGTTGATTCAACCGCTGGCTGCGAGCGTCTTTGTTTCCTTGATGCTTATTCAGGGTATCATCAAATCCCTCCGAAAGTTGAAGATCAAATAATGACCGCGTTTATCACCCCCTTTGGAGCATACTCGCTATACAACAATGCCATTTGGATTAAAAAATGCCGGAGCTACGTATCGGCGCCGCATACAACGCTGTCTCGGATTCGCAATTGGGAAGGAATGCAAAGGCTTATGTCGATGATATAGTGGTGAAATCTCGAAAACCGAGGATCTTCTCTCGACCTGGCGAGAGACCTTCGATATCTGCGGAATTTTTCCATGAAGCTTAATCCTGGAAAGTGTGTATTTGGAGTAACCCGCCCTAGATCGCTGGCTGTAGGGATTCCGGCCACCACCTACCGGACCACCCCTAGGCTTAGAACATCTCCAAAAACTCCCCGAAAAATTGACCCCTAAAACATGTTTATGTTAAGACCCAAAAAATTGTTAGGGGCAATTTTTTCTTCTCTCCTCCAACAATCATCCCTAAAAAATTGTCAAGAATACTTTTGGTTGGGCCACATCAGCATTTGGGGCCACAACAACATTAATTCTCTTGCAAAAAGAAGGATGGGGTCCCCGATTTCCCCCTGTTTCTAGCTACAAGTGAGGAGATTTTAGGGGGAACTAAATATAGGGATAGTGTTGGGAGACTGTTGGAGATGAGTTTTTAGACTAAATCCCCTATTATTTGATTTAGGGAGAGTTTTTGGACCTCTCTTGGAGATGCTCTTAGGTTTTAAGTTGGAGAAGGGCACGAGCGTCCATCCACGATAAGTTGCCAATTGAAAAAAGGAAATTAAGTGATCATATAAGGATGATGGTGTGAAGAGTGAGGCAAGTCAGCTTACGGGTGGCATTTTTGGGATGTGCTGATTAGGTGTAGCATTTTTCGGATGTCATCCCTTAAGTGTGGCAAAAATCCAATTCCACTTAACAAAGCAGCCCAATGGAAAAGTCACCTCAGGCCCAAAAGACTAGGACGCTGAGTGCCCCCTGTCGCGCCGCCTCTGCCGCCTATTGCCCACCGTTGGCACAGCAGCAGCCCATGGCGGCGGACTGGTCGGGCGCGGCGCGCCGGGCGTGGGAGAAGTGGGCTGCAAAGCACATCGGCCCCTCCGGTCTCCCCTTTCCTGATTCCCATCTCCGCCTCTTTGAGCGTGCCTCTGTCATGGCCCAAGTTGCTGAGCTGAAGCTAGCAGATATACAGGAGCGCCATCAAGACTGTTCATCCACAAATGGAGCGTCTGTCTTATCTTTGTTTAAAGTAACTTTAGTTACTGTGCTTTTAGCGCCTGCGTGCGCCTTTTACTTTACCAGGACAGTAAAACATTGGGGATAAGATGCCCAGCCGCAGGCCGTCGAGGCAGTGTGTGGAACATTGTAAACCCTAGTTTATTTTCAGTAAAGTAGAGTTCCTCTGCGGGCGCTGATAGGCCTCGCCATTACCCTGTTTTTCCTTGCAATTTCCTACCAGAATACTCAATTCGTTGTTCTTGATTCCTGTCGGACTACTCTGGTCTGACAGCCTCCCTTTCTAACCTGTACGGATCACCGTGCTCTCGCAGGAAAGCCAGTCAGGGCGGCGCTACTTCTCAACTACGACCCATCGGGGCCCTCTCGACTCCTCCCCGTTATGTGAGACCCCTTCCCGTTACCAGATTTTATCTATTCTATTCTAAAGTTCATTTTCCTTTTAACTTCCCCATTTTCTATCCTAAACGCCGTATTAAACAATGGAGGGAGTTGATAATTATCTATGAAAATATTATAATTCAGTTTTACCAATGCCTATTGTTCATATTTTTGTCGGTGGGACCATCAGAGGATTAAACTGCAAAATTTGTGTTATAAAAAAAACTGCAAAATTTGGGTTATATTTCCCGTAAAAAAATATAGGGATTGAATAAATCAGATAGTTCAAGAGGATCTGGATGGAACGTCTTTTGTTGCAACAGAAATGATGCACCATATTATTTGCTGAGACACCAGAATATCTTGGCTTGCAAAAGTAACTGAAACTATTGGCTTGGGTTTTTTCCTATCCAGTGCAGAGCAAGAGGGAACAGAACTGAAAGCTGTTGATATGCAACCATTCTTGGACTTTGTTAAGCGGGCCAATCTACAGATGGAGTTCTTCCCTATGGGGCCATACCAATGTGAGTGTATCACATGTTAAATTTATCTGTACAATTTTCTGGAAACTAAGAATATCTTGGTTATGGACAATTTCTGATTGGATCTTTTATTTTCTAGATTTGGTCACATCAATATATGAACACTGGTTTTGTGCCCGCTGTGTCAACACCACAAAGCCTGGTGGTGAAGGAGTTGTAGTTATGCATATTGGAGCATACTTGTTAGCATTGATGTATGTACATGCCTGTTCAACCTTTTTTTAATGCAAATCAATTGTCATCTTAAGTGTCATTGTGCCTTAATGTTTAGGTATGATGGTTCTGTTGGTTCAGCGTCACAAGCAATGGTGGCTGCTGATCAGTTCTCATGACATTTCAACCGGAGAACTCACTAACATATGTTTGGCGTGCTTTAGTGTGGAATTGACCCACCATTACTTTTCGGGATATCAGTTCCGAAGTGTAGTGAGATGACCTGATGTAAGCCCTAATGTAATCATTTTTGGGTTTAGTAGGTATGTCAATCTACCTGCCAATATATTGGTTCTAATATCGATGTTCCTAATGTAAAGTTATAAACAATTGTGACATTATTTTTCAAGACATTCAAACTGCATTCTATAGGAGGATATGTACTGAAGGTTTTACTTTTCCATATGATCTTATTTATACTTGGTCGAAAGTAAGCAGTGCATATAGACGTGTTGTAATGACCGGTCTGCACTACCAACGCCGCAGAGCACGGGATCAGCGTCGAGCTAATCGGCAGGCCTAGTCAGGATGGATAAGTACTGAATAAAGGGAGTTTAGTTTGTTGAGTCTGTTAGCGAGTTTGTTAGCTTATTGTTAGCGAGTTTGTTAGCTTATTGTTAGCAAGTTGTAGCGTCGGTTGGCAGCGGTCCTATGAGATAAATAGGAACGAGGCCAGCAGAAAGGGGTAGCGTGTATCCAGTTTAGGTTTAGCCTCTCTGTACTGTCGAGGCGTCCTGCCTCGACGGTGCGGTGCCATCACGGCTCCACCGCGCCGGCGAGGTCCAGGGCCACGCCCTGTTACATCGTTTCAATATAATCTACGCCGAGTTGTGGCCACGAACATTCCACCGCGCCGGCGAGGTCCAGGGCCACACCCTGTTACATCGTTTCAATATAATCTACGCCGAGTTGTGGCCACGAACATCCCGTCATCCCCTGCCCGTGACAATTTGGTATCGGGGGTCCAAGGTTCGCCTACCATGAGTTCTCCTCCGGCCGCCGCCGGCGCCGGGGATGAGCCGACAATGGCCGACGTCGCTGCCGGATTGACGGCCATTAAAGATGTTCTCCGCGCGTTCAAGCCCTTGGCCGAGCGCTTCGCCTCACTGGAAACCGAGTCGCGGACCAAGATCAGCAGCAGCAAGCACTAAATCTTGCCCTCGGCCGTGTCGAGCGCCTCGTGGCGGGCACGGAGACCGACGCCGACCGCGAGCGCCGCCGCAAGGGAAAATCCACACCGGGCGCGACCGAGGAGGTCGAGAGCGGCGGCGAGCGATTCTCCACCACACGGAAGATGGAGTTTCCCAAATTCGACGGCTCCGGCGATCCTCCGCCCGGCTAAATCGGCGTGAGCACTTCTTCCGCATCCACCGGACACCGGAGGACCAGCGGGTGGCTTATGCATCTTATTACCTCCTCGATGACGCCCAATTGTGATACCACCGCCTAGAGCTCAACGGCGGCCAACCCTCTTGGTCGCGCTTCGTCGAATTGGTCAACACACGCTTCGGCCCACCCATGACAGAGACACCTCTTGGTGAATTGAAGCTGCTCCGCCGCGACGGGACCGTCGACCGATCTGCAGCCGTTTCATGGCCCTCTCATGCCGCGAGCCGGGCTTGACGGAGGCTCAACGGATTCAGTTGTTCGTCGTGGGTCTCGGTGCCCCCCCCTTCGTTGGACGATGCCATCATTTACGCCGGGGTGTACGAGTAGCGCGAGACGGTGCCAATCCCCACCTCTACTCCTCGTCCGACCGCACGCACTCCCAACAAACCGGCACTGCCGACCTTGCCGGCTCCGCCAACATCCACCGTTGCCGCCGCCGGACCAACCGGACCCAAGAAATTGACACCGTCCGAGATCGCCGAGCGCCGCCTCAAGGGCCTTTGTTTCCACCGCAACGACAAATTCTCGCCAGGCCACAAGAAAGATTGCCCACAGCTGTCCGTCATTGAGGTGCTATGCGACGACAACGAATAGGTCGCGGACGACAAGATCGAGCCAACAATCTCGGTGTCGGCGTTGGCTGGCATCCACCTAAGAGCATCCCGGACCATGCAGCTCTACGTCCATTACGATGGTACCCGGTTCACAACGCTCCTCGACTCCGGGTCTACAAATAATTTCGTCGACACGGATGCTTGCGCGCCGTGCCGAAATCCCATTGCGGCCGCGCGTCGGTCTACGAGTGGCGGTGGCCAACGGCGACCGCATCACCAGCTCAGGCTGCTGCGGCAATCTTCACATCGACATTGGCGGCGAGCCCTTCGACATCTCGTGCTACGGCCTAGCATTGGGATCATGCGACATGGTTCTCGGCGTCTAATGGTTGGAATCCCGGGCCCCATCCTTTGCGATTTCGCGGGCCGCAACACGATCGTAACAACCCTAAATGATAAGCATGCATTTCATGTCATTTATCATCATGTCATCATGTGCATTTGGAAAAATATTTAATTTTGTTAAGAAATGCACATGAAATATCAAATCAACTTAAGCTAAAGTAAAAAAAAAGAATTCTTAAAAGAAATTAAATAGAAGCAAATTATGGTGTTTAACATTTTCTGTTGATTAAACACAAAAATAAAAGATTTCTGAAGTTGCTAGGAAATTATTTTATTTTGTAAAAATGTCTACAAGAAATAACGAAAGCTTCTCTTTTTTATTTAAACTTGATTTTTTTAATCTGAAATTTATTTAGAATTTGAACTTCGGCCAATAAGGAAAAAGATTTAAAATGTTTTCATTTCCATCTCTGAATTTTCGTAGAATTTTTCGAGTGCCGAAAGTACATTTTTCAATTTAACCAGAGACGAGGGGGTTTTATGTAAAATGACCACAGCCCCACCGAGTCACTCTCCTTCTTCCTTTTCTCTCTCGGGGAACCGCCTCACTACCGACCCGCCACCGCCACCCGGAAGCTTCCCTGCCGCGCGCCTCGCTCCGCGGGCTGCCACGCAAGAGCTCCGCGCCACCTCACCCACAACCGACCGGGATAAAAGCCCAAGCACAACTCTGCCTCTCCCTCTCTTGGTCTCTCTCTTTTAAACACCACCGTCCGCCCTCCCTGCCTCTTCGCTGTCCGGCCGCCTCCGGCCATCTTCCGACGAGCCACCACCACCCGGAGCTTTGCTAGCAACCCCTACAACTCCGTGTGTCGCCAGCTTGCACCAAGCTAGCTTGCAGCCTCGAGATCGAAGCCATTTTTCCCCATGTGGTCGTGATCGTCGTCCGCCCCGTGAACTTCAAAATTCCCTCGCACCGGTGAGCAATTTCTCCTGTTGGTTGATTCCAAACATGTGCAATAGTTTACTCTCTCTCGTTGGTAGCTTGGCGATGAGTTTTCCCCACCGAGACGCCGGAATTTCTCCATTTTCGTTAGCTCCGTGCGCCGCCGCTCTGCCCTCACCGACGCACGCTATATTCCGACCACGACACCTTCCCGGCTACGGTCCGACCGATTGGTTAATATTGATTTGCCTTAGGCCCTGGGTGTTAATCACTCGGCTGATAATAGGCGTGAAAAATTCAAGTTTATTGTGTGAATTTTGGCGACTGATTTGATGAGTTAGGAATTTGAATTTGAGCGATATTCTAATAAGCGGAATATCGGTTATGACCGATTTTAGCAGATCGGTATCGGATCCTGATGCGAATCATTAGGAGTATGAGATTTAAGACCGGTCTAGACCGGTTGAAAAGTATGTTCTTGGCGGAAGATGTTAAGATGTATGTTATTGGTAGCCCAATCTGCTCGAGAAATCTTAAAAAGAAGCATAGACTCTCACGTAAGACTCTTGCGGATCTTCAAATGATACAGATTATAGAAGAATGGTCTACGTGATTTGAATAATCACGGGGCCCTTTTGCAAATGTTTGAGCGGTATGAGGTATGGAGTGCCCAATTGTAATGACATTGGAATATCAAATTGGATTGTTCGAGGAAATTGAATAATGAGACTCGGTTAGATCGAAGACAATTAGGTCTTGCCTAACTAAGTATTGTGAAATTGGATGCCTTAGGCCCCGGGTGTTAATCATTCGGCTGATTATAGGCCTTGGAGACTTGAGTCGATGTAAGATAATTGGGAAACTGGACTGATCAACCAGAATTTTCGTTCTTAGTGAAATTTCACTAAGCGGGTTATGAGTTCGAAGCTGATTTAGGCGGTATGTTATGTCAAACTGGTGTAAATCTCCATGAGATATGAAAATTCTGACCGGTATTCTAACCGGTATGACCAGATCTAGAAATATGTTCTTAGCGGAAATTGCTTGAGAGGAATGTGGTTTGATGGAATATAATAAAGCAAAGTCTCTCAAGAAAGACTCTTGCATTATTTGTGATGCTCAAATGATACAAGAGTCGGGGCTATACCTAATTAGGTGCACCTAACCGGTGCACCACGTTCTAGAGCGGTCTCGTAGAGATCACGGGAGGTGGAAAATCAAGGAAATTGAAAGGAGCGGTCTATGGAGGATGAGAAAAATAATGAAGAATCAAGTAGTGGACTCTTGCATTATTTGAAAGGAGTTCAAATGATCCAAGAGTCGGGGCTATACCCAATTGGGTGCACCCGACCAGCGCACTAGAAGGAAAATACTTTTGTTTTTGCACACATAATTAGGTGGTATGGAGGATAAAATACCAATTTTTTGGCTTTTTGAAGCCGTCTTGAAGAAAGAAGAAGCATTGCAGAAGATTAGAGTTCTTTTTAATTTAACATTGGAATCGGACCAACATGCGGAACACTGGTCGGTCTTGTTCAAGGTCAAACCAAAAATTACTCGGGAGCTGCTTGTCGTAGACTTAACTTACGGGTATACACCGATCGGAAGAATGATTTATCAAGAACATGGTGGCGTATTGAAGACATATGACTGGTCGGGAGGGCCCACGGGTTGGTGTCCGACCGGTATGGAATAACAGAAGGTTCCATACACCGGTGTGGAAACAGAAGCCAACGAAAATACAAGACCAACTTAGTCTCCAAGGAAAATACAAGACCGACCGGAGTAGGACTCGAATTGATAAGGAAGCATAGAGATAGAGTTTCTAAGTATGTAGATATTGTATCCGACTAGGATTCTACATGTAACCTTGCCTCTTCGGACATATAAGGCGGGGGCAGGGACCCCTAGAAAGACAAGTTCGACAAGTGAGGACGAGTTAGGACGAGTTCCTACAATCTAGATAACTCGCAATTAGCAATCTGCTAAAGGCAATACATAACATATAGGACCTAGGGTATTACTCTCGATTGAGAGGCCCGAACCTGTCTAAAATGTTTGTGTGTTCTTGTGTGTTAGGGTGCAACAGCGCATGAGGGGAGCAAGGAGATCCCCGGTCGGGCCTTGGCTGCGGAGGGAACCACTCGTCACGTTAGTCGCTCAAGCCGTGGTGCCACCACCGGTACATAACATGCATGGTACTGTTTCGAGAGAATTTCTGCTCCGAAAAAGAAGGATCCCGAGAGGAGTGCTACAAAGTAGGGCAGTGGCACATACAAAAAGTTTCATCGTGAGGGAACAAGAAGCGACGTGCAGGTGGGGAAGCTAGCAGGGAGGAAGAGGAACACCGGTGATGATATAGAGGTGGAGGAGGGGGAAACTGCCTCGAAGTGCCCGAAGGAGTCAATGAAACCGGGACAATAGGGAGGGATGCTCGGATGGTGGATTGCCCTCAAGGGGCGGTGAAGGTAGAGGATGCCAAGACCAATGTGAAAGCAGGGCTGTCGGATCAGCTTCACGAGTTGAAATGAAACTCCGACTTGGAACTACCGAGGATTTGGCAATCGCCCGGTACTTTCGGAGCTTGTGGACCTCTAGAAGCGGGAGGCGATGGACGTTCTCTACCTGTCTAAAACCAAAATGGACGGGAGGAGGATCGAGAAGTTTTGGTGGATGATTGGTCTTAGTAACATGGTGTATAAGGAGTGTGTGGGTAAAAGTGATGGCTTAGCTCTATTCTCGCGCAATGGCATTGATGTTAATTTAAAGGCAATTTTTGATATCACGAGTGGCAAGAGCGTAATAACAAGTAAACTTTCAAGCAAATTAAAAATTGAATATCTTGCGGTAGAAACCTCGGATTTGGACAAATAAGCACTTCCTGGGAACCTTGAAACT
This sequence comes from Chloris gayana, assembly GCA_031894775.1. Taxonomy (NCBI): domain Eukaryota; kingdom Viridiplantae; phylum Streptophyta; class Magnoliopsida; order Poales; family Poaceae; genus Chloris; species Chloris gayana. The sequence continues at coordinate 34,273 of JAUNZO010001131.1, read as the reverse complement.
TGTACTTTATGTGGCAAAAAATAAAAGTTTGATGAACCTTAAGTTGCTATCACGTTAACTAGGCTTACCAGGATTGAGTTTTATAAATTGCGTAACTTTCACCACGTAGCTCGAAAGTACTCGACTAAGCACTTGTTGGAAATATTGAGATGTGTAATTTACCACGAGTACATGTGCCAAGTACTTTCCGTGGAGAAAATAAAGGATTCAAGTACTTTAAGGTGCTCACCCGTTAATGGAACTTAACAACATTGAGTTTCGTAATGATGTAAATAAACACTCGTTGGAATCCTTAAGAAGTGTAATTTACATGACCCTACTTGGTTGACCCAAGTTCTGTGGTGAAAAGTTAAGTTTTAGGCTAGTTAAGAATGCTTCACGTTAAGCCCCGAAATGCACTTAAACAAAATGGTTTTGTAAATGAATCTTCACCAAATTTGAGCACACCATTTCATTTAGCATATTTCATCATATCACACATGGTTTTGATGTATTTAGGCATGTCATGTTATTTTTGGACATTCATGCTTAAGTACACTACATTTGCCTTGTCTTGCATTAGAAGAAATCCTTGAATAAATTCACTTTGATATTTGCTTCTGGTGCTCAATCATAAGAAAAGTTATGTTTCATCACGAGGATTGTATTTAGGAGTGTTTTATTGCTTAATTGCTTTCTATAAGTTGCTATGTTAAAATGTGCATAGAATGACATATAGCCATATTGCAATATTTAATTCATATGCACTCTCAATATTGCCTATAGGTTATTATGCACACAGTTAAAAAAATGTTAACATAACCATACCAATATTTTTGCATAATCATCAAAGGTATTCAAAAATAGGAATTTTAGTGATGTTACCATAATTTTTGGTAAAGGTTAAATAGCCCTACAAATTTAGTAAAAGCAAAAAACAGATTCTGGTGTAGGATTTTTATTAATTTTTGTAGGCCGAATCTCAAGGAAAGGTCTATATGCTGGTGGGGGTGATCAATGGTGACCCACGACACTCGGATCACCACCCGAGTAATCATAAACATGGAAGGCGTCCAAGCTGGTCATGGAGGGGTGCATCGGGAATGATGTTTCAAATTTGAAGCTAGGTGGCTAGAGGAGGATGAATGTGCAGATCTTGTGAAGAAGGCATGGGATGAATCTTTCCTCATGGGTGCATCGAGTGTTAGAGAAGATCTGCAGGTAGTAGTAGTGGTATTGCAGAACTGGAATTGCAATGTGCTCGGGGCTTTGGAGAAATGCATCAAGCGTGTAACGAAGGAACTCGCACAATGGCGCAAGGCTCCAGTGAAGGACCAGTCGGTCCTCAAAGAACAAAGTTATGAGATACGGATTAGATAAGCTGGAAGAATAGAAAGATCTTTACTCGGAAACAGCGGGCCCATGTCGAATGGTTAAAGAATGCTGACCGTAACACGAAGTTCTACCATGCCCATGCTAACCACAAACGACGCATCAACCGAATATGTCGTCTTCGCAAGGATAATGGAGAGTGGGTAGAAGAAGAGGGACTCTACGAGTACATTGTTGCACAGTCCAAGGAAAATTTCACATCCCGGGAGTTGCAAGGCTGAATGAAGTTATCGACACAGTGGCCCCTTGAGTATCGCCATGGATGAACGAGTCCTTGCTTTCTTCCTTCACTACTAAAGGAATAAAGGAGGCACTTGATGGGATTGGAGGTCTCAAGGCTCCAGGTCCCGACGGTATGCCAACAATCTTTTTCAAGATGTTCTAGGAAACCGTGGGTCCGAGGATCCGAGCGAAGTGCTCGGCGTGCTCAATGGGGGAGATATATCGGTGGGTTGGAATGATACGAGAGTGGTGCTTATCCACTTTCAAATCCCGAGAAGCTAAAGGAGTTAAGGCAAATCAGCCTTTGCAAGGTTCTCTATAAAATTATCTCTAAGGTTTTGGCCAATAGGCTAAAGGTTTTCTTAAGTGATATCATTTCACCTAACCAAAGTGCGTTTGTCCCCGGACGTTTGATCACGGATAATGTACTTGTGGCGTATGAGATGACACATTTTTTGCAGAACAAGAGGAACGGTCGTGATGGCCTTCTAGCCCTGAAACTAGATATGAGCAAGGCATATGACAGAGTTGAATGAAGTGTCTCTTGGAAGCTATGTTGAGACGATTGGGTTTCCATGATAATATAGTTAACTTGCTAATAGACGGTGCGCTACTAGATCAAGGTGAATGGGGACCTCACGAAGACAATTGTTCCACAACGTGGTCTGCGACAGGGAGACCCTCTATCACCGTACCTCTTTCTTATGTGTGCGAGGCTTTCTCTTCGTTATTGCATCATGCTTGAAGAGAATAATATGGTACAAGGTGTCCAGATTTGTCGGGGAGCCCCGGCGTCTCCCACCTGTTGTTTGCCGATGATTCATTGATACTTATGAACGCCACACCTCAAAATGCTGGATGCGTGACTGATATCTAAGCGCTATATGAGGAGTGCTCCGGGCATGAAATAAGTAAGGACAAGTCAGCTCTCATGTTCAGTAAAACACTTCAACTATAGATAGAGAAGCGAGTAAAGGAGGTTATGGAAATCCAAACTGAATTGGCAAATGAAAAGTACTTGAGACTACCTGTATACATTGGTGGTCAAGAAAGGAAGCGTTCCAAGTATTTGAAGGACATAATTTGGCAGCGCATTCAGGGTTGGAAAGAAAAATTGTTATCGAAAATTGGCAAAGAAGTTTTAATCAAGGAAGTGGCACAAGCAATTCCCACCTAAACGATGTCCTATTTTGAAACCTTGTGTGATGAGATTAGCACAATGATTTGCCGATACTCGGTGGAGTCAGCAGGATAAAGATAAAATGCACTCGGTGTCTTGGATGAAAATGTTGCTGAAAAAAGAAGATGGTGGCTTGGGGTTTCGTGACATGCATCATTTCAATCTAGCTATGCTCGCTAAACAAGTGTGGAGATTGATGAAAAAATCTTGACTCATTATGTGGACACATCCTGAAAGCCAAGTACTACCCGGACAGCCATATATTGAAAGCCTCATCAAAGAAAGGTGCATTATATACTTGGCGTAGTTTACTGTAGTGTTGAACTATTCAAGAAAGGAATGATTTGGATGGTGTCGGATGGAAGGAGTATTAATATTTGGAGAGACCCTTGGATTCCACGGGGCACCACCAGGATGGTCAACTCAGCTTAAGGGGCAAGTTGTCTTCACACGAGTCAATGATTTCATCAACCCAATCACAAATGAGGTACCGTTTGGTTCCTGGTGACTAAAATCAAAGTGACTAAAAGGGGTGACTATTCCAATGACTAAAAGTGACTAAACATAAATAAATGAGTTATAAAAAGACCAAAATACCCCTAAGTGAAAATATCAATTACAAACATAATAATAGTCCATATTCCATACATTGTACTATAGGACATGACATGATTTATTACAAGCACATCTCAAACTATGATCTAGCAAACAAACCATTCGCTATCCAATCCCGAAACCGATTCATATCTTGGTCTTCATCCACAAAACGGGTACTAGTTCCATTTCCGTCGAAACCACGTGCACCCTCTTCAAGTACCGGAACATAGTTTTCATCATGATCACACATATCGAAATCCTCATCCGCCATAACACTATCTCGAATAAAATTATGAAGTGCCATGCATGCGATAATTATTTTGCTTTGCTTGTGCATCGGATAACTTGGCAAATGTTTTAAAATCCTCCACTTGTTCTTCAACACCGCGAAAGACCGCTCAATGACATTACGAAGTGAAGAATGTGCATAATTGAATACCTCTTTTTTACCTCTTGCCATTGGCCCTTGATGAAACTCAGCCGGATGGTACTTTGTACCCCTATACGGTGCAAGATAACCCCGGCGGTTTGGATACCCCGAATCAACAAGATAAAATTTACCTACACAATTTTTTTTTAATTAAACAGTTGAATCGAACGTATGGTATATAATGCAAGCTACTTGAGATATGTAAGAATATACAAGTACCTGGAGGTGGATGTGGAAACTTGTTACCATACTTATCAATTGCATCCTTGAACACCCTCATATCATGAACCGAGCCAGGCCATCCAGCGACCACAAATGTAAATCTCATATCAAAGTCACATACGGCTAATACGTTCCGAGTGGTGTAGCCCTTTCTTCCCATATGTTGCACAACCTGATTCAACGGCACCTCAACAGGAATGTGCGTCCCATCTATTGCTCCAATGCAATTATCAAAGTATGGAGAGAACCGCGCTGATTGCAACCTAGGATGCACTTGTCCTAAATTGAGGGTCCTTTGGGCTAATGATATGACCTGCAAGTTTGTCCACACTACGCAATACTTTGTCAAACTTTCTACTGCAAGTTTCTTTAGACCTATAAAATCGATCCTCGGCTTGCCTCATACTCCGAGGACAACCACACATCCACAAAAAAAGAGCTAATGCCTCCATAGATGACATCCTCTTTGTAGATTTCAACCCATATGACTCAACAAGCACATTATGCAGGAGATCAAACACATTTCTATGCATTCTAAAATTTTGGTAGCAATATGTCGTACTTCCTAGACTTTGCATAACCCACTCGATACTCGGATAAAGTGGGTACTCTGTAATCAGATTTGTTCAAGTATTTCTCACAATGGTACATACCCATGGTGGTGGCTGCAGCTGCTATTTGCATCCTCCTCTTGCGCCTCTGTGTCACATATTGTTGAATCCATTCCTCCTCTTGCCTATCCTCTTCCTGTGTATGTAAAACAAAAATATTGCTCGGAACAGCACGAACACAAATGAGTCAAAACTTAAATGATTCAGAACTACCATGACTGCAATGATTCCCAACAAGCCAATATGGAATAATTCACATTAGCACAAACTGAAGTGTATCACATTAGCACAAACTTAAAAGGTTCACAACATCACAAATACTCGAACAACATCTAAATGGTTCAGAAACAACAACAGGTAGAAGGTTCACATCATATATATATAATTCATTTAAATAATTCCAGCACTCCAATCCCTAGAGCATCTCTTCAACCAGGCCATCCTTCCTTCATTGTTGGTCAACTTGAGAAACACTGTTCGATGGTATTTCTTGGCAAACAACATAGTAGCAACATAGAACTCCTCTCGTCTCCTCGCTTGCTCCACACTCTTTCACCAACTGCATACATCGCTCTATTTCCTCCTCAACTTGTTGCTCCTCCAACCTTTTTGCTTCCAACTTGCGCTTTGTAATGTGATATTGTATCTGTTTTGCGACCTCAACATCTGTGTTGTTGGCAGCTTGTATGGTGTCTATCAACCCTTTCATGTACTTGACCATTGGACTTTTGTGCTTCTTCGGGGGACTAGTGGCTGTATCTGTTGTGCTGCTCTTCCTCTTTCCACTGCTGCTACTAGATGGGCTCTTGTGTGTGGAATTGTCATTGTCATCGTCATCATAATCATCCAAATTAGTATCTCCAGGGATACATGATGACCTTCCATCAACTGTAGTGGTATGGAACATCTCAGTAAGCTGATCAAGGTAAGTAGGCATGAACCTTCTAAACTTCTTGCACTCCGAGTATTTTTTCTGCATTTATGTAAAGAGAAAAAATATTAGACATAACAGGGGACATAAAATAAAATACAGAGCAACATGTGGAAGTAGTAAAAAAGTATTAGTACCTTTGTGTGTTTATCCCACCAGTCGTCATCAGCTATTATAGCTCCATTTTCGCATCGGCCTAGACCTGTTTCACCATTGGCCCATTTGAGCCACCGGTACATGGTCTTGCATTGGGAAAATCTGTTCTTGAATTGCTTTGGTTCATGCCTCAGGTTAGTCCGTTCAAAATATTTCTGGACTACCTCCTTATAAGCAATATTTTTCATTTGCCCGTTAGGACAATTCCCAGCTCGAATTTGTTCAAGAGCAAGATCGCAGAATATGTGGGTGTTTTCTTCGGTCCAATTAGCCTTGTCATACTGGGTCTACTAACAAAAATTAAATTAGGTAATACTAACTATTGTACAAAGACATGAGATCAAGACGTCAATGTAAAGAATTCTGGGCATCAAGAAGATGACATCCTCCGACATGGAAGCGAGGCAAGATTTTTGCATACTAGCATTTTAATTGCAGTTTCTATATACCAGAGGTTTTTTTTCATGATTCTCCAGTAATCAATGTCCTGTTCAGGAAGTTACAAAGAGGGTAACCAATACTAGCAGGCGCAGGGTTATAGGTTATAACAAAAAGCAGCTAAGCTATGTTGGCTAAAAGAAAAAAAATCAGTCATGCATGACAGCACTACGGTTTTGACAAAGGAATGAGAATAATATTTTTTATAGTTGCATAAAAGAATAACATAGCCATCTCTAATATTTTCAAATGATCGAAAGAATATCAAAGTGCAGTCAAACAACATGCGGCGACATTCATCTTATATAAAGAAAGTTTTTTATAATATGAAATCCTTAAAGGTTCTTGAATGTTTGGAAATTAGCCTATGCTATTTGCAGTTTTTTATATTCTATTGCCATATTCATAGAGGTAAAAATATTGCATACATTATACTGTACATTACTGGATGAGAAAGACCATATTTTGAATTTGATGGGTAAAATGGTAGTAAAGAGAAGCCACCGATCGTACCGATTGGTTGTCCTCGTCGGCAATATTATTCTGGTCGTTATTGTCCTCTTCAAGAAAGGATATGTTCCCCGGAGATGCACGGCAGCACCCACCGGTCAGCCTTGCATGCCCAACAGCACCCACGCTCGGTTGCATTGAGTACGAACCGTTATGTGCTGGCAGGTTACCGGACCGTAGTGGAATGTTCGCTGCCCTGGGGCGACGAACTCCACCTGTGACATGGTGCCGTCCTCCACGACCGGGTATGGCAGCACCATTGGTCGTACGAGGGGTTTGGAACATAGCACGTCCAGCTCTGCTGCTGCCTCCACCGTTGGCAGCACCAAAAGGGGGTACAACTCCCTCCGATTGGAGCAATCCCGAGTACGAGTCCGGATGAGGAAAAACATCGCCTTGGGAGTTCAAATCCAGGTTCTCCATTGCAGCACTAGGATACCATGGCGCCTGCGAGTAGCCACCCAACCGGTCATCATCATTGCCGACGGTGGAGTTATGCAAGTGCACGGGCAGAGTGGAAGAACTTCCCGAGAGAAAAAATCATGGTACGCGTCCCCTTGACGAGCCATGGTGGAACCGGGCCGTCACGGGCGGTGGAGCCAACCGGATCCGAGCACGGACGTCGTGCGCTGGTGCGAGGGAACCCAAAGGCGAACTTGCACGCTCGATCTTGAGGGGCGACGGCGCAACAGCGATGCAGGGCGGGAGGCGCGGCCGTCGCGGAGGCGGGGCGGGCGCGGCCGCGACGCAGCCTCGAAGCGTTGATGTCGGGGAGGGCGGCGGCGCAACCGGGACGCAGCGCGGGGCACGGCCGCTGCGAGAGGGCGTGCGCGCCGGATCTGCGCCTTGGGCGGGGCGCGGCCCGGCCGTGGCACCGGATCCGGAGGAGGCGTGCGCGCGGCCGCGGCAGAGACCGGCGGCGTCTCCGGGACGCAGGGCGGGGCCACGGGACCGGAGCGGGTTGAGGACGGGGCCGCGCCCGCGGCGGAGGGTGGCGCCGCCTCGTGCGACGCAGGGCGTGGGTGGCGTGGGTGATTTTCTTGGCGGACGCGCGATGGGGAATCGAGGCTACGGCGCCATGGGATCCGAAGGCGAGGCGGCGGCGCGTCCGCGAGCTGGAGGCGGCGCTCGGAGGTCGGCGTTGGAGGCGGCGGCACCCACGAGCCGGAGGCGGCGGCGCGCAGGACTCGGACGGGAGGACCGGCCGGATGGTTCGGGAAGAAAATGACACGGGGGTAGGGGTGGAAATTTTTCGGTTTAGTCCGGTTTAGCTCCCACCAGGTGACTAACGCGTCTAAAATTTTCTAGTCCCATTCTAGTCACCTCGTTTGGCATTTTAGCCCCTGAACCGACTAAAATTTAGTCACTTGGGCTTTAGCCCGGAAAACCAAATGGGACCCGAATGGGACGTGGAACTTGTTACCTTCTTCTCCGACGAAACGATCTCTCGATCGTTTGGTCTCTGTCGGCTTCCCGAGCTCTTTGTCCTTGCGCTAGTCTCTCGCTGCTACGTGGAGGTAGGTAGCAGGGGTGTCGATGGGTGCACGGATCTACCGCGAACATTATCGGAGAAATGTCGCCTCATAGAATCACATGAAGCCAGCTGCCATACTCGCCACTTCCTTCCTTTGTCGAACATCTTGAACAGCTTCTTCTCCATGTGGCCGATGATGCCACATGCGTAGCAGAATTCAGCCAAGAAATCGTACTCCAAAGGACAACACCGCTATTCCGCCTCATCTCCTTCATCGATCTCCACGGCGACACCTCTCATCAAATGTTGGTGGATGTCGATGCGAACCTTCACTCGGAGGTAATGACCCGCTGCCGTGACATTCTCTTGAGCATACACATCCGGAAATCTTCCCACCTCATCACCTATGATCTCTGCAACCTCTTTATCCATCATGCCCATTCGTAGGCAGGAAACCCTAATCCAAATTGGAACGTGGTTGAACTCCATCCCCTCCAGGAACCGCCTCCCATCATACTTCGCCATGACTAGAAGATTGTGCAAGTTGTGTCCTGCCATCCACGAGCCATCCTCCGGAGCCCTACTTGTAGCCGCCGGGTGGTTGAAATGAAAGAGGAAAAGGTTATCTCCCATCTCCTTACACACCATACCACGATCGTGGCACCAAATGTGACATCCCCTCCGGGACACCCGGGAATCGGAACAGAGGGACACTCGACGAAGCGAGTTACAACAGAAACATCATCTCATACAAGCCGAATATATACATCATGGTATAATACAACCAGGTTTTCGAAAAACAAACATTCTTGCAGCGGAATATAACATTATTGAAGTTTCAACATCCTACGAGTATTCAGCGGAAGCTTGTTCTATTGTACAACTCGAAAGACTTCAAACGAAACAACGTGATGCACCGAGCCCTTCGTACATCACGGTCCTCCCTCTTCACGGCGTGGGGATACGTTCCCACCGAAGGGAACATCCCTCCCGACATTGCTCCTCTTCGGGAAGCTGCCATACAAGTCGTGGTAGTACGACTCGTTCCCCGAAAGATAACGAACAAACCCCGAGTATTCTAATACTCAGCAAGATCGACCCGTCAACATGGCACGCTAAGGCCGACGCCTAGTATGCAAAGGCTTTTTGGATGTGGGGTTTAATCCTTTGCGAAAAACAGCATTAAAGGTTGGGTCCTTACTTTCAATATTTTAGCTCATGTTAAGTTCATTAGCCTTGGTGTTTGCAACCTATCACTATTTCAATCAAGTTCTCAATCAAGATACAATAGATCATTACTCCTTTCCTCTCTCATCTTCATCTTCATATAATTTTCTACGATGTGACGAGCTAAACAAGCGGTACCCATTACTGCGAGGGACAGCGATTCAAATCGATTTTATACCAGCTGGCAAAACCCGACTACACGACGTATACGCATCACACCGACCGTATACGACAACCTTTCCCGCTAGCACCTGACAGCAGACTAGCCATTTCCAACTCTCCCGGAAGTATGGCAACGCCACGACTTCCCTCGTGGTCGACCCATCTCCCTCCCGTGAGACTATCCTCTCACTAACAGCCGGCAAAAGAGAGCCGGCTACGCTACATCTCCGGGGCGATAGGGTACATCAGCTTGCTCGGGCCCATGATACCAGCATGTAGTGCGGTACGTTCAAACTTGTTCAACTAAGCCGACAACGGTACGGTCCTTGACCGACACGGACGGGGCTACCACCTTGCAAGACCTCATCTTCGTCTTGCCCTTTCTCCTACGGGGCCCGTCCGGTCTCAACTTCATTAACACTCTCTTCATCTTAATGTCAACACAAAACCCTTAAAGCCTCCATACTTTAAGATTCCCTAACATCTACCGTTGCGACTAAGAAATTAAGCTTAGCCTCTATTGAGCTACCTGTACCAAGTATAGAATAATCAAACGGAAACCTACCATAATGCAACTAGGGTGTCAACCATTCCCTAACACCTAATGCACACGCATAACTCGTACTATGTGATAAAATAAAATATTTAAAAACATAGGTAGGATGCACCGGGGCTTGCCTTGATTCTCGTTCGAAGTTAGCTTCCTCGGCGGCTGGGTCGACTTCGAGATTCCCGCTCTCGACTCGCCTCGGGTGGAACCTCGATCACTTCGAACCTAGTCGACCGAGCAATGCGTTGCGCATCACAATCATGTATGTATGAATGCTCATGATGGAAATATGCAAGGATTCATTGATTAAGTCCAATAAATAATAATTAATGATTAATGCTTAATCACCTTAGTTATTTAACAAATTAGGGATAAGTATGTTCATTAAGCATTAATTAACAATTAATTATGCTGATTAATAAATGTTAAATCAAGATCATTATTTGTTAATTGGTTCTGTTCCTTAATTACTTAATTAAGTTTACTAATCACTTAGGTTTAATAATTAATAAATTATTCTGGTTTATTAAGCAACAAATAAATAATTACTTTAAGTGATTAAAGGTTAATAGATTGTGATCACATAAAATAATACATTTTAAGTTTAATTTTGGAAAATAAGTTTCATAATTAATTTCGTCTGCAGTATCTCCTTCATCAAATAAAATTATTTTTCATAATTAAACATTTTATTTACATAAAATAATAGCTTTCCTCTAATCAAAGAAAGTGATTAATCACTAATTATAAAATAAATTTACTCAAAATAAATATTTTACTTCACAAATAAATAGATCTTTTTTTTTTGAGTCTGACAAACTTAGTTTGGCATTTTTCTGATTTTTGTGGAATTTTCTACGAATATTTGAAATTGGAAATGAATCTAGAAATAATTAAATTCGAAAAAAAAGATTAAGAAGCTTCGGGCCGAAAGTGGCCGGGCCCAGCAACTCAGCCCGGCCCGGAGACCCGCGCGCGCCCATACGCCAGGAACACCTCGGCCATGGCCGCGGTGGTCTGAGCGCGGTGGTGCCACGCCCGAGTGGTGCGAGAGGGGGTGGGCTGGCTAGGTTTTTGGCTCCGGAGACTCGGTGGACCATGAGCAGCCCAAGGGTGGGGTCTCCGGCGGCAGAGGCGGCCGGGAAGGGTGCCGGCGGCGAGGTAGGGTGGCGGACGACCTTCGGCGGCTTGGCGAGCTCACTACGGTCGACCAACAAGCGAACGGTTGGGCGCCGTAGCTTCGCACGACCATCATGAAGACCGGCATCCACTTGTTATAGACCAGAGGTGGCCGGAACAGGGGGCGCATCGGGAGCCGGAGGCGGACCGGCCGCCGTGCTTGGAAAAAGGACACGATTCCGCCACCGCGTCGAAACAATGAGACCGACACCTAGGCTAGGAGAAAGGAAATAGAATAGCACCCATAATGGAATAAGAATTAGGCCTTGAGGCTCACCATGCGTGGAGTATTTTGCAGAGGAGCGGATGGAGGTCATCGGAGTTGACACCGGAGAAGTTTTCGAAATTCTTCTTACTCGGTTGATGACTTGAGGTGAGGTTTCCTTGCGAGGCTTGAGAGGTGAGCTGCGGAGGTTTTGGTAAATATTTTTACAAGGCAAAATATTTTTAGGAAATTTTCAAAAATCTTTATTTGTGATAATTAGGCCGTAGAAAATATTAAACATGAATTTTCTTCTCATTTTATTTCTTTTTAACACTTCCTCTCTTCTTTATCTATTTTGTTATTTTATGTGCTTATTATCAACACAAAATTTGACATCTTCAAAAATGCAACGAGTGTGATGACATGCTCATGATGACATGAAATGCATTATTTTCCGAGAGTTGTTACAGCCCTCCCCCTTACAGGAATCTCGTCCCGAGATTCACGATCGTTACGACTAAGCGATAGTGCTAAAGAACTCGGGGTAGTTCGATCGAAGAAACTCTTCTTGTTCCCAAGTAGCTTCAGCTTCCGAGTGATTACTCCATTGGACCTTGTAGAACTTGAGGGTCCGATGACGAGTCACTCTATCCTTGGTGTCGAGAACCCCAACCGGTCGTTCGTCGTATGTCAAGTCCGGTCTGTAACTTTTCCACCTCGGTCGTCGGTATGTCCATTGGTGGTTTTAAACACTTCTTCAGTTGAGATACATGAAATATGTTATGGATACCTGCCAAATGGGATGGCAATTCCAGTCGATACGCCACAGCTCCACATCTTTCCAGGATTGGAAAAGGTCCAATGTATCGTGGTGCTAACTTGCCCTTGATTCCAAACCTTTGAACACCTTTGGTATGAGATACTCGAAGATAGACTTGATCTCCCACCCGAAATACCAACTCTCGACGTCTTTTGCTCGGTATAGCCGATCCGTCGAGATTTATCTCTCTTGAGGTTCTGTTGGATGAGACGTACTTGTTCCTCTCGCATCTCTTACTAGATCTGGTCCGAAGATTACTCTCTCTCCACTTTCGGACCAATTCAAGGGTGTACGACAACTACGTCCATATAGAGCTTGGAACGGTGACATTCCGGCACTCTCTTGATAGCTGTTATTGTAGGAGAACTCAGCTAACGGTAAGCACTTCTCCCAATCTTTTCCATAGGTCAAGACACATGCTCGAAGCATATCCTCGAGATATTGATTGATCCTTTCTGTCCGTCCATCCGTTTGAGGATGATATGCCGAGCTTCGTATCAACTTCGTTCCCAAGGATTCTTGTAGTTGTTCCCGTAATCTGGAGACAAATTGTGTTCCTCTATCCGATATAATGGTCTTCGGCACTCCATGCAAACAGAGAATTCGAGCGATGTATAGCTCGCATACTTCTCGGCAGTGTACCGTGTATGTACCGGTATAAAGTGAGCAGACTTTGTCAACCTGTCCACAATAACCCGGATAGAGTCATGTTTCCGTGGACTTAGTGGGAATGCCACGATGAAATCCATGCCGACGTCTTCCCACTTCCATTCAGGGATACTCGGAGGTTGTATGGGTCATGCTTGCTTCAAGTGCTCGGCTTTGACCCGTCGACGGACATCACATTCATTGACATACTTGTCTATTTCTCGCTTCATGCGCGTCCACCAAAATCTTTGCTTCGGATCTTGATACATCTTGTTGGTTCCAGGATGAATAGAGTATTTGGACGTATGAGCTTCATCCATTATCTTCTTGCGAAGTGGTAGATATTTTGGTACTACCAATCGATTCTTGAACCAAATAACTCCCGCTTCGTCCTCCCCGAAGCATTTAACTTCCCCCTTCCCGAGTCGTCTCCTTATGTGTCCTATACCAACGCTTTTCCGTTGAGCTGCTACCACTTCTTCGAGAATGGTAGGAATTAGAGCCAGATTAGTCAATGTTCCATACGGAATAATCCTAAGATTTGGCTCCTCACCTTCGGATGGATGTGCTTGAATCAAAAGTTGAGTCGTGAGATTATTGCAATGGGTCTTGCGACTTAATGCATCGGCTACCATGTTTGCTTTCCCCGGGTGGTAGTGAATTTCCAGCTCATAATCCTTGATCAGTTCTAACCATCTTCGCCGTCGCATATTCAGATCTGCTTGAGTGAAGATGTACTTGAGACTCTTGTGGTCTGTGTATAAATGTACCAAGTTACCCTAGAGATAGTGTCTCCAACCTTTCAATGCGAGTACCACTGCTGCTAGTTCCGGATCATGCGTAGGATAGTGTTCCTCATGACGCCTTAGTTGTCGAGATGCATAGGCAATTACTCGACCTTCCCGCATTAGAACACATCCGAGTCCTGTTCCCGATGCATCACAATACACATCAAAAGGCTTCGTCGGATCCGGTCGAGCAAGTACGGGAGCTGTTGTCAACAATTTCTTCAACGTTTGAAAAGCTTCTTCACATTCTTTGCTCCATACGTACTTCTTATCCTTTTCCAATAGCTTAGTCATTGGCTTGGCGATCTTTGAGAAGTTTGGAATGAACCTTCCGTAGTAACCAGCCAATCCCAAGAAACTTCCGATTTGTGAGACAGACTTTCGTGAATTCCAATTCAACACTTCTTGAACTTTGCCGGGGTCAACGGCCACTCCTTCGGCTGATATCACATGACCTAGGAACGGTACTTCTTTTAGCCAAAACTCACACTTGCTGAACTTAGCATATAGTTGGTGATCCCTTAGTCGTTGCAACACAACTCTTAGGTGATTGGCATGTTCCTCTGTTGACTTAGAGTAGATCAAGATGTCATCAATGAATACCACGACAAACTTGTCCAGCTCAGGCATGAATACCGAATTCATGAGATACATGAAATGTGCTGGTGCGTTGGTCAATCCAAATGACATCACCAGGTACTCATAAAGTCCATATCTTGTGGAGAATGCAGTCTTCGGTATATCTTCAGCTCTTATCTTAATTTGATGATATCCCGAGTGAAGATCTATCTTGGAGAAAACTTTAGCTCCCATCGCTTGATCAAACAAGATATCAATCCTCGGAAGAGGATACTTGTTCTTGATAGTAACCGAATTCGGAGGTCTATAATCCACACATAGCCTCAATGTCTTGTCTTTCTTCTTTACGAACAAGGTCGGGCATCCCCATGGTGATGAACTTGGACGTATATATCGATGAGGACATCACACCCTCGGATATAACCAACACTCCTCGAGATCATTAAGAACATGCTCACCCGTAAATTCAATTGTCGTGCTCTAGTTTTTGTCCTTGAATTATGTATGTGTATTGGAGGAGTGTTGGTTATATCCGAGGGTGTGATGTCCTCATCAAGACCAGCCTCGTACTTTGATGGTCCCCCACTTCCTTTTCCGATGAGTCGGCCTCTTCTTGTTCTTCTCCGTCCGGTGAAGACGGATAGTCTTCCAGGTGCGATAGCGTCACTCACAAAGTCGGTGAAGTCTGTCGGTCTTGTTTAACACCAAGCGAGATCGTAACTTGGTACTCATTCCCTCCTTGAACAGATTCTTCTTCTTGGCATCTATGTCCACATGTTCGGGAGCATATCGAGCAAGGCGGTTAAATACCTTGGAGTAGGTGTGCACATTCATATCCCCTTGCTTCGATGATAGGAACTCCTTCCTCTTCCGATTCATTAAGTCTTCCGGGATATGATGCTCTCTCGAAGGCTTTAGTGAACTCTGCCCATGAAATTTGATGTCCTGGAGGAAACATCGCTTTGTAGTTGGCCCACCAGTGCTCCAGCAAATCCTTGCAATTGCTGGGAAGCGAAGAGGGTCTTCCGATGATCCGTGCATGGGAACAGCTCCGGCTTCGACTCGATGGTGCGTAGCCGGTTGTCGGCTTCCAAGGGCTCACCCGCATCCGAGAAGACCGAGGCGCGAACCGATAAGAAGTCCGAGAAGGTCACCCTTTTCTCCGGTGCATTGCGGCCTTGGTGACGTTCTTGTGGAGCAGTGTTGCGGACCAATTGCTCCAATAATTCTCGCTATTCCGTGCGAGAATCCGAGCATCGCGGCGATGGCTCTGTGCCAAGGTCGGGGGTGGTGGGGGTGTTCCCGCCCTGCGTTGAGAACTCTCGGGCTCATCGCGTCTCCTTGTTCCAACCATTCTGTCCAAGAAAAGTTTACGTTAGACATCTTCATTCCAACATAATAATGGAAGAAACAGGAATACGTAGATGAGAATTCCCAAATGAATCTTATGCAACAATCCACCTTTATTAAAGCACCACCAAATCCATTATCACATGTTTATACATCCACGTTACAACGGTTCCTATGATAGACTCATGCGTGGTTACATCACGCTCGTTATTTAACTTGCGCCTATTTTACATACTAGTTTTCTCACTTGCTACTAGCTAGCACTCTACTATTCTTCGCGACGCCTGGATGTCACCTCCGACTTATGGAACTGCTCGTCTCGGATTCTACATCCTCTAGTCGTGGAATATCCGTGAAGTCTATGACCGAATCCACGTCCATTATCTCTTCAGGATCCTCCTCTTCTTCTTCGGATTCAGCCTCCATAGGATTTTCCTGCACTACTGGTTCATCTTCCGGAGGTTGCTGTCCTATTGCTTCATTCATTATTGCATTGTGTGCTTGCAGTAGATCATGCTCTAACCGAGTGATCGGTGCATGTGCGTTTGCTAGTTGCTGATCCTTAAATTGAATCTGCTGCTCCTTGTTTAGCAACTGCGCCTCTCTAAGTGCTAACAACTCCTCCTTTTCCTGCAGCTGTCTCTCCAGCTCGACTACACGAACATCCTCCCTTGGTCCTCTTACTTCACTCACACCCATACTCGTGCTGTCCATCTCTCGTGAAGAAGTAAGAGTATCGGATACAAGTAGAAACTAGTCCTAATAATTCAGCGAACCTTTTTATTCTAGCAACTGCATATATATATTACTACCACTTCCCTTCCATTAGTTATTGTTGGTACAACTCAAACCCACTTTTCATACACTCCCAACTGCCCAACATCCGCTATTACCCTATCTACATCCGACCTACGTCGGCAAAATGTGGCTATCCTCCTACATCGGTGAAAACACAACACAACTAGGCCGACGGCGCGTGGCTGTCGGCGTCCGACTCGACGTCCTCGGCTGGTGAAGCGGGTGGTGGCTCGTAGTCCATCCCGGAGACCTCCTCGGCGTCGTCCGGTGGACCCTCGCTGCTGCAACTCGCTCGAACTCGCTCAACCAGGGCGCCGTGGTCGTGGAGCAAGTGCGTGGTGTGCCCGGGCCGATCCGTTGTACAGTCCCTCCAGCTGACCCAGCTCAATCTCTCTCTCGATCGGGTTCTCCACCACGTGGTTACGCTGCGCCGTCATCAGCTCCAACCGTAGCTCGTGCGCGTCGTCGCCGCGCGAGCGGCGTCTCGCTCCTCGGTAACCGTGGTCAGCTACTCGTCAAAAGCGATGACCGCTCCACGATACTCGTCACGGGCATGGGTCACCTCCACTAGCTGCTCCTCCAGCTCGGCGATCCCGGCGTGGGACCTCCGAACCTCCCCGACGATCCACTCGACGGTGGTGCTTCCAAGCACCCAACCGTCGGTCCCGACTCTGCGTCCTCAACTCCAGGCCGTGGATCCGCTGCTCCAGCCTAGCAACGCGTGCAGCCCGTGCGTCCTCCTCCTCCCGAGCGCGCTTCCTACCGCGAGTCACAGGCATCTGCAGGGAACATGTTTAAACAAGTTAAACACTTCTTCCCACGTAAGAAAACGAACGGAACGAGCCTATATAGTACTACGAACTAGCTAAGTATATACCCAATTATTTATTTAGTGTATAAATTGACATGATGCATGCTCGTGAACTAACAATAAGTACCATAGTATAGAAAACTACGACGAATAGTTAGCACTTCCCAAGACCCAAACG
The DNA here is from genome assembly GCA_031894775.1 of Chloris gayana. NCBI lineage: Eukaryota > Viridiplantae > Streptophyta > Magnoliopsida > Poales > Poaceae > Chloris > Chloris gayana. The sequence goes on along the minus strand of JAUNZO010001131.1, from coordinate 16,836 downwards.
TCGAACAGTTAGAAAAAAATCTAACTATTCTACATCCTTATAGGCTCCGTACTCTCTCGTTGTCTATCGTATGAACGTGTTAAGTTTTGAAAATAGACTTGTAATGATATGTTGTTGCCTCCGAACCGCTCCGATACCAGCTGTGACATCCCCTCCGGGACACCCGGGAATCGGAACAGAGGGACACTCGACGAAGCGAGTTACAACAGAAACATCATCTCATACAAGCCGTAATATATACATCATGGTATAATACAACCAGGTTTTCGAAAAACAAACATTCTTGCAGTGGAATATAACATTATTGAAGTTTCAACATCCTACGAGTATTCAGCGGAAGCTTGTTCTATTGTACAACTCGAAAGACTTCAAACGAAACAACGTGATGCACCGAGCCCTTCGTACATCACGGTCCTCCCTCTTCACGACGTGGGGATACGTTCCCACCGAAGGGAACCTCCCTCCGGACATTGCTCCTCTTCGCGGAAGCTGCCATACAAGTCGTGGTAGTACGACTCGTTCCCCGAAAGATAACGAACAAACCCTGAGTATTCTAATACTCAGCAAAACCGACCCGTCAACATAGCACGCTAAGGCCGACGCCTAGTATGCAAAGGCTTTTTGGCTGTGGGGTTTACTCCTTTGCGAAAAACAGCATTAAAGGTTGGGTCCTTACTTTCAATATTTTAGCTCATGTTCAGTTCATTAGCCTTGGTGTTTGCAACCTATCACTATTTCAATCAAGTTCTCAATCAAGATACAATAGATCATTACTCCTTTCATCTCTCATCTTCATCTTCATATAATTTTCTACGATGTGACGAGCTAAACAAGCGGTACTCATTACTCGTGAGGGACAGCGATTCGAATCGATTTTATACCAGCTGGCAAAACCCGACTACACGACGTATACGCATCACACCGACCGTATACGACAACCTTTCCCGCTATCACCTGACAGAAGACTAGCCATTTCCAACTCTCCCGGAGTATGGCGACGCCACGACTTCCCTCGTGGTCGACCCATCTCCCTCCCGTGAGACTATCCTCTCACTAACAGCCGGCAAAAGAGAGCCGGCTACGCTACATCTCCGGGGCGATAGGGTACATCAGCTTGCTCGGGCCCATGATACCAGCATGTAGTGCGGTACGTTCAAACTTGTTCAACTAAGCCGACAACGGTACGGTCCTTGACCGACACGGACGGGGCTACCACCTTGCAAGACCTCATCTTCGTCTTGCTCTTTCTCCTACGGGGCCCGTCCGGTCTCAACTTCATTAACACTCTCTTCATCTTAATGTCAACACAAAACCCTTAAAGCCTCCATGCTTTAAGATTCCCTAACATCTACCGTTGCGACTAAGAAATTAAGCTTAGCCTCTATTGAGCTACCTGTACCAGAGATAGAATAATCAAACGGAAACCTACCATAATGCAACTAGGGTGTCAACCATTCCCTAACACCTAATGCACACGCATAACCGTACTATGTGATAAAATAAAATATTTAAAAACATAGGTAGGATGCACCGGGGCTTGCCTTGATTTTGTTCGAAGTTAGCTTCCTCGCGGCTGGGTCGACTTCGAGATTCCCGCTCCCGACTCGCCTCGGGTGGAACCTCGATCACTTCGAACCTAGTCGACCGAAGCAATGCGTTGCGCATCACAATCATGTATGCATGAATGCTCATGATGGAAATATGCAAGGATTCATTGATTAAGTCCAATAAATAATAATTAATGATTAATGCTTAATCACCTTAGTTATTTAACAAATTAGGGATAAGTATGTTCATTAAGCATTAATTAACAATTAATTATGCTGATTAATAAATGTTAAATCAAGATCATTATTTGTTAATTGGTTCTGTTCCTTAATTACTTAATTAAGTTTACTAATCACTTAGGTTTAATAATTAATAAATTATTCTGGTTTATTAAGCAACAAATAAATAATTACTTTAAGTGATTAAAGGTTAATAGATTGTGATCACATAAAATAATACATTTTAAGTTTAATTTTGGAAAATAAGTTTCATAATTAATTTCGTCTGCAGTATCTCCTTCATCAAATAAAATTATTTTTCATAATTAAACATTTTATTTACATAAAATAATAGCTTTCCTCTAATCAAAGAAAGTGATTAATCACTAATTATAAAATAAATTTACTCAAAATAAATATTTTACTTCACAAATAAATAGATCTTATTTTTCTCGAGTCTAACAAACTTAGTTTGGCATTTTTCTGATTTATGTGGAATTTTCTACGAATATTTGAAATTGGAAATGAATCTGGAAATAATTAAATTCGAAAAAAAAGATTAAGAAGCTTTTGGGCCGAAAGTGGCCGGGCCCAGCAACTCAGCCCGGCCCAGAGACCCGCGCGCGACCCATACGCCAGGAACACCTCGGCCATGGCCGCGGTGGTCTGAGCGCGGTGGTGCCACGCCGGAGTGGTGCGAGAGGGGGTGGGGTGGCTAGGTTTTTGGCTCGGGAGACTCGGTGGACCACGAGCAGCCCAAGGGTGGGGTCTCCGGCGGCAGAGGCGGCAGGGAAGGGTGCCGGCGGCGAGGTAGGGTGGCGGACGACCTTCGGCGGCTTGGCGAGCTCACTACGGTCGACCAACAAGCGAACGGTTGGGCGCCGTAGCTTCGCACGACCATCACGAAGACCGGCATCCACTTGTTATAGACCAGAGGTGGCCGGAACAGGGGGCGCATCGGGAGCCGGAGGCGGACCGGCCGCCGTGCTTGGAAAAAAACACGATTCCGCCACCGCGTCGAAACAATGAGACCGACACCTAGGCTAGGAGAAAGGAAATAGAATAGCACCCATAATGGAATAAGAATTAGGCCTTGAGGCTCACCATGCGTGGAGTATTTTGCGAGGAGCGGATGGAGGTCGTCGGAGTTGACACCGGAGAAGTTCTTGAAATTCTTCTTACTCGGTTGATGACTTGAGGTGAGGTTTCCTTGCGAGGCTTGAGAGGTGAGCTGCGGAGGTTTTGGTGCTTGGGGCTGGGTTGGGGAGGAGCTGGAACCGGCCCGGCGGCGAGAACCGGAAGGGGCGGACGGCGGTGTCCGGGTGGGGAGGAATCGGAGAGAAGGAACGGATGAGCACGGCCCGGCTTTATCTCCGGGGCTGGAGAGCCGAGGCGGTAAGCGAAGCTCCTGCGTGGCGCTGTCTGGCGGAGGGCGCGCGGCCGGAGCCTGCCAGCGCAGCTCGAGCGAGGCGGTGCGTGAGAGGGAGGGAGAAGAAAGAGAGTGACAATGGGGCTGGGGTCATTTTACATAAAACCCCCTCGGTTTTTGAATAATTAAAAAGCAACCTTCCGGTGCTCCAAAAATTCCACCAAAAATCACGGATGTAATTGAGAATATTTTAGGCATATTTCCTATTAAGTCCAGGGTAAAACTCCAAATCATTTTCGGATTAAAAATTCATAGCTAAATTAATAAAGGAGACTTTGTTTATTTCTTGTAAATATTTTTACAAGGCAAAATATTTTCAGGAAATTTTCATAAATCTTTATTTGTGATAATTAAGCCGTAGAAAATATTAAACATGAATTTTCTTCTCATTTTATTTCTTTTTAACACTTCCTCTCTTCTTTATCTATTTTGTTATTTTATGTGCTTATTATCAACACAAAATTTGACATCTTCAAAAATGCAACAGTGTGATGACATGCTCATGATGACATGAAATGCATTATTTTCTGAGAGTTGTTACACCAAATCATCCTGTCTCGTTGGATGGAATCAACATACATCGGTTTCTCCGCTAGCACCTTCCCCACCGCATGCCACTCCTCCTCCTTGGCTCCTTCGATGATTCTTTTCCCCAGCTTGATGCCCCTCCTCTCCTGCACCGATAGGTCAAGGTTCCTCATCGCCTCCTCCAAACCTCCCTTCACCCGATCCACTTCCGCCACCGCCAACCGCCGAGACTCCATGCATGGTGATCGGATCGATGATATTTCTAATCAACAGATTACTTGGTTGGTATTGAGATGTCCTGGACGTATGTGTTTTTAATTGATTGCATTCAAGAATTGGTTCCTTCACTAACATGTGTCTTTTGTAACTAGTACAATACACGTGCTAACGCTATGGTGATATTTAACAATGCCACATTGTAGCCAAGCAAATTGATGTGACAAACATATTCCAAGGGTACTACTGAACTAATCTCTAGTAAGTTGCTAGAGGGTGACCTCTGAAACATTTTCAGCTTCTTTGAAAATTTGATGAAACATCTAGCTTTCAATAATGAAAATCAAACAACCAGAAACTTGTACATGCTTTGATACTAAGTACAAAATGAGACAGATTAACTATTCAAGCATTATTTTACTGGAGCATACATATAGCCTTCCGAGCACACCTTGTTCTCAAGCTCTATATGGATTTACACTGAGATCCTCCTTTACTATGCATGATCCTTTTGTCGGTATTTGTTACCACCACATCCATGTTCATGAACATTCAAACCAGGAAGATCTGATATTGTTGTGGCCAGTAATCTTTGAGCAGGAGAAATCAAGTGGTTTTTCCACTTGAAATAAAAGAAGAATATTTTTTTTTGTTCCAGAAGTACATCATATACACATGCATTGTCCTATACCAGAAATAAAAAAGAACCTGGATATATCCCGGATATACCATAACTGATTCAGCTGATATGGTCAATTAGTAATGTGTTCACCATCACAGGAGTCTGCCCGCTGATAAAACAATCAATTCTAACATAAACAAATATATAGCTGACTGAAAGTAAGAAAAGTGTACACTTTTATTTCATTGGTTTTGATAATACCAAACAAAGAGAGTGAGCCAGGACCATTATAAATATATTCCCCAAATGACAGCAACATGGCTTTTTAACTTCCAGTGGCATTTTCCAGCCTCAAGAGTTACAAGTTGATAAAAATAGTCTAGTTTACTACTATTCACTATAGATGCATGCATCACCCACAAATACAGCAATAATACGAAAAAGTTATATGGACAAACAACATAGACAACCTCATGGTTGTAGTAGATCATCTGATGCCAAACATCTCTTGCATTCTGGTAGCGAGGTAATACAGCCATCCTAACACACCTAATATACTGGGAACTTGAAAGGCAAAATAAAAATAAAAATACTAAACATGAGACCCTGTTTAGCTAGAGGTTCTCAAATATTTTTCTTAAATATATATCACTAAAAGATATGTGGACAGAATGGTGTTTTTAGATCATGTCGACCCAAGCACAACAAACGTAGTACTTGACATATAACTTTCAGATAATTAATCAACTAAAAAAGGACCACTTCACAAATCCCTGGATACAGATGCCATACTGGCATCCTTATAGCCTCTGTAAATTATTTTTTTGCATCCCAATTGTTATTAAAAAAAATCCAATTGTTTTTTGTAGACCTGTAGTACGGAGAGTTGAGTCATTAAGCTATACTAATTAGTCGTAAACCAAATGTGTAAAAGGCATTGTAGAGATTTAATGGAAGTACAGAAGCGCATGACGCAACCATGCAATGCAACAATCTAAATAGCACAACAGACCTATTTTTTTCACAGTTTTGCACTAACATGTATCTCTAATCACTATGTAAGAAACAATTAAAGAAGGCACTTTTATTGGAGACTCTAGTTTGAAAAGAGTCTGTAATTAAACATTGGAGACTCTAATTTATCAGAAGAGTCTTCAATGTCTTTAGTCCTGTAGCCACTGTTCTGAGAGGACACATATTAGAGACTCTTTTTGACAAAACGAGTCTGCAATAAAAAGCGTGTAACATTACAGACTCTTCTGGTGTAAACGAGTCTCTAATGTGCTAATAGGTATTGAAGACTCTCCTGCTCTAACCCGAGTCTTGCATGTGAAGAGTGAAGACCCGGTCCCGAGTTTTTTCCACCCGAATTTTTTCTCCATTTGTTGCTGGCACAGGTCCGAACCCCCTTCCTCCCGATGCACTCGCACTCGCACCCGCTCACCTCCGTTCCCTTCCGCCTCGCCCCGAGCTGGCTCCTCCTCCTCCTCGTCCCCAGCCACCGCGTCCCCTTGTCTCTCTCTCAGCAAGCATCACATCTCTCTCTCTCCATTCTGCAGGTTGCAGCCGCCTCTCTCGTCCCTCCCCCATCCTTTCTCCCCTTTCTCTCTTTCCACCCAGATCGGACCCCGGTGCGATCCCGAATCTATGTGTCCGGTGGTGGCAGCGGCAGCGGCAGCCTCGACGCGCGTGCAAGCTGTGGGCTCGATGTGGCCAGATCCGGTGATTGGCGGCAAGATCCGGTGTGGAAGATGTCCGCGACGCGTGCTACGGCAGCCCGAGCTGCCGCTGGAGACGGCCAACGGGCTGCCGCTGTTGGCCGCGTACGCGAGCGTGAGCGCGTGCGACGTTCACGGTGCGGACCTCAACAAGTTCCTCTTCCTCCAGCCCAGCCACTCATGCTTCACGCAGATCGCGCCGCTAGGGATCTCGCCCATCCCCAAGGACCCTCAAGGGCTAGTACGTCGCCCTCGACCTGAGCAGGTTCGGCGAGACCCTGGCCAGGATGCATGCCGGTCTCCCGGATTCAGCTCGAGCTCGATCTGCGGACTAGGGCAGCCAGGTGAGGCCGCACCTCCGCACCTCTGTTGGTGAGCTGGGTACCTCGATCTGTTTTTTTTCTTCCTTTTCCTTCAGAATCGATGCACTGACTGCCTGTGTTTCTTATTCTTTTTCTTCAGTAATTGAGACTATGACACTGGTACAAATGTATGATGATGTGCAGTAAATATAAATTAAAAATCCAGAATTAAAGGAAAATGTACATGAGTTGTCAACTTAATGTATGTAAATGTCTGTTTCTTTTTTGTGCGGATGAACTTTGATTCACAAGGAGGTGTACTTTGCTTGTTGTTCTCTTTCTATTCGGTGACTGAAATGTTTAAATATCAGGTTCAGGTTGAGTGTTATTTGATCAAATTTGTTCATGTGAAGAACTGGTACAATTGATAGAATATGTTTAAATATGAAATCGAGTGACATTTGTCTAAATTTGCACACAAAAAGAATTTTGTGCTAATTGATTTTTTTGCCCAGATTCATTATTTTCTTCCTTTTTTGGGTTCAATAGTACGTGTGTGTTGTGGATAATTTTGGGTTCCTGTGATGTGCTAATTGAATTTTGTTCAGTTTGGTTGATTGTAAATGAGTTTGGATGGAAAAAATAACATATAATTCTGGAGAATTTGTGAATGATCTATTAGCCTTGCGACTCATGTCCAATAGGCCTACTCCCTGGACTGTGACTTCACACACAGTTGTGGTTCAACATGTTCTATTGAACGATTTTCTATGTTTTTTTTGCTAGGTAGTTCAGGTGCTCACGATAGTGTATCAAGTTATTGTTATTTTTCTTTATTTTCCTGGCATGATTTTTTTTTGTAAAATGTAGCAGCTTCTCTAGACGAGATCTCTCTACCTTTTGTGTTATGAGACTATAGGAATAGGATCTTGTTCATTTGACACTAGTAATGTATTTTCTTTTTGTTCCTCCAAGATTTTAATTTGGCTTCAAATTTTCTATTCCAGACTTGGGACCCTAATTCAAGCACGATAATCACGGACTACTGATGTTGGAGATGAATGACTATGAACTATTCCAAAAGGTCAAGGTAGGCAAGCAAAGTCCTATCCTCTGTTGTGTTGATATGCTTTTCCTTAAGTTCTCTGGAAATCTAAAAATACTATAGCCTTTAGTTGAGGTCATCTAGTTTATTACATGGATGAATATAATAATAGATTGATAGTTAAATTCCATTTTCTTAATGTAAGCACCTCTGTTTGATACAACTCCAGAAATAATGTTAATGTTGAATCAACTCAGTGGTATACCATGATAAATATTTTTTTACTGCTGTTGTTTGTTCAGAATCATGGAGTCAGTGATATACCATGATATTTTTTTACTGCTGTTATTTCTTTCGAACCATGTACATTTACTGTTGTTCGGAAAGGCAGGAATTTTACAGATGAACACGCTTCCATACATGATTATAGATATAGAAATACACTAAAATGAAATGACACATCGGTTGTCTCTTGGCCACATATGGACATAAGAGTTTTTTGCACTGCTTACATTTCAGATATCAACAAATTTTGATTCTCTTTTGCCCTATTCAGAAACGGATACATTGTCTTAGAAAAAAATTTGAGAAATGGATGTGATAATGACTGATGTTCGGTCTGGTATTGCAGATGGAATCAGGATTCATCTGGGTGCAAACGTTAGCAGGCAAGTGGTGCTGGAAACGTCTTATGAAATCATGAGGTGTTTTTGTATCTGCCTAAAACCTATTATCTGGCTACTAAGGCAAAAGAAGACATCTATAACCAAATAGAATGTGCAGGTATATTTGTTTTGGTGGCGAATTTCTTAGATTGTTTGCTGTTACCCAGCTAATCTCTCTCTAATACATGTTTCTTTTAACCATAATTAGCACCAAGGGCCAAGGTATACGTTTTTCAATAATTTCCCTTTGACAACTCATTTTCTTATCTCCCTTATTATATAGAATGAGTGCATATAATTCAATTTGACAACTCATTTTCTCGATATAAAGTTATTAAGAATGGATAAGATTCTGGCTAGTGAAAGTATAAGTCATATCACTTTACTTGATATAAAGTTCAGATATCTTTGTTTGTATATTTCACGAGGCCGTGCTGCTGAGCACATTTTCATAAATGAGATTTCGTTTTGTATACTTCTTTAACACCAATACAGGCATATTTATTTATTTTACCTTTGCATTTTTGTGCTTGTGCATTATTTGAATCAGCAATTTTGTTTACAATTGTTGGGAAGGGTTAACAGAAACTTATCGGTATGTAGAAACTCTATTGTTCTTTGAAGAATTCTATATGCATTTCATATCAGCACATATTATTGTACTCATATTACAGTACTTTGTTCAAATTCAAAGTGCTGATCCACAGTTCCTTTGTATGCAGGAGGAAGGAAGAGCATCAGGGTTCATCTTCTCGTTATATGCAGAAGGGTGGTATGCTCACAATCATCTACAGAAAGAGAGTACTGTTCTACTATTCTGTTAATATTAGGTACTCATGTACTCTTAGCTTGAATAAAAAAAATGATACTTTTGAATCAAGAGCTAGTTGTGCCCAAAAAAACTATGCAGTTGGTAAATGAGATCATTATATTTATAGACTTAATAATTATACGAAAAAGAGAAAACAAGCTTGAATAAAAAAAATGATACTTTTGAATCAAGAGCTAGTTGTGCCCAAAAAAACTATGCAGTTGGTAAATGAGATCATTATATTTATAGACTTAATAATTATACGAAAAAGAGAAAACATAATGGACAAAGTTGTTTAGTGCTAAGAACCGCTTGATTGCTGCTGACGATGTACACTGCTCTCTAATATCCTTCCCATTATTAATAGTTGGTCTAATTGCTCGGAAATGCCTATATGTGTTAGAACTAATGAGAAACAAGCTAAGGCTACTTATTGGGCATGCTGTATATTTTTTGACAGCATTTTGGTCCTAGAATAATTTCCCATGAGATGAATAATGTTGATTCTCATGTTGAGCTGTAGTGTGTAGGATCTTTAGTATACTTATAAGTTCTAAATAGATAACTTATTCTTATTTTCTCTTGTTCTATCACAGAGTCGGAGAAGAGTTACTATGGTGGTGGAAAACTATTGATTAGTTCAGTACACGATGATAGTTTGTAAACTGACTTGAATTGAAAGTTTATTTCGTGGCGTGGTCCAATAGGAATTACTAGGAAGAGCACCATTGTTCTGATGTTTAATTTATTGATTCACATGCTTATTCTTGAAGTGTTCCTAAACTTGTCAAGTAGTACATATGTTGGACAGAATGTAACCATGTTATGCTTATAACCATATTTTCGGCAGAATGTAACCATATTTATGTAATCATACTTGTGAGTGGATGTGTATTGGTCCTCTAGCCATATGGATAAAATAGAAAAAAAGGTTTATGCTGCAATTTTCTTTTTTTTCTTTTTTCATATATCATTGGAGACTCTGGCTAGCAAAACGAGTCTGCAATGACCAGTCATTGGAGACTCTTTTTACTAAAACGAGTCTGCAATGACCAGTCATTGGAGACTCGTTTTGCTAACCGAGTCTGCAATGACCCCATCATTAGAGACTCGTTTTGCTAACCGGAGTCCCCAATGATGAGGTCATTGCAGACTCTGAAAATTAGAGTCTCCAATGACGTATCATTAGAGACGTAAATTTGGAGACTCGAAAATTTAGAGTCTCCAATGTGAGCTGGGAAGAGTCTCTAAAGTTGTTTTCTTACATAGTGAATATCAATGACGTTTCGTTGAAATTGCAACCGGGGAGGGCATCAGATTATCGGAAACCGAGCAGGTGAACCATTGATTTAAACTATTACACAATCATCATCGCAAGTCTGTTCCATCGAGCTAGAGCAAATTGAAATAGCAAAAAACATCTGCACGAAGCACAACGCCTGAAAAATTGTAGAATGAACCGTTTATGGGTGATCCTGAAAACACAATAAAAAAATCTCTATAAGATCTTACCCCCGAAGGGCATCGGTGTTTGCGGGAAAGATCAATTCTCCAACGTTTCCATTGAGTATAGCACATGGATTAGTGGGCAGAGGAGAGGACATACCGATGGCCAGGGCGACCTTTGATGGGGGCGGTTTTGAGATCGACAACGAGCGAAGAGAGGAGAGGCCGACGGCAGCGCAACTTGAACGTGTGGCAGCTTTAGCTGCGTTTGTTTTTTTTCATCAAAAGTGACCATGGGTTGGGTGTGGGCAAATGCTGCGGAGGAAGTCAATTGACTTGGGCCGATCGGATGCCGTCGGTTTTGACGGAGTATTATGACCCTTGGATATGTAACATTCTCACCGGTGAATTTAAGGGGTGAAGATAGAGATTTATTACCAGCTAATGTACTTCAAGTGGACTCTCCATGGAGCCGGTGTCCTTGTGGATACCGAGGGTCCCTTTGGTTGGGCTTTTGAATGGAGATTTTTTCTTCTAAAAGTCAAAAGCCAACAAAGGGTGTGCTTCTTAAACCAGCTGTGAAGAAAAGCAGCTGCTTTTCTAGTACAAATGTGAAAGCACCCCCTACTATTTTGACTATGAACTTCTTGTGATGAAAATTACCCACCATGCCACCGGTCGAACCGATTTGTTTCTTTTCCTCCTCTTTTCTCCCACCATGGCAGCGCAGCACCAGGCACCAAGCCGGCACGCAAGCGGCGGCGGTTGGCACGCCGGCAGCAGGCGCGCAGCGGCAGGCTCACGGCGGCCGGCGCGTGACAACGGCCGGCGTGCCGGCGACAGGCGTGCGCGCGAAGGGCTCACGGTGGCTAGCACATGGGCGACGGCGACGGACGTGCGGTCGGCAGCAGTGGTCACGACGGTTGGCGCACGGCGGCGGCGGCGGCCGGCACGCGATAGGTGGAGCCCCGAGCCCCAGCACGCGCTTCCGAGATGTGCTCGATGATGCGTTCTCTAGGAGGAAGAGGAAGGAGGATTTGGAGCGAGGTCCACTCCTTAGTGAGGGAGATTGTAGAGGATTGGATGGCATGTGGGGTCCATTTATTAGCTTTTTTTCTAAAAGTCATAGTTCCTAACCAAAGAGCTTTTGACTTTCCTATACCCACGTACCTTGAAAAAAAAAGGCGCTACTAGGCGCTCGCCTAGGCGCGATTAAGCGCCGGGCGGAGGCCTTCTACCTCGCCTAGGGGGTAGGCGGGCCCTAGGTGCTCGGGGCGTTGATCATCCCCGAGTTCTTCCGCCGCAGCTCCGTGCTGCTAGAGATCTGCCATGGGGCTTGCGAGGATGTGTACCCGCAGCTCGCCACCGGACTCGGGAGGTTGCGCCGCTAGACATCCGTCGTCCGAGCTCCCAAGGTCGCGCTGCCGCAGCTCCGCCGCCGCGCTACAAGGCCTCGAGGCAACGATCCGGAGAGCCGGGGAAAGAAAAGAAGTGATGGCGGCTGTGTTGTGTTGACTTGCTTTAGGGTTACAAGGGTGATGGACTGGTTGGACGTGAATGGACTGAATGGGCTACTAAATGGAGCCCCGTATGATCCTTTCCTCTCCTATTTTTTTTCTTTTTATCTTCTTTAATGGACAGATTCAGTGCTACAGTTGACAACGCTTAGAAATGCCTAGGCATCGTCCTAAGCGCGAGCGCCCAAAATTTTTCTGGCCCACGTACTACAACCGGCTTTTTCATAACCCACACCTCACAGCTGCTTTTTCGAAAGCCACGGCTCAACCAAACATATCAAGTGGGAAGAAGAATCGGAATATTGTGATTCATTAGTTACAAAATGTGTTATGCTACCTGTTTTGTTTCATTTTTCCTCAAAAGAAAAATGTATTGCGTATCCAGTACCTCCAACGACGACACAGATATTTATAAAATAACACTATGGAACACGAATGACAAGTATAACACCATCAGCATGAATAGTGAATAGTAGTAAACACTATGGAACGCGAACCATGATGTGGCTGAATTGGCCGTAGTGGAAACTCGCATGTCTCTGCAATGAAAACACCAGCCCAAGATCAATCCACTCCAACAATGTCAAACTTCATTGGTGCAACTTCGGCTTGCAAGCAGAGCAACAAAGTCAGACCTAACAACCCAACTAGAAGTCAATCTTATTGGTCCAAAATTCTCCCTTGTCTGGACAGAACTAAGGCATGGCTCTGATTGCCTGTTCAAGGCCAAATCACTTTCATGGGAGTTAACTACTAGTATGTCTTTGCTTCTGGCAGCATACAACCATTCGGTACGGTACCGTATACACATACAAAAACGCGGCTTCCCTTGGAGACCATTCTTTACCAAAGAGTGGACGGACGATTCACCAGCAGATAGTTAGGACCATGTTCTTCTCCTGGTTCTCGTACCACCCGGACCAGCCTGGAGCGCCGCTCGCCGCCGATCATGGCGCCGCCCCGTTCGACGACCGGGATCACAGCGTGGTGGTGCTCATCACCTTCGGTGTCTTCTTCGCCTTCATCATCCTCTACCTCGTCGCGGGCGTGGTCTGGGCCTCCGTGGTCACCGCCTGCGCCGTCGCGCTCGCCGTCGTCTTCCTCAAGGCGCGTCGGCACCGGCGCGTCGCGGCGGCGCTGCGCGTGGTCCGGACCAGCAGCGGCGGCCGGGCTGACGGCTCTGTTGTCGTCGTCTCTGCCATCCCGGCGTTCGCGTACAAGCGAGAGGGCACCGGTGATGGGGGCGGCGCGACGGGGTGGGCGCAGTGCGTGATATGCCTGGGCATGGTGCAGGTGGGAGAGATGGTGCGGCGGCTGCCGGTGTGCAAGCACCTCTTCCATGTGGAGTGCATCGACATGTGGCTGCGCTCGCACTCCACGTGCCCCATCTGCCGCGCTGTCGTCGAGGCTGACGTCAACGGCCGGTCGGAGCCGCCGGTTTGATGTATGGTGGATTGGCCGCCGGAGACAGTTAGTCTGCGTTTAGCTTGTATAAAGCATGTTACTCGTCATCATAGCGTTTTGGATGAAGCTTTCCTTGATGTTATTGCACATAAGCTCCTTGTTCGGTATTGACTCGCATAATTTTCTATTTTCTCTACTCCTTAATAAGTTCTACGAGAACGTTCAAGCAATTTCAGGTACGCCCACGGTCCGGTTTGTCTTACCACGTTCCGGAAATCTGTGGTGATGTCTATGTGTTACGATCATTTTTGGAACCTAAAGTCTGATTCACAATGGAATTCCAACCCTTTTACGATTCGTAAGCGTCAATTTCTTCTTTCATGCCGATGTCCAGGCCTCCTAGTCGAATCTTTCAAAACTTTTTCCTATCTTTCTCATGCTCTGCACACTATAACAAACATGGACTATAGCCACGGTTAAAAGGGACATGACCGTGGCTACGACCCTGTAGCTATAGATAAAACACTATAGCCACGCTACACGGATCAACCGTGGCTAATGTGGTATCTAAAAAACAAAAAAAGATAGGGACCCACGTGGGCCCACACATCGCTCGCCGCCGACCCCGACACGCGTCGACCGTCGGAGCCGCCGTCCGGGATGCGCGCCGCCCTCGACGTTCGGGTCATCCGAGATCCGCACCCCGCCGGAGCCGCCCGTCGGAGAAGGGGGCGGCGGCTAGATCCAACCGCCCCGACGTGCGCCGACCGTCGAAGAAGGGGGCGGCCGATCCGGCGGGGAAGGCGACCGCACGCCGGGGGAGGCGACCGCCGCACTTGGAGGAGGCTGGAGTCGGCCTGCACCGCCGCCCGCGAAGGAGTCCACCGTCGCACGCCGAAGGGAGGGGGCCGCCGCACTCGGAGGAGGCCGGAGTTGGCATGCGCCGTCGCTCTCAAAGGAGGCCGCCGTCGTGGAGGACGTGGCCAGCCTTCGCCGCCTCTCGAGGAGGCCGACCCTCGTGCGCCACCCTCGAAGGAGTGGAGAGAGAGTGGCGGCTGTCGGTTAGAGTGGAGAGAGGGGGAGAGTGGAGAGAGTAGGGTTATGTTTTTATTTTTATAGTGGGTGGGCTGTAAAATGGGCATTGGGATGTGGACCGTGGCTACAAATAGAGATCTTTCCGTAGCCGCGGATCACTTTGTCAACCGTGGCTACAGATGAGTCTCTATCTGTAGCCACGGTTCAATTTTTTACCATCTCTATTGTTTCTTGGCTACCACAACTATTGTTCATTTTTGTTATAGTGACATTTTTGGCACCATGCTACCAAAAATCTGAACAGAACGTCAGCTGCGTCGGCGACACGCTTAGTCTACCAATGCCGGAAGACCTCAGACAGTTGCGCCGGTATGCTATGTTTTTAAATTTTTTCGTGATACAAAATGCAACTATTGAACATCTCCGTCCAGCAGCCATGGCCGCTAACATGCCTGGTCCCCGTGAGCTCTCTGATAATCAGCGTAGGAAGACGATTGGCGATTGCTCCTTCGTGGGCTTTTTTATTTCTTCATAAGTTGTTCTATGGGCTGGGCTTTTTCTTTCCTCATGGGCTATTGTTGCATGGTAGGCTATGTCGCTATTCTTTTTTCTTTGCTTTTGAAGCCATCTGATCCCGAGATAATATCCTTTGTCCCTAAACTATACCTGTCCAAACGGGCCGCCCGGCACGGCCCGGCCCAGGCACGCCGAGGCACGGCCCGTTTCTTTTCGGGCCGGCACGGCACGGAATTCATTTTGGGCCGTGCCGTGCCGGCCCACGTGCCAGGCCGTCGGCCCACGGTCCGGCACGAATTATACAGGCCGTGCCGGGCCGGCCCGTTAGGCCCGTTAGGCACGCCGGCCCATTAACGTTTAAATGAGGTAAAAATGGTGGAAAAATATGGAGTTTTAGTAGGATTTGAACCTGGGTCTTCTGGTTTTTAGGCAAGAGACTTACCACCAAGCCATTGATGGGTTGATGTTTGTATAGAAACCATATATATTTTAAATAAGTTATTTTCGGGCCGTGCCTAAAAGGGCCAATTTCGTGCTTTTCCGGGCCAAGGCCTAAACGGGCCGTGCCCGTGCCGCCCGTCGGGCCACCCCGTCGGCCCAAGCACGGCACGACACCTCGGGCCGTGCCGTGCTTGGGCCGTGCTTTTTTGCGGGCTTCCGGGCGGCCCAAAAGCACGGCCCAAATGGCCACCTTTACCCTAAACCCATCTCACCCTAGGCTTGTTTGGGAACTCGGATTTCCCTAGGGAATCTGGCCTTTTCCCTAGGGGAGATGCGGCCCATGATTTTTCTCCCCAACGAAACCCCAGGAACCTTTTGGGTGCACCATGGGCCAACAGCCCCTGGGCTATGCCTTCCCCATCCACACTGATTCCCTGGGGCAAAAAAAAATTACCTCACCACGTCAGGCGATAATTCCCCATCGTCGCAGGTCGCAGCCGCGCCCGTCTCGCGCCGCCACCCCGGTCGCCTCCTCGCCTGGCCCTGGTCGTCGTCCCGTGCCGCCCTCGGGTCATCGCCCTGTGCCGCCTTCCGGTCACCGCGTGCAACGTCGTCCACCTCGCCGGCGACCAAAGCACTGTCACGATCTATACCTGTCGTTGATTTGCCGCCGCGTCCTCCGCTTGCCGGCACGGTTTCATCAAGCTCCACCCCTGTTCGGAAAGGACTTCCACCGGCAAAGGTTATCTGGTGCGCTCCATCCCTCCTCTCCCTCTCTTCCTAGATCTGGCCAGTCAATCCACGAGGACCCACAATTTCTTGATTTTGTGATGGAGTAGAATTGTTCTTGCAGAAATTAGTTGTCGTACGGCGTTTGGACGAATGTCCGCAAGACTGTGCACAGCTAGTTTTGGGGGTGTGTGAGTTAGGAGCAGAGTAGCACATCATCTTATCTGGATGGATGTCAATTCTGTTCGGATCCGTCCATGTACCTGCAACAGACATTGTCTCCCACACCCCTTGTCTCCAACCTAAATTTTCCTCGATCTTCCCATAGTACGAGCTCCTATCTCTGAAATTTACTTTTGTTGCCTGCGCAAGGAGGGAAAAAGCTGATGCAGTAACTTTATTGGTGCATTGCTTCTATGCCAAAGATATAGCTTCAGAACCAGAAAATGTATAGTTGTTGCTTCCACTAAAGCCTTTGAATACTAACCTGTAGACACGTACTGACCATGGGTGGTGGTGCAAGATGCATCGTTGTGATGTTATAGATATATAAGATGTTTAAGGCTAGTGTTGTTGCATAGTAAGATGGGTGGTCATTTTCACGGCTATATTTGATTATATCCTAACTCAACCTACTGCACCTGTG